>CM023941.1:10446346-10499591 GCA_013407115.1 Glycine latifolia
AAAAAAAAGTCTATTCCACTCTGCTGATTATAGCCTTTAGCTACTAAACATGCTTTATATCTAGCTATTGATCTGTCACTATTCAATTTCTTCTTTAATACCCAATTACAGCCTATAGCCTTAGCCCCTTTTGACAAATTGACTAGCTGCCAAGTGTGATTCTGTAGCAAAGAACTCATTTCATCATCTATGGCATCTGCCCACAGTAAGGATTCCCTAGATCTCATTGCTTCTTGATAGGAGAATGGATCATCCTCTATATGGTAAGTGACAAAGTCCTCATCAAAACATTTAGAAACTTTATCTCTTGTAAATTTTCTAACTGGGATTGGTTCAATAGCCAGTTGTGTGAGATTAGTGTCAGAAGGATAAGTTACAGATTCTACAGGAGATTCTGAAATCATATCTGTAGATCCAAAAACGTTCAAGTCAAGATTGCTAACAAACTTGTACTCAAAGAATTCAGCATCTCTAGATTCTATCACTGTGTTAGCAAAATCTATTTGCAGCACTATCTTTTGCACTACCTAGATATACACAAGTAGTGGTTCTAGGTCCTACCTTAGGCCTTTTAGGATCTTGTATCCTTACATAGGCAACACAACACCAAGTTTTAAGGGCATCATATCTACAAGGACGTTTGTGTCATATCTCATAAGGTGTCTTAGACAATTTAGAGTGCGACAACCTATTTAAGATGTGATTAGCAGTTAAAACAGCTTCTCTCCAATAGGAGGAAGACATGCTAGCTATAAGTAACATAGAATTTAGCATTTCAATTAAAGTTATATTCTTACGCTTTGCAACACCATTTGATTGGGGTGAGGAAGGAGCAGTAATTTCAAGTATTATGCCCTCCAAAGCACAAAATTCCTTGAACCCAGTCATTGTATATTCTCCTCCTTTATCACTCCTAAACCTCTTAATTCTCAAATTAAGTTGATTTTCAACTCCAGATTTAAAAATCTTAAACTTCTCAAAAGCCTCATCTTTCGATTTCAACAAATAAGCATGACAATAACTAGAGAAATCATCTATGAAAGTGATTAAGTACTTCTGCACCCCTCTGGTGACATAGTTTTTAAAGTCACAAAGATCAGAATGTATAAGCTCAAGAAGTGTTGTGCTTTTAGAAACCAACTTAAAAGGTTTTCTAGTGATCTTAGTTTGTGTACACATTTCACATTTGTCAAATCGAATAGAAGTATCTAATGGAATGTTGTGAGTTTTAGATAAATGTTGCATTTTCCTATAGTTCACATGTCTAAATCTATTATGTAATAATTTTGGATCAATCAAAGTAGAACTAACATGGTTTATGCTATCAGTATTTGAACTCAATCTATACATGCCATTAATCATAAATGCACAACCGAAGTAGATTGAGTTAATAGATAAAGTTACTCTATCATTCATAGTTGAAAAAGACATACCAGTTTTATCAAGTAAACTCATAGATATTAAATTCTTTTTAAGTAAAGGTACTAATTTAACATGTTTCAAAGTTAGTAACTAACCTGAAGAAAGCACCAAATTAGCAGTTCCAGCATGAGTCACCTCTGCCTCACCACCATTACAATTTTCCATGGTGTCTTTCACTTTTATGACCTCAGTGAGTAAATTCCCATCATTTTTCGCATGACATGTAGCACCACTATCCAACCACCACTCATAAGAGACACTGGCCTTTCCATTATTCATTATTTCAATGAAGGCTTGAGACTTAGATTCACTAATTAGCAATTAGCCTCATTTTCTGTTGTGTTGTACTTGACATCTTTGTTAGCTTACACTCTGCTGCCCTGTTACCTCACTTTCCATAGTTATGGCACTTGCACTTCTTCTTCTTCTTGAAGATAGTCTTTCAATATATTTTTTTAATTCATCCAGCCCTATCTATTCTTTTAGTCTGTGCATGTCAGTCTTAAAAGAATTCCATTCAGTAGGTAGCCTACTCAACACAAGATCAACAAAGAGATTATCAAAAGATTTAAGCTTTAAGATATCATAGGAGCTATGTTTTACCATTTTAATCAAAGTAAAATAGTTAGAAATAGTGCACCTTAAAATCCTTCAAAGTATACCAAATCTTCTAACTTTTCAAAAACTAGCATTATAGAAGTGAAATTTGTCAAATTTGACCCCAAAAATAAATCTGAAACGCCCAAAAACCTTAGGTACAATGATTTTTGGTCGCTGGAGACTTGCTAAAAAATCACTGGAAAAGTTCGCCAGAAAGTCACCGGTCGCTAGAAAAGTTCACCGGAGAAGACGAACCAGTTGCCGGATAAGTGACCGGAAAACTATAAAAGCTTCCAATGGTTATATCTCCTTCGTCTGATCTCCGTTTTATGTAGATGACCACTCAAAATTATCATCTCGATGAGTAGAACAAAACCCACAAGGTTTCAACTCGTGAAATCAGCTGAAATTTCTAGGATCTAGACTCAAAGGTAGTGGCTACAGAGTCTTCAAACTCAGATCTCGATCAATCCTTCCATTGAAACACAAAAGTGATCATACCCTTGAGTTCCTCTCGATGAAATCTTCAAAACAACACCTTACTCGCTCAAATCCGATACACGAAGATAATACTTCAAGATTGTTGGAGGTAAGGGGTTTGAGAGAAAGAAGGGTTTAATGTTGGGTGCTTGAAGTGTCACACCAAGAGGAATCAGATGTGGAATGCTCAACAGTGATACCTCTAGCTTAGGGAAAACCCTAGTAATATAGCAAGGTATTGGGCTCCAGCCCATATGGGCCCATATAACCATACAATAACTTATTGGGCTTGTATGTGAAATATTAATATATATATATATATATATATATATATATATATATATATTATGTATATTCAACATCTCGCACCTTGGTAGCGATCCCTAAAATAATGTTACTCTTCTTTGTTTTTGCAAATCCCACAATCAAAACCTATCACCTTCAATCTAAGCTTAAAACTGTGTTTTGTGATTCCTTTTTCCAAAACGTCTAACCGAAAGCTTCCATCTTCAATCAAACCCTTTACTATTTTTTCTTGTTTGCAAGTTCGACATGGAAAGCACGGAGGCTTCATATAGTCCGGGTTCCCTTAATCGAAGATTTCATGTAGTGTGCTACTGTAACTTGGATGCTCCTTTGGTTACTGCCTGGACTGAGGAAAATCCTGGGAGGAGGTTTGTTAGTTGTGGTCAATATAAGGTATGTCATACTAATGTTATTTGGTTTTTCCCTTATTCTTAATTTTCTTTTGATTTTGATTGCTATTTTAACAGTTAATAGGGAGAAAACGTTGCAATTTTTTTATATGGTATGATCCTTCACTCAATGATCGTGATAAAGGAATCATCGTGGGTCTGATAAGGTAGCATAATGAGTTGAAGGTAAAGGAGAAGGAACTACAGACCAACCTCAAAGAAATGGAAAAGAGAGAGAAATTGTTAGAGATTGGTCTTATTCTGGCCATTGTGTTTGTAATGTTGTTATTTGTACAAGTTGTTGGTAGGAGGTGCTGATGTAGCACGTTTAGTTCAATGAACTACAGTTGGTTAATAGAATGTTGTTACAATGTTGTTTTTAACTTAGTTGTCTAGTTTCTTTGTTTAGGATGAAGTATTTGGAACCCAACTGATTGTGATGTTATGTTGTCATAATGTACTGAAATATTTGATGAATGAAAAGGGTTGCCCAATTTCGTTTTAACACACTTGTGGTCATTGTTGCTTAATTGGTTTTGATAAATTGATAACCTCTACATCATTGATTAATTTGTCATTGATATTCTAGGTATTCATAATACAAAAAAATTTTCATATTCCACCATTAGAATCATAACAAAACATTTTAAGTATTCCCAAAACCATACAGAATATAACTAGTTGTCTTAGAATACATAAGACATGGAATAACCCATAAAGGTATATATATCTAAAGTAATCCAAAATAAGTATTTGTTAGAGAATACATAGGACATAAATGGTACCATCATAATGATCCATCCTACTATGCATAAAATAACCCATAAAGGTACGTTAAAAGTCTTTGTATTCCAAAATACATAAATCTGTAACAGTATCCATAAATTATCCAGTATTCAAAAATAAACATAACATATAAAGCTTTCCTAAAAGTCTTGATTTTCCCTAAACTTGTGATTGTTGAGTCTGCGGTGCCGATGCAACAATACTTTGAGATGAGATTTGGCTTAGTGTAGGTGCACCAGATTGCATACGTGCAGTTGAACTAGTAATCCTGGTTGGTCTAGCCTATGGTGATCCAAATGATTCACCAGGTGAAAACTTAAATGTTGCATCCTTCTTGGATTTCTTCTATATGTAATATAAAACAAACATAAGTATAAATAAACCAATGCATTGAATTTGCATCCTACTTGGATTTCTACTATATGTAATATAAAACAAACATAAGTATAAATAAACGAATGCATTGAATTTTCATGAAGAAAACTAATAACGTTTTAAAGTAATAAGTTCACGCATAAAAGAAGAAGCAGTGGTATCTTTTCTTTCAATAATTGTGTAGGCAATTATTTTCAAGTTGGAGAAGTGATGGTTAAATTTTCTATAATAATGATTATAAATTTGAATATCCAACGTAGCTTAAGTTTTCCTTATAAAGGCTACTACATAAAAGGGTTTAACATTGACTCTAGAGAAGTTTCAACATCGGTATAGAATCGATGTTGAAATGGTCATCGTTGAAAATCATTATCTACATCAGTTCTGGCTGAAATCGATGTAGAAATGTGGCCAAAATTGTGTATTATGAAGCACTTTCTACACTGGTTCTAAAAAATCAATGTAGAAAGTGTCTTTACAATATTGATTTTGTCGTGTTTCCCACATTGGTTTTGGCCAAAATCGATGTTGAATGTGCCTTTATAACATCAAGTTTGGCCAAAATCGATGTTGTAAAGACACTTTCTACATCAATTTTAGACCAACTGATGTTGTGTTTTGCAAGAAATTTAATAATAATAATAATCTTCAAATTACACAGTTTAATAGGGATATAATACTATATTGGGTGGGTTTTGATATTTCCATTTCCAAAAGTTACAATCATTAATAAATCAAAAGGAAACTAATATTATAACTAGAACTTTTTCTAGTTTTGATAAGTCAGCAGATAGCCTTTAACAAAAGTTCATTTGAATTAGCACATATACAAACACAAAAAATGCCACAAACCATATCATATGTACAAGTAATAAAAATTAGCATATAATACTCTATATTGCTAATAATTCCATTTAATTTAGCACTTACACTATCATTTGGTGAAGATATTTTTTGAGACACAAGAAAGATAGCATAGAACAAAAAGGGGACATAAAATATTGAATAAAGAGAAATAGATTAATTGAAGTGTAACTTTTACCTTGTTTCCTTGTAGGTTATAGATGCAACATAGTTGACAACCATTTCAATTCTTGTGCAGAACATTTCATTAGCACCTAGCATTTCTTCCATTGACACAACAAGTTCCATTATCTGAACATAATTCAGGCAACCATTTCCTTAGTAAGTACTAAGTATACAACAAGGTTGAAAAATCAATATAGATCAATATTTTTCCCCTAATAAAACAAGAGAAATTAGCTAAGGTAGATTTTGATAGACAAAACAAATTTAATTTCCTCATATTTTCCTTTATTTATCATTTCTTGTAATTGTTGTATTCATTGACTGTTTACTTGTAACATTGTGACCATTTTTATAGTTTGGAAAACCAAATTTGTAGAAAATAAACCATCTAGGTTAGTCAACTTAGATGCAAATAATTAAAGGAAAATTAAATACCTGATAACCCAAGTCAATGACAATCTCAATGATGGATTTTTGCATGATTCCAGGCAAGATGGTTTCATCTATTTAAGGAGTGAAGATAGAGTTTCCCTTCATAGGTTAAATTAAACAATTCTTGTTCAAGATAGAGTTGGAGGATGGAGTGGATGGCGACGATGGAGCCACAAAGGTACTCTATGTCAAGGGTGATGGCCACGTGGACGAGGGAAGGGTCATAGACGGGGGTGGAAACAGAGGAGGCGCATTTGTCAGCGATGACACTAATGAATGGAGCGGTAGGGCAGAGGGAGGCGGAGGAGGACATCGAGGTGGTGGAAGGAGCGGATGGCTTTAGAGGGATGGACGGATTGGAGGGAGGGGGAAAGGAGAATGGAGGGCATTGCGGTGGAGAAGAAGCCCGAGAATCTCATCAGCCACAGCCAAGAGAAGATAATGAATGGAACAAATAGGAGGAGGAGAAGGAGGAGGCCTTAGAGGAGGTTGTTAGCTTCGACGGCGACGAGCATGAAGTACGGGAATGAGCTATGGGAGTTGAGGCATGTGCCAACGACGTGTACCCTAAATCTATGAATGAAATCATAATTTGAGATAAAATAAGGAAACTAATGGATGTCTCGAAAGAGTTAGAAATATAAGGGATCAATCACTAAATCAATTTTTTATAAAACCAATGTTAGCTGAGCCCTAATAACATCGGCTTTATAATAACTGATGTTAAACTATTGCTAACAACATCAGTTATGCTATAATCGATGTTAAACATGACATTTTATTTACAAAAATGTCACCGTATTTTTTTAAAGTCAATTTTCTTAAAATCGATGTTAAAAACATATTTTCTAGTAGTGAATATCATTTCTAAAAGACATTTGAATTTTTAGACATTGAAAGAAAACTAATATTTTTTATTTCAAATTTTAATTGTTACTTATTTATCTATATTATGACTTTTTTTATATGAAAGTTGTCACACCAAAATTTTCTACTTTTTAAAATTCTTTTACTACTTTATTTAATTTTATTTCTTAACTTTTCATTTATCTCACTATATATATATATATATATAAAAACATAATATAATGAGGCAAACATAAGTATAAATAAACCAATGCATTTAATTTCCATGAAACAAATTAAACTAATGCATTGCACCTTTTTTATAGTAGATGATATTGCATCATTCTTCCTTTTCAAATTTGCCACATAGCACACATACAAATAAGCCAATGCATTTAATTTCCATGAACTAAAATTAACCAAAGTAAGACAATGCAAGATTTACCTTGTTCCCACCCTTTGGAATTTCCCTATCAGCAGCTGTTTTACCTTTACATGTCTTTTTATTGTGACCTAATTTTCTACATTTTGCACACACAATAGAGAATTGTTGTCTAGGTAATTTAAACATGTCCATTGGCTCATCATTTAATTTGTTTCTCATTTTATTTAGTCTTCTAGGTGCTCTCCTCATGTCAGGATGATTGATTTGTGGAAGATCACTCTTCTAGCCACTCGTTTGGACCATTACATTCTAGAATATAGTATAAGTGTTCAGATAAGTGTTTTTCCTGCAAAACATAAGCACTGTCAGTCTAATATATGCATTGCATTATAAGAAAACATACTTATCCCAAAATATACATACTTGTACCAACCGGCTACATAGTCCTCAAGTTTGTAATTGTTGTGCCACAAGCATGCAATTGCATGACAACAAGGGATTCTAGTTAACTCCCATTTCCTGCACCTACATTTTTTGTTGTTTATATTCACAACAAACTTTTGAAAGTTCTTTGACACTTCAAACAATGATATCTTGTCATCACCACACCTAGTAGAAGTCCAACCTTCTGCATCTTTCTCTATATTGGCCAAAATCAGTTGAATTTTTGGATAGATAGGACCACGATATTTTAACATCATTTCCCTCATCCTAACAATCCTCATCATCAAATATACCTTAATCCCTTCAACCAAGTTAATAATAGGCTTGCTCCTTAACTTTAAGATGCATTTATTGAATGCTTCACACATGTTATTCACCTATAGATCACACTGAGTATTCAGGTCATATGTTGACTTGGTCCATGATGATACTTTTAGGTCGTCTAACTACTTCCAAACACTTTCATCAGTCTCTTTCAGCTTCTGCATAACCCTCTTCCACTGTGCAATAGTTGTGGCTCTAGCAGCTTGCCACATTAGTTCCTTTAAGTGCGTCCTTAGGTACCTCTTTTTGAAGTTTCTATATAGATGCCTGACACATACACGATGTTCAACATCTTAACCTAGATTCTTAATTATATGAACTAGTCCCTTACAAGAAAAGTTATACATTAATTACCAACAAATTTACATAAACAAGCTACTATAGTACAAACACATAGTACAAGTCTGAAAAATATCACCTTTTGCTTATCAGAATAAAAGCCCATTTATTTCTCTAAATTCAATTCAGATATGCCAACAACAACCCCCAAAACCATGACCATGAGTATGTAGATTCTGCCTCCACTACTGCATATGCAATAGGTAGCATTTGGTTATTGCCATCTTTACCCACAATTGTCAACAAATGACCACCATAATCACCTTTTAGAAAGCAACCATCTAACCCAATTAATAGTCTACAAGTTGTTGCAAAGGTAGCCTTACATGCCTCAATACACACATACATTCATTCAAAACTAGGACCCTTAGCACCTGTCACACACTTGATAATTTTTTGTTCTTATCAAGCAACTCAACAACATAACTTAGGTGGCAGTATTGATTTTTAGTTGCACCTTGAATTTTATTCATTGCCCTGCACTTAGCTTTATAAGCCTGATTTACGAATAGCTTAGAACCCCATTTCTCCATTGCATATGAAATCAATCCTTGTCTCATTATTGTTAGTGTATGTCTTAACAAGGGAATTAATTTGTTACTTATCCATTCAGTTGTATCTTGTCTCCTAGTAGTAGTCCTATGGCATGTGTGCAGATTCTTGAAAGTAACTACCTGCGAATGGTTTCTACGCTTTGGCTTACTAACCCTTAAACAAAATGGATAGCCTAGTATGCACCTAACAACAAATCTAGTCAGACCATTATACTTGACAACCATATTTTTCTTGTTGACCATTGAGAAGGTTTTCATAGCTTTTTTAACTTCGAATCTACCGTTAAATATCATCCTTGACTCAAATCGAACATCTGCATCATCCTCAGGCATTCTAAATCATGGAAATTTTTCCCTCTCTACCCCCTTCATCCCCACTTCCTGGTAGGGTGTCCAACTCATCAGTTTCACGATCCTCATCCCCAAATTTAGCTACAGCTACATCAAACTCATAATTATCAAGAGAAATTTCCTCATCAAGATGATTGACTTTAATCAAACAATAGTGATCCAACACACTAGTCTAATCCCAATCCTGATCAAAGTCATTGTCATCTAAGGATGTGCAGTCACACTCATGCTCATTTTCTCCATCATAGTCTTCATCTGCAGAATCTTCATCATCAATGAAATTATTCTAACCCTGCACCTCACCCTTACCCTACACCTCACCATTACCCTGAACCTTACCCTCACACTGACCTTGAACCTCATCCTCATCCTCACCCTATCCCTCACCATCAACATCACCATGCCCCTAACCCTCACCTTCACAATCATTTTCAGCTTCATTAATCTAAGCAACTTCAGCATCTTCTCTTAAGACAAAATCCTTTCCTCTTCGTATGGCTAACCTTTCATCAATTATTGGAACATCAATTAGATGCTCCACATAGATTTCAAAAAGTTCATACACATTGCTATAGAAACCAATTGCAACACATCGCTATCACTATTTAGTGGCTTCAATCCACGACTGAGTGTGTATCTTGGATTTCAATACCATATGCATTTGTACTTGTATCCCATCTTCTCTAGATGATTCTTCATGTCAATATATGATAGCCCATCCACATCCATACTCCAATCTTCTTCCACATAAGTACCATTAAGATACACTATACTTGGCTAGTAAATGAACATCCCATAAAGGTGTATCCCCACCTTATTCTTCTAACTTTAGTAGGCCTAAAATTTAATGAACACAACAACCACAGTGTAGAAGGACAATACTTGCAATTTATTAAATTTTCAATGCCAAAATTGTAATATTTCACAAATATAGCCCTAGATAGCAACATGAAACCATACAATGGAAAAAAATTTGAACCCTACACACAATGGTCATTGTTCCAACACATTCCTCTGTCAAAGATTCCCCCACCCATGACATTCACTATTAAAATATCCCAACCATGGACCACATGCAATAAAAACCCCAACCCTCGAGCACATGCAATCAACTTTCCAACCACCAAAATATTTCCTTTCAATAGTCATAAATCTAACCTCACACAGTAAATGGGCTCATGATTCTTCCTTCCCGTTTGTGATGCGTGAGATTTGATAACGACTATCAAATCGTTACAAAAAAATAAAACTAAGATAATTCTATAGCACAGGATTAACCTAGGTTGACTCAGAGATACAATCCAATTTGGTTCCTAACTTAATCCAATTTGCAGATAGTGAGCAAAAATTGCAGAAACACAAACAAGAATTGAAGAAAAATGCAGAAACTCACAGCATTGATAAAAGATTTTGTAAAACAAATTCAAAAATATCAATCCAATTCACCAAATCAAGCAATGAAAATTATCATAGTTCTCAGATAATGATCATATTATGAAGGTTCATTCAATATCATTAGAAGCAGTTCAATTGAATTAACTCCTAAGTCAATTGAAATCACAAACCAAATTGAAATATCATCCAAACAATCTATGATTAAAATTCAAAATTAGGAAATAAATCTATAACCTAATTTGCTTCCAATCCTAAACATATTCATAATCATGAAAATCGAAAAAAGGATTGAAGAAGAAGATGAACATTCACACAGAAATTAGAATACCAAACCAGAACTCAAATTTTTTTTTTGCTTGGACTGGATCCTTGGATTGATTGATTGTTTAGCCTTCCATGATCATCATCAGTGGAAGAGCCACAAAATTTGTGTAAGAAAATAGAAGAACAAAGATGAAATGAAGAAGAAAAATAAAGAACAATGAAGAACAATGAATAATAGTTGAGAGAAAAAAGAGAGAAAATATTTTAATTTTGAAAACTTGCACACCAAGCTAGAAATTCTATTTTTGTGTCCTTAAATAACTCCTAGTTACACTAATATACAATGATTGAAAAGAATGAAGGGATGAACTCTGATTAGGCCCTTCTAAACTAACTAATTATACTAATTACATCAATCAAAACCCAAATTCACAACCCAAAACTCAAGTGCAGAGGTTCTAACTTCCAAGCCTAATTTGACCCTCATACCGGAAGAATTAGCCCACGTTTATCTCTGACAAAATTGTATCTCTTTTCATTGGCTTTCCAGGGACTACTCATATGCTCGATTTGGAATTTTGTAGAATCTTATAGGTCCTATACAAAGAAGATACGTCAAGTAAGCACAAAATCTGAAAATGAGCATTAATTATCAATTAAGCTCAATTATTTGCCTAAGACCAAACCTGAGTTAAAGTGAGAAAATAAGAATCTAAGAGAAGTCAAATAAGCTAAGAAGAATAGAAAAATACTATACTTAATATGCTCAATCAAATTCTCCTACACTTTATCTTTTGCACTTCTGGGAAAAACTAAAAGAAAGACTAAGAGAAAAACAATTAAACTAGAATAAATCACAAACTAAAAAAAAAGGTATGAACAAGGCACACACATTTTTCAATGAATCCTAATAATGCACAAAAGTGAGAAAGATGGAAAATGAAAGAATGATATCAAGGTAACAAGCACTCCATGAACACATGATCACAAAGTGTAAAGTGAAAAAGTAGTCAAGTTAAAATTAAGAATGTACCAAGGTGATAGAATTCTCTCAAAGAACAACATGCAACCTCATCAAATGTGTATGGATTTGTGTTTAAACTCAAACACCACATGTAACTAGCACATCCAAATATTAAATAGACACTAATTCACTCAACTTGAAATACAATTGCATCAAAAGATCAAAAGGGCTTTTATTGGTTTGTAATGTATGGTTTAGGTAAGGATGGATAAGAGAAATATATTTAGGCTAAAACTAAAAGAATAGAGGGCAATAAGGAGTAAGCTAACAAGTAAAAAGAGGGGTAGAAAAAAAGAAACAAGGTGGAGAACAACAAAATTTAAAAGAACTTACAAGGATGAAAATGAACCACAACACACTTTTATTACAATTTTCTTTTTCTCTTGTACTTCTTTTTATTTTTTTTCTTTGAACTTTTGCCTTTTCATTTCTTTCAAATCAAAACAATATACATATCCCCCACACTTGTTTGAAACCCACTCCCAAAACAACTCCAAGGCCTCTTTTCTCTCTAAAGTTAGGGATAACTTAGTTTCCACTTTTTGTCTTGTAATGAGCTACATAAGAAGGAAAAGGTTAACGGCTAAAAAAGGGTGACAATGGATATCAATGCAAGGTAGGTTTATTTGGCTAGTGGCTAAAAGAAACAAGACCTAAATCATCTCAATCAATGCATATGTAACAAGGAATGACAAGAGAGACAAGGCAAAACCTAGAGTAATCTGGTACAAGGGTGAAATCACACATGAAACAACATGAATGTTATAATGTGATTCATCCACAAAGGTCCAAAAACTCACAAGGCATAATTCTATCACACATGATCCTACTTAAATTTTATTTTCCAAGCCTACTTATCACTTTAACAATTGCAACAATGATTCACATCAAGTATGAAACCTTTCAATCCAACAAAAATTGGTACATTTTCACAATTTATACAAGTTAGAAATCATATGAAAAACGTGAAAAAGTGCCTAAATTCAACAAAAAGAAAAAGAAACAACTACTGCAAAGTCTTTTATTTTTTATTTTTTGTATGTAAAAACAGTAAAAACAAAAAAATAATAAAATAAAACAAATACAACAAAACAAAAACAGAAATAGATAAAATAGATTTTGTAAATTCTTCCCCCCACACTTAAAGTGCACATTGTCCTCAATGTAAGAAATGCAATCAAATAGACAACATAGAAAAGAAGGGAAAGAAAACTCCTCAAGTGTCATTCAAGGCACATCATCACATAAAATTGGCAAGACTAATGACAGGTCTGTCACAAGTTCATCCTTCACTTGAGGGCTGTAACACCCCAAAATTTTAAGGAACTACAGTCAATTGATGGTGTATACTTGGGTAAAATGTTAATTAGAGATAGTACAAAAGGATTTAGGAAAAATGACAAAAATACCTTTGGACATTTCGAAAATGACCAGAATACCCTTAGGTTGACAATTATAGAGATACCCTGAAAATTTTTGGAAATGACGATTATACCCTAGGGTGAGTGGTAAAATTACCAAAATGCCCTTAGGATAAAAATGACCAGATAAATTCAGAAACTTTGTGGAAACCTGGAAAATGGATGAAATACCTTTAGATAATAGATTATTAACATAGTGGATGACAAGAAATCATAAATTAGAATTTCTAAGAATTTTGGTGGATATTTTGGAAAAGAGCTCGATCTAGGCTAACTCAAGCATCCGAGAAGCCTAGGAAAAAGGAGAGATACAATCTATAGAATTTTATCTTAATTATAGGAGAAATAGACCTTCCTAATAAGTTAGTCTAGTAATTTTAATAATTCAAGGCAAGATGGACCAATAAGAATTGAGATAAAGCTATCTAATTAATAACCTAAAAGACAAGAAAGCAAATAAGACATGCACCCCAAGCCTAGAATCCAAACGTGCAAATTGAAAGGAAATGGGAATGATGTAAAATTATCAAGATAAGGGACACTTGGCTGATAGAAAAGCTAGGATACATGCCATTGGTCCAATTGTAAAGTAAGGTAATAATGAATTAAGAAGATTTTTTTTGAAGAAAACTTTCTCTTGACTCCTTTGGACACGTAGATAGTTCTAGGTATTATTTCAAAAATCCCAACGGTCAAAAGTTAGATATATTGGATAGTAATGTACACCTAAAATTTTAAAGAGATCCAACGGTGAAAAAAATCCAGAATGAGTATTTTAATAAAACGGGTTTTGGGATAAACTTAAGAATGGAAGGAAAACATAAAAATCTTCCTTGGCAAGTTATTCTACGAAATTACAAGAAGGAAATGAAGATTTTTCCTAAGACTCAGCCACTCCACGTGCACAATCAAGAAGAGTGGAGAATTATTAAGAAAATTCAAGAAACAAGGCCACTTGTGTGAATAGCCAATCAAGACTAAGCCACTTGGAAAGCAAGGTCATAATGACCTAGGAGATTTTTGTAGAAGAAAATGTGTCTTGCAAGCCTAGCAATCCACGTGAGAATGAAGAGGAGTAGAGAAGGGTGTGGAAATTTCAAGAAAAGGACACTTGGAGAATGCAAAATAACTAGCCAATGAGGTAGAACAATGTGGAAAAGTTAGCAATGATAACTTAGGAAGATTTTTGTAGCAAAGCTAGCCATTCCAACGTGAAAGCAAAGAAGCAATTGTGGATTGCTCTCCAAGCTAAGGAGGTACACGTGCAAATGAGAAGGAAGAGAGAAGGATGTGGAATTCTCTTGAACTAGGACACTTGGAGGGTGAGGAGTGACTAGCCAATGGGAAGAAAACCAATGGAAAGTTAGCCATAATGACCATTGGAGATATTTGCAATTAAAATCAAGCTTAATCACCTTATATAAAGGTGTGGAAACCGAAAATTTGGCTGCCCAAAGGGAAGCCAATGTGCCAAAACCCACTCCAAAGCATTTCCATTTTATTCCTTTCCAATTCCACCTTTTACCTAAAGCAAAACAAAGGCCTACACCCTTGGAAACCTCACGTGAAGCACTAGGAGAACAAAGAAGCAAGGCTATTCATTTTTGAAGAAGGAAAGTAAGGTATGGGGAAGTTTATGATAAGCCAAGTTTGAATATTAATTACATGAGAATCCTTACTTGATTTCATGAAGAATTAAGCTTTGTAGACTAGGTATTTGATGAATTGCCTCAAAGAACCAAAGATTTCTATATGAATGGTTATTCAATTAAATAACTTGATTTCAGTTTTATAAATAATTGTTGAATAGATAACTTGAATCTAACTTAATTAATGAAAGTTAAAATGACTTACAACGATATGTTTTATAGAAAATAATTGTTTAGAAGTATAGTAGAATATTTTGTTACAAGTATAGGTTTGATTAAAAAGTATTCTATGATTTCTTGAGCTTATCTATTTAATTGATGCTAAAATTATGTTGACTTGAATCTACATGTATTATAACTATCTTTAAAAGAAAAAGTTGCTTTCAATGGTAGTTATGTAAATGGTTTCTATAGTTTAGATGTTTTATTAAAGAGGAGTACTAAAGTGATATAATTTGTTAAAATAAATATTTTGATTATGTTTGTTGTGATACTAGAATTATGTTGAACCTATGTTGATTAAGTTGAACAATATAAAGATTAATAATAAATAAAGCTTTCTTTAAAGTATTTTATGAAAAGAGATAAAGATGGTTCAAGTGTTGTGATGTTAAAAGAAATGTTTGTAGACATGTGTTGTTGAGTGTTCTATCAATTCTTATAAAGTTCATGTGTTGCTTGATGATTCTTGAAGCTTGATGAACTTTAAGTGGTTGTATGATGTATGGTGTATGAGAAATAAGTTAAGTTGTGTATTATGTTGATATTGATAAGTGATGAGAAAAGATGTGATGAAGATGAATGAGTTGTTATAAATGAAACCATCTCATGGGTATCGTAAAAAGTTGTATGTCAGTTGGTTATCAGAATGAAACCCGTGCGTTCAGATGAGCTGTTCCTAAACTAGGGGGTGCATCTTGCAGTACGGAATCACTAAGCATGAAAGTGTTCGTGTAATTGAGAACCTAGAAAACACTGGAGTACCCTGACTGATCAGATAAATTCTGGTAGGCCACTGACATGGGACTTGATATTACATGTGGATGAGTTTCATAGAATTGTCATATGCATATGCCTGGCGGGGGTTAATCCGTGATGTTGACCTCAGAAGGAGGTTTGTCAGATAGCTAAACTGAGTCTATGCGTTCAGAGGAGTCTGAACTAGGGGGTAGTTGAGACAGTGAAGACCACACCACCATGATGATCACATAGGTGGAGGTGACATTCCTACGCGCCACTGGGCTACCCTGACTTAATGGATAAGTTCGTTCCACTGAGAGAGGGTGGGGCTATCTTGACTATGGTACCAATTGATGAGAAGTTGAGAGAATCATGCATCATATAAAGAAGTTGAGCATGCATTATTTGATGAGTAGGTTGTATATCTGTGTGTTGCTGTGTGGATGGTGTGATTTGAATTGGGTGTGAATAATGCATGATTCTTATTTTATAAATAATATTATGACTATGTGTGTATACATTCCTTTATATATATGTTTTATTCAAACTGTGTTTGTCATAAACTTACCCTATATTTTGTGTCTGTGGTTGACACCTGTGATGACCCCAATTCATTTTGGCGAGCAGAGAAACAGTGAAGCATAAGCTGTGGGTGATATTGAAGAAGGTGTGATGAGGAAGCTTGATGAATTGTATTTTGTGTTTTGTGTTTACTTTGTGGATGTGTAATTTGTATTAAACTTTAGACAGTCTTTATATTATTTTGGACGTATATTATGGACTGTATTCTTATTATAAATAAACCGTGGTAAGGGGTATCGTTTATGTTACGAATAAATTGTAAAATCGAAGCAAGAAGAAAGAAAATTTCCATGAAATTTACAACTAAGATAATTCTAATACAAAGAGGAAACAAGATTTTATCTAAAATCAATTGAACATGAGAGAGTAAAAGGAGGCGTTACAATGGGCTCTCATGAAATAGCTTGAATTGGTGACCATTCACTTTGAAGACCTTGCCGGTAACTTCATTTTTAATCTCAACTACACCATGGGAAAAGACATTAGTAATAACAAAATATCCATCCCATCTAGATCGAAGTTTACCAGAAATAAGCTTAAGGCAATTAAACAAGAGCACTTTTTGGCCAATATAGAACTCCTTCCTAAGAATCCTAGACTCATGAAACCTCTTCATTTTCTCCTTGTAAATCTTGGAGTTCTCATAGGCTTCTAAGAGGATCTCTTCAAGTTCTTGCAATTGGAGCTTCCTTTCCATACCCGCTTCATCCAATGTCATCTTACAACTCTTCATCGCCCAATAAGTACGGTGCTTAATCACCACCGGAAGGTGGCATGCCTTACGAAAAACCACCCTATAGGGAGACATCCCCAAAGGTGTTTGGTAAACGGTTCTATAAGTCCATAAAGCGTCTTCAAGTAGCTTGCTCTAATCCTTCTTGTTAGGTTGCACTACCTTCTGCAACACTTGCTTGATCTCTCTATTAAAAACCTCAGCTTGCCCATTAGTTTGGGGATGATAAGTTGTAGCAACTCTATCCACAACCCCATACTTTTGGAGCAAGGATGTCAATGACCTGTTATAGAAATGGCTCCCCTGGTAACTAATAATGGCTCTAGGCACACCAAACCTGCAAAAAATGTTAGATCTCACAAAATCCACAACAACTTTAGAATCATTAGTTCTGATGGCCTTAGCTTCAACCCATCTAGAAACATAATCAGCAACAAACAAAATATATGGAAAACCATGAGAAACAAGAAATGGACACATACAATCAATACCCCATACATCAAAAATCTCACAGAAAATAATGAGTTGTTGAGGCATCTCATGGCATTTGGCAGTCTTAATTACAATTTACACACGAGTTTCGTACCACGGTCACTAACATCCATTAGTTCACATCTTTGTCTCTTCACGTTATTTGTTAAGTTTATAAATGGATATTTAGAAAAAAATTTGTCTAGTTTATAATTGTGTTGAATATTTATAATCTCGGTAACTTTTCATATAATATGTAACTAAATTTTTAATTTATTGAAAAAAATAATCAACTTCATGTTATGTACAAATTGACCAATATACTAAACACATAACACTAACAATAAATTTTCCTTCTCATGACTCAAGATTTTTTAACTCTAATATTTGAAAGAAAAAATTACAATTTGATACCTAACTTTTTAGCTTCTACAATTTAATATCCAATTGACTAATTACACATTCCAACTTTCCAACTTTACAATTGATGTTTGTTCAATCAATTTCCATCGAAACCATGAAGAATCCTTCACTATTTTCTAAGTTTATGGTAACAAAAATAATATTTCATATTTAAAGACATGAAATTGGATTGCAATTTACAATTTGCAAACACAAATCATATATTCATAATTCATATACTTACTGGTTGTTTGGCTCACCGCTCACCACTCATCGTTAGTGTCTAACTGATTGACTCTTGATCCAAAACTAAACTTTCTAAATTTCCTTCAGTGATTTCAGGTGCGAGACCACGAGGCACTTTGGCACTTTTCTTGTATATTGGCATGTGCATCAAAATTTTCCATTATCTTCTGTTTCTTTGCTATTTATTTAATTTTTAAAAATAATGTTTTTAAGTTATTTATAGGATAATTTTCATGTTGAAATTTAATGGTTTAGAGTATAATATTAGTTTCAAATAATGATGACTACCAAGGCATCAATGCTTGGATTTGATCATTTCCAGAGGCCAAATTACAGACACCAATGAAATAGATAGTAGAACTTACAGATAAAAGGTGGGGAAGAGTAGAAGATGGTAATAAATAACGCCAAGATCCTTATTGGAACGATAAGTTGAGGATGATTCGCCACAAAGGAACGCTAAGCTCTTAATTCAAGCAAATGCTTAATTTTATTCAATCAAAGCTATTCAAAAATAGCAATGTCGGAGTACTTATAGAGTTAAGCCTTTAATAAAACCTAAAAAGCATAGTTTGGGCCTATTTTAGTTCACATTGAGACCCATTACACAAATAAGAAATTACTAAATTATGAAAATAAGAAAATTACGAAAACTAGAAAAATTAGGAAAGCTACGAAAGGAATTGCGCTAAGCACGATATTTGCGCTAAGCAAGCTCTCACACAATCTTCAAGGTGCTCCAATTCAGCTCCTTGTGTCTTTCTCCATCCTTGCCCTTGTTAAATAGTTCAGCCATGATTCTTTTGGTCATATCTTCCTGTAGAAGCTTGGTTTGAACCTTATCATTGGACCCTTCAATTCATGGAGTGCTTCTAGAACTTCATGCTCTTTGGATAGTCCTCTATCATCCATTTCTTCTTGAAAAGAATTTGTCCTCGGATTTGCATTCAAAACACCTATATCAAAAGAAGAAATATCAATGACATTAAAACTATAACTTACCCCATACTCACTTGGCAAGTCAATCTTGTAGGAATTGTCATTAATCCTCTCAAGGATCTTGAAAGGACCATCAACCCTAGGTTGGAGTTCAGATTTCCTTTTTCTTTGGAAAGGAAACCTATCCTTGCTTAGATGTACCCAAACCCAATCTCTGGGATCAAATACCATGGTCTTTCTCCCTTTGTTGGCATGTCATGCATATTCCCCCATCTTCCTCTCAATTTGATTTCACACCCTTCCATGGAGATTCCTAACAAAAGTAGCTCTGGAAAGCTCATTCTTACTCAAAATAGAAGAATAATTAGGTAAAGAGATTAAATCAACAGGGAATAATGGGTTAAAATCATAAACAACCTCAAAAGGAAAAAAAGAGGTGTTAGAGTTGGTTACCCTATCATCAAGTATAGGATTAGGTTGTCGATACCTTACGGTGATGTTGTTGATGGGTCTACAATCCGTGCACATCCTCCACGTGCTATCTTTCTTGGGGACTAGGATGACCGACATTGTACATGGGCTCAAGTTTTCCTTCACCCATCCTTTTTGCATCAACTCTTCAACCTGCTTTTGAATCTCTTTGGTCTCTTCCAGATTACTCCAATAGGTAGCCCTATTAGGAAGTGAAGCTCCCAGAACAAGATCGATTTGATGCTCAATTCCTCTTAAAGGAGGCAAACCATGGGGTATGTCTTGTGGAAAGACATCCTCAAACTCCTTTAAAAGTGTATCAAAATCTTGAGGCAACTCAAGGGCACTAGAAGACAAGCACATATAATTTGGAATGAGTAAATACATTTGTTGTCTAGCTAGCATCACTCTTTTTACCTCCTTAGGTTTGATAAACAAACTCTCTTTTATTAATAATTGTTTTTCACTCTTTTTTTCTATTTTCGTTTGTTCTTTCTTTTCACTCTTTTTGCCATCTTTTTCTTTTTGACTATTCCCTCTCAAAGGACTCTTTTCTTCTTTGATTTTATTTTATTTTTCTCTTTTCAATCTCATTTTTATTTGATCCTCACACACCTCACTTGGAAACAAAGGTGAGAGAACTACCTTTTTACATTTATCTAAGAAAGAATATCGATTGGTGACCCATTGTGGATAACATCTCGATCATATTGCCACGGTCTACCAAGCAAAACATGACCAGCTTCCATTAAAAATAGAAAGGATTTGGTCTTATACATACACGAGGAAAGTAATAAAAAAAGAAAGAAGAGCTCATCCTCTTTCTTTTATCACTTAGGAGTTGTGCGAGATGAAATTCTCATGCACGGTTTTGAATGAGAGAAAGAATGGGAATCATAATACAAAGCACTTCATCAACATATTTTCCAATGGAGAATGTAAACAACACTTGCTTATCCACAACCAACTCACCATTGTCATTCAACCATTGCAATTTATAAGGCTTAGGATGAGGGGTGGTTTTTAAACCAATCATCTCCACTAATATAGTGCTTGCAACATTGGTACAACTTCCTCCATCAATGATAAGAGAACAAACCTTTCCATTCACCAAGCATCTAGAATGAAAAATGTTTTCTCTTTGTGTATCATCTTGATCTTTGCACAAGCTTTCCATGAGTCTTCTTACCATCAAAATATCTCCCTCTTCCGGTTGAAGAAAACCATCATCCTCCCCTTCACTAGAGGAACTATGAGAGCTTTTAGATAACTCACTATCTATCTCTCCATTCTCCAACACAATCATGGTCCTTTTGTTTGGACATTGGGATGCAATATGACCCTTACCCAAACACTTGAAACATTTAATTGAACTAGATTTATTGGAAGGGGGTTGAGTAGGAGAAGTAGGATTACCTCTTGAAGACTTCCTTTCAATATGTTGTGAAGAAGAACCCTCCTTCTTGGAAGTGTTCTTATCCTTCCAAGATGAATAACCATATGAAGAGTTATTGTAAACTTGTTTTCTCTTCAATTGTTGCTCCACTTTCACAACCACATGTATAAGTTCATCCAGGGTGTTGTAGCTTTGAAGCTCTACAACATCTTGAATGTCCCTATTCAAACCATTCAAAAATCTAGCCATCATAGCCTCATTAGTCTCTTCAATGTTTACTCTTATCATAGAAATCTTCATCTCTTTGTAATAATCATCAACACTTTTACTTCCTTGGTAAAGCTTTTGTAACTTGTTATGCATTTCTCGTATATATTGAGGTGGGAAAAATCTCTCCCTCATGATTCTCTTCATTACCTCCCATGCGTCTGGTCTATGTCTTCTCAATCTTGCTTTCTCCATTTGCACTTGATTCCACCATGCCATGGCATATCCCTTAAATTCTAAGCTAGCCAACTTCATTTTCTTTTCTTCACTAAAATTGTGACAATTGCAAACTTGGTCTACTTTCATCTCCCAATCAAGGTAAGCCTCCAGGTCATAAGTACCTAGGAACTTGAGAATTTTGACCTTCACATCATCCATGCCATCCCTATTCCTCTTATGCCTATGTCTTCTACCATCTTCATAGCCATCATCACTCCCTTGAGAAGAATGAGGTGGCCTACGATGTCTCCTTTTCTCCATGTCTTCCATTCTCCCACTCAACTCTTGAGTGCTTCTTTGTATCTCATCAAATCTGTCTCTCATCCTCATTTCAATATTTCTTTGAAACTTATCTATTTGCTTGGCCAATGAAGCCATTAGCTTAGCGACTCTAGGTGAAGGTGGGTCATTATCACTTTTGGACACCATTGCTACAAGAAAATGTTAGTAAAACAAATAAAATATTGGACCTTACCACTCACTGAGTGTTTACACTCTTCAACACTCGTGTTTCACACTTGTAAGACTTTTTCTATAAGGTTCAATCTTGACTTTTTCAACTCACTAGCTTTTCTTTGGCCCATGAAATCAACCAAATATTTCAATTTAAGGAGTAGCCAAAGTGAAAGATGAAACAAATTCAAACTCAACTTAAGAGGTCAAAGAAGAAAGAAAATTCAAAGACAAAACCTTGGAAATTTAGAAGACAAACAATAAAAGCTAAAAAAAAGAAAGTATAATTCAAAAGGAACGTCAAACAAGACAAATAAGAAATATGGCTAGGTGTAAACCACTGCAATTATGCAAAAAAAAGTACTAGAAAGCAATAATAAGAACACACCAAAAGAAAGAGCTGTAAAATTTGACCGTAACTCTTTTTTCATTTTTTTATTGTATTTGGGTCCTCATATTGTTTTGATATTTTCATTTTGACCCCAAAATATTTTTGAATATTTGCTCTTTAGTCCTTCGTATTTTGTCTTTTGGGACCAGAAAATTTTGAAGACAAAAAGATAGGATAATTCAACAAAATGATAGGATTTTCAAATATGAATTATATATATATATATATATATATATATATATATATTTCATTTTTTTTTGGAAAAAAAATCAAATAAAGAGAACAAAAATTACACCTAAATTGATAGAAATCTTTTCGAATTGCTCTCTAGACTCTAGCTCTGATTACCACATGATGACTACCAAGGCATGAATGCTTGGATTGGATCGTTTCCAGAGGCGAAATTACAGACACCAATGAAATAGATAGTAGAACTTAAAGATAAAAGGTGTGGAAGAATAGAGGATGGTAAAGAATAAAGCCACGATCCTTATTGGAACGATAAGTTGAGGAGGATTCACCATAAAGGAAAGCTTGATAATAATCAATTTGGGTTCAACCAAGAACCAAGAAGAGGCTAAGCTCTCAATTAAAGCAAATGCTTAATTTTATTCAAACAAAAGTTATTCAAAAATAGCAATGTTTGAGTACTTATAGAGTTAAGCCTCTAATAAAACCTAAAAATGCATAGTTTGGACCTATTTTAATCCACATTGAGGTCCATTACACAAATAAGAAATTACTAAATTATGACAACATGAAAATTAAGAAAGCTATGAAAGGAATTGCGCTAAACGTGATATTTGCGCTAAGCAAGCTCTCCTATAATCTTCAAAGTGCTTCAATTCAGCTCCTTGTGTCTTCCTCCATCCTTGCCCTTGTTACATAGTCTAGTCATGATTCTCTTGGTCATCTCTTCTTGTAGAAGCTTGGTTTTGAACCTTATCATTGGATCCTTCAATTCATGAAATGCTTCTAGAACTTCATGCTCTTTGGAAAGTCCTCTATCAAATAAGGATTAAGAAAATTAGAAAACATGGTTAGCAATGGTGGAAAGAAAACAACCACCGAAAAAATGGAGCCCACTTGCCTAGGTGTTTATAATTCGGTGCTTAAGAGTGAATGGGCCTTAGTGTGATGTAATGGGAATCGACACAAAAAATATTATTAGTATTAGCTAATTATAAAAGATAGCAATTGCCACTAATTCAAAAACATAAGTATTAGAAAAATTATAAGGTTCTTTTTTTAATTTCTTTAACATTGATATTGTTAATTGTTATGTCTAATTTGATATTAATTTTTTTAATTATGCTTAAAGTGTTTGAATTTAGCTTTTGAAATTAACAAACTGCAAAGTGTGAGCAAGTATTGAACTTTGACTTCTACTTCCAGGTGCATTTTTTTTTCTTTTTTTGCATTATTTAACTATTTTGTTTATATTTTATAAGATGCTACCTAAAAAGAATTTATCTGGAAGTGAAAAAAAAAAAGAAAATGAGTAGAACAGTTAATAAAATCACAACAAGGAGCTATTGATAAATTCATTTTTAAAAGGGTAGGTTCTAATGAAAACTTAAATTAATCAAATGAAATTCTACATAATGAAAATCGTGTAGGTGAGAATGATGAAATTAATGATTCAAGTATACCTAATGACGTGCCAAATGAATCTAATATTGAAAATCTTGGTGATATTGATAAGGAACAATCAATTCCTCATTTAGATATTTATGATCCTAGAAATTAGGATAATCTTGATATCCAAGCAAGAGATATTTTAGTTGAAAAGGGACCTATTAGAGAAATTAATCTTGTTTTTCCTTTAGATAACACTTTTAGACATTTTTCATATGTTTGTTATTCTAGAAATTTGAGCAATGGTGAGACTAGTGATAGGAAATTATTGGTTTATTCTAAACATGTTGATAAAGTATATTGTTTTTGTTGTAAGTTATTCAAATCTAATAATAAGAAGAATTTGTTAGCAAATGAGGGCTTAAGAGATTGGAAACATATTAGTGAGAAACTTAAATATCATGACAATAGTTTTGAGCATATGAATAACACGAATACTTGGAATGAAATGAGAGTAAGATTGAATAAAAATCAAACAATTGATAAAAACTTGCAGCAAGAGGTTATGAAAGAGAAAGAATGTTAGAGGCAAGTTTTAGTTAGAATATTTTTAACTGTGAAATTCTTGCTAAACATAATTTAGTTTTTCAAGGATCAAATGAAAAATTATATCAAGATAACAATGGTAATTTTTTAGGATTGATTGAAATGATTGCATAATTTGATTTGATAATGCAAGACCATGTTAGACGCATTCAAAATCGTGAAATTCATTATCATTATCTTGGGCATAAAATTAAAAATGAGATGATCTCTCTTTTGGTCCACAGTGTTAAAAGTTCCATCATAGCGGTCATTACAGAGGCAAAATACTTTTATGTAATTGTTGATTGCACCCTTGATATGAGTCATCGAGAACAAATGACTCTAATAGGACGATGTGTAAATATGTAAAATAATAAAATAAAAATTGAGGAGTACGTTTTAGAGTTTTTAAAAGTAGATGACATATCTGGATTGAGACTTTTTAAAGAGTTACAAAAATCTGTTGAAGTCTCATGATCTTAATGTTGATGATATGAGGGGTCAAGGTTATGATAATGGTTCTAATATGAAAGGAAAGAATCAAGGAGTTCAAAAACGGTTTCTTGAAATAAACCCGAGAGCATTATATATGTCATGTGCTTGTCATAGTCTTAATCTAACTCTTAATGATGTGGCACATTCTTGTGTTAAAGCCATTTCTTTTTTTGGAGTTGTTCAACGCATACATTTATTATTTTTGAGTTCTACAAAAAGATGGAAAATTTTTCTTAATAATGTTCCTGGATTAACAGTAAAATCTTTATCCAATACTCATTGCGAGAGTTGAATTAAAAGTGTTAAAGCTATTAGATTTCAAGGTCCCCAAATAAGATTGGATTTGTTGGAATTACAAAAATCTTGTGATGATGCCAAGTCAAAGAGTGAAGCAGAGAATTTGGTTAATTCACTTGAGAGTTTTGAGTTTTTACATGGTATGGTTATTTTGTATGACATCTTATTTTCTATTAATATGGTGAGAAAGAAATTGCAATCTAAGTCTATGTGCATTGACACTACCATAAAACAATTAGAAAATGTATTGTTGTTGTATTTTGAAAAGTATAGAGATGAAGGCTTCACATCTAGTATGGATATTGCTAAAAGTGTTGCCATGGATATGGATGTTGAGCCTATACTTCCAACAAAATGTCATGTTATTAGAAAAAAACAATTTGACAAGAATAATCAAGATGAAGAAATCTAATCCATTGATGATTCATTTAGAATTAATTATTTTTTAGTTGTTGTGGATATGACAATTACTTTTTTAAAGAATAGATTTGAGCAATAAAAAATATTTGAAAGTGTTTTTGGATTTTTGTTTGATTCAAAGAAGTGAAAGTCATTAAATGATAATGAATTGCAAAAATGTTGTGCTAATGTTCACTCTACCTTTTCTCATGGTGATTCATTAGATGTCGATTTAGATGATTTTTTATTTGAATTGAAAGTATTAAAAACGACTTTGCCTGATGAGTTAATCTCAACCATTGAGATTCTTGAGTTTGTTAAAGCTGCAGATTGTTATCCAAATGTTTTAATTGCTTATAGAATTTTATTAAATGTGTCTGTGACTATAGCATCAACTGAAAGAATTTTTTCAAAGTTAAAATTAATAAAAACTTACTTGAGGTCATCAATATCACAAGAAAGATTGAGTGGTTTGGCAATTTTATCTATTGAGAAGGATATGTTAGAAAATATTGATGTTGATGTTATCATTAATGATTTTGCTTCTCGGAATGCTCGATGAAATCACTTTTTATGATAATTTATGTATTTTGTTTTGTAGATGATAGGTGAGGTGAAAATTTTACAAGTAGAGAAAATATTTTGTTCATGATAGCATAGGAGTTGATTGAAGAAAAAACGTAATGCATATTTTTAAAATTTGTTAAAACTATGTTAGTCACTAGCTAAATGCAATAAGCCATATAATTTTTTATGAAAATATGTGCCTACTTTTTTATAGAATATATATTTATATTTTATAATACTTATATATAAGGGGCCCTTATCTATCGTTTTGCACAGGGCCCATAAAATATCAGGATTGATCCTGTAACGGAAAAAATGTTTTTAGGAACAAGGCTTTCGTCTCTCAATGTCATTGTTGGGCCAGCAGAGTGTTTTTGTCGTTGGTGTTCTTTTCGATCTCTACGCATTTCACCGCTCCATCGAAAATTCCCTCTGCCCCTACTGTACTCCAGTTTGGTAGTTTTCGTCGCCTGTCTAGGGTTAAGCCTTAGGATTTGACAGTGAACTTAAAAAGCCATCTACAGACTCTTTATGTCCAATCATTCTAGATAACACTTTCATCCTCTGTCTTACCGCAATTGTTGACACAAAGTTAGCCGATGCTTATTCCCCGAATACCGTCATTGCTTCTTCTACTGGAAAAGAAGTTCATGACCCATAGACCTTCTACCTTCACACAACATTGCTCCATCAGGCTTTCGCCCATTGTGGAAAATTCCCCATTGCTGCCTCCTGTAACACCCCGTATGTATCCGGTTGTTAACACTAAATTATGGTCCTTAAACGCAACAATTAATTTCACGAAATTAATTAGGAAGTAGTTAATAAAAGGACATTAATTTTGCAGTTCGTTTCCGACCTCGTGGTTACAACCACATATTTCCTCTCTATCACACTCTGCAAAACATACAAAAAAAACAAAACGGTTATCAACCATTGCATGCAAGCCGTCCATGACGGTCATCAACCATGCCGTGAAAAGAAATGCTATTCTTTTCCAGAAAGGACCCAAGCTTAGTTCCAGCTCTGGGTCATAAATCCTCTCAACACAAAAGCTCAACCAATTGGTAAAACGTGTGTGTCTTACCTTTTTAAACTTCCAGGAAGGCTATAGGACAGCCTCTCCAAACTCGAAGGTCCTTAAAAGCCTTCTTTTCCTTAGAGTCGAAACTCTGCTAAAGTTCTCAGAGAAGACGATCTCTTCGTCGGAGGGTTTTCAGAAGAATTAGGGGTTGTAATCTAGCTAAGGGATGGTTCCTCTCAGCTTTCCAGTTGCATGCAACAAGGTTCTGGGTAAGGGTGAGTGGTTATGAAGTTTCTCTCACTAGAACTGGAGGAAACAGAGAGAGGAAGAAGATGATAGTGTTTCGTCGAAATGAGAGAAGTAGTCTATTTAAATGATCCTGGTGCGTGACACACTTGTGTAGGCTCATAGGATCCATACGATTACTCTTCGAAAGCCTACCTTGTACAACTCGAAATCGCAATCCGGACACCCTTGTGTAGGCTCATGGGATCCATATGATCAAAGCCTTACCTGATGTATCAGGCCAGTGCTGTCTATTTTAATCGATTACAACACTTATGTAATTGATTGCATAGTGTTAGGTCCGCCCTTGTCCGACCTTATCCTACCTTGTTCGAGTTCCTACCTTAGCACTCCATAATCCAAGGTTTCGCCTTCTACCGACCTCATCCGACCTCGTTTGGGTTCCCGCCTTGGCACTTCACAAGTCCAAGGTTCTGTCCTCACCCGACCTTATCCAACCTTATCCATCCTCGTCCAAGTTCCTACTCCATGTCAGAATTGTCCCATAAAGGTCATGTTTCCTCATCGAAGTGGCATCTCAGTCACACGAATCTGGATGCCTCAATAGCCCTGACTTAGGTAGCGCGAACTCGGATTTGTTATAAACACCATTACCTCTTAATCATAAAACTATTATATTAAAATGCCCATGTGGCATCTAAAACCTTACATTCACCCCACCTTGTAAAGAATTTTGACCACAAAATTCAAAATCTTATCCGTCAAGAGCTCGGGGTACTGCTGCAAGAGTTCCTGCTCCCGCTCCCAAGTTGTCTCCTCCGGTGTTCTCCCTTTCCCACTGTATCTTGACTATGGGAATAGTTTTACTTCGAATCTTCTTCTCCATCCTGTT
The DNA here is from genome assembly GCA_013407115.1 of Glycine latifolia. Taxonomy (NCBI): domain Eukaryota; kingdom Viridiplantae; phylum Streptophyta; class Magnoliopsida; order Fabales; family Fabaceae; genus Glycine; species Glycine latifolia. The sequence goes on from CM023941.1 coordinate 10,474,775, forward strand.
AAGAATCTGTGCTGGTTGGATAGGATACGTCAGATTCTCCCTAATCTGAACGGTGTCCGGCTCCACTACTTGGGAAGGGTCGGGCACATATCTTCTCAACTAGGATACATGGAAAACATCATGCAGCCCGGACAATGAGGGAGAAAAAGCTAGCCGCTACTAGTCCTATTCTCTGGAGAATCTAGTAAGGCCCAATGAACCTAGGACTGAGCTTCCTCACGCCTAATGCTCGTCCAACCCCGGTGACTGGAGACAGCATCAAGAACACATGATCGACCTCATCAAACTGCAATGGGCGGTGTTTGCTATCGTAATAACTCTTTTGTCGACTTTGAGCCCGTAATAGCTTATCTTTGATCATGTGGATCTGCTCAATAGTGTCCTGAATCATCTCAGGTCTGAGAAGTTGACTCTCTCCTACCTCGGCCCAGCAAGTAGAAGTCTGGCACCTTTGACCACACAGGGCTTCATAGGGTGCCATGCCTATACTAGCATGGAAGTTGTTATTATAAGAGAATTCCACCAACAGGAGGTATCTATCCCAACTGGTTCCCTGCTCCAGAGCACAAGCTCTCAACATATCCTCAAGAGTCTGGATAGTCCTTTCCGTTTACCTGTCGTTTTGTGGATGATAGGTCGTGCTAAGTCTCACCTGGGTCCCAAAAGCCTCCTAAAGAGCACCCTAGAACCTAGAGGTGAACTTCGCATCTCTATCGTTGACAATGCTTTCTGGGACGCCATGCAATCTAACTATTTCTTTGACGTATAACTGGGCCAACCTTTCTGTGGTGTAGTCAGTCCGCACAGGTAAGAAGTGAGCCGACTTGGTTAGCCTATCGACAATCACCCAGATGGAATCGCATCTAGTTTAGGTTCTCGGTAGTTCGACCACGAAGTCCATGGAGATGCTATCCCATTTCCACTTCGGGATCTGCAAAGGTTGTAGCAGACCTGCCGATCTCTGGTGCTCGATCTTCACCTTTTGGCATACAAAACACTTAGCCATGTACTCGGCTATGTCTCTCTTCATCCCGAGTCGCCAGAAGTTCTTCTTAAGGTCCTGATACATCTTGGTGGCACCGGGGTGGATACTAAACTGGCCCTTGTGACCTTCAGACAGAAACGTGCCCACTAACTCACCCTTAGGCACCACAACTCTTCCTTGGTATAACACCAAATCATGGGTTCCCCGAGAAATGCCCTTCTACCCAATTAGGGACTCCACATCATTGTCCATTTTCTGGTTTCTCGGATCCTTCTCATCAATTCGTTATCAACCCGGATCTGCTTCAACTCGAGACCCTGACGCCCTCAACCATGGTCAAGTGCATATGCCGGAAGTCCTCTATGAGCCTGTAGTCCTTAATCATCATGCACGCTCAGCTCGTGTGCTTCCTACTTAGAGCGTTCGGCACTACGTTAGCCTTTCCGGGATGCTACCTCAACTCAAAGTCTTTGAGGAATTCCATCCATCGCCTCTGTCTCATGTTCAGCTCTTTCTGGTCAAACAGGTACTTAAGACTCTTGTGATCACTGAACACCACTAGCCAGGCACCGTACAGGTAGTGTCTCCATATTTTTAGAGCGAAGACCACTGCTGCTAGCTCTAAGTCATGTGTGGGATAGTTCTCCTCATGTGGCTTCAGCTGCCAGGATGCATAGGCAACAAGTCTTTTCTCCTACATCAATACACATCCCAGCCCTTTCCCAGAAGCATCACAATAGACCTCAAAACTTCCCTCAGGATCCAGAAGGGTCAACACGGGAGTGATGGTCAACTTTTCCTTCAACCTATGGAAGCATTCCTCACATTCATGAGTCCAGACAAATGGGGTGCCCTTCTTGGTAAGGCAGGTTAAGGGCAACACCATCTGTGAGAACCCCTGGATGAACCTCCTGTAGTACCCGGCCAGTCTAAGGAAACTCTAGATCTCAAAAACACTCTTGGGCCTCTCCCAATCCAGCACGGCCTCTATCTTGCTGGGGTCAACTGCTACCCTGGCAACTGAGATCACATGGCCAAGGAATTTTACCTCGGATAGCCAAAATTCGCACTTTGACAGCTTGGCATACAACTGGTCATTCCTCAACGTCTGCAACACAATCCTGAGGTGCTCGGCATGCTCCTCCTCACTCTTGGAGTAGATTAGTCTGTCATCAATGAACACTACTACAAATAGATCCAAGTAACGTTTGAACACCCGATTCATATAGTCCATGAACATGGCCGGGGTGTTCGTAAGGCCAAACGGGATGACCTGGTATTCATAATGACCATACCGAGGCCGGAATGCGGTCTTAGGTATGTCCTCGGGCTTAATCCGAATCTGGTGGTATCCGGATCGAAGGTCTATCTTCGAGAACACCCGAGCTCCCCTCAACTGATCCAGTAGGTCATCAATCCGGGGCAATGGATACTTATTCTTTATGGTCACCTTATTCAACTGCCGGTAATCCACGCACAATCGCATACTCCCGTCCTTCTTCTTGACGAAGATGACCGGTGCTCCCCATGGTGACACACTTGGCCTTATAAACTCTTTGGACAACAGGTCCTCGAGCTGTGTCTTCAGCTCTTTTAATTCCAAAGGAGCCATACGATAGGGGGCAATAGAGATGGGCCCCACACCGAGAATCAAATCAATGGAGAAATCAATCCCCTGATAAGTGCCCTAATTCAGTTAAATTCATGTTCCAAATGCAGGCACTTATCTTTTGATTTCATAAGATTTGATTATAAATTTGCCCTAAACCTAGTTAAATAGCACCTAGTGCTTGAATAAATGTTGTTTTTCATACTTCGGAAGATTAATCCAATCATATTTTGTATTTTGATAGATTCCATGGACTTCCAAAGCTTTCGTACACTTAGAGCAAGTAAAAATGGATCATAAAGCAAACCTAGGAGGTACAACAAGCAAAATAGGCCCAAAATCCATCAAGGCCCAAAAGATTCTTCTGGATGGTACGTTTAACTCGCCCAGGCGAGTGAAACATGCATAAATTGGTCGCCTGGGCGAGCTGCTTCTGCAAGTGGGCCTCCAATTTGGCAAGTTGCTTCATCAAGTGAGCCTTAACTCACCCAAGCGACCAAACAAAGGAAAAACTGGTCGCCTAGGCGAGTGAACTCGAGCAGACCAGCCTCTATAAATAGCCATGCATCCCCCAAGGTTGAAATCACTTCTTGAAAACTCATTTCTCCTTCCTTCTTGCTTCCAAGCTTATTCTTGAGCCTTAGGTTCTTAAATATTAGTATTAGGTAGGTTAGGAAAGTGAGAGAAGTGAGATTTAGTGTGGAGACTCTGCCAGAAAGAAGCGGTTATGAGGCCCTTCATCAATTCTTCTCTTAAGGAGGTTCTCTCCATGCTTGGTTAGTTTCTCTTAAGGATTGGATGTAATCTTCTACTTTTAAGTATCTCTTTTAATATTTATTTATGCATAAGTCTTTTCTATTTATTATTGGTAATTTTATTCCGTTCTTAATACTTGATTCTACTTTATCACTAGTTTCATGAAATTGGATTCTACGTTTAACTGGGAAGTACTCTTAGAATTTGAACTGAATAATTTTACTCTTTACGTTACGTTGCTAGGAATAGAGCATAACGTTTAGATTGCAAATAGCACGCGATTATGATTGTAATGCTGGGTTATTTACTTCGTATGCGAGGGATCGATATTCGGTAAATATCCTTAGAACTCGATTGCGAGGGATCGATTCGAGGTTAATTAATGTGTTCATCAGTAATAATAGAAAATGATTTATACATGGTAATATCAATTGGATATCGAGGGTATGAATGATGAAATCAAATCCTACGCTTTTCTTGAATTAATTAAAATCATTTTATTAGCTTCCGTAATCTTTCGTTATTTCAATAAAAACCATCAAAACTTCGACCATACTCGTTGTACATAACTATTAAACTGTTGAATTCTATTTGGATTAACTGAGTAGCACAAGTCCCTGTGGAGACGAACTTTTATAAATTTTGTAACTTACAACGACAAATTGGTACGCTTGCCAAAAGTCTAACATCCCCCTATTGGGCGGAAGTTGCGTAATCTCCTCTGCGAATACATCAGCAAACTCGTTTACTACCGGGATCCTTGACAGGTCTAACCCCGGCTTCTCTTTCGCTGTACTTAACAAAAGGTAGCCCGGTGATCTGGTCTTCATTTCCTTGCGAACTTGCAAGGCCGTGAAATATGAAGTGGAACCCGACTTTTCTCCCTCTGGGGGTACCACAACCTTCTTATTACAACAGTCCAACATAACACCATACTTAGCCAACCAATCCATCCCAAGAATAACCTCGAGGGTAGGCATCACAAGGCAGTACAGATCAACATTGTACTCCTTGCCCTCAAACTGGAACTGCACACCCCGACAGTACTTATCAACTCGGCACTACTCCCTAGAAGCGGTGGTAACCTCTACAGGAGGGGAAAGTTTGAACATTTGCAAGTTCAGCCCTAAAGCAGTACTATCCTTAATAAAGGAGTGGGTAGCTCCAGAGTCGAACAGGACTCTCACATCATAATCACTTATTAAAATCATACCTCAGATTAAATCAGGAGCTTGGGCAACCTCTCTGGCATCCACGGTGTAAATCCAGCCCGTGGTGGGTGTGGCAGAAATCATTGGGCGGTCGCAGCTTAGTTGCTGGCCCGAGGGCACTCTCTAGCATAGTGGCCAGGCTCACCACATCTTAAGCATATCAGCTGGCCCGTGGAGCATACTCTCAAGTGATTCCTCCCACAAGAAGCACGTTGGGGAGGTTGGGTTGGTCTCCATAACGATCCTTTTTGACTGTGCTTCTTCTTGAACTGGTATGGTCGATAATTGACCCTCAAATCCCGACCCTTGCCTTTCCCGGCTAGGCCTCGACCATTAGACCTCCTCACCTCTTGTCTCACAGAGGAGATAGGCTGGTTTCCACTGTGCCTCCTTATCATGTCCTCTACCTGGCAACACTGTCTCACCAGGCTGCCCAAATCCTGAGATCTGCTACCAACGATCTTCTCTTCAATGCTCTCTCTGAGTCTTCTCTGGAACTTAGCTGCGAGGACCTCGGCATCTGGTAGAGCCCGTCTGAAATGCGCATACTTAGCCAACTCATTGAATTTGGCTAGGTATTCATCCACCAACATTCGTCCCTGGACGAGGCCCTTAAACTCGGCCTGCTTTTATTCTCAGGCGTCCATAGGAAAATACCTGTCCAAGAACTGGGCTTCAAAGGTCTGCCAGGTGATGACTTCATCCCGGACTCTCAACAATTGGGAAGTGGTGACCCACCACTCATGTGCGTCTCCCTGCAACAGATAGGTAGCATAGAGAAGTCTCTGATGGTTTGAGCACTCCATCACTGTGAAGATCTTCTTTAATGCCTGCAGCCACTTGGCAGCAGCAATGGGGTCATAGCCCCCATGGAAAGTCAGAGGTTCATGCTTGCGGAAGGCAATAAGCATCCTCCATTTGGTCGTCATGTCCTCCTCGACCTCGGCTTGGGGAAACTGGTCCCCTCGATGGTGGCTAGGCCCATCAGAATGATGGCTACCTCCACCTTGGTGGCGACTACCCTCACCCTCGAAAGTAGGTGGTGGAGGGGGTGCTTGATCCTTCCTCCGCAGAGACCTCAACTTTGCCATCAAAACCTCATTGGCCTACATCAAGGCCTCGTTCGCTTGCCGGTTCGCAATCATCTCCTGCTGAATAGCTGCTAAGGCAGATGTCACCGGGTCCGGGTGTGCGTTGGCATCCGCCATCTCACTATTGTTTTGGGTTCTCACCATGATACTGCATATGTCACACAAAAGGGTGAGTTGATCAGGCTCACACTTAGTTACCAGACATGCAATATTCATAATGGACACCTAAAACAGTTGTGCGTCACCAACAAATCACCATACATAATGCTTCCCAAGGACAACTGCTCTGATACCATAAAATGTAACACCCCATATGCATCCGGTTGTTAACACTAAATTATGGTCGTTAAACGCAGCAATTAATTTAACAAAATTAATTAGAAAGCAGTTAATAAAATGACTTTATCATATGTCCATAAATAATAATAACTGTGCATTATGTATGGTAATTGTTCACGAACTTACAACAATACAAGACACCGGGTCTGGTTTCCCCTTAAGGCCGGGTTACAAAGTGTGTTGACTTAACAAAACAAAACTAGGCTCACTCGGAACCCGTCCCGGCTCGGCCTGATGTCCGGATTCCCTCAGACTGCCCTACTCCCCGAGCCTCCTACCTCAGAATCCACCATCCTTTCTCTGCTCATCACCTGCAAAGACATATAATCCCCAATCGGGGTGGGATAAAAATCTCAGTAAACTCCGGGTCCTTGGTGGCTCCTCCTTCCCCGAGTTCACTTTCACGATACATAGCATCAAAACATGCATTACATAATCAGGCCATCCCGGCTGTCATAACACGCATCACATGTATATAATCACACAGGTATAACAAGAGAAGATCGTCCAACTTAATGGGCACATTCTCTGTATATCATTGCTTGAGGAAGGTCATCCAACTTAATGGGCACAATCCCTCAGGACTTCGGGTAGACACTACCTGAGGAAGATCATCCACCGAGGGGCACATTCACTTAGGGTTCTGCTCGGACGTATATGGTTCTTCCAAGAGAGGATCATCCTTACTATAAGGGCACACTCTCTCAGGGTTTTCATATATACTAATTGACCACTTAGAGTTGTTCCACATGACTTTGGCTCCAAGAGAAGTCCATATTTAGTCCATTTTACTGGCCAGAGAATCTCATACATCACAACATATCATCACAGTGCAAATCATATACATGTTCTCAATCAAAAGCAGTAACACACAATTTCAATACATGCACTATGACATACAATAGTCATCACTCCCTCAAAGTATGGTGGAACACAGCCAAGGGAAAAACTCTCAAGAACGGAGAGCTTACCTGCTCTAAGCGTTATGCTGGTCTTTCCGACCTCGTGATTACAACCACATATTCCTCTCTATCACACTCTGCAAAACATGCAAAAAAAAATAGAACGGTTATCAACCATTGCATGCAAGCCGTCCATGATAGTCATTAACCATGGCGTGAAAAGAAATGCTATTCTTTTCCAGAAAGGACCCAAGCTTAGTTCCAGCTCTGGGTCATAAATCCTCTCAACACAAAAGCTCAACCAATCAGTAAAACGTGAGTGTCTTACCTTTTTAAACTTCCAGGAAGGCTATAGGACAGCCTCTCCAAACTCAAAGGTCCTTAAAAGCCTTCTTTTCCTTAGAGTCGAAACTCTGCTAAAGTTCTCGGAGAAGACAATCTCTTCGTCGGAGGGTTTTCAGAAGAATCAGGGGTTGTAATCTAGCTAAGGGATGGTTCCTCTTAGCTTTCCAGTTGCATGAAACAAGGTTCTGGGTAAGGCTGAGTGATTATGACGTTTCTCTCACTGGAACTGGAGGAAATAAAGAGAGGAAGAAGACGATAGTGTTTCGTCAAAGTCAGAGAAGTGGTCTATTTAAATGACCTAGGCGCATGACACACGCGCTAATAATTCCAGATGTCAAACCTAACTTAGTCATCATACGCACTCGCCGCCAGGTTTAGATCACTCTTCAAAAGCCTACCTTGTACAACTCGAAATCGCAATCCGGACACCCTTGTGTAGGCTCACGAGATCCATACGATCAAAGCCTTACCTGATGTATCAGGCCAGTGCTGTCTATTTTAATCAATTACAATGCTTATGTAATCGATTGCATAGTGCTGGATCCGCCCTTGTCCGGCCTTATCCGACCTCATCTGACCAGTCCAAGGTTCCATCTTCTACCGACCTTATCTGACCTCATCCAACCTTGTTCGGGTTCTCGCCTTGGCACTTCACAAGTCCACTGTTCCGTCCTCACCTGACCTTATCCGTCCTCGTTCGAGTTCCTACTCCACGTCAGAACTGTCCCATAAAGGTCCTGTTTACTCATCGAAGTGGCATCCCGGTCACGTGAATCCGGATGCCTCAATAGCGCTGACTTAGGAAGCACGAACCTGAATTTGTTATAAACATCATTACCTCTTAATCATAAAATTATTATATTAAGGTGCCCACATGGCACCTAAAACCTTACACCTCTCGTAGGAGTCTAGGCTGTGTCTCATCCTAGTGTGGTTGATCATCCTCTCAGACCAGCTACTGATCATCACCTTGGTAAGCTATTGCCTCACCAAGGGTAGGTTCGATCCTCAACCTACGGGACATTAGTAGTCGTTTCAAGCTGTTGTTCCCCTCCCAAGGGTAGGTTCTTATGCATTACTCACCCGTCCACCACGGGAAACACCACTTCCCATCTGACTTGCATGTGTAAGGCATGTCGCCAATGTTCATCCTGAGCCAGGATCGAACTCTCCATGAGATTCCTAATTGCATTACTTATAGCTTCCTTGTTCGTAGACAAAGCTGATTCTAAATTCTCTTCCATTCCAAGGCATAACTTGTATCCGGACACTTCATATTCGACTTGAGTTCTCTCCCAGAAATATAGCCCCCTACACCTCGTGTAATCCCATGAGCCTTTTATCCATTCTGAATTATTATTCGATCACGGCATACAAATAGAAAAACTTACATTGGGTTTAGGGATAATCAGGCTCGAACTAATAACTTCCACCATGTCAAGGTGACACTCTACAGCTGAGCTATATCCCTTGCCTCCATCAAGAAATAGAAATGACTAATCCTAAGGCAAAGGGTCAAGAAACTCAACGCCACTATTCTTAAACAACTTCTTAGAGTAAGGCTTTCTTTCACGTTTAAAATCAATGGACGGGCTTTTGTGAAAGTCTTTTTGAATGAAAATCATTTTGTTATGAAAAGCTTTTCAAGATACACAACACACAATTGACCTTCTTTTTGTGTGTTAATCATTTATTGCTACTTGCCCTTGGATTAATAGTGGGAAAAGTAAATTTCTCTCAGCAATTTATCAAATAAATTTATCTCAACCATTTAAAGCCACCTTCTTTTATCTTTATACGGATATTTAATATTTTTAATTGTTTATCACTTTTAATATACTCTCTTTATCTTCATCTCTAAATTGAATTTTAATTATTTTTCCAAAAGAAATGATCAATAGTTAAAATAATTATATATCACAATTTAAATTGTTCATTGTAAATCCAGAATATAAATTATATATTTAAATATACTTATTTGTTATGAATTTGAATTATAATATAATTATATATTAAAAATATTCATTAAGTAAAAAATAATAAAATAATGTTGTATAAATTATTTATTATAGTTGACTGGGATGCATGGAACAATGTTTTTTATAGAGTTGGGAACTATGTTTTTTTAGCAAACTGAAAATAGTGTTATGAAATAAAATATGATTTTCGTTCCTGTTTAAGTTGGATTTTATCTCTAAAAAATGTTTTATCTTTTTTCCATCCTCTTAAAATTATAATATGTTACTTTTTAATTTGGAGCTAGATTGGGACTCATCTGAACCTACATTTCTAATGCCTATCCAATAAAAAATGGGCACGTTTTGGATCTTTCTCTTTCCCTTCCATAGATTCGAGGTTAAGGGTGACAGCGAGGGAAAGAAATTTTGACGATGGGAGCAACAGAGGAAATAAGAAATTCATACAAGGAGGGGGAAAAAGAAACAGAACAACACTGTCGTCGCCATTGTCGTCGAAAGCCATTGCTTATCCCTTACTATTTTATTTTTTTTGCTCTTTCACTTTCCTATCTCTCAATCTCCTTTGTTGGCTAAGTTATACGTTGTCTATGGTGATGGATTGGTGGTAAGTCGAGGAGAAGGGGTGACAGTGTTGCATGGTTTATGGTGATGGATTGGTGGTAGGTGAAGGAGAAAGGAAAAAGGAAGGTGGAGGAGGATATGACGACTTGTTTGAGTTGCATGACTTAGTGGCTCACTTGGCCGAGGGTGGGATTGGGGAGAGCAGTAAGGTGTAGAGCTCAATGAGCTTGATGCGAAAAAGGAAGACACGACATAGGAAGGATGTTGCAGGCAGCGACACTACCTCGTCTCCACTAGAGATCGATAAGGTAATGATGGGGAAATCAGAATTGTTGATTGCGACAGTAACACAACAAGCCTAGTTGCAGTGGTAATCCCCTTCTCCTAGCTATTAGAATTCGCAACAATGTTGGGTTTGTTATGGTGTTTGATGGTGATGGCACTATTACTTTGTCCAAACTTCTCTTTATTTTATTTATTATTTTGTTGAGTGATAAGAAGTGTTATGAAATTCAGTCCAGCCCTGTCAGTCAGACCGAGACCCGGTAGCCTAATCGAGTCAGTTCTACTATTAAACCAGTTATGCAATTGACCTGGGATGATCCGGTCAAACCTGGCCGGTTAGGTTACTGCATCCCTGTTGGACCCAACTAGTTTTACAATTTTTTTAATTTTTTAAAAATTTTGGATTTCTTTTAATATTGAATTTTGGATTTTGAATTATTATCAATTTTTATTTTGGATTTTTGAGTATGGATGGATTTTTCTTACTTAAATAATGTTTGTTATATACTTATATATAATAAATACATATATAATTTTTAATTTTTAATATATATCAGGTAAAATCATGTCAATTACTGACCCACTGGTTGAACCACTAATCCACTGACCCACTATTTCGACCGGGTCGGGTTTCACAACTATGGTGCTAGGTTTAATTTGTTATGGTGTTTGATATTGGTAACACCTTTTACAATCTCTAATTTGGGATTTGGGTTTGGATTTCTTGTGATTTTTTTATCTAGGTTTACTATGGTGTTGGATGGCGATGGTATCATGTTGTTAAGGAAGCGACTTTGATTCTTCCCTTTTTTTTCCTATAATTTGTGACAATTTTTTAACCTCCAAATATCGTATTTTAATTATTGTATATTTAATGACGATAAATATATAAAAAAATTTACAAAGATAAAAAATATATTTTAAACATAAAATATTAGATGATAAATTTAGGGTCAAGAATATTATTGTTTGAAATGCTTGACAAATAGCAATAGTTAAGTCTGCATAAAAATCTAAAAAGTAATGATAAACAAATATTTTATTATTTTAAACATCTCATTAAACTATACATTTTTTTATCTGTCCTTTGATCATATCATAAATTCTATTATACTTATATTTTTTTTTTTGTTAAGTAAGGATTTGGGGTGTTCATTAAATTTTTCAAATCTAAACGGAAGCTAAGTGTGAAAAAAAAATGCTAACCAAAAACGCATTAATGGAAAGAGTCAAGAACGGAACAAGACGATAAGTCGATAACAGTAATTAAGCCATTAGACAGATTTTTAACGATCAATGCACGAGTCAATAATAAAAATGCGCCAATAACAAAGACCTCGATAATTGCGTTGAAGCATGTCCCCCCTTATTACGTTGACGGAGACCAAGACACCATGTGATAGTAACTCATGAGACACGTGAATAAGTATTTTAATTTTTAACTAAATTATACTAATTTTAATCTTTCTAATTTTTTATTTGTTGTTTTTGTTTTTGTTTTATTATTTTGTAATTTTTAATTTTTTTTAAATTATAATTTTAGTTCAATTTTTTAATTTTCATATATAAACATATATTTTCATTTTTTACATTTTAATAAAATAAATTAGTCTATAATTGTTAAGTTTTAATATTTTTATCACATCATAATATTAACATATAATCAACCATTAAATTAAACAATTAATAAAAAAATTGGTACTTAAAAATTAATAATAGTGAAAATCAGATTAAAATTACAGCTTTTTTTTCAAATAAAGAATAAAAAAGCCAAAATCTCATAAAAAAGTAAAGAGTAGCAAAATTAAAGTGCAAGCGTAACATTTAGGCTGCGTTTGATTTAAGGAGAAAGAAAAGAAAGAAGAGAAAATTTATGTAGATGTACCTATATCTTTGGCAACCTATTATAATTAAAAAAATCTCATTTTTTCATCTTTTTATTTCAGTCCAAAAGGCAACCCACAATTCTCCACCACAACTTAATATTTTATTATGGTGTTCTTTTCTCAAAATGCTTTTGCTGCATATTAAGTCAGCAACCCTTTCATTTTACTAATCTTGCAATTGGCTAGTTCCTGTCTTCAAACTCCAACAACACCAAACAACATGTCCAAAGTTCACATCCTGGTGTTCCCATACCCAGCACAGGGCCACATCCTCCCACTCCTCGACCTCACCCACCATTTAGCCCTACGAGGCCTAACCGTCACAATCATAATCACACCAAAAAGCGTTCCCATCTTAAACTCTCTCTTATCTTCGCATCCAAACACGGTCCAAACTTTAGTTCTCCCATTCCCTCCCCACCCTAACATCCCCGCTGGCGCAGAGAACGTCCGTGAGGTCGGCAACAGAGGAAACTACCCCTTCATCAACGCCCTCTCCAAACTCCAACCAGAAATTATCCACTGGTTCGCAACCCACAGTAACCCTCCTGTAGCACTCGTCTCCGATTTCTTCCTCGGTTGGACTCAGCAACTCGCTTCCCAACTCAGTATTCCTAGGATCGCGTTCTACTGCGTCAGCGCGTCCTTAATCGCCATCCTCAGGCGCTGCTGGAAAAATCCCCACTTTTACAATTCACAGGGAGATGATAATATTATTAATTTTCCCGAAATCCCGGGAACGCCGTCGTTTAAGAGGGAGCACCTCCCCACGGTGTTCCTCCGCTACAGGGAATCGGAGCCGGAGTCTGAGTTTGTTAGAGAGAGCATGCTTCTTAACGACGTGAGCTGGGGATGTGTGTTCAACACGTTTCGTGCGTTGGATGCTTCTTATTTGGATCACATTAAAGGAGAGTTGGGTCATAAGAATGTGTTTTTCGGTCAGGCCGTTGGGATTGGGTCGGGCGGACCCAAATAGAGGATCCGAGGTTTTGCGTTGGCTTGACGAGGTGGAGGAAGAAGCGTCGGTGTTGTACGTTTGCTTCGGGAGTCAGAAGCTGATGCGAAAGGAACAAATGGAAGCATTGGCGCTGGGATTAGAAAAATCTGAAACGAGATTCGTGTGGGTGGTGAAGACGGCTTCCACGAAGGAAGAAAAGGACGAAGGGTTCGGGTTGGTACCGGAGGGGTTTACGGATCGGATTTCGGGTCGGGGCTTGGTTGTAACCGGTTGGGCCCCACAAGTGGCGATACTTAGTCACCGAGTGGTGGGGGGGTTTTTGAGTCACTGCGGATGGAACTCGGTGATGGAGGCGATGGCGAGTGGGGTGGCCCATGGAGGCGGATCAGTTTGTGAATGCTAAGATGGTGGTGGAAGATAGAGGGGTTGCGGTGCGGGTTTGTGAAGGGTCGGATTCTGTGCCCGACACGGACGAGTTGGGTCGGGTCGTGAAAGCGGTTATGGGTAGAGAGAGTGCTCAGAAGAGAAGCGCGAAGTTGATGAGAGAGGAAGCTGTTAGGGCTGTGAGGGAAGGTGGGGAGTCTTCGATGGATGTTGAGAAGCTCGTGAAATCGTTGCTGGAGCTTGGTGTTAAACAAGGATAAGTGAGTGTTCTTCATATTTTTAATGTTGAATATTCTTCCTTAGTCTATTAGTTGCGCTCTTTTAACTAAGAGTCATCTAAGTTTACGGGACATAGTTTAAAAGTATTTAATTGAGATTAAAATATAATCTGTTTCTTTAGCTCTAAGTACGGGGTTCTTATTAGTAGGGTCTCTAAATTACGACCCATACTTTCCTTCTTTATTGTCTATTAATTAGGTATTAAGGATGTTTCATAATGGTGTCTTCTTTTATGGTCATTATGTCATCAAGAGAAGGGTTTGTGATATATCAGTAATAACCATAAGCATGTTCAAATACCAATTCGAGACATGCATACGAGATAAATGATAGGTCGGTTGGTGTACAACCATGAAGAACCTTGGGATCATCCTTGGTCAGCATACAACAAGGATACCACAAATACATAAGTGTTCAGCCTCCGGTGTTCAAACACGAAGAGGTTTGAATATATTATTGGAATCTGTGTGGTCAAACCCTCCTGATCTTTTAAGTGCATGAGCATCAGGAAACTTGAAGTCCTAAGTGAGAATACAGGTTGTATTTGGGAAGAAGTTTCAAGTTAAATGTGACTTGTATTCTCAAAGCAATTAATGATTATGGAATTAAAAGTGTAAACTTTTTTTTTAATAAAATCTTATTAATATACGCTCATACTGACTCTTACACTTTACCAGTTTTATTCATGCATTTATTAAATTTGCCTCCATTAGATAGCGTAAAATACTGATTCTTACACTTTCATTAATGTGCATTTTCTCTATTATTATTTCCTGTTTCCTCCCCGGCTACCTTTGTTTGCGGCGTTAAGTAAACATATTTGGCTAGTCAAAGTGATTTGGAGTGATTCGAGTGAAGCAAATCGTATATGCTACATTGAAATTTGAGGAGACAAGATAAAGGAACAATAGCCACATCTTTCTTAAGAAGAGCAAAACTTTACGTGCATTTTTGTTTTTGTTGGGGAGGATTGTGGGCAAAAAAATTTAAATATGGTAGTTTAAAAATAAAATTATAGCAACATTGTAGTTTGAAAAGAATTTGTAAATCTATAGTGGTCAAACACGCATGGCACGCACGTGATCAATCACGCAACAGCTCTACGTGAATGAGCTTGAATCACGCACCCACACGACGTGATTAAACACGTCCCCCCAGCACGTGAATGGGGACCAAACACGTCCTCCCAGGACGTGATTCAACCCCTTATATAAGCCCCCCTTTCAGCCAAAATCATTCATTTGTGCAATCTCTCTATCTCTCTAGCTTTAGGTTCTCTGCCTTCTCTCTAGGTTCGGGTGTGGGTTTGAGGTTTTTTTGCAGCGAAGCTCTGTCACTCAAGTAAGTCTTGCTCAAATATATGTTTTTAAAATGATATGAAATGTATTATATTGTTGTGTTAGAGATATTATTGATATAGAAAATTGTTAGTGACCTAGGTTTATTGGAAATAGTTAGTTGTTTGGTTGTGATAAAGTTATTGTCTTATAATAGTATTAGTTAGTGAATTAGCTTATTATTTGGTGACCTGTGTAAATATGTTTAATCCTTGGTTACATTGGTTAATTAGTTGGTGACATATGTTTTCATTAATTAGTTACGTAAGTTATGATACGCATGTTATGACCAACACAAAATGAGGGTAACGATATTAGGAATTTTTGATTTAGGTTTCCATGATTTTTTCCGTTATGTTCATTGTCTAAACAATGAAGTCCACTCATTGGAATTTACTAGCCGCGTTTTTCCCTTCGGCACGTAAACTTCATCACATCAAAATCTGTTGACAAAAAAAATATAAAATTTGTCTCGTAGGCTCGTAATCTCCTCCGTACATATCTTTATACACAGTGTCTACATTTTTTTTATGGGTTAATATTAATTATTATTTTTGATTAAAATTTTAATGAACAATTTTAACTTTTTCTATAGTTTTCT
Organism: Glycine latifolia; assembly: GCA_013407115.1. Classification (NCBI taxonomy): domain Eukaryota; kingdom Viridiplantae; phylum Streptophyta; class Magnoliopsida; order Fabales; family Fabaceae; genus Glycine; species Glycine latifolia. The sequence continues at coordinate 10,490,283 of CM023941.1, forward strand.
CTCTCTCTTCAACTCTGAAATTTTTATTTTTAATCATCAAATCAATTTTATAATTCCATAATTATACATATGCATGTATAACAATTTCGCCAGAAATGGAAATAAGACTATATTAAGAAATGATATGTTGGTGATATCATTCAAATTGTTTTGACTCATATTTTAAGAAAGTTTTAATTATAAAGAAGACCTAAGTTTATATTGCAAATCTAATTTTGAAGTTACAAAATATTTATTTTTCTTTTAACTTAAAATGTAAAAATATGAACGTACCTAACATATATATTAATTGGCTTAGGTTTTATGGCTATTTTTCTTAGAATATTATTAGTTAGTGACCTAGGTTATCATGATAGACGTACCTAAGATATATATTTATTTGCTTAGAATATTACTAGTTAGTGACTTTGGTTATGGCCTAGGTTATCATTAAGGACCTACGTAAGACATACTTAACATTTTGTATCAAATGTGTAGCATATTATTATGGCTGAGTTATCGTCGTCCGAGTCACCTCGTTCTGGTTCTGACCGTGAGCATGAGCCTACCGATCCCACGACGCATGTTCTTCCAGGACTATATAGATGGGATGTACTTAGGAGGCGTAGACAACGCACTCATATTTCACAGGCAGTTTGGAATGAGGAGACAAAGAGGGAGCTAAGGATTCGTCGCGGAGGTAGGCCTAGTGGTGGACCCCGACCCGACGATATTCCGGCCGTAGTCGCACAGTATTTGACTGAGGCTGGTTTCATTCATGTGGCTCGCATGAAGTTTATGCAGGTATTGATTTACGAATTTTGTTATATTTAATGTGTTGAAATTTTAATGTTAAAAACCTAGGTTTCAAACATTGTGTATTCTGAACTTAAAAATTTATAAGTTACCTGTATTTTTCAGATTGATGCTGGTCTTATCAGTGCTCTGGTCGAGCGGTGGAGGCCAGAAACACACACTTTCCATCTGTCGCAGGGTGAGATAACGATTACCTTGCAAGATGTTGCAGGTATTCTAGGATTGCCTACTGATGGGCAAGTCGTTACTGGACACACTCACACAAATTGGGTAGAATTGTATAATGAGGTTTTTGGTAACAGCCCTGCTGAGGACACCGAGTTAGCCATCGGCAGTTTGAGGTTATCATATTTCAACAGGATGTATCCTTCATATGATGCAGTTGCTGGTAACCCGCAAAATGTGATATACTTCACGAAGGCTCACATTGCTCGAATGTTAAGATCTTGGATCCTTTGCGACAGGTCGGGGGGGACCGTACTAGGCTGTCGCTACATCGGCTTGCTTGGTGGTGATTTTGCCGATATTGCTACATATAGCTGGGGGTCAGCGGTTTTGGCTAACTTGTTTAGGCAGTTGTGCGAATGCACAGACCCCGATAGAAAAGACATTGGTGGTTGTACGATTTTACTTCAGATTTGGGCGTGGCTCAGATTTCCACCAATTGCTTCCCCATTGCCCGCTCTGTCTGAGCCAGACCGCCACTTCTGTCACAGGTATGTTTATTTCGTATTACTTGAATGACTGTGTATTTATGCGTACTACAATTAACAATTGAATGTTTAATCTGGATATTAGATTTAATGCTCGTTGTCGCTTTCGTTCGTACCCACTGAATTGGTATCGAGAGAGGCTAGACTCCTTAACTAGAGATGAGGTATGCCTTTTTAATGAAATATATTTATTTAACATAGATGTGAATATGCAAGTGACTCCTATATATAATTTATTTGTGTAGGTCGTTTGGCAACCCTATGGTGATTATGATTTTCTTGGTGCATCTGCTGAGACACAACATTTGTGGATGGCTAGGACGCCTATTATTTGTTTCCACATTGTTGAGTATTCGTAGCCTGATAGATGCATGAGGCAATTTGGGCGGGATCAACCAATACCTCACAGGCCTGGAAAATTGAAAGGTGTTCATGATTATACCCTTCGGGGTAAAGCCCAAGAAAATTGGGCTCGTAAGCTAAGAAAGTTTATACAGAGATGGAATAGGAGAGGTGAACATGTTAAGGTGTCTCCTGCAATACATGGTCTGATGTCACCGAACCATCAGTACATGGCCTGGTATAGACTTTCCGGCAAGCGATATGTGACAAAGAAGGGTGTCACATTAGCACGTTGTGTAAGTGATTAACTCAAAATAATTTTTTTACCATTATGTTATACTGTTGTTTATGTAACTATGTTGTGACGTGTAGGTTGATGGCTTGGAGAATTTGCATTATGTCACGACCGATGAGGAATTTGAGAATGTTGGTTTGCACTTTGTACACGACGAAGTAACTCATCTAATTGCTTGTTTTAGAGAGTCTGCTCGGGTGGAGGAGGCAGGTCCAGAGGCATCGCCGACCCAGCTTCCAGAGGAGCCACAGTTATCCCTCGACATCGGGCGTCGTGCGAAAGAGGGTCGAGGGTTAGGACATCGTCGACGACCTATTACACCAGTACCTGAGCCTATTCATGCACCCAGGCCATGCACGAGTGGATGGATGAGACCACCCTACATAGGTCATGAATACAGTGTTCGGGAGACATATTACGACCCTCCGCAGGCAGAGGCTGATACATTTTATCGGCTAAAGGCTAATACATTTTATCGGCCAGAGGCTGATACATATTATCAGCCTGAGCCCGATACATATTATTGGCCTGAGGCCGCACCGATGGACACTGAAGGTCAGCCTGCGTTCGATGTCAGTTCAATGGCGATGCCATTTGGGGATGAGGCAGGGAGCAGTAGTCAGGGACCTCGTATGTGGGATCAGACAACTACTGACGATGTGCTTAGCCGCATAAATTTCAATCCTCTGCAGCCAGACTATACTCCAGAGCCGCCGGTCGATGACACTCCACCTCCATATCATGTGCAACATCCTTCTCCTGCTCCGCGGTATTCGCGTGGACGAGGTAGACGCAGAATGCCGGATCGTCAGGCGTGTCATAATCATTGGCCTCCTTATTCGTAGAGTTTATATTTTTTTATTTTCTGTTTTGTGTCGATTATAATTTGTTTCTATGTACTGGTTAAACATGTTTTGATTATGGACATATTTGTAGCCCCTATATCTGTGGTGGACGTCGTTTGGTTATTTAATTTGGTTGTCATGATTATATTTTGCTATAAACTAAATGTGGAACTATAAAAGTATATCCACGTTGGATACATCCTAATTTGTGATGGACGTAGTTAGGCATTCACGCATACAAGTTGGCACGCACATTCTCCAAAGTAAAGTCCGGTCTTTGTCATGGCAGAAAAGCACAATAAATGCATCGTCCTTTGTACTGGAATATGACATTGACTACACTAGTGACGATTGACAACACATTCATGTCCTTTTTGTCGATAGCCAATCAATTTACATGATCTGTAAGATGACATTAACAACACTAGCACAACAGTTGTTTAGTCACGCCTCATCCATACGCGAGTGGTCCCGTCCCACACAGGCGGGACTTTACATCGTTATATATACCCCCACACAGGACTTTAATCATCCCACACAACATACCTCCGCAAAGGAAACTCAATCTCAGCACGATGACATTCTTAGGTGAAACCGCCTCTCAAAACATTGGTAATTCAAAACTAGCATTTATATTTCCGAATGGATCAATCATGCATAATGAAACTGGTGTTTCTTTCGGATGTCCTACCCCAATACCAATGCGAGTTCCCGATGAATGTTCCTTTCAGTCACTCAAGAGTAGAATGCACAACACCCTCTTGCTCACAAGTGACCAATTTGTGGATGAAATTTACTATCGACAACCAGCCATCAGTACAGGTAACGAAATTTTTTTTCATTCCCTGCCCCTGAATAATGATGATGATGTTTGCACTATGTTGGCGTGCCATGAAAAATTCTCGTTTGTTGGTCCTATAGAATTATTATGTATGATAAGCAGAACACCCGATGGTGTCCTCGACCTACTTCGATCCATGATGACTCCTACTCATGATGCACTGTTTTATTACAACGGCAAGTGGAAGCAACCACGACAAAACAATTTTCTGGGTTACTCCTTTACTGGAACAAATCCAAAAAGGTTTCAAATCCCTTCCGGATGCAATATAGATACACTCAAGGATATAATAAAGCGAGTTGCGCCGCTCGGAGTTCCTCCTTATGGAATACACGAGTCACAGGTTGTGAAACACGTGTTCTTTCGACAACCAGGTCACACACAATATTCACAAAACTTAGTCGAATATCAAATAATAGAACTGAAAAATGATGAAGATGTACTCAAGGTGTTAGCAGAATCTAATTACTGGAAGCGTTTCTCTCCAATAGAAATCTTAGCTACTTTTAACAAACCAGTCATCCAACTACTGGAAGATGACATGTCATGATTTTCATGTTTTAGTTGTTGTTGTTAGTAGGTTTCATTGTTTCGGCTTTTAAATCTCGTCTGTTTGTGTTTGTGACTCTTTTTCCAGTTGTTTGTATGTTCTGTTATTTTATTAGGTTTCAATGGATTGTTAATGTGGATTGCATTTTCATGTGCAACATTCGTAGCAGTGGTTTCAATGGAAGTTTCGTTTATTTTCAAATGTTCATTACGAAATATAACAACATAAAGAAAACATTGACAACAACATCAACAAATCATGAGGTACATGGACGATTAGGACAATTCCGACGGTTATGACCAGGTAATCTGCATATACCACACCTAGTACGACTTTGACTAGCTTCAACTTCATCCATCTCATTGCGTATTCTAGTTGACTTTGGACAACACCTTGCACGCAACATAAACCTGTCAGGTATCACCACTGGATCTGTAGTAGGTGGGATAGCTTGCTCATTACCAATTGGCTGCCATGGGAATGAATAAGCTTCTACCAGCTTTGTTATGAGGAATACGTCATCCACATATTGTGACGATGCCTGACGAACATGTAAAGCGGCTGCTATGACATGACTACAAGGATACTTGAATGCCTTAAATTTCCCGCACTGACAAAACCGCTCAGGGAGATTAACTGAATACGATTTTTCGTAACCATCGTCAACCTCAAATACAGATTGTTCAACATTATATGCACGAACATAGTGAGCAGTAGCAGCGGTCTCATTGGCCTTCAACATAGCAACCACATTTTTGCAATGAGGATAAGGACCTTGCAATTCATTAAGAGCCGAGCGCCCTCGGCAAACAAAATATTCCACCAATCTGCTGTACGTGTGCTTAACCAATGCGGTTATTGCCATGTTTCTTACACCTTTTAACATCCTGTTCACTGACTCGGCCAAATTTGTTGTCATATGTCCATACCTTTGTCCCTCAACATCATATGCACGTGTCCACTTTTCCTTTGGGATGCTATCAATCCAGTTCGCAACCTCCAGACTCACATCACGAAAACTTGCGTAGGCTATGTCAAACTGAACAATAGAAGGAGTATAACCTGCACGTAAATTAAATAACATTAAAATTTACAACTCCATGCATAATTAATAGATGAAGTTTTTAACCATACCTAAATTCATAACCGCTCTCTTCAAATTTTCATTTCTGAACTTTTGATTAAAATTGCTCGCAATATGACGAAGGCAAAAGACATGATACGCATGCGGTGGTTGCCAACCGCGGTGCCTCTCAACTGCAGACAATATGCTTCGATGCTGATCAGAAATAAGATAAATATTTGTCTTCTGTGTAACATGCGCGCGAATGTTATCCAGAAAGAATTCCCAAGCTTCCAACGTCTCACCCTGAACAATAGCAAATGCAAGTGGCAAACATTCATTATTTCCATCTTGAGCTGTGGCAATCAACAATTTTCCTTTGTACTTGCCATATAAATGAGTGCCATCAATTTGAATAACTGGCTTACAAAAATTGAAAGCCTCACAACATTGTCTGAAGGTCCAAAAAATCTGGTGAAACACACGTTTTCCATGAACGATTCTATGAGCCACATAATAACTGTTTGTTTGAAGACGATAAACAGAACCTAGATTACGTCCAACCATATATTCACACCACCTCGGCAAAAATGCATATGATTCCTCCCAATCACCATAGATAATTGCAATTGCTTTCTGCTTTGCATACCATGCCTTTCTATATGAAACTTTGTATCCATAGGAATGAGTTATCCTTTCCTGGACGAGTCCAATTGAACATGATGGATCATGCTTTATCATCCCTAATAAAAATAAAAAAAATCACGTTATCATTAATAACAATAATAAGATCATTGATTCTCATCATTAAATATTCATCCAAAAACTTACCTAGTACGAGAGAAACAATAACACTGGCATCTAATTGCCTGTGGTCCTGAGAAATGTGATCATTTAAGCAATTGTGATCCCCGCCCCATTTGGTAACCACCCATCTTTCACCGTACATTGGTTTCATTACCCTAACCCTCCATGGACAATTCTGGTCATGCGCACGACATTTCATGCTTAACCATGTCGGCGTACTTTCAACCACGACCGCTTCCTGATGCTCCTTCATGAGGTTAAGTTTGATTGCCATTTGCACATCTTCTTTTGATGCAAATTCCTGTTTCACAAACAACTTATTCCCTAATACCCATGGACCCTCAACTGAACTTGAACCATAACCACTGCCAGAATCTTGTTCACTCGGATAATCCCAATCAATGTAGGTGTAATGTGGGATTCCATCCCAAAAAGTAGTGTTACCCTCACCTACATATGCAAATTCCAAAATTTATTACAATAAAATTTATCATTAATAAACAAACATATATGTAAGTAACTATTCTTTGGTAACACACCTTGACATTGTTGCGGTAAATGAGACTCCCCTGCATCCTCTTGTCGTTGGGTTTCATGCTCTCTCACGACTGAGTCATGTACTTGTATTTGGGTTGCGCTTCGACCATCATCCTCATCATTGTCCGAAGCACTAGCATTCTCGGCAAGAAGACGATCTTCCATTGCGATATTTTCATCATCGTCATCGTCAATATCGTCATCCATAACCCAAGTAGGGCCATTTTCATCTTCCATAGACAAATTAACAATTGGAGCAGCAGATGCTGATGCTCCACGAGAATAATTCAAATCAACTGACCTCGTTGGTAAAGCCACATCCTTTACTCCAGCAAAATCCACGTACAACTCTAAGAAATTTTTTCTTGACTGGTTGAAGAATTCTCGTATTACAAATTCTAAGTCTTCGTCGTCAATTACTTTCATGCTGATATATTTATCATGGCACCATATTCTTGCAGTGACCATAGTGATGCCGTTGAGAACTAATTTTTTACTGATTTTTTCATGCAATTCGTCAATGGTTGAGTTACGGTTGATATGTGTTCCCCTTTTCTCTCCTTCGAAAATAACACCACGTCGACTCTCAATTTTGCTACCATTATAATATAAAACAATACGAACAAAATCACAATCTCCAGACATTTTTTAATATATGACCAACGACTACAAGATCACAAAGATGATGAACACAGAACCACGGTCACGCCTGTAACACAGAAAAATCTATAAGCATATCATTATAATTTATTTCATTTGAAAGAAAAATTATTTAAAAGAATTTATTATCTATGTCTTACGTAGGTCCTTAATGAAAACCTACCACATAACCTACGTAAATAACTAATGAAAACCTAGGGCACCAACTAATTGTACCCTAAACCTAGTTCATAACCTACGTAACCAACGTAAACCTTCAGGCCGTACTTAATGCTATCCTAAACCCTAAACTAATAATATTTTAAGTCAATAAACCTACGTCTTAACCTACAAAACTAACTAATCAAAACCTAGGTCATAACCTACGTAACCAACATCATAACCTTGAGGTCGTACTTAATGATAATCTGAGTAACTAATTAATAATATTTAACTCAATAAACCTAGGTCTTAACCTACATAAATAACTAATCAAAACCTAGGTCATAAAACTTACTTTATAATAAGTAACTATTTCTAACATAAGTCAATAACAATTTTCTACATCAATATCAATTCTCTAAGACAACAACATAATATATTTCATGTAATTTAAAAATAATATGTTTGACTAACGCTTACTTGCTCGAACTAAAACCCGAATCCAAAGAGAAGCCACAGAACAAAAGCCTTCAGAGATAGCCAAGCCCTTTACAAATGCTGAAAATGGATGCAAATAATGGGTGCAAATGCTGAATGGGGGAAATATATAGGGGCGCAGAATCACGTCCTGGGGGGAAGTGATTGGGGCTGGGTCACGTCCAAGAGGGACGTGAATGGGGCTGGATCACGTGGAGGGGGGGACGTGATTGAACACGTCCATGCTGTACGTGATTAATCACGTGGACTCCATACGTGTTTGACCACCATAGATCTGCAAATACTTTTTAAACTACAATATTGTTGTAATTTTTTTTTTAAACTGCCATATTTAAATTTTTTTGCCGAGGATTGTGACATCCTGTATTTTAGTTATATTTATTAGTTAATAACTTGTTTGTAACAATAATCAAGTAAAAATAAAAATTATAAAACTTAATTAAGTAAATTGGTTGTTAACTTATGTATTTTTTTTACAGCAATTATTAACTTATGTTCAATTTTGGTTGTTAATTCTACCAAAAACATTTACTTAGTTCCTAACAAACACTATGATTTATATTTACTTTATTTACTTGTTAGGATTTGCCTTTACCTTTGCCTACTTCTAACACCCCAAGGTAGCTTTTAAGTCTTAACCACAATTCAAATTGGTTAATAAATTCATTCAATTATCGTTTCTCTTCATTGTAGTTTTTTTTTATACTTTTGTTGTTTTTCGAATTTCTTATTCGAAGTTGTTTCCGCCCCGTCCAAAATTTCCACACACCTGCCTGCTTTATTTGAGTTGGTTTCTTTTAATTGATAAATTCTATCAATTTACCGATCTCTTCATTGGCTTTCAACAATGACAGTAAGTAAAAATCTGGGGACAATAGGATGGTATGGTTCGAAGGGTTAAGGTGGTTAATACAAGACTTTTCTTCATTTTTTGTTTTAATTTTTCTTGTTTTTCATTTTTTATTGTAATATATAAATTTTTGTTTTCTGTAATGTAATTTAGTTATTGTTATTTCTTTTTTGTTTGATTTGTTGTGTGATTTAAACTAGACATTTGCTTTAACGAATTAAATATGAAGAAAGATGTGGAGATAACGAATTAAATATGATTTATCTAGTTGTGTAAATTGTGTGATTTAAACTAGACATTTGCTTTAACGAATTAAATATGAAGAAAGATGTGGAGATAACGAATTAAATATGATTTATCTAGTTGTGTAAA
>CM023941.1:10532000-10575538 GCA_013407115.1 Glycine latifolia
CATTCCACCTCTGGGAAATTGCATTGGGCACAATTGTTGTGTTAGCTATGTACCTATTTATGATTTCCTACATTGAATCTGGAAATTAATCAACACCAAACCTAGCCATCAATATTTTTTCTTTCAGTAGTACGAAAAATAATTGGTTGTGGAATATGTAAAAATAGGAATACGAAGAAAACAAACAATGATGAAAAATTCTTTGAAAACAGGAAAAGGTAAACTATTTGTAGTATTTGGTGACTTTAGATATGGCTAGTAAACATATTAGCCAGTGAAAACTTCATTTCTTAAGACAGAAAATAAGATGAAGTTATAGTTTTGAATTGGATGATCAATGTTATTTACCTTTTTGATATGCTCAAGCTTCTTTCTTAAACCATGACTTTTATGTAGACTTTGGAAGATAAGACAGTTATAGGTTAAGAACTGTCTACGAATGAGACATTCTAAGACGGTTTAATAACCGACGTTGAAAGTCTTACCTTTCAACGACATTGGCTACAAAAACAGTTGGAGAACCGACGTCATATATGTTGTAGAACCGATGTAGAAAGTTTGTTTTGTAGTAGTGCCCATTCATCAATTGTTAGAACCTATGGTCATGTCCTCCATGAACGTATCCATATGATCATCTACTCTACAATTGATCCGGACCTTGCTGTTTGTAAATTTTGTGTGCATACCATAAATGAATAATACCTAATTTATAACTTTAAAAAAAAAAAACAATGTCATGATGTCTTGCTCAAAGAGCACAAAATAAACAAAGTGGAAATTCAATCTCCTAAAGCTATAGCAAGTCCATAATCTTCTTAAGACCCATAGATGTAACATGCCTCTCGTACACACGTTTAGGCAAACTCTTGGTAAAAGGGTTAGCAAGGTTTTCTTTCAATGCTATCTTGGTTACCATTGTGTCTCCTTGGAAATCTGAGTTTGTGTAACCAATGGTTTCAAGAATCCCACTAGAATAGACCAACATATAATATCTCGTTCTTCGAAGATACTTGAGTATATGCTTAACTGCTATCCAGTGTTCCTCTCCAGGATTAGATTGGTATTGACTAACAACTCCCATTGCATGGTAGATGTCTGGCTTGGTGCACAACATAGCATACATTAGACTACCTACAACTAAAGCATAAGGTATCTTACTCAAGCTTCTCTCTGCTCAAGAGTCTTATGAGAATGCTCCTTAGAGAGATGAATCTCATGCCTAAAGGGTAAAATTCCCTTCTTAGAATTCTCCATGTTGAACCTGACAAGGACTTTGTCATTGTAGGAGGCCTAGGACAATGTTGATAACCTATTCTTCTTGCCTCATAAAAGTTTAATACCAAGAATATAATTTGCCTCTCCCATGTCCTTCATATCAAAATGCTTGTTCAACCAGGTCTTTATGCCTAACAATACCTCTGTGTCATTTCCAATGAGGAGTATATCATCTACATAAAGCACCAGAAAAGATATTGCTTCCCCTTGGATTCTTTTATATATACATGGCTCATCAGGACTTTTCTCAAAATCATAAGATTTAACGGTTTGATCAAACCTAATGGTCCATGACCTGGATGCTTGCTTAAGTCCATATATAGACCTTTGCTACTTGCACACCATGTGTTCCTGCCCTTCGACTATGAACCCTTTTGGTTGCTGCATATAGATGTCCTCTTCTAAATTTCCATTTTGAAAAGCAGTCTTGACATCCAGTTGTCAAATCTCATAATTGAGACTTGTCGCAATAATTAAGAGAATCCGGATAGACTTAAGCATGAATACTGGCGAAAAGGTTTCTTCGTAGTTTACACTTCTATTTAGGTGTACCATTTTGCCACCAATCTAGCTTTGAAGGTTTCAACCTTTCCATCTGATCTTCTTTTTCTCTTGTAGATCCATTTACACCCAATGGATTTTATCTCTTTAGGTGCTTCTACAAGAGACCAAACTGAGTTAGAATGCATAAATTTCATCTAACAGTTTATAGCCCCAAGGACGGATGATTGGAAAGAAGTAAATTAAGTAGATATATTTACATCATTTTCTATATTGACATACGTGAGTATTGATGAGTTTAGTTACAATAAATATGATGCAGATTGCTTTGACACTCTGTCATATAATTAATGGACTAGTTTGTAAGAGATGTTGTTTAGTGAAAATATCAATTTTTTTAGTTAATAAGGTTATTTTTTACATAATTGTATAATGACATATGTGGCCCAAGTAAGAGATTATTAGATATTTATCTAATATATATGTGAGTCTATATATACCATCAATTCTGTATTATTAAGTTATCTAACAGAAGATGAAGCAATATTTTTTGACATCTCATTTTGTAAAGTTTTGATATCAAAAGTTATATTTTTATTTCTATAATGAGCCAAAATAGAAATAAGATTAGTTAAAAAGACCTTAGTCATCACTCTTGATGAAAGGGTATGTATAATTAGAGACGAGAGAAGAATTGACCATATAAAGATTGGAACACCAAGTACCACAAGTTTCTTTAACTTAATAATTGAGGTTTAACATGAATCGGAATACGTTTTCGCTCATCTACGTTTTCTCTTGTTTTGTTTTGTTTTGTTTTGTTTTTTTTCTAGTCAAAATCTACGCTTACTTTATGATTTGAATGAAAGTTTTTTATTAATTTGATGATGGCTTTTCATGTATAGTAACTCCTTACATTTTCAATCAGCAATTACTCTAGCTTGGATTTTGATCGCTATTTATTACAATAAAGCAATCACACAAGATATATAGAACTAGGCATGCTAGATTAGTTGGAGGCCCGAAGACTTGCAAATGGTTCCCTCATTGAAGCAAAGCCATGCATATATTTGGTTTACAATTTGTGTGGGGTGTTCATCCCAGAAAAGATGAGTGTCTCTGTTTGGACAAGGAACAGTGTTGGGATGGCATTTAAGATCACCATAAATAGTATTAGGGCAGCAAGGCTTCCATGTTTCCACTATCCCTGCAAAAGAAAGTAGTTAATTAGTTGGAGTTTTGTTTGGGTACATCTCAGAAAGAAAGAGCTACGGAGATTTTATTTACTAAAGTATAAAAAATTTTCGACAAAGAAATTCTTAGATACTTTCAAAAGCTCTTCTAGTGTTCTAAAATATGCTAAGTGCTAACACAAGCTTTTACTTCTTACCATAACTCTTTCCAGTTTCCCTCATCCCCTTAAGGAACCCAAAGAGATCTGAATGTACAAAGCTGAAGCCAGGAAGCTTTGACTGCAACTCATGGAGCACTTCAGGCAACCTTCTATTGTAAAAGCTGATAGCTTCGTTTATTGTCTCATCACAGTTTCCTCTTGGTCTAGAGCGGATAGCTTTTGAGGGAAAGCAACCTGCTGGGGGAATGTTGTTCACGAAAAACTTTCTTGCTCCTAGATTATATATTCTCTGCCAGAAAACAACAAATGAAATAAATGAATAAAAATACCCGTTAGTGATGTTATTGCTGATGAATCTTCTTGGTTGACAAATGTAAACATGAATGCTAGCTAGTGTGAATCTTTGAAAGAGAGAATTCATGATAAAGCCAGACATACATAGTTAAGGTCCCATTCTTGTTTTAAACTAGCATGATAACATATAATTAAATATGTCACCTCTGAGGTTCATTTAACAATAAAGAGAGTTTTGAATATTAAAGATGATAATATATTGAGGGTTTTCACTTGTGATGTGGGTTGCTTAATGAATTGGTAATCACTAATTATAGACATACACATACTTTTCCTGCCATCTCATGCTCTTACTTATGGCATCACATCTATCATTTTGTTTTCTTATCTAGCTCTTTCTTTTTTACCACTATAAATCCAACACATTTTAGAGTCTACGTTTTTTCTTTTCTATATTTAGTTCTATTCTATTTGTCATTTCTCTGGAAAAGAAGGTTGGGCATTTTTATTTAAGTATTAAGAAGTCACCTATTTCTGAAAATTGGCATCTCAATTCCAAAATCCAAACTAGGAGACAAGATGGAAAAAACATGCAATTCCATAAGAAGTTCTGCTGGCAAAGTGATATGAGTTCATCATACAATAAATTATAATTCGACCGTATACTAAGTTGCTGCCATTGGCCCACCGCCTAGCTACGTAGGCTTTTATCATTTATGTAAAAATTTGGTTTTTTGAATTAATCTTTAACTATTAAACGTATTACTTATTGAAAATTATAAGTATTATTTTTTCAACACCAAAACAAATAAAGGTTAATTTTATTTCATCATGTATTTATGTCCATAAAATGGCATGTAATGCACCGAAGATAGGTGTCTTTGTGCGAGAATGATTGTTTATGAAAACCATTTTTCCTGCTTTGTTTTTCACAGTTTGTAGTACATGGTTTTAAACTATGGAGTAGATGATAATATTGTAAGAAATTGAGGATAAATATGCACAAACTCCACTCATAATTATATATGGGTATAGTGTGGTTAAGGAAACAGTAAACGCAACAATGATAAAAAAAAATGTGTGAATTATGAAAACTAATGAATTGAAAATAGGGAAAGAAGTTTTGCAATTACCACTCAAGGGAGAGTATTAAAAAAAAAAAACACCCAAGGTCAAGAAAAAGAAGAAAAAATGTCTTTTAAATAGCAACACGTGAATTTCGTCTATCTTCAGTGAGATAAATTTCCTACCATTTGTCATTTTCCCCTAAGAATATAATTTACGGTTACATTTATGATTGCGGACTGATGGAAAACCTTTGCTATGTTCACACTTTGAATACCCATATAAGCCATATGACTAAAAAAATAATTTTAATACCCACCTCTAGGTAGAATGCAAGCGCAATTGCTCTTGGAATGGTTTTAAATTGAGTGAAAAAAGGGCTATTAATTAAATGAAAATTAAAACTCGATTTTATGTCACATACCTGGATGCGTAGGGTGAATTCATTTAGCAGGAACAAAGCAAGGTTTTTGTTGCCGCGGAAGGTTCCATTATGGAAGTAATCGTTCACCCCCGTAGAGACAAAAAACAAGGATTCAGATAAATGCTTCTCAACTTCTTCTTTCTCTTTGAACACCTTATGCAAATTATGCTTAACAGTACTATGGAAGAACTTAATTTGCTTGTCAAGTGTCAAAGACGTGACCTACAAAAAAGAGTACATAATGCATGATGTCAAAGACAAACAAAATAACCAAAAAAAGAAAATTACCTGAACTGATTAAGTAGTTCAAAACATAGGTGAGTGTGACATTTACTTACGTTGTTGGTGTCTGGAAGAATGCCAGACCCACCAGATGCATAATTAATTCCAGTGCTGATTTTGTTCCTTTGATGATTTGTAAGATCCAAGTATGGACGGACAAAGGGTAGTCCTAGATGCATAGCTGCATTGAAAGAAACTTAATAGTTTAGTTTATGGAAAATTTAGAAAAGTTGTATGGAAATTAATGATGAACATCAATTTATGGAACCAAAGATAGTTAATTGATTGATAAAAAGTAAGAACACAAATTGCAAAGTAGTAATAATTAATGTTACCAAGGAAATCAGCCACGGTTTTTCCATTTGTGGCACGACCGGTAGGTTTGTTGCCACCCATAAAATCTATACCATAAGGAAGATAATCTGCTCCACCGCTTGGAAGATGATTGTTGTTCCCACAATCAATCAGGGAATCACCAAAAACATACAAAGCTGGAAACTTTTTTGTGTCATACGACTCACATGAGTTCGTTGCTGATGATAGGGGTAAAACCAAAGTTAACAACACAAAACAAAGGGTGATGAGATACTGGCTATTCATTTTTTAGACTGTATGAGAGGCTAAGGTGGTGTAGTAACTGCAATAAACTAGACTCAGTAGCCTTGGTTTTCTCTCTTCTTTGTAGTGATTGTGTTGAACAATTGCTTCGGTTTTTATAGTGCCATATGACCCTCGATAAAATGAAACAAAGCTTTTAAAAAATATTTATGCAAATAGAAGATATTTAACATTTTCTGTCACGTTATTTTGAATGCTCCTAAACAAAAAGTTCATATATATATATATATGAACTTAAATAAAAGTATGTTAACTTTTTATTGATCTTTTGAAGTTGTATAGCTATTGTAAAATCAATATAAGTTTAAATTTATTTAGTGACTTTTGGGTACAAATTTCTCAAGTGACTAATTGGGTAATAAAAAATTAAATATATTAATTATTAAGTGAAAATTTAGAGATTTTATATCTTTAACTTTTAATATGAGATATTCAAATTAGTGTTGCATTGTGGATTATAATTGCATCAGCAATGATGTCATGGTGTTCTTACCGAGAGTGACCGATAGTGATGAGGTTAACAAAATTTTGCTGTCGACACAACATTCTGTTTTTTCTTGTTTTTATAAAATAATATCTAATATTGCATGTATTATAAATAATAAAAAGATTCAGAGATGTTGGCATTTAGTTGCTGGAATTATGGCACCACCGTGGAAAAAGTGATTTCAGTTACTAATCTTTTTTAAGAGAATAATATTTGCATAACCTCATCCTGGCAAAAGTGATTTCAGTACGTTACTAATATTTTTAAGAGAATAATATTGGCATAACATCATCGTGGCAAAAGTGATTTCAGTTTTTTTTTTTTTTTATGGAAGTGATTTCAGTTACTAATTAATCTTTATAAGAGAATAAGCATGACTGTAAGTGTACAAACGTGTTTCAACTTTTAAGAACATATATATAATACATTTTTTTGTATAAAATTCCACACTTAGATATGAGTGTTTATTGATTCAGTTTCATTTGATGAATCAGATTACCCAAATCAAATTAATTAAGTTGATGTGATTTTTTTCTTTGCTTGAAGTTGACGCGGACCAAATTAATAATTGTTTAACTCAAATTAATTCAAAGCAAGTTTTCGATAACTTTAGTGTTATGTTGGAATTTTTCCTCTAAATTATTATTTAATATTCTAAAACTAAACTTTGTTTGGCTTGAGACAATCAGACTTTAGATTTATTTTGTGTTTGAAACATACATTCGATAAGCATGTCAAATCTATTAAATATTCACAAAAAAAAATGTCAAATCTATTAAATTATGCAGAAGTATATATTATAACTTTTAGTAAAATGCGTGTATGATGCAACACGCTCTAAGTTAGGTTAAAATGATATTTTGTTCACTTTTGTGCTATATGTCTAGGTTCACTTACTAATTTTGACACAAGTAGCTCTAATGCCACAATTTACATGCAAGTACAGAGATAGATCCAAAGAAGACAAGGGTGGTCCCCCTCAATTTTTATTTTACCTATGAGATACTCATAATTATATATGTACGTTAGTATCATTATTATTTATTTTTTTGCTCTTCCGTCACGCGTTTTCTCCATCTACCCTCTCAGCTACCGTGTTCAACTTAAACTTCAAACAGTTCAAATGGAATGTGTGAAACAAATAAAAGAATCCCTTGCGTTTAAAAAACAAACTAGTAGAAAAATTGTCTGGGTTTTTAATTGCATTACCACGTGAAATTAAATGAGAAACGTAAACATAGGTAACAGAAAAACATGATCGACAATGAAATGTTTAATTCTTTTCATCATCTATCAAACATTTGACCATGCATGCTACACACACGGGACCGATTAGGTTTCTGTCTGAACAGTTTCAATCAGATGCTTATTGACACTGGCTATTTGTGTTCCACTAATTAGAACAAAATCCAGTTTTGAGATGGAAGCTAATGTTGTTGTTGGGACTTCTCAAGTTGGCCAATCACTTTAATTAAAAAAAAAAAAGGAAGCATACGGAAAAAGAAAAAGAAGACTTTCACGTTTTATCTCTTGCGCTGTCACTTGAGAGAAAAATTTTGTTCATTTTGTGGTATTGGTTGAATATTTTTTTGTGTTATGTTTTGGATAAAATTTCAGCCAGTTGTTCCTAATATGGTGGACATTTATGGTATATTTAGAACTTTATTTCTCTCATATTTTTGCAGAAGATATATTTACCCGTCGTAAGTCTTTATTTGAATATTGTTGTATTATTAATTTCTATTATTTTAAGAGTGAATAGACATTTATTTGTGAGGTTCCATTGTAGAAACTCTTTGTTGTACTTTTTGATATTTTACATAGTGGAGATTTTTTTGGACTTGGTCCCGTGGTTTTTTGTTCCTCACATTGGGAGTATTCCACGTTAAAATTGTTGGTGTATTTCTTGCTGTTATCTCTTTATTTTTTTGCATCCTTAAATTTTTGGATTGTCATATATCACACTTCTCACAAATTCACTCAAACAGAAAAATTTTTATTTACCATTATATATTTGTGTAATTTTTCTGCTATGCATACATGCATTTCCCAACAAATGTAAGGTCTAATGAATATTGTCCTGTAATGCCTTGTTGAAAATAAGGAATCTAGCTATTTCCTTAATTGCTAATATCCTTGTCAATTGTGATATAGTCCTTAAATGCATATATAACTTCGGACCAGATACATTCTCAGTTTTCATATTAGTAGTGCTATTGGTTGGTTCCATCCATTTACATGAATGTAACGTATTCAATAAAAAGCAAGACAATTAATTGCACAGAAGATTCCGATTGTTATCACACTATTCAAATTTAAGTTTCTCAAAATAATTAGTGCTAGGACTACCCCTTTTTGGTGTCCAATTGTTTGAAGTGTATGGCTACATCGAAACTCGATCTGATATTTTTAAGAATGAGGAACCCAGTGGTGAAATTAGGGTGGGGGAAGAGCAAACTCAGAGCATGGTTATGGCTGTCATCGAAAAGCAACCAGTTTGGTTCATCATGGAATGCTTGGGAATATGAGTTTAAGTCTGGTAGCGTAGAGGGGTTAAGGGATGTGAAGTTCACGGGATTTAAATCATGCAGTTTGCGTAGTGATTTAAGTGCTGCTGTGTCTATAGCATACCGGGTGTACACAAAGGAATGTTGATATACGTGTAAGCACATGAATCATGCCTATATGTGCAGGGACGCTTTTTAGTTGCTGGGGGACGAGTTATATTGAGAAAGGCATCATATGTTTGTTATCATTTTATGATAGAAATTTTGTGACCAATGAAAGCAGTGCATCAATGAGTTCCTAAACATCAACTAACGTTCCAAATTTTGAAAAGGTATGATCACAAATGACTCCTTAATTTTATGATGTATTTGGTTAAATGCTTGAACATGGGTCTTCAATCCATTTGCCTTGCTGTCTTTGATTAATTTGGTTATCTCTCTTACACTACTACAATAATAGCATTCTAAGACACGCATTCAAAGACGGTTGACAGAAAATCGACTTAGGTGGTGAGGCGGTGGCACAGTCGTAAATAAGAAGGTATGAAGACGGTTATAGAAGAACCGTTTTAGATGCTGTAAAATGACGTCGTTTTCAAATGAGAACCGTCTTTGATTGGCGCTATTCAAAGATGGTTTCGTCAAAACCGTCTTCGATTTGAAAATTGCTCTAAAATGTTCAGTCATGCTTTCCCTCTCATTTTCGCGCGACCTAATTAATTGCTGACCTCGTGCACTCCCTCAGCACTGACGGTGGTTCCCTCCGTGTCTCCGTTGTGGTTTGGTTCCCCTCAGTCAGGCACGTCGTGGTTCTCCTTCTCCACTCTGTTTTTGGTGATATTCTTAAGGTACCCTCGGATTACTCGATGGCATCACGCATCTTCTTGGCTTTTGGTCATACGAGAGGTAGGCCGCAAAGCTCCATACGACAGTCAGTCTTTGAGCTGTGAAGCACAAGATTTTTTACATTAACGGTTAGTCAGCTGATGATGCACCTCTCCATTTATTCGATTTTTACTTGCTTTTTTATTCACTTAATCGCTGAGATTAGGATGTGGGAAAGTTGAAGACCCAAATGTTTTAAGGGTAAGGTTTGGGATTCTTTTGATTCTTTTTTGTCCTGGGACCAATTTCATAAATGGTTAAGTTTTTGTATGTAATTATTTTTTGAAGCAAAGATAGTGTTTTGAGAGACTTGTTCCAGGTAGGTAGAGTTTTTGAAATAATTTATACCTATAGGCAAAATGTATATTAGCATACCCAACTAACTTTTTCAATGTAAATATTGGTACAAGAAAATGATGTCAAAGTTGTTTAACAGATCAATTAAATCCCTAATATTCCTTCTGTACGAGAACTTTATGTTTAAACCTTAAACTTTTGCCTTTTGACAACTATGTAGTTTGGAGTGTCATTATCTTTGATATTTGCACACTTCTTCCAGCCACATTAAACTACAAATATCCATCCAAATATAATGATTCATAACCTCATGCTTTTCTAAATATAAATTCAGCAAAAAGTTTATAAAAACTGTTAGAATACCAAGGTTATTAGTTTTAGTCAGAGGGGCTGGGCTTATACTGGCAGCACTACTACTTGACTTAGTACTCTAAATATAAGCATTTTTTATACAAGTATAAATATAAGCATTAGGCTGGGTATAAATATAAGCATTTTTCATTAGTACCTCAATCCATTTCTTCCTGAAGTGTTCAGGACATGGCCTTTTTGTGAAGGGAAAACACCAGGCTTAACAAGTTGTGACCCTCAAAGAGCCACTCCATATACGTGACTAGCCTGTCAAAATAAGCATTATCATGAAGATCAAATACCTTCATAAAACAAACAAAGATCCAATACTTTAGAGGCCTAGATATAGTTCACCAAGCATAATAAATCAAGTACATTAAAATGGTAAGGCAAAAAAATGGAAGAAAAAAAAAAGCTGCAAGCACCTTAATTTGGCCAAACAAGCTAATAAGTTATAAGGTAGTGGAATAAGGTTGTTTATCAAACACCTTAATTTGGCCAAACAAGCTAATAAGCTAGGTTATTTGTATTTAGTTCACACACAATCATAGTGATAGAAGAATAACAGGGTATAATTCTCTCTCAAAGACTAGGAACTCACCTCTTTGCAACTAAGGACAACTGTCTTGCTAATTTTTTCAACCTGGAGGGAGCTTATGAATGTCAAATTTAGTGGCTTGATAACATCTCCAGCCCCATGTTGTTAAGCGGTCCTACCAATAAAACCATTCAATAGCAATTACCAAAAATGAGCACAAGTTCTGCATGCAATCAAATGGCAATTGCATGATGCAGCAGCCACCTTATAACCTAATAATTGCCCCTTTATTTCACATGTATAAACTATTATATGGATTTAGCTTGAAGGGCCTTAAATTTGTTTATAAGGATTCAAAGCAAAGCCTTTACTCATTGGTCACATTTTTTAAACACCCATATTACTCTGATTTATGAATTATGATCCACATATATAGTCAGAACAAAGATGTCGGAGGGCACCACAAAATAGACAAATTTACAACAACTGAGATTTTTCTTTTCTTTTTCTGTTCTCATATTGTCTAGTTCATCATAGGTTGGTATGTTGGTATATAAGTAACATCAAAGAGTGTTTTAGATGTAGGAATATGGTATTGATTGTTAACTACTACAAGATTGGAAATAAATTCCTTCTATGGTTAATTGTGCATCTTGGATATAATTGAATCAGCCATCATGCTCTAGTTTCTAAATGAGTTTTCTATTAAGGAAAAAGTAAGTATTGTTTCCTGTATATATTGTTTATATTTAGCTCGGATCTCTATATTTGGAGCTCATGTCCTGTCACATATGGATTTGATCTAACCATGGAGGAATTTAATGTATTATTATTACCTATTTTCCTTATTCATTCAGATGTCATGAGCAATATTTCATTTTTATTTTCATTTTCCTAATAGCACCATATCTTATGCATGCATATAATGTGACAAATTGTAGTGAAAGAACTCAAGTTTTGTTGACAAGTGCTGCATATGTTCATTTAAAAATCTTCACTTTTCCAAGCACACTAGGAACCTCCCACCAGCAAGCAGGGCTATTTTGCTATATGGTCCAACAGGTATACTAAGCAAGAATTGTATCTGGCTATCTGTCTGAGGCTTCATATTATTGGTTTTTCACGCATCCTTTGTATAACACATGGGGTTTATAGTATTGTAGTATTTTATGTTGTAATAGGATTATATATTTTCTTGTCTTGTTTATTCTTCATTCTCTGTCTTTCTCAATTAGCTCTTTGTGCACTGTCTTATGGTTAGACATTCCTCTTTTATTCTTCTATTTGTGCATGTTACTACTTGATTCTAAAATAGCATTCCTTTGTGCTGGAATTCTTGGTTTCAAGTTGAGTCGTTAAAAGAAAAAAAAAAATGCAAGTCAGCTATTACTACTAGAGTTGTGGCCTGTGATTTTGTTATATCTGAAATGTCTGCATTTATTAAACTCTAGAGATTTCCCCTTGCCAAAATAATTGGAATAGAATGGATAGATTGTCATACATTAAAAGAAATAATTTTGTTTGTTCACTTTGTTGTTAGTATCTTTCTCTTCTGTGGCATAATAAAGTTATTTATTTAAATTATCTGTTTTTATGAAAATTACTAGTTTTTCAGAGTGAAAATATTGATGACATGCATGTTAGCTAACATTTTTTAAACCAAACTAGATATTGAATTGGCAAGATCTCTAGGTCACAATTGATTAGTTAAACTGGTTAAATTAGTGGTTGAACTAGATAATATGATGACGATTCTGACTAGAGACACTGCTGGTTCATGATTCAATCTGTTCAATCATGCAGTTTAGTTGTATTTTTAAATCCTTGGTGTTGGTATCAAAATGTGTTGACTTCTTTACATTTTAAACAGTGGTCCCAGGGCAGTTTCTGTTATTAATTTTTCTTCAGAAAGACTAGTAGGAGCAAGAGTTGTAGCCACTGCTATGGTTCCAGATAATGTGGCAAAAATTCAGGACATTCTAAGAAGATGGAGTGATATTGAAAAAATGGATCTCATAATTACTTTTGGTCATTTTCTATCTAACTTATTTATCAGCTTCCCTAAAGAGTTTCTATCTAACTTATGCATGCATGTTAATATATACAACTATACCATTATGTGTGGATACCATTACCAACGAATAGATTGGCCTAACATGCCTCACATTTTTGGCAAACAAAGTAGGTGAGGTTAAAGTTATTTACGGAGTTATTGATGGAATTAGAGAAAATTAATAGAAATTACCGATTTGTTGGTCTTGTGGAATTAGACGTAATTACACTTGTTTGTTGGTTCTTATAACTTGATTTTGATAGTATTAATTGCTCATATTTAATCTTAATAATTTTCACATTCTTCAAATTAGTCCTTCATCCCAGATTTTCACCTAATAATAAAAAAAAATGAAATGAAATTGTTATGTACAATTGATTTGTGTAGATTCAATAGAATGACATAATTAAATTGTAAATAAGTGAAAAAAATAAAAGCGAGACAAAATTAAGTCTATATGTACTAGATATGTTTGATTTTTATAGTCCTTTTCTAGGTCTGAATGGCCTTTTTTTAGGTTTGGAATGTTTATGCTAGCTAGCATTCCCCCTTAAATTAGTAAGACATATACACTACTAGAAAAATCGCTTTCTACATCGGTTATTTTGGACTTTCAACATCGATTTTTAACTGATGTTGAATCCACCGACGTTTAAAGTTTCAACGTTAACATCGATTTTTGAAACTGATGTTAACATACCTAAACAACATCGATTTTCTTAAGAAAACCCATGTCGTCAAATAAGAAATTAAAAAAAAAGAACGTAAAATATGTAAAATCAACATCGGTTTTTCAAAAAATAAATGTAGAAAAAGGACTTTCTACATCGATTATTTAAAAAAACGATGTGGAATAGTGTTTACAACATCGGTTTTAGACAAAACTGATGTAGAAAGTTCATTTTCTACATTGATTTTTTACTACATAACCGATGTTGAATATTATTTTAAAAAAAAAAATACGCCTATTCTTTTATTTGTTTTTGACCCTTATTTAAAAGATTTTCCAAACTCCACCAAAAGCTATAAAAATAAACTACAAAAACTAAATATATTATGACATATAAAATTAAACAATCAGCTCTTACAATTTTAGTCAAGTGAAGAAAATCCAAAAAAATAGGGAGCAATCACAATGAGCTAATCAAAGAAACAAGTCTCTATTAAATTATTTCAATCTCAGATCCAAAAATAAACTAAAAAGACCAGTTAACTCAGAATCCAGACTATATCAATATTATGATATTAAGCAAGAAAATAACCTATATAAACTAGGAACCTTCATGAATTGCATAACTAGTTTTACATTCACATATTCCATTGGAAAGGCACGTGCCATTGCCAATGCAATTGCTGGGGCAGGAACCTGGAAAGTGAAGAGAACAAGAATCAATAGACATAGGGGTTAGAATCAAATAAGTTGTGTTAAAGGCCTTGATGTTGAACATATAAACTTCAAACGGTCATAACTTTTGATAGAAATGTCCGATTAAGGTATACCTTGTGGCAAAACGCTCAAAATTCAAAGGAGAAGCCCTGGGGAAATCCCAAAGTGGATTTGGTCAACTTTTTTTTTTTTTTCCAAAAAATGCCTCTAACTAGGTCAAAATTAGAATTCAGTATTCAATCACTAGTGAGATGCTTTCAATTTCAACCTGTGACAACCAAATGAAAACACCAGTGACGAAAACAAGAAGGAACTAGGAAACTGATAACAGTTATAACTTATAAGACCTCAAACTTATAATGTTCTCATGTTTTCTCGCTACTACAATCAAAACTCGCTTCAGCAATCTATGTAATACACATAAACAGGCCACCAAATACCAATCACATGAAAACATTACCTTCAGATTTTCAGGTCAGGTCCACCCAAATTTAAACCAAGAACAACAGTGAGGACCTTGCAGACTTGGCCGCGCGAGGAAACTACGAAGCAGTCCACCCTTCTCTTTATCTTTCTCTTCTGCTTCGTCTTCCTTTTCTTCGTCTTCAACGTCGTCTTTCTCCTCTTCTTCTTCGTCGATCTCTTTGTTCTTCTCCTCAGCGGCGTCTTCCTCTTCTACTTCCTAATTGCCAAATGTCCCATCTTTGTCCCCGGCATTTGCGTCCTCCGATTTCGTGCAGTCGTCATCCTAGAGGGGAGGCTTGGTGTCTTCTAGGGTTTCGGTGGCCATGTTTTTGGTGGGAAGGGGGAGAGAAAGAAAATGGCTAGGTATCACGAAATGAATGAAAGTGTGTGTGGGGTGGTTTTCAAAATTTGAATGAAATTTTTTTAGTAAAAGACACAACATCGATTTTATAAAAAAACCGATGTTAATGAAGTAGCGTTAACATCGATTTTTTTTTATAAAACCAATGTTAAGTTATTTTGTTAACATTGGTTTTTTATAAAACCATAAAAAACTGATGTTAACGAAGTCCTCTTATTTACGAAATTGCCACCGCGTTTTCGTTAACATCGATTTTAACAAAAACCGATGTTAATTTAACGATGTTAAAACCCATTTTTTCTAATAGTGATATAGGCACGTTTGAAATTAAATTAGTATGTTATTATATTAATATTTACATATATATACCAAATGGCTTGTAAATATACTAACTAATTTAATTAATATAGATATATGTACAAATAAAGACAAACCATCATATAACACCTCTAATATTTAAATCAAAAAAATTAAATCAAAGACGGTTGTTGGCTAAACCCGTCTTAGAAAGCCAATATTCTAATACGGTTCTGATCTACAATCGTCTTAGAATTCTAACATTCTACAAATATACAAAAAAAATGTCAACAAATCTAAGACGGTTATATGTACAACAGTCTTAGAATTCTAACATTCTAAGACGGTTCTCAGCCAAAATCGTCTTAGATTGGTAACATTCTAAGACGGTTCTCGTACATAACCGTCTTAGATTTGTTGACCTTTTTTTTTCTTTTTATAGGTCTTCTAAGACGGTTCACTTAGGGAACCGTCTTAGAATTATAAATACAAAGACTGTCGTATAACCGTCTTCGAAAACCAAACTTTCAAAGACGTTGGCAACAAAGACTGGTTGAGAACTGTCTTTGTATGTGACTTAGAACCGACTTAGAAGGGCTTGTTTGTAGTAGTGTTACTAAAAACACAGAGAGATTGAGTTTGTTATTATTTTTCTTTCACTAATTTTCCCTGAGATTTTATGCAAAAACTACATATGTTTCATGGGGTTATCTCTAAAATTACTTGCTGAAAACAAAATAATTATAATTGGTCAATGCTTTCATCTCTGAAATTACTTGCTAAGAAAAGTTAACCACACCTAAATGGACTTATAGAAATCAACATTAGCTACACATGTATGAATCTAAGTTGAATTAGAGCTTATTAACAGCTTTGATATATGGTAGATGAATATAAATAATTGAGTCTCACATTTTAATCTAATTTGCGTAAGTATTTGAGGTGTGGGTATTCTTGACAGAGAATTTCCTAGAGGATGGTTGGCTTAGCCACGGGTTTTGCTAGTTTAGCCATAGCCTACTTAAGGAATCTCTAGAGGACAAATGGCTTAGCCACGTAGGTTAGCCATAATCTGTTTGAAAAATCTTTAGAGGGCGAATAGCTTATAGTTACGGTTGTTGCTAACTTAGCTAGCCAATTTGAGAAATCTTTGGAGGTCAGATACCTTAGCCAGGGTTGTCGCTAACTTAGCTATGGACCTGCAATTTTTGCATATCACTCCCTTTGCATCTATACTAGCCCAAAGCCATTAATGGCTCAATCAACCGATTCTAAACATCACTAATGACTCATAAATTAATGAATTCCTAAGCTTTAAAATATCATCTCAATACCAAACAACTTATTAATCATGCAAACCTATAGAAAGTCCCTAAACCCCTTGGTTAGAGTTCAAACTCAAAACCCATCAAACCACCCAACAAAGCACTAGATGATGCCAAGAAAGTGGATGTGTGGGTATCCCTTGATCTTGTTATCTTCTTCTTCTTTCTTCCTTCTCAATCCTTTTCTTTTTTCTTAAAATCTATTTGAATGACAATTTAATTAATTATAGTAAAAATACATATAAGTTTTAATTTAGGATCTCAGCCGTTGGTACGAGTCACGTGAAAATAGTATATCACCTAATATATATAGCAGTAGAGGGGTTAGATGCAACTCTACACCTGTGTTTGATATTCACCCTAACTTGTCATCTTAAAACCATTTATTTTTTTCAAAGTCTCATTCATCATGGACAATAATCCATGGGAGTTTCTCGACATTGATGACTCAGACCTCCCATCCTTTGTTCGCCCTTCTAACCCAAATCTTTCATCCTCCAGTTCAACAACACTTATTCTTGATCCCACAGGGGTTGTATAACCTGTCATGATAAATCGACCATCTAGGGAGCCACTCCCAACTCAATAATTCATAATGCATGCCCACCAAGTAACCAAACGTGAATTTAACATGAATCCATGCTTTAGATTTCATTTGATCACAAGGTCAGCTATTGTAAAACATTTATTGTATTTGATACACCTAAACATTCAATTGATTGTTAAATTCGTATAATTGTAGGATTGGTAAATTGCTGATGACACACCTCACGAGACACTGTTAGAGTCCATTGATTATACTTTTGTTCGTGTCACTACTACCAAAATAGTCTTTTACAACACACATTCTAAGACGGTTCCCAAAAATCGTCTTAGAATGTTAGGCGATGACAATTTTGTAAATAATAGAAGATGTACGACGACGATTATATAATAACCATCTTAGAAGGTACGTGTTCAAGGATAGTTCTAGTAAAACCGTCTCAAAAATCAAATATTCAAAAATCAAATATTCAAAGACGGTATTTTTAGAACCGTCTTTGAAATTAGTCTTCTTCTCATTCCATATATAGCGCTCAAGATCTACCCTAGCCTTCTTAAAAATCAAATACTCAAAATATCTCCTTGGACAAGAAAGATGAAATTTCCATTTTCGTCTTCTCCTTCGAGTGACAACGACGAAGACGAGCTCCTTCAGAGCTACAGTGAGATGTCAACTACGAGCTCCACATCAGAGAGACTCGCCGATCAACCATGGCCTACTATGCCTCTGCCACCACTCGCTTCCACATCTCCGTCGCACCTCCCTTTCCAATCTCCAAAGGTCCTTTCTCTTGCCTCTAATCTTCAATTCTCCTAAACCCTAGCATTGTTTCGCCACTTCTTCTATTCTTATTAGGTTACGCCAGCCACTTCTTTTCTTTATTTGAGCTTAGGTTTTTGCTTCGTCTCTGAGTGGTTAACTAATTTCGAAGTTCGTTTGATTAATTTTAGGTCTCGATTTTGAGTTCGGAGGTGGCATTGATGACTTGCTCTGAATTTCACTTATTTCTTGTTCTTTGAAGTTTGAAAATAGTGAATAGACAAGGCTTAATTATTTTTCTATGCTAGTGGTTTTTATTGTTCAGTTGTTTGGATTTCTTTGTGAACTTGAGGAATAGAATTTTAGATCTTCGTACTACACTAAACGTCATTGCCTTTCGAAATAAAAACGTGTCTTTTATCCTGGGAAACTTTGATTTCATGATGTTTGAAATTTGAAAGTGTTAGATCTTCATTTACTGTATAGGCAACACTATTATGTGTGTTTGGTGGTACATTGGTCTTGGTCTTGAGGAATTGTCTGAGTAATCCATGTTTTGTTGTTATTGACGCCACTTCCTCAGTTCACTCTCAACTGCAACCTTTGTAGAATCTGCCATCTCTGCATTCCTTAGAGCCATATTAGTTGCAACTTTTATTTCCTCGATTGCTTTAAGGTTTGCCATTACCTTTCTGTCCATTTTATTCCTCCTTGTGTTGATTGATTCAACTTGAGCCTTTGTTGTTGTTTCTATTCTGTCAATCATATCTTCAGATTCCTTTATCTTCCCACTCAATGCTGCAAACTCATCAACTGTCATTACAATTTTCCCATTGGAATCTGCAACCAATACTGTGTCTTGAGTGTTGTTGTCACTATCTGACATCATCTTCATCTCCTCAATGGCCCTTTGTTATGATGCTTTTGCCCCCTCAGCTTGCTTCTGGTAAAGCTCTAGTTTCTTCTGTAGTTCTTCTACCACTGCTTTGGATTTTTCAGCCTCTTGCTTCCGTTGTGTTTTGGATCTCATTTCTTCCTCTTCCCTTCTTGCGGTTTCTGTTGAAAGGCGCTTGATCTTCAATTATATCTCATCAATTTTATCAGATTCTTTTTCCATTGTGTCTTCTGGTTTACTCTGTAGTTGATCAGTTAAGTCAACAGAAGGAGCTTTTGCTGCCTGTTTCTTCTCCTTGAGTTCCTCTTGCTCTTTCTTCACTTGTTCTAATTTTGTACTAAGGGAATCCACTAGGTTTCTCAGGGAGGTTTCTTCTTCAGCAACTTCCTAAAGTGTTTTTGTGGCTTCTTTGATCTCCAAAGTTATGAGTCTCACTGAATCCCTCTCAAAAGCATATGCCTCTTTCATATGCTCTTGGAGAATCTAAATCTCTTCACTTGTTTCAGCAAGTTTGGCCTCAAGGCTTTGTGTTAGTTCAGGTTCATACTCGTTCTTCAAAGCAATCAACTTATTTTGTGCTTCTTCCTTGGCATTTTCGTAGAAAATTTGTCGTGCTTCTCTTTCTCCCATGACCTTTGCCTGATCTTCTTAGGCTTGTGATGAGGCAAGCTTCAAGTGTTTGATTTGCTCTTTCATGGTTGCAATTTGGTTTTTGAGTTCATGGAGCTTTTCTGAGTTCAATTTCACGGAACATTGAGCCTCGCCTGCTATTTGGAATGCAGCTAGTTTTGCATCCAAAGCTATGTCAAAATATTGCCTTATTTTGTTGAGTTCTTGCTTGGATGCATCTAGTTCCTTCACTGTTGTTGTGTACTCCTTTCTTGCATGCTCTAGTTCTTGTTTCCATGCTTCATATCCTATAGCTTTTTGGGATAGTGCTTGTTCAAGTTCTTTGGCCTGATTCTTCACAGCTTCAGTAGCTTCTATTGCTGATTGCTTAGATTCCCTCACACTTGATGATATATTTATTCTCCTTTTTTTTTCAATTTTAGGTAGAAAAAGAAAGTGTTGATGTAATAATTCTAGATGATAACTTTTCAACTATTGTGATTTTAGCTAAATGGGGCCGCTCGGTCTACATAAACATTCAGAAATTTGTGCAGTTTAAGAGATTTCAAGCCTTTTCATGCTTTATATTGTCTGAGTGGTTCTGCTCTTCATCACTATTTTCAATGATATCATATCATGATATCATGGTAGTAGCTGAATTTAATCTTTCATAAAAATTGTACCTGTTTTAGCCTCCTATAGCTGCTCCTCTTTATGGGTTGTTAGCTACACTGAATGCTGTTTAGTTTGTTTTAATTGACTATTGTGGGTGTGTCTTCAAAAAATTTACTATTATGGGTTTTTGCTATTGAATTTGTTGATGACATCCCATAAATTTGTTCATTTTCCTAATTTCTGATTTCTTTGGACGGTTAGGGAGGTGATGCTTCTGTCATATCTGTTCACATTTTCCCCAAGAATACTGATCATATTGTTTTTTATAACAAAACGTCATCCATATATATCATCACACATCAAGGACAGGTATATACGAAAAAGAGGGGATGACTGGAAGTTACTTTGTTTATACATATTTAATTAGTCTTGATATTAGTATTATAGATGTTGCCATTGTCTTTCTTATTATTAGAGAAAGAGTGAAGAATGCTTATAATGGGATTTTCCCTTCAAGATATATTCTTTGCTTCACAGAACTAATATGATTTTCTTTTCATCTTTTAATGAATAAATTACATGTGTCAAGGAATATATATATATATATATATATATATATATATATATATATATATATTAAGCTACATTTTTTGGTACCCTTTATTTTGTAGAGAATGAAAAGTATATATGTAACTTGCAAACTAATCCTTTACAACTCAACAGAATGCTAGAAAATAGGCTCACGTATAATTACGGTGATTATTTCTCAACAATTGGAAATTAAAAACCAACAAATACTAGATATTAAAAACAAAGAAAGTTAAACTCCTAACTTTTAGCACCAGATTGTAACAGTAAGTCTACTCCAAATTGTGAATATAATATAATAATATACATATTATAATATTGTGTTTATATACGGTATTGAGTAATAATTATACTATACCTATTGAGGGGTCCAATCCACGATTTTTAAGTTCTTTGTGTTGTTGGCAAATAGCACACAATAAACAACAATAGTGAACGCAACAATCCAACCATGGTTCTTCTGGTAAGTTGTAGAGGGCTCTTAGCTGGCTTTTGAATTCATATGTATATAAGAATGCCAACCCAAAACAGCCAAGACCAAAAACTATAAAACATGCACGTGTAGGAGCTGCAATTATTTTCATCATATTTTAGGAAACTAAGTAAAATACTTTATGACTATATGGATAACCTTAATTATTGAAAATTATATTATATATATATATATATATATATATATATATATATATTATCAAACTAGAACTATTAAATTTAAAGATTTGAGTTTACTAACATGTTCTTCCTTGGTCTATAATTTCCACATTGCGACCAAAGGTGAAACGTGGAAAGCACCAGGTAAAACAACCTTCATAAAGCAAAGGGGAGAAGGTATGTAACTAAACCTATTAAAAATTGAACTGAAAGTAATTTTGGAAGTTTATTATATAAGAGCAAGTTTATTGTGTGCAAGGTCCCCCATATGCATTCAAAAGTTGTAGTATTGCAGAATTTCCAATGAGCTGTTTTGACTGGGAATTTTGTCTTATACCGTTTCCCTTCCTTCTACAAATGCCTAAATTGTTGTTTTATACAATCTCAGATCCTTTTTGTTTCGAGCTTTTGCACATATCGTGTCTGATACTCCAATGGTTGCTATAGTGAGTGAAGCTAAAAAGGTTAGTTTGAGAAATTTCAACTTTCCAGTAATTACATGTGTTATATTTGTCATATTCCAGTTATTCTACTTTTACGACACTAAGTTCCCTGGCAAATTTTGCAGCTTATACCAATTCTACAAAATTGCTTATCCATGTTGACAGAAATCCAAGATAAAGATATGTTATATGGTCTGCTGCTAGTCTTATCTGGGATATTGATGGAGAAGAATGCTAATTATCATGCTTATACTATTATTTAATGTTGTTTTAATTGAATGTTCAGGGATAAGATATTGGTGTATGGCTTAGTGTATATTTCAAGTTCTCATACTGTGATTCAGTTTATTTTCCTTTTTAGTTTCTTTTTATGGCTCCAGAGTATGCTATGGATGGCCTGTTTTCAGTGAAGTCAGATGTTTTCAGCTTTGGTGCTCTTTTGTTATACATCATTAGTGGCAAAAGGAATAGTAAATTCTATCTATCAGACCAAGGCCAAAGCCTTCTCATATACTGGGTATGTCAGACTTTCACTGTTAACTTCCGTATTCCAGTTCTCTTTTAGCTTTTTCTTCTCTTCTGCCATTATTGTAGCTTTTTCCCCGACCTTTGTATTTATTTATTTTTACATGCTTATGATATATAACATACATTACACCAGATTTCAGGAGCTAGAACCTTTTATTTGTGGGACAAGGATATTATGTTTTTCCAAGTTCCAACACAATGGCAGATTATATATTATTAGTACATGAAAATAAGTATCTTCTTATGGAATTTCTTTGATTGTCAATATTGAAGTTGTGGGCAGTTTGACTCATTAATAATTCACGATCTTATTTGGCAATTATTGACAATGCAAAAAGAGATGCAAAAGCAGATGACAATGATATAGTTGTTGTTCTAGTGATTAAAGAATCCTCAATTTTGTTTTTAAAAAAGACATTGTAAGACAGTTCTTTCAAAAATCGTTTTAAAAGTAAACATTCTAAGATGTTTTTTTTAAGAAATCCTTTTTTTAAAAAAAAAATTCTAAGACGGTTATTTACAAAACTGTCTTAGAACTCTCATTTTTTTTTGTTTTTTAAAAAATACATTCTAAAATAGTTATTTGGAAAACCGTCTTAGCAATCGAACCTTCTAAGACGATTCGAGAATCGTCGTGGAAAGTCTTGACTTTCCCCGACACCGACTACAAAGACGATTTTTGAACCAACGTAGAATGGATTAAATAACCGATGTAAAAAACATTATTTGTAGTAGTGTGTATCTTTGACAGTCATCATTGTCAAAACTTGTACCCTAACAGTTATGACAACATGAGAGTTACACTCAAGGTAGTTAAGTTTAATTAGGTCTCTAACGATTACATTACTATTTTTAGGATATTCATTCATGAGAGTTTTAATTTCAGGATCCTATAGGGACTAATGATTCTAATTTACGGCAGACAATCATAGAAGATAAAATTTTGGCCAATATATAGGTATTAGTTATGTCTTTATTTTGCAAGAGGTAAGTTTCTTACTCTTGTTATTAATTTCTTACTTTTTGTGTCATATAGAGTATTTTTTTATTGAACTGAATGGTATACTCTACAAGCGGTTTTGTTTTGTCTCTTTCCTCCCTGCTCCAAATGTTACTTGAATATTACACTACACAATGTTGTCAAGGTAATATTTTTGCATTTTAGGTTACCAATTATTTTGGTATTCACAAATTTGCATTGTATGCTCATATGTTTAACATTTGATAGATGTGTTTCCAAATGAAAATTTACATCTTGTCAAGAAATATGTATTTTGTGCATGAAACATCTCATGAACTGTTTTTATGTTTATTTTTTATGGTATTGATTATGTGTATTTTACGAATTTTATGTGTGATATTCTTTTTATGTGTAATGTTGTTTTGTTTTATGGATTATCATTTAAGTTCAATCGCAATGTCTTTTTAATAATAGTAGTAATTCCATTTTACATTAAGTTATACTATTTAATATGATATATTAACTTATAATTAGCTAATTATATAATAAAATAGGAGTTTACTAAAGATTTGGAAAAATAAATATTGAGAGTTATGACATGTAAGTAAAATTGTCTGATTTCATTTAAGAATTAATCATTATTTTTAAAAATACTATTCTCGATTAATTAATATTTAAGTAATGATAATTTTACATCAATCTTCAATGCAAACTATTAAAATTGAACATGTTTTATTTATTTAATTTGTTTAGGTAAAAGAATTAGATCACTTAAATATGTATATTTTCATAAATATTTAACTAAATTATATTTATAGAGTATTTAAATATATACATTTTTCTTAAATGTTATTCTATATAAGTTATATTTTTTTATAAATTAATATATATAAATTAGTGAAATAAAAAATTAAAACAAAAATAATTTTAAAAAAAACTGTAAGAAAAAATATAAAAAATATAAAAAAATAAAATAAAACTACAAGAAATAAAAAAAAACCAAAAAAAACTCCATTCTCATTTTGAACTGAATATTTTTAAGAAAAAACAACTCATGAAATCGGTTTCCCAAGGAACCAATTTCGTAAGTGCTTTAGAAAAAAAATGAACGTTATGAAATTAGTTTTTCGGGAATCGATTTATGGTGTAAAAAAAATCCAAGTGAGAAATCAATTTGGAGGAAACTAATTTTTTATCATGAATAGTATTTTGTATCTTTGGTATAAATATTTTTTAGATTGTATTATTTGAATAAATATTTAATTTTTTTGTATTATTGTGGTGAAAAATTCGATAATCATCTTTTAGGAAGTAGAGCACATGACTAACTAAAGTTAATTTCAGATTTTATAATTAAAATGATCTAAATTGTCAGGTTAAATGAAATTAACAATTAAGATTTAGTGTAAGTATAATATTTTACACCTGATGTAAATGAATCTTGATCCTTATGATTTATATTATAATTAATTTTGAAGATATAACATACGTTAATAGGTTGTAATTGCGAGGTGTTTAACCGTTACGGATATATAGGTGATTTGTCTACCATTGTACATAACGCAAAATTAATAATTGGGATATTCTAGGCTTTCTTTTTTTCTTCTTTTAAGTGGGGTAGAACTGATTTCCATAGAAATAGTTTTAAACTTTTACCAAAATTTGCTCGGGCAAGATTGAGTCGCACAACCAATGAAGTAGTAAATAAACTCTATCAAAGTACGTATCTTATAGATATATATTAATTTTATAAATCAAGCTAATTTGGTGAGACTTTGAAGGAAACCTTAAGAAATTAAAATGCACAAATCATTTAAAGTAGTAATGAAAAGCATAAAAGGGGTTCAAGTTCACGAAATTTTAAGATCGCACATTTAATGATATTTAGCCTTTAATAATCACAAGTGATAAATAGAATCTCGAGAAGCAATTTTTGACAAATAATTTATCAATATATTATGAAGGCTCACAGGAGGAGATGTAACCAAAGTTAGCGGGGTGAGGTAATATAATTTGCTTGTGTTTTATTTCTCACTCTTTATGCATTTCTAAGTTCCCAAAAAGTTGTGTTCAATTGTTATAATTTTTTTTTCTACTTTTGGCCACTTGGTTCATGTGTTTGAGGGCCAAATAGAGACCTAAAAATTGTCATAATGATTTTATTGACATGAAAACTATGGTAATGAAACACTATTTTAACCAAAACATATGACACCGATAAGAATCTAAGTGACAAAAGTTGCCCTCATGGATTGAAATATTCAAGTTTTAGTAATTTTTTTCCCTATGTTTTGCCACTTGGTTCATGCATTTGAGGGCCAAATCGGGACCCAAGATTTGTCTTAATGGATTTATTGACATGAAAACTATGGGAATGAAATATTATTTTAACAAAAACACCTTATACAAATAAGAATCTAAATGACAAAAGTTGCTCTCATAGATTCCAATCTTCAAGCTCTTGTAATTTTTTCCTATGTTTTGCCACTTGGTTCATGTGTTTCAGGGCCAAATCAATACCTACAAGTTGTTGTAATAGGTTTATTAACATGAAAACTATGGGGATGAAACATTATCTTAACCAAAAGAGTTTATACAAATAACAATCTAAGTGCCACTTGGTTCATGCACTTGTTTTGGAACTTACAAGTCCAATTTATTTCAAACCCTTATCTACTCACATAAGGGAATCCAATGCTTTACAGCCTCACCTATTCACGCTAGGGAATCCAATGCTCTAAACCCTAACCCTAATTGTAAGTCATAACACCTTAACCCTAACCCCAGACCCTACACTTAAAAGGAGACATAACCTCTTTTGTTTGATGTTTATTGTGCTCTTCTTTTTCTCTCAATT
Organism: Glycine latifolia; assembly: GCA_013407115.1. NCBI lineage: Eukaryota > Viridiplantae > Streptophyta > Magnoliopsida > Fabales > Fabaceae > Glycine > Glycine latifolia. The sequence goes on from CM023941.1 coordinate 10,558,217, forward strand.
TATTTCAAACCCTTATCTACTCACGTTAGGGAATCAATGCATTTCAGACCCTTATCTACTCATGTCATGGAATCCAATTAATTTTAGACTTGTAGCTACGCACGCCAGGGAATCCAATGCATTTCACACCCTTATCCACTCAATATGTCTTTCTTATCTATCAAATGGTTAGTGCACTACGATGGTAAAATCATCAGAACAGATGAAGGGGATACTTTTCAAAGCCTTAACCCATTGTTCTTTGAAACACTTGAGGCCTTGAAAACAAAAATCCACCAAAGCCTCCATCTTCAGCCATTGGACCAAGTATGGAATATTTCATTCTGATAACCACAATAGTGAGCGCAGAATGCTGAAATTTACAGTTGTCCAACTTGTTGACAACGAAAACCTAAAAGGTATGATTTCAATTACTCGCCAAACTGAGATTCTTCAATGTTGTGAATTGTATGCAAACATTAAGCATAATACAGTTCCCACCCCAAACCCTAAATCAATACCTTACCAACGACAATATTATCCAATGCAACCCAAGACACTTTAACTTTATCCCAACAAGAATAAAATATATTTGAACCAAACACATTTTCTTTTACCCAACTTCTTTCTACACCATTTTCACCAATTTTTTTGACTCACAACCATTTAATGCTACTAAGGATCATCCTCACACATACTTCAGTACCCTTACAGGAGAGCCTTCCTCATCAACCCGACCAAACGAGCCTGAGTTCATAGCAGAGCCAAGCTTACCTAACGAAGATCTCGGTCCTTGTAGTAAGGACGAAGATGAAGTTCTTCATAATCAACCCTAGGAGGAAGATGATTAGGAAGAAGCCCAGCCTGTTTCACCAATCACAACTGTACCACCCTATATGAAAAATCTTGAATAATAATATTTTAAATATGAGCATAGCTTGGATCGCGAAGAAGTCCAACATCTGGTGGAGACTCTCTTCGAAGGGATGCATTTCCTGACAAAACAAGATGTACAAAATGCTTTGCAGCAATATCATGTGAGCAAATAAGCTAATTATAAGACACAACTATCGAACCCAACAAAGCTAATTGTCATTTGTAATGACGATAGTTGGGCTTAGGGGTGCAGGGCATCATACATCCTTGCCTCCAAGCATTGGGAAATAAGAAAGCTTTGTGAACCCCGCACATGTTCAAATCCTTCAATCTTACAAGATCATGCAAAGTTGTCATATTTTCTAATCAGTGAAAGCATCCATAACTTAATCAAAAACGATCCATCAACTTTAGTGGTAACCTTGATAGCACACATCAAAAGCACTAAAGGATGCACTACCACATACCGCAAAGCATGGTCAATAAAGCAAAAGGTTGTTCAAGACATCTATGACAACTGGGAAAGATCCTTCCATGATCTACTGAGATTATTGCAAGCTATGTAGCAATTTCTTCTTGATATGGCAATGGAGAAGGAAACACTGCCAATGCCACCACAAGGAGGTCAATCAGTAGAGGGTTTCGTGATGTTCCATCGTCCTTTTTGGAGTTTCAGACTGTTTATCGATGTGTTTCAATATTGCAAGCCCATAGTTCGAGTAGATAGAACATGGTTGTACGGTAAGTATAGGGGAATCCTCCTTGTTGCAGTTGCACAATATGGCAACAGTAAAATCCTTCTTATAGACTTTACTGTTGTTGAGAGTGAATCAACGAGAGCATGGTTGTTCTTCCTCTGAAATCTAAAAAGGCATGCCACCCCTCAACATGCTCTGTATTAGATTTCAGACATACATGAGTCAATCAAAAGTGTCTACTCAAGACGTGATAGTGGGTGAACAACATAGAATTTTGTGCATATGTTTTGTATTTGACACATTGCACAAAATTACATGAGGAGGTACAAGAACAACCCCATTGATTGAGCATTTTTAGTACAGTATTTTTCTATTCATCTTAGATTATTTGAATTCTCTTACATTCTTATTTTCTCACTTTAACTCAATTTTGGTCTTAGGCAAATAATTGAGCTTAATTGATAATTGTTGCTTATTTTTAGATTTTGTGCTTACTTGACCTATCCTCCTTATGTAGGACCTATATGATTCTATAGAACTCCAATAGATCATACGAGTAGTCCATGGAAAGTTAAGAAGAAGAGCTAATATTTTGTCAGAGATAAGTGTCTGCTAATTCTACCGGTTTAGGTGTCAAATTAGACTTGGAAGTCAGAACCTCAACACTTGAGTTTTGGACTGCGAGTTTATATTTTGATTGATGTAATTAAAATAATCAATAAGTTTAGATGGGTCTAATCAGAGCTAATCCCTTCATTCTATTCAATCACTATATATTAGTGAGGCTAGGAGTTATTTAGGGACACACAAAAACAGAATTTCTAGCTTCTTATGGAAGTTTTCAGAATTAAAATATTTTCTCTCTTTTTCTCTCAAGTGTTATTCATTGTTCTTTATTTTTCTTCTTCCTTTTATCTTTGTTCTTCTATTTTTCTCACACATGTTTCGTGGTTCTTCTATTGATGATGATCATGGAAGGCTAAACAATCAATCAATCCAAGGATCCAGTCAAAGTAAGGAGAATTTGAGTTCTCGTTTGGTACTCTAATTTATGTGTGAATGTTCATCTTCTTCTTCAATCCTCTTTTCAATTTTTATAATTATGAATATGTTTAGGATTGAAAACGAATTAGGTTATAGATTTGTTTCCTAATTTTGAATTTTAATCATAGATTGTTTGGATGATATTTCAATCCAGTTTGTGATTTCAATTTATTTAGAAGTTAATTCGATTGAACTACTTCTAATATATTGAATGAACCTTCATAACATAATCATTATCTGAGAACTATAATAATTTGTATTGCTTGATTTTGTGAATTGTATTGATATTCTTGAATCTGTTTTACAACATTTTTTATCAATTCTATTAGTTTCTGCATTTTTCTTCAATTCTTGTTTGTGTTTCTGCAATTTTTGTTCATTGTCTGCAAACTGTTTGATAAACCCCCCTTGTTGTCTGTAAGTGTAATGACCCGCCTCATCGCTACGATATCACTAACTCTTAATCGTGCATATCTCAATTTTAATAAAAACTTCATTAATTTGATTATGAAAATGGTAGTAAATTTTTTGTGATAATACAATTAGGCAAAAGAACCTAAATAATACATTTTTAATAAAAAAATTACGAATTTGGGGCTGTTTTGAAACATATTACCAATCTGGGGCTGTGGGTCACGCCTAGAACTAGGCATGACTGGTCACGCCCAGAACCAAGCGTGACTAGGGGGGCAGTCACGCCTGGTTCTGGGCGTGACCCACTCTTATAAAAGGCCCAAGATTTCACTTTTTGATCACTTTTTCCTGTTGCGCCTTCTCTCTAAAAGTTCCTCCTTCTTTCTAAAGTTTCTGCGTGATTTTTCTCTGCACTGAAACTCTACTGAAACTCTGCCAACAAGTAAGTTAATTTATTAATTATGGATATTATATAATATGTTATATTATAAAATTGTTTGTGACATGTGAAATTGTTAGTGTTTATAGTTTAGTTTTATAGAATAATGTTTGGTATTAGGGTCTAGGGTTTAGTTTAGTTTAGGGTTTAGGGTGAATGGTTTAGGTTGAGGGTGTGGGGCTGAGGGTCTACGATGTAGGGTTTTTGGTTAGGGTTTACTGTTTTTGGGTGTAGGGTTTAGTTGTTAAATTTATTTTGTTCATTTTAGGGTTTAAGGGTTAGGATGTAGTTTAGTTTTGTAGTAAACTGTTATGTATTAGGGTTTCGGGTTTAGTTTAGTGTAGGGTTGAGGTTGTAGGCGTATGGTTTACGTTTTAAGGTTTTGGGTTTAAGGTGTTAGGGTTTAGGGGTTTATGGTTCAAGGTTTAAGGTTTAAGGTTTAAGGTTTTAGGGTGTATGGTTTAATTTTTAGGGTTTCTGGTTTAGGGTTTAGTGTAGGGTTTATGTTGTAGGCGTATGGTTTACGTTTTAAGGTTTTGGGTGTAGGGTGTTTTGTTTAAGGTATATGTTTTAAGGTGTTAGGGTTTAGGGGTTTATGGTTTAAGGTTTAAGGTTGAAGGTCTAAGGGTTAAGGTGTATGGTTTAGTTTTGAGGGTTTTTGGGGCTTAGGCTTTAGGGTAGTTTTTAGGGTTTTGGGTCTTAGGGTTTTGGATTCCGAAAGCTACAACCTTGACGTACGTTGTTTCCACTTGAGGGTTTTGGAAGGACAGTAATAAGACCAATGTCCTCGTTGATGACAGTAGTATAAAGGGTTACTCTGAGGACTATGAGCATCAGATGATGAAGAAAGTGAATATGAGAAAGACATGATCACACGTTTTCATTCTTGCTTCTTCTTAGTGCAGAGTGAAGAGTGAAGAGAGTGATTGGTGCTGTGTATATGATGATGGACTTGGCACAAGTGGAAAAAATGTACGTCAAGGTTGTAGCTTTTGGAATCTTTTAGTATTAATAGAAGTGTACTATGAATATCAGAGGGCTCATGTTGTATCTTATAAATAAAATTTAAAATTTGAGCCATCTCAACGGCGTGCGAACTTTTTTATCAGTAATGGCAATAACATGTTGTAACACAAGTTTTGAAATTTATGATGTCTACAGCGAAGCTCTGCGAAGAAGTTATTGTTTTTCTTTTATGGAAGAAATGAGTTCAGCTGGTGAGGAGTTTGTTCGTGTTGTGTTATTTTTTAATGGAAGGAAATTTGAAGGGCCACAGGGTGTTATTTTTGAAGGGGAGAAAAGGCAGACACGTGTTAAACGAAGCTCAACAATGGGTGAATTACATAAGAAGATACAACAAAAATTAGGTCTGCAGGACAACCAATGTATCAGTTTGCTTAGGGAAGATTATGGCAACGTCAACAGTACATGAGTTTTCAACTTGTGGATGATGAAGACATAGAATTGCTAATGAAAGAATTTTTCAAGCTGCCAACAAAAGATTTTCTAGAGTTGTACATGGACTTTACTGTAGCAGATGATGTTTTAGCCATCAGGTCAGTTCCTTTAAAGTCTGTTATGCCTACATCGTCATATGCTGCTCCCTTTGTAAACGTGTCTGAGGAAGATTCACATGACCAAACTTGGGTTATGGATGAGGATGAAGAGGATGACGATGATGAAAACATTGCAATGGAAGATCGTCTTCTTGAGGAGGATGCTAGTGCATCGGATAATGACGACGATGGTGGTGTGCATGCGACTGGATTTGAAGCAGACACTAATGTGGGGGGGTTGTCTGAAATCTGTCATGATCTGGACGTAGGATGTACACAATTAGAACAACCTGTTAAAGGTATGTAATATGACTGAAATGAATGATGAAGTGGTCTAAAATTTGTATATGTGTATGTTATAGTATTTTAGTGTGCATCTTATATTTATTCATCTGATTTTGTATTTGAAGGTGCTGAGGTCACTCCTTTTTGGGATAGAATTCCTCATTACACATATATCGATTGGAGTCATCCAAGCGAAGAAGAATCTTTTACCGGTTCCAGTTTGGGTTCACTGCAGGGTCCATGGCAATTAGGGGATGCGTTGTTTGTTAAACAGGAATTCGCCTCCAAAAGGGACGCACAAATTGCATGTAAGCGGAACCTCATGAGGGAGCATCAAGAAGCATATGTGGTTGAGAGCAAGCCTAACAAGTTTAGCATGAGGTGTATTGCTCATAACGAGGGTTGCCCATGGAGGGTTAGGGTAATTAAACCAAAGTTCGGTGAGAAGTGGATTGTTTCAAGATGGGGGGCAACCACAATTGCCTGAATGATCATATTTCACAGGGTCATAGACAGCTTGATTCCGATGTTATTGCTTCAATTGTAGTAGGTATGTATTTTTTCAATTTCCTCTATATGTCTTCCATAATGGTTCATTAAGGTTGTTCATTTTAATGTGAATGTTACATTTGCATTGTTAGGAATGATTAAGGAGGAACCGTCTGTGTCGATTGCATTAGTTCAGGAAAGGATCACCCATTCATTTGGATTCAGAGTTTCATATCGTAAGGCCTGGTATGCGAAGCAGAAATCCATGGCAATGATTTACGAGAATTGGGAAGAATCGTATGCATTTTTGCCCAGGTGGTGTGGGTACATGCTTCGTTTTTCACCAGGTTCTTTTTATGATATTCAAACCAATGATTATTTTGTGGCACATCGACTGGTACGGGGAAAACGTGTGTTTCATCGCATGTTCTGGACTTTCGGACAGTGTTGCCAGGCATTTAATTTTTGCAAGCCGATGATTCAGATTGATGACACTCATTTGTATGGGAAGTATACAGGGAAATTGTTAATTGCCACGACTCAGGATGGCAATAATGAATGTCTGCCACTGGCATTTGCCATAGTTGAGGGGGAGACCTTGGAAGCCTGGGCATACTTCCTTGCTAACATTCGCTTCCACGTTACGCAAAGGCAAAACATATGTCTCATTTCAGATAGGCACCGGAGCATACTATCTGCTGTGGCGAATCATCAACCACCATATGCTCATCATGTGTTTTGCCTTCGTCATATTGCCAGTAATTTTAATCAAAAGTTCAAGAATCAACGCTTAAAGAAAACGCTGATGAATTTAGGTATTGTAACAAGTAATTTGAATATATTAAATGGATATATTCGTAACTCGATTAGTGCTAATGGTATGATTGTTTTGCAGGTTATACTCCCTGTATGTCTCATTTTGAGGTGGCGTTAGCACGATTCCGTGATAGCAGTCCTGAGGTTGCAGAATGGATTGATAGCATCCCAAAGGAAAAGTGGACACGTGCATATGACGTAGAAGGGAGGAGATTTGGCCATATGACAACAAACTTGGCTGAATCAGTCAACAGGGTGTTGAAGGGAGCAAGAAACATGCCTATCACTGCTCTGGTGAAGCACACGTATAGCAGATTGGTTGAATATTTTGTAACCAGGGGTCTAACGGCTATTTCATATGTTGAGCCTTCAACGCGGCATTGCAAAATTGTGGTTGATGCTATGAGGCATAACCAGTCCGTTGCCACAGGTCACCACGTACGCACATATAATCTTGATCAAACCCAATTTGAGGTGGCGGAGGGCTGTGAGACATCATTTTCAGTGAATCTTGGAGAGCGTTTTTGTCAATGTGGCAAGTTTAAGGCCTTCAAATACCCATGTAGTCACGCCGTAGCTGCTGCTTTACATATTCGTCAGAATCCATTGCAGTATGTGGATGATGTCTTCCTCATAAGTAATTTGGTGTAGGCTTACTCAATCCCATGGCAGCCAATTGGTAATGAAGCTGTTATTCCACCGAGTGACGGTCCAATTATCATACCCAACAGGGAAATGTTGCGTGGAAAGGGTCGTCCAAAGGCCACTAGAATACGTAACGAGATGGACGAAGTCGAAACTAGTCAAAGACGCCGCAGATGCGGAATTTGCAAGGCTGTTGGACATAATCGAAGAGCTTGTCCTGATTGTCGGGCTGTTTCATGATTTTTTAACGATGTTTGTAATACTAGTTGTATGTAAATGCATTTCATTTTAAGGTTTTATATTTCCATTTCAAAATATGTTTAGCCTTTTATCATGTTGATCAATTCGCATAACAAAAATTTGTTTTGGACATGAAAAAAACAATGACGCCATGAGTTGAAACAATAAGAACAATTGAAATAACAACACTTATTCAAATACGAAAATAACAACACTAATTTGCAGTTTCACATGCCTTCTTCCATTTCGGCTACGGGTTTGCTAAAATCAGCTAAGATGTCTATTGCAGAAAAAACGTTTCCAGTAGTTGGATTCTGCTAACACCTTCAACACGTCTGCATCGGTTGTCAACTCTTTTATCTGATATTTGATTGTGTTGTCCGAATAAGCGTAATGGAATGGCTGTCGAAAAAACAATTTTCTTACCACCTGTGAGTTGTGAATTCCATAAGGGGGAACCCCAACAGGCGCAAGTTGCTTGATTACATCCTTCAGTGTTTCAATGTTGCATCCTGAAGGAATTTCAAATCTTATTGGATTTGTTCCAGTGAATGCATAACCCACAAAATCGGCTTGCCGTGGTATGTTCCACTTGCCGTTGTAATATAGCATTGCATCATGTGTTGGGACGATGGTGGATTGAAGTAGGCTGAGTATACCATCGAGTGTTCTGTTTATGCTGCATAATATTTCTATAGGGCCAATGCTCAACATTTGTTCATTGCACATTAACATTAAGCAGACTTCGTTATCGTTGGTCAGTTGAAGAGAATGGAAAAAATATTGCTGACCTAGATGTAGGGATGGCTGCCTGTAGTAGATTTCATCAACGAAATGGTCACTGCTAAGCATAAGGGTGTCGCACATCCTACTCTTGAGTGTTTCAAAAGAACACTCATTGGGAACCCGCATTGGTATTGGAGAAGGATATTCAAAATAAACACCTGTTTCGTTGTGTTTCATCGAGCCATTTGGAAAAAGGAAGGCTAATTTTGAGTTAACAATGGTCTGACTGCTTGTTTCTCCTAAGAATGCCATTGTATTTAGATTGAATTTCGTTGTGGAGGTCAGTTGTGTTGGACTATCTGACTTATATAGGGTTCAATGACGCCCAAATGTAGGCGTCTTCAGTCACGCCTAAATTGGGCATGTTCACTCACGCCTAAATTGGGCGTGTTCAGTCACGAGAATGTCAATTTGGACATAAGAATCTCAAAAGTCACAAACTTTGAGTAGAACAGGAATAGGGTGTGTTCAGTCACGCCTAAATTGGGCGTGTTCAGTGACGCCTAAATAGGGCGTGTTCAGTTACGCCTAAATTAAGCATGTTCAGTCGTCGCCTAAATTGTAACGGCCCGGTGTTTCAATTGTGTCTGTGTTTTTGTTATCGCGATCTTCATATGCATTACCATGCAGCGAAGCATAAAAATGTTGTACATAACTGGTGGTCCTATGTTAAGCCACTAAATATAACCACTAACATAAAGTCCACTACAAACAAAATTAATAAATAAACGTCTGAATCTCAAATAAAGTCCACTACAAACTAAAATACTAAATAAACACTAACATAACACAAAAAAAATAAAACTATGACTCAGGTGACCACCGCTGACGACGCGCTTGACGATCGGGCAACTTTCGTCTACCAAGGAGCCGAGAAGAGCCTGCCTGAGAAGGTTCTGCCTGGGGAGGGACTGCCTGAGAAGGTTAGCCTGGGGAGGGGCTGCATGGGGAGGGGCTGCCTGAGAAGGGTCAATAACTGCAGGTGGGTATGCATGTCCCTGATATGGTGATGGTGGGTGGGGATAATGAGGAGATGGGGTGGCATATTCAGCAGGTCCTGGACAATCCCCACAACCGACCCCAGTATAATCAAACTGGTTCAACAGGTTGTCAATGTCTTCAACAGGCCAATCCCTCTCAAGAACGTCATTGCTTGTCCCACACTGACCTGATGCCATGCCCAAAGTAGTCACGTAATACAAATGCTACGACTACGAGTCTGCTGGTGGAGGCATGTCACTCTGGCAACTGAAACCCTCCTGGCCCATGTCCCCATGCTGTATCGATTGCTGCTGAGATGATCGATAATAGAAAGGTTGACTGCCGTATGTAGGTCCTATCAGTGGAGGCCTATAGCAACCATCAATGCGAGGCCTGGGAACTGCTATGGGCTCAGGAACATCGGGCATGGCTTTCTGGCGACGCTCTAATCCATGTCCCTCACGTCTCCCACAGGAAACAACCACATGCACCTGTGGGTCATGCTGAAGCTATGATGGGGGTGCATGTGGGCCTGGCTCCTCCAATCGACAACTCTCTCGAAACATGCATATAATGCGCCCCACCTCCTGGTTCAAGTAATCCATGCTAAATCCAGGCCAGTCATGACCGCTAATTGCACAGTACAACATCTCCAGGCCATCAAACTACAAATTACACAACAAATTCATTAGTCCAAACAATAATGCCATGAAAATGTCAATTACTTTACAAATTAAATTTAAACAACACTTACACCACGGCCCATCTTGGCAGCCATCTTCGTCAGGTATCGTTTCCCATTCTCCCTGTACCAAACCAAGTACTCATGGTTTGGTGACATCAACCCAGTCAGTTGGGGGGCAGCTCTATGTGCTGGTCCCTGCTACCCCATCGATGGATAAAGGGTCTTAGCTTACGACTCCAATTATCCATCTGTTTGCCTCGCAGGGATAGGTCATGCACGCCCTCCAACTTCCTTGGCCTTTGTGGGATTGGCTAATCCCTTCCAAATTGTCGTATGCATCGGTCCGGATGAGAATATTCAACTGTGTGGAAGCATATAATTGGACTGGTAGCCATCCACAACAGTCGCTCGTGCTCAGTAGCACCAAGGAAGTGATAACCTGCATATGGTTGCCAAACCACCTGAACAAAACAATTAAACACACAATTAGGAAAGAACGATGATTACAAACAATGCAAATTATCCAAGTCAACTGACCAAAACTTATTCAAATCAAAACACGTACCTCATCCCGAGAAAGGGAATCTAATCTTACCCGATACCAGGGAAAGTCATGTGCACGAAACTTGCCTAAAGAATTAAAACTAATTTGAAAATAAATGACATTAGACTACTTATAAGACTCATTAATACGTAGTTAATAAAAGAAAATAAGAACACATACCTGTGGTCGTAATGCCACTCCTGGTGAGTAGGTTGAGGTATAGCTGGAGCAACAGGTGAGAATCTGAGCCACGCTCATATTTGGAGAAGCACGCGACACCCACCTATGTCACCTCTATCTACATTTATACATTCGCACATTTGTCTAAACAAATGTGCAAGGATGGCAGAACCCCAGCTATACCTACCTATGTCTGTCATGTCTCCTGCGAGCAAAGGGACATAGCGACAGGCGACAGTGCTTCCGCCAGATCTATCGCATAGTAGCCATGATCCAATGATACGCGCAATGTGCGCCTTCGTAAACCGCATGACTTCTATCAGATCCCCACCCACCTTGCCTCAATGCGTATAATTCCTGTCAAAGTAAGACAGCGCAGGAATCCTTCTTTTAGCTCAGCCTCCTGAGCAGGATGACCAAAGACCTCCTCGATGACGGTGGCCCAGTCGTCTGACGTCGCTCCGATCACGACATTGTCGTCACTGCCTAAACCTAAGATACCAGCCACGTCTTCCAACGTGATGGTCATCTCTCCGTGCGGCATGTGAAACATATGTGTTTCTGGTCTCCACCTCTCAACCAGAGCACTGATAAGTGCAGCATCAATCTAAATGCAAGTTTAAAATAATCAATGCATATGCACACTTATAAATCAAAACATTTATAGGAATCACTTTGTATGTATCATTCTTCAATTAAAAAATTTATACCTGAATATGTCGCATGCGTGCGACATGTAAGAATCCTGTCTGTCCTAACATCGTCGCAACGATTGTAGGAATATCGTCACAGTCTGCCCCCCTGCAACTTTACCACGTCGCGTCTTTAACACCCGACATCTGTCCTCGTTCCACATAACCTGTGAAACGTGAGTTCACTGGTACGCCTCCGCAACACCCCTCACTTATACGGGGTAGGCACAACATGGGTCGTCGGATCCCTTCCGTCACCTTCGTGATCGGATCCAGAATGTGAAGACGCCGAAGATGATGAATCAGCCATCTATGAGACTGTTTAAATATAATGAAAAAAATATTATAATTAATAAATTAATGTATTACCTTAATTACCTTAATTAAATTACAATACAAATAAATTACCTTAACCCTAAACTGAACTATTTAAATTTAATTCAAATATTTTAATTTGAACAATAAATCCTTAACACTAAATCCCATATACTAAACCATTAACCCTAAAATCATTATACCTAAATTAAACCCTAATCCAAAAAATCATAATCCATTAACTAAACAAAAATTCTTAAACCCTAACCCGTAACCATTGACCCCTAAACACTAAGTTAATATAGTCAAATAATTTAAATTTAAAAAATAAATCCTAAACCCTAACTAAACCCTAAACACTAAGTAAATTCACTGCTTCAATTTTAGTTATCCAACTTAACCCTAAACCCAAATTGTCACCCTTAAACTAAACCCTAAACACTAACTAAACCCTAAACACTAACTAAACCCTAATCACTAACTAAACCCTAATCACTAACTAAACTCTAAACTAAACTAAATCCTATAACCTAAAACCTAACATTTTTCTACAACATGAAATTAATAATGTGGCTCTAACAAATTTAAAAATCAACAAAATAATATATTAAATAATACTCATAATTAATAAATTAACTTACTTGTTGGCAGAGTTTCGGTGCAGAGAAAAATCACTTAGAAGCTTTAGAGAGAAGGAGAAACTTTTAGAGAGAAGGCGCAAATGGAAAAAGTGAAGGAAAAGTGAAATCTGGGGCCTTTTATAAGAGTGGGTCACGCCCAGAACCAGGCGTGACTGCCCCCCTAGTCACGCCTGGTTCTGGGCGTGACCCACAGCCACAGATTGGTAATATGTTTCAAAACAGCCCCAAATTCGTAATTTTTTATTAAAAATGTATTATTTATGTTCTTTTGCCAATACAATTATCATACACATATTACAATTACATAATTAAGCACATATATACATATATATTAAATCAGTACATGTCATCCACATGTTAAAGCTTTCTTTAGTTTTACTTGTATATACACCTGAAATTACATATCTAACAAGTCAAAGAACTAACTAAGAAAGAGTTGATTAACAAAACACAACTCTTTCCCAAAAAGAACTCCAACGTCATCACGTCGGCTTGACGGCTCCAACCAAAAAGAATCTCCCTCCAGAGTCACCTACTATTGCTCGTCTGCTCACAGGTACCAATCACACGGTACAATAAAAGCAATGGTGAATCCATGATTAACAAAAAAATCCATGATTCCAATACACACTAACAAACTAATCATCCAATGCATTTCACAACTCAAATAATCATGTATAAAATGATGCATGCACCTGACTCATCTATCAGCATGCAATGTGGTACCATATCCCGGAAATAGCCTCTCACAGGAAAATGATTCACCACCTATCAGGGTCACCCTGTCCTGCATTAGCCATTCCCCCACCCGGTGATCAGCCAACGTCGCTAGGTAATTCCAATCTTGATGACCCCTTAATACTTGCATTTTCAGCCCATTGAAACCCACAGGTACGCGCGTGCCTTCATTCTATTTCCACACATACAAATGAAGTATGAAACATGGGCATCATCAATACATGACTCGGCTAGGAACAAATCCTTCCTTGCAAGGGTAACCTGTCATGCACCCCCCATGTACATACGTAACATACCAATGTGGGCTCACCGATGCACTGACCGTGACTAGGAACAAATCCATCCTTGCAAGGGTAACCAACCGTTCATTGCATCCCATGTGTACATACACAGCCTACAATCATGGGCACCATCAATGTATGACCTGGCTAGGAACAAATTCTTCCTCGCAAAGGTAACCCGTCATACACCCCCCATGGGTATCCATGTATATCCACACACAATGACATTGTTCACATCAACATTATCTCTCATCAATGTCATTATCAACCTTAACATCATATCATCTCAATATCATCATTATACATATTTATATTATCTCATTTCAACATCATCAACCACATCAATACTATCTCATTTGAACATCATCAACATTATCTCATTTAAACATCATCAACTACATCAATGGCATCTTAATTTCAATATCATCAACGACATCACAAGCAATCACATTTCACATCTATACATAATACATAGGCCTGAGATTCACATTCCCCAGGTCTTCAGACAACCCAAATTTCATACATTCATAGTTCATCATATCACAAGACTAATATTTTTAGGAAAATTCTAAATTAAAGAGGAGGACTACAATATATAAAACACACTCTTATGTCCATTTAAAAATTTAATAAAGAATTAAATAGGAAAACATATTATAAAATTTTGGACAGAGTCTCCTCTGTAATTAAGACTTTTCCCAAAAATCCAATCATTATAATAATAATATCATTAACCCAATAAGCATATATCTCATTTGAACATTATTTCATTCAAACATCACCAATCACATAAGCATCACCTCATCTAAATCATCACAAATCATGTAAACATCATCAATCATTTCCATGGTATCTCAATTTCACTGTCATCTACAACATCAGTAATAAATACACTGCATCCCATTAGTTAAAAACATCATTTGCTTTGAAAATGAGCACACACAAGTATCATCACCCATTAATCATAAAAGCTTCACATCCCATTAGTTAAAAACTTAGTTTTATTTGAAAACCAGCACACAGTAGGGATAGGAAGATATCTTCATAGTTGGACTCCCTGACCCCCAACTATGGTACCAAAACTATAACTAAATAATAAACTCCCCTTACTTATCTATATTTCTTTGTTAGCTCCTTGAAACGTCATTTTGGGATCTCTCAAGTTCACGTGCTTTGGCCCAAACACAGAGCTCTATATACCAAATTGAAGATAATTTAGTATAGATTTCAAAAATAAGGCTAACATTAGCATTCGGGGTCAAATACCCACTCAAATTTAAAAAGAGACTAAAATGGTGTTTTGGGAGTCCACATCAAAAGACATCATTTTGAAATTTCAATCACACCGATGTGATCGGGGTTCAACAAGGATTATAGAAATGACATCAATTTCATACAAAGGAGGCTTTTACCACATTTCATTTTCAAAGGGTTTTTCAAAGGAAGTGTAAATCTCCCGACAACGGTACCCAAAACACAAGAGACTCTAAGAGAAGCTTAAACTAGCTAGAAGAAGACAAAAGAAACCAAAATTACCTCAAGGAAACCAAGAAAGAAATATTTTGAAGCTCCGTTCTCTACCAAAACTTCGAGAAGAGTTTCGAAGATTCCACTCCGATTAAAGTGTTTCTCTTCGTGCAGTGATCCAACGACAAGCGACAGTGTCTCGTGGTGGTCGTAGGTGGTGGAGGAGGATGGTGGGGGAGCTTGGGAGCTGGTTTTGGGGGAGAGGAAGCCATTCTTGTGATTTATGGCTGATGGTATGTATTTATGACCGCCTTCACTCGCCCAGTCGAGCAAAAATGCCTACAAAATTCGTCTGGGCAAGCTGACCCAATTCTAGAATTTTCTGCTTCAGTGAAAATTAATTTCTCATGTTACAGACAATCCCAACGGTCAACAGTTACATATATGGGTTATAAACCTAATTTTAAAATTTGAAGACGATCCAACGGTTAACCAATCCAGAATAGTGATTTTACTAAAATAGGTTTTCGGGTCAAACTCGGAATCACACCATTCAACGCAGCTCAAACAAACTCCACATAACTTGACCTCTACACCAAGCAATTGCACATGGATAATTCACATAACATTTCAACTAATTCTAATTAATCAAATTAATCAAGTTATACAAGGAATACATCACACATATATTTTAAGTTATCGAAATTTCAGGGTGTTACAGTAAGTGGATTAAGTCGGGAACCAAATTGGACTGTATCACTGAGTCAACCTAGGTTAATCATGTGCTACAAAATTATCTTAGTTTTATTTGTTTTGTAGCAATTCGATATGGATGAGAGCCAAACTTCTTTCTCTTCAGATTAAATGTCACTTATTTTGTATTATTCAGAATATCAAAATTGTATGTTTATAATTACTCATCATATGCAAAGACAGAGTATATGTTCAATTATTACTACAACATACTCATGGAGGAAGCAGATTTTTATCGAGCAATTAATTGGCTCAACGAGATTCTGTAAGAAAAATGGACTCTCGCATGCGATGGTGGCTGACATTGGGGCATATGACCACAAATCCTGCTAAGTCGATTAATTTCGTACTCAAGAAATCAAGAAATCTGCCAATAGCTATGCTAGTAAAATCCACATATGTAAGGTGTAATGCATTGTTCAGCAAAAGAGGGAGAGAAGCTGCAACAATGCTTGCATTTGGCCAAGTTTATATGAAAGTACTAAATGTAATGACTTGCCTCATCGCTACGATATCACAACTATAAACGTGTAATTTCAATTTTAAATGAAAACTCCGCTAATTTGATTATGAAAATGAGGGTAAATTTTTTGCAATAATACATTCATCAAACAACGCACAAATACATAAATAAATAAATACATATATATAAATTAAACCATTATATATCATTCATATGTCAGAACATAATTCATTTTTTACATGTATCTAAGCCTGGGATTTACATGGCCAAAAAGAATCAAGGAAACCAACTAAGAAAAAGTTGATAACAAAACAAAACTTTCTTCCAAAATAAATTTCAACGTTATCATGTCGACTTGGCGGCTCCAACAAAAGGATCTCCCTCCAACATTACCTACTACTGCTCATCTGCTCCCACGAGCGAAGGTTCACGATCATCACAGGTACCAACTACATGGTACAAAATTGAAAGGGTGAGTTTATTGTAAAAATCAACAAATATTAGATGAACACAATTAGAAAGAAAACAATAACAAACCATCACAAATCATTCTCAACATATCCATTAGTTCAACATACACTTCACAAACGAGTCATCAACTTTTCAACAATTCATATCAATTATACTTAGAATGATGCATGCACATGACTCAACTGTCAAATGCAATGTGGTACCATTCGTCAGGAAATAGCCTAAGCGTGTCCACATAACACTCTCACTTAGGGAAATGATGCAGTAACTGGTCGATGTCACCCTGTCGTGCACAAGCAACTCCCCCATGGTGATCAGCTGAGTCTCAAGGGAGTTCCAAATCGAGTGACATGCCCCAAGTACCCGCATTTTTCCTCATGAAAAACCTCAAGTACTTACTGCCACCGTTTATACTATTTTCATGCAATTATGATGTATGAAACATGGGCACCATCAATACATTGACTGTGGATAATTAAAAATTCTAAGCAATCCATTAAATATGAGAACTATAATATACAAAATAAACTCATATGCTCATTTAAAATTTAATAAAGTAAATCGAAGAACAAAATATAAAATTTTGGTCAGAGTTTCCTCTGTAATTAAGATTTTTCCCAAAAATTTCAGTCAGTACAACAACAACATCATTCACAGTTTTATCCATCAATAACAAATTCATCGCATCCTATTAGTTTAAAACACAATTTTTCTTGAAAACCAGCATGCAACAGGGACAAACATACGACCCCATATTTGGGTTCCCTGACCCCAACTATGGTATCAAAAGTTGTAACCAAACAATAAATATATATATATATATATATATATATATATATATATA
>CM023941.1:10575638-10600322 GCA_013407115.1 Glycine latifolia
ATATATATATATATATATATATATATATATATATATATTCTCCTATTAGCTCCTCACGACATTGTTTTGAGATCTCTTAAGTTCATGTCCGTTAGTCCAAACACAGAGCTCTATATACCAAATCGAAAGCAATTCAGTATAGATTTCAAAGACAAGGTTAACATTAACATTTAGGGTATTTAAAAGGGACTAAAATGGTATTTTGGGAGTCTACATCAAAGAGACGTCATTTTCAAATTTCGATCATGTCAATGTGATCAGGGTTCAACGAAGGGCACCAAAATGACATCAATATTATAAAAGATAACTTTTAAAACGTCTCATTTTCAATGGTCTTTCAAAGTAAGTGTAAAAACATTCAATAACTGTACCCAAATCATAAGAGTTACTAAGATATGCTTAAATAAACTAGGAGAATACAAGAAAATCAAGTTGAGTTTTGAAGATTCTACTCCGATTAAAGTATTCCTCTTTGTGTGATGGTCCAATGGCAAGAAACGGCTGCTCGTGGAGGTCACCAATGGTCGTGGGTGGTGGAGGAGAAGGGTTAGGGCTTGGGTGAGGGTTTTGGGGAAGAAGAAATGTGAAAAATGTGTTTTTCGATGCTAATGGACGTATTTATAGACTGCAAATCTCACTTAAAGAGCTCGCCTCGCTAAGCACAATTTTCTCTCTATCTACAATTATACTTAGCACAATTTTCTCTCTGTCTAGAATTGCGTTTAGCGCGCTAGAGAGATGTCAAAAGTTTTTATTTTGCAAATCCCAACTGTCATAAGGTGAGAAGGTGGGTTGTGAACCTACAGTCAAAATTTGAAGGCGATCTAACGGTTAACGAGTCCAAGAGCATAATTTTACTGAAACAAATTTTGGGTCAAACTTGAAACCACACATTTTCAAAACAGATCAAACAAACTTCATATAACCTAACATCCAAACCAAGAAGTTGCACAAGGATAATTCATACAACATTTCAACTTATTTAAACTAATCAAATAATCAAATAACATAAGAAATACATCAAGCATCTATTTTAAGTTATTACAATTTCAGGGCGTTACACTAAACAAGGCCATCGAAGACACAATTAGAAAGGCAAACACTCACAATGTTCTTGAGTTCGATCAATGCGACACAAGGTTCTTGGTCTAAGACACAATAAACAAGAAAGAGGTTCGGCTCGCTAGAGATTTCATGGTCAAGCTGGATGAAAGGTGGTGTGATTGTGGCAAATTCTAGAAGTTGCACATGCCTTTTTCTCATGCTGATGTTGCTTGTAAGCATGCTCATCATGAGTACAAAAATTAGATACGTCTCGTGTATACGTTGGAAAGTGTCTCCAACGTATACAAAAGATTGTTGGAGAATTGCACAACAAAGCCTATTGGCCCCCATGTCACAAGCCAATGATATCCCCCGACCCAGATAAGAAAATAAGTACTAAGGGTCTCCACTTGTATCCACACCAAAATGGATATCCAAAAATCGGGTCAACCAAAGCATGTTCTTTGTGTCATATCGCAGGTCATACAAAAAAAATTGTCCTCACTGTGTAAACTTAAGCCAACAACGTTGAATGTATGTCATATTATTTGTATTTGTAAAATTTTGTCGTATTAATTCAAATGTAAATATATTACTTCAATTGAATTTGTTTCTATACTTTTAATGTTCTTTTGATTGTTTGCTACATGCTATTTTTATTTTTATTATCATTTATATTTTTTTAACTTATTTTGAATAAGCTAAATGTTTTTAGTAAATTCAATTTTGAAAATCAAATAAAATTAATTTTATCATTAACTTAATTTTTTTCTAATTTAATAAGTGACTTAAAATTTTGTTCAATGTTAATCTCTTCTCAATAATTCAAAACATTTTATATGTATGAATATCATAAGTGATATCATTTTATAGGGAAAAAAATATTTGATGAACATTCACAATATTATTATCAGACTACTAGTGAGAGAAAAATAATTAAAAAAAATATCTTTTATAAAATTAATGATATGATAACAAAACAAGTGAGAAATCGGTTTAGAAGGAATCGATTTCTCACTTGTTACATTATTTTATATCTTGGAGATAAAAAAAATTTGGATTGAGGATAAATATTTATTTTATATCTTAGAGATAAAAAAATTTGGATTGTTTATTTGGATAAATATTTATTTTATATCTTAGAGATAAAAAAAATTTTGAATTGTTTATTTGGATAAATATTTATATTTTTTTGTATTTTCTATGTCACAATTGGTTCGGCAGGAATCAATTTTCACCTTTTTGTTTGATTTTGTGAGAAATATAAGTTAAAATGATTTTCAGGTATCAATAGAAGTCTTTGATTATGGCATGTAACTCCACATCTAATCTAAGTTGATAATCAATTGCTAAAGGTCTTTGCAGTATACAACGTGAAGATTTATGTAAAGTATCATAAAGAAAGCTAGGCCAACAAATTCAAGTTGTTAAAGCATACGTGCATAAATCAAAGACTGAAACCGACACAACTAGTAATCAACATTTGGAGTTCATTTTGTCGTTTTGGATCGTGCTTTCTGACTCCAAAAATTTGCCCCAGATGGGGTGTTTCTGCCAAACCATACTCATTTCCTCAAGTGGGATGCCCTTTGTCTCAGGCAATAACTTGTAGATGAATAAGGTCATGATCACCACAAAACACCCAAAGAAGATGAACAAACCAAACTTCATGTGACAGAGCATTGATGTGAAGAATTGAGCTATGAAGAAAGTGCTGATCATGTTGACACCAACTGTGATACTCTGAGCAGCAGGTCTAATCTCAAGGGGAAAGATTTCACTAGGTACCAACCAGCCTAGAGGACCCCAAGACCAAGCAAAACCTGAAACATATACACAGATGATCCCCACAACCACAATTGCATACCACTTAGGCAGTGTACCTGGATTCCCATTTGTCCCAAATGTAACTGCAATAGCAATTGTCATGATGATCTGTTGCCAAAACTAACCAAATCAGTGAAATGGAAAATGTTGGAGTTTGAATGGGGGTATACAAAATTAATTTTAATTGAAGTTGATTTTGCAAAATTGATTTTGATGTTAAGTGATTTATTTTGGATACTTTGCTTCTTAAAGAAAGTTATGAGTAAGATTCGGTATATAATTCTTTTATTTGACACAAAAATTACTTAAAATTGTTTCAATTCAAAATTATTTTTCGTGAGTATTATAAAATCACGTTAATGGGTATTTCAATGTAATTTTAAATTATCTAATGTGAATCCAAACACACACTTTATGTGGTGAGGAGAGGGGTGGACGTACCTGGCAAATCAACATTTGAGCACCACCCTCCAGGAAAAGGGTGCGTCTTCCAAATTTATCTACAAGAAGAATTGAAACCAGGGTTGAAACAGGTTTAAAGCTGCCAATGATCACTGCAGACATGAGAGATGCCCTGCTTCCAAAACCAATTGTTCTGAACAAAATAGGAGCATAGAATGTGATCACATTCAAGCCAGTGAACTGCTGGAAGAAGGGAATGCAAATGGCAAAAACAAGCTGTGGCCTATACTTTCTATCCATCAAGGTTCTCCAAGGGTGTTTCACATTCTGCGAGGCTTCACTAGCAGCAAGTATGTCTCTGAATTCTGCATCAACTTCAGTTGTACCACGAATTTTTACAAGCTCCCTTTTGGCATCTTCATGAAGACCACGTTCAACAAGGGAGCTTGGTGAGTCAGGAAGGCAAAATGAGCCTATAACAAAAATGAAAGCAGGGACTGCACCTAGCCCCAGGCTTAAGCGCCATCCCTGACCATTCAGTATCTTGGAAAAGTAGTAGTTGAAGAGATTGGCCACAAAGATGCCTATTGTGATTGACAATTGGAAGCACATGTTTAGAGCTCCACGGTATTTATAAGGGGCCATCTCTGACACATAGATTGGAACTGACTGAAAACAAAAGTGATTATTGGTTAGCAAAGGACTGTAATCAAAACAGGACTCAATTGCGACCTATAGAAAAGAGTAAGTAGTAGTGTAAAGGAATTTTACAATAGCTATTTTAAAAGTTGTCAGTAGTATGACAAAGTAAAACCCTAGTACAATTTCTAATTGATCAATCGAGTAAAAACACTACAAAAACCTAGTACAGTTTTGATTGGCCGATCGAGTAGAAACACTTTACTTTATAAAACTAAACTAAAGTATTGTAATGTTTGGAGGTTCCTCGCTATACAAAGAACTGAGAGAAGATTATTATACGCAGTCTTACATTTGCATATATAAATAGACTATTTTCGGATTCAAACACATGATCAATTGATTATAAGGGCACAACTTTACCCTGTGTATAGCTTGCCCTCAAAAACACTTTATAAGTATAGAAATTAAAATCTTAAGAAAATATACCTGATTGGCACAACCAATGCCAAAACCAAGCAACAACCTGCCAACAATAAGCATCCAGATGCTTACAGCTAATCCATTGAGTAACGCACCTGCCACAAAGAATATTCCACCCATAATCATAGTTGCACGCCTTCCCAACATTCGGGTTATGCTGGATGCCCCAAGACCCGCAACAAGAGCACTTAGATAAAGGGAAGATGTAAACAGTGTCAGTATCTGACTGTTGAATTTGCAGTACTGGTTTGAAGAAGGCTTCACGTTAGACTCCTTTTCATATACAGATGGAAAGAACTTCTTCAGGAAGGAATCCATGGAGGTCACTCCACCTATGAAATTAACACAACAAAAAAATCCCACATTCGGAAATTTCATCAATCACAAAATATGCATCAGCTATATTCATTTCAAGATTAAAACAGAAACAAAAGTTAATTACAAATAACATCAAACTAAGGTGTTTTTTTTTTTTTTCTATTCGCTTAATTTTGTTAGCAAAGGGAATCGAACAACCTTTTTTCTCTTCCCTTCTCCCTTAAACATTCAACCTACCTTATATCTCCTCTCTGACTAAGGTAAGTACTGTCTTTAAAAACCCAAAACCCCCATCCTTAACACACAAATCACAAGATAATAATGCAATAAAAACCCAGATATCAAACCTCATTTCAAGATTCAAATACGGTCAAAATGGGAAATTAGAAAAGAATTTAGCATCAAAGCAAGCATTTTTAAGCAAGAAGATTGGATTTACCTGAAACACCATGGTCATAGCCAAAAATCAACCCACCAGTGGCTGCCATGATGCAAGTAAGAACCACCCTAAGGGTGAGTTTGCCCGGATACTTGATTGGAACTTCCATGAATTTTTGCTGAGTAATAATATCCTTAGCTACAAGTTTTGGAGAAGTGAAGAACACATTAGCATTACAGTGAGAAGATCGAAACCATATACTAGACAAAACAATTTATAGCATTTTGGTTGTATCTTTCCTATCCACCTAATGATTCTATCATTATATATGGAAAGTGGACAGCATAGTAGTTGTAAGGTGAAATTATTACTAGAATTTTCACACACTAAAAACCAAAGGAATATTACCGAATACCAACCGTTAAGGAAAGTGGGAAAAGGAGAGAGAAAGACTTGTAAAGTGAATCTAAAGTCTAAACTCTAAACTCTAAACTACATTGTCAAGTAAATTTTTTAATTAAGGTGGTGGTAAGTAACAACATTGACCCCGAGTTACTTGCTAATGCTTCGTGGTAAAACTTTTATTTTAATTTTATAAAATACTTCATTCGAGTGTACAAAGTTAATTGAATTGGATGTAACGAAAGGTACTAGTTTCTTCAAACATATATGACATATTATAGTTCGAATTTAGTTAAGATAGATGTTATATTTGGGGTATACGATAGTACTTCTGAAAGGAGATATTTGTGAAAATAAAAATAGACTGATGACATAAATTAATTAAATTTGTTTGAGCAAAACAATATTTAATTTAAGGGATCCTCAAAAAAAATTAAGGGGATTTTAAAAAATAATTATACATAGTTAATGAAAATTAGATAAGCTATTCAGTTCATAAAAAAAAGAATAAGCTATTCAGAATGTAATCAAAAGGAAGAAATTACATTAAAAGATCTACCACTTGAAATTATATAAACAATGGCTTGGACCAGAAAAACCTCCGTCTATTTAGCATAATTTTAAATTCTTGTATGATTTTGACAATTTAATAAATCATTTGT
The DNA here is from genome assembly GCA_013407115.1 of Glycine latifolia. NCBI lineage: Eukaryota > Viridiplantae > Streptophyta > Magnoliopsida > Fabales > Fabaceae > Glycine > Glycine latifolia. The sequence goes on from CM023941.1 coordinate 10,581,795, forward strand.
TTAATCAAATACGGTAGACCTTTTTGTCCTTTGTGTGTAGTATACCACTGCACTAGGTATCTAAATTCAATGTCCGTGAATGAATCACCTTACTAATCAAATGAAAACGAGGTGCGTAACAAAAACCTAAAACTCACCATCAATCATTTTACACCATACCCAATTTGAAGTTAAGAAAAATAAATAAATAAATAGTTGAAAGTAAGTGATGCTATGGATAGAATGGATATAAATGAAGCATAAAGCTACAAGAGATATTATAGTTATGACAAACCCACAACAGGTAAGAAGGAAATATATTTTGTTGATGTTAAAATTCTGTTTGTACGTAAAGGGTATAAAAATTTATCAAAACAATTGTAAACAAAAAAGATAATAGTTTGTTTTCTTTAATTAAGTGATTAAGTATTTGAGTTTTAATTGACTTTTAGGAATATCATAAATCGTATTAGAATTTAAATATCCTTGTGTACACTTACAATCTTCAATGAAAATTAATCATTTATGATGAAGACAATTTCATATTAATATGATTATTTGAGAATAAAAAGTATAAGATTTTAATACAGATAAGATCAAATTCAAGAAATACGAGAGCTACTCTCTCAGAAAGTAGTGTACAGTGTGGCTGTGGCACAGTACTATAGAGGCACCAATTTAATTTTTTTAGAAATGAAACGAGTGTTGAAATATTTGGAGTGTGATTGCAATTGGACCGTGTGACTTGTGAGGTCCCATTTTGTGAAGTGTGAACAGAGAACTAAATTGGTGGAGTGGAGGCAATCTCTTTCTTACTTTCTTTTTTCTTATATGTAGGAGTGGAGGCAATTTCAAGCTTTGGAGCAACGCAAAAATCATTAGACTATAAATGATCGATCGTGGGCGTGGGACATCGTGTGTAATGGTTATCAAAATCATCATTATACACTTATTTAGTATATGAAAGAGACGTAATAGGTAATGTAAGTATGTAACTTAATAAAAGGGATAAAAAATTTGTTAAAAATAAAATAAAATGATGGATGGGGAAAAAGGGTAAATTATTGAGCAAGTATATAAATAGGGTAAGTATATTTATATATTTATTTTATTTTATCTTCTTTCTATCTATTTTTTATCTCTTTCTTTCTAATATTGAGATGAACACTATACAGTAATGATTCCTTCAAGAGAAGAGGATGCAGACGCAAGTGCTGTGCTTAGACAATTAAGCACTAAACTTTTATCAGTCACGGGCGGGGAGTGGGCCTAGCTATATTCACCCACATTTGACTTGTGCAACATGATTATTTACACGGAACATATATTTATACTTGTACAAAAATCATAATTTGTAATAAGCCACTTAGCTAATCTTAATCATAAAAATCATACACTAGCAAAAGAAAATTGAGCATCAAAAATATTTTTTTTATTACATTATGAAACACTATATCCTACTAAATAGATCGGTCATCAACATATGAACTTAAGGGAATCATAAATCATTACATCAATTCTAAGAATTAATTTCATTAATTGCTTTTATAATGTATAAAGAATTCTTTGTAGCTTAAAAGCTTTAGCTCAGGTGAAACGAAACTCTTTTCAATCATAAACAACTTGAATTTGACCGTACCTCAAAAGTTCAACTTTCAATTTAATTTAATTTTGTCATCCTCTTTCCTTAGCAAGTCTTTCACCTAAAAAATGTATATCAACTGGTATTTTTTTAGTTGTTTTGTTCAACATTTCTTGCCCGCTGATATTAAGTTGATTAATATTGAATGAAAGCACGATATTCAGTATAAAAATTAATTAATTTTAAAGTAAATTATACTCGTACTTTCTGCGCTTTGCTCAAATTTCACCTGATACTTCTCTCTTTTTGCACATTACTTTTGCTCCTATATTAACACTGTTAACTAACATCAATTGTAATATGTGAGCAGACGAAATTGTCCTTACATTTTAATTGTCACATCCCAATTACCCCTTCCGAATTAGTTTCAGAATTTAGAGTTCACCACCATGTGTTCTTCTTCCTCTTGTTAGTGAGTTTTTCTTCAGCGTTCAGGAGGTACGAGTTCTTCTTCCTCTCACGACGTTTACGTTCCATTCCTCTTCATCGTTCTTGAGTTCTTAACAGTTCGTGAGTTCTTTACCGTTTCTCTTCCAGTTTGCAAGTTCTCCATTGTTCTTCTTCCAGTTCGTGATATTCATGAACGTTCACGAGCGCCTTCATTTGTCTTCCTCTTCGACATTCACGAGCGTCTTTGTTTCTCTTCCTGTTCCACGATTTTTGTTCACGCTAGGGTTCTGCTTATAAGTGACCACTGAACCTTGTATGTAGGTTACTTTTTAAGATTATTTATTTAATTTTGAAAGTTTATTGTTGTTTATTTCTAAATGGGGTTTCAATGGGGGACCAGTTTGGGACCACTTATGATTTTTAAAATTATTTGTTTATTATTGTTGATTAAAATAGTGTTGATGTTTGGGACTACAAGAACACAATGGATAAACTAGAATACATGGGTCCTAAATCAGGCAATGTAGATATTTTAGTCCACTTTACGGACCAATAGGGCGAACCAAGTGAGATATGCAATGTTGATCCCAATAATTTTGGAATGATTGACGCATGTAAACAACATTGCTAATGTCTTAGACTTGCCACCAAGTCACCCTTTTATTTTGTGGTTTCGTTCTACTGTTAGTGGTAAAATTCTTCCCCTTAAGACTATTCATGATGTGCTAAAATTATTTGTGAAGAATCAAAATTCAGTTTATATTCATATGTATGTTAGTAGAACAAATGATAATTTTTGGAACCCTACTTATGATAGAAAATGAGAATGAACTTGAGTTTTTGAATCAAAATTCAGTTTATATTTTTTTATTATTTAATATTGTAATTTTTATTATATTAATATTCTAGTTTTTTAGTATGTAATATTTTGAATTGTTTTTTTGCTTCAACAGAACAAAAGTGTTGGAAACTATGACTTTGTCCAAGCTAATGTTGCATGTTAACAACAATCTGAAGCACTCATGTATATATTTTTATATAAAACTAATCTTCTTTTAGTTAAATTTCAACAAACATGTTCACCTTTTCATAACTGATTTTTTTTCTTTTCATTTCAGAAAATACAAATACATTTACAAGTACTCGTTGAATCTTTAAGCGAAGGAGTGAACACTACAAAGGATACAAGAGCAAGACCTAAAAGAAAGAAAAAATCTTTGAGCTAAAAGGAAGACAATGATGCAGGATGCATGATTGTCTATTAATTTGTTTTTTGGGAATTATTGGATCACTTTTGGATATAGACATACTTGTGAAGGGTTATACTTTTTGGTAATGTGAAACTGATATACACATTAAGAAACAAGTTGATATATAATTGTATAGGAGCTTTTCTTTGGGTTTTATATGAGAAAATTATGTAAAAAGGTCTGTATTGCTACTTTTTGGAGTAACCTTTTATGAATTTAATATGAAATTGTTACCTTTATTATTGGATAGTGTACAAGGTCTATATTTGAGATTTTAGACACTTCAAAATATCACCAGACAAAATTTCCAAGAGTATTGTGATTAGTTATATTTTTCTAGCAAATCAACGTGACTCAAGCAATTAAAAAGAAACTATTTAAAAATAGGTTAAATTAATTATGAATCAATTTATTCGAATTGTCCAGCCCTTTGTATCCTAAATACACCCTGATTGAATTTCAACTAGTGTTTTGTGCAATTTTTGGGACAATGTTTTTTGTCCTGTTTTATACTTAGTTTTGCATTCTAAACATTATTGACAATTTAATAGTATAATAATAATTAGTTGCAAGGAATTTTTAAGAACACAAGAAAAGATAATGGACCAATAACCAAATTCCTAGTGAAATATAATTTTTCCTATGTTCCTGAATAACAAATAATATTTCTCCTATAGTTTACTGTTTGGGTTATTATCAATCTCCATTTAAAGAAACATCTCATGGGTAGTGCCCAACAAAACTGATTTTGAAATTAAAATCAATATGTCAAAGCAATTTAATATTTTCTGCTGGTTTAAATAGTCGTTTCTCTATTATATCATCAAGGCAAATGAAATATATAATTCCCAAATGAAATTGGACAAGTGATAAATAAATTGAATTGAATTACTTAATCTTTTCATTTCAACATTATGGTGTGCCTTGCAGCTCTTGATTGAGACATCATATCAAACACCTTGCCATAAAAATATTTCAAAAAAAGGAGTTAAAAACACAAATGCATAAGCAAAACACTAAAATTTGAAGCAAATGACCATATTCAATCAGAGAAAAAAAAAATTAACTAAAGAACTAAAGAAGAAGAAGAAGAAGAAGAAGAAGAGTGTTAATAACGTGTACCATCAAGGTGGATTCACATTTAACAAAAAGTTGAGTTCACATCCAATTACAGAAAAAACAAAAAGAAGCAAAAGTATTAAAATATTTTCAGGTTGAGAGAAAAAAGATGAGGGTATTTTAGATATAAAATTTCATTAAAAGTCATGTGATCAGCATATGTCTAATTTCTGTCAAATTATTAAACGGTGTTTAGGATGGAGATGGTCTGAGTGTAATGTGAGCTAAATAATTAAGAGTTTGTTGTAGGGCGCAAAAAGAGAGGGCTATCGAGTGAAATTTAAGTAAAACATAGGAGATGCAAGTGTAATTTACTCTTAACTTTATAATTAATAGAAAAAGAAAAGTTATAAAAGTTGGATAAGGTAACATAAAGGCTTGTGTTTGATAGACTTCGCAAGGTTTTTCATTAGCACTTTAGTCTACGGATAACAAAAAAATCCGCATTCATGAATATTCATGTATAAAATTCACAATGAATATAAAACAAATAGTGTTGATGGATATTCATTACTTATGGATATGGGTATTTCAGGTCTCCGTTAATTAACGGGTGAGGAAAGATATTTTAGTAGATGCACCCGCGGATACTTGCTATATCTAGAAATATCAAACTAACCTCACACACACACGTGTGTGTGTGTGTGTGTATAACCATAAGTTAGAAAGAAGAAAAAAACCTAATTTATCTACTGTACACTTTGCTCCTCTCATTCGGCAAAAAAATTAAAATATTGTTATTTTAATAAAAAAATTATGAAAATATAGTCTTTTTGAACCAATTTACGAAGGTATAGCACTCAGTTGCGCCCCAGGAAGGCGGTACAGGTGCAAAGTGTGGCACCTCATACAGGCGCCACTTTGCACCTGTACCGTCTTCCTGGGGTGCGACTTCGTCCTTTAGTGCTTTTTTTGTTTTTGTTCCTGTAAATTATTTTTTCATTTTAGTCATTGTAAAATATGTTTGTTTTATTTTTCATTTTTAAACACTTTTTGTTTTATGGTTTTTTTACTATTCAAAATATTTTTTATTATTTAAAGTGTTATTTAAAACGTTTTAAAGACAAAAAATAAAATAAATATATTTATAATAACTAAAATGAAATAAATAAATTTAACAATGACGAAAAATAAGAAAATACTAAATTGTAAAAATGAAAAATGTATTAAAATCTTGAATTTATATAAGAAAATAGTTCAATATCAAACGTTAGTAAAATAATGGAGTACTAATATTTTGGAGATCAAAATGTGATAGCACAAATATCATCTTCCTCCATAGCATTCATTTATGTCATTTTTCTCTTTTTTTGTTTTGAGTACAAAAGGATTTTCATCACACGTAATGAGAACTTATGCATGTGCTGACTAATGTTTTATAAAATGCAAAAGTTTCAACTTGTAAAATCTTAAGGGTAGTATATAAGAACGGAAGGTATGGAGAAGGGGCATGTGGAATTAATGGCACTGATCCCAAGTAGAGACTCAAGACTTAGAGACATGATTCACTTCTTATGGCGCACTAGACGCAAGCACTGAAAAAGATAGTGCTTACAAACCTCAAATCTTCTCACTTCTCAGTATAAGAAGCTCATGCATGCATCTCCTTCCATTTCATTATCTGTTTCCACTGTAATCTCTATATATTGATTGCTCATTATTGTTTACAATTATTCGAGAGTCATGGCAACGAGGGTGCTTTTGTTAATGGCCCTCACCTTTTATATCTTCCACATTGCTACAGCAACATTCCATGTCAAGGGTTCCATTTATTGTGATACCTACCGTGCTGGACTCGAAACCAATGCCACCTTTTACCTTCAAGGTACATATGAATAAATCCTTACATGTTGTATAAATTAACATAACAAAGGTCATATTTAAAATTTTGTGTCTTGAAAACGAAAAATTATTACATGCTCTTAATCAAAGAATCAACATTTCAATCAATTTCCATATGATATAGACAAAGTTTTATTATTTCTTTCTCATAAATTGAAAATTTTGGCAACATATCTCCTAAAGATTAATCGAGATCATAGCCATGTATTAATTCCTGAATTATGTAATTAATAATATTTCCTTTTGAGTCTGTTTAATATTTCTTTTGGCCTCATATATAAGGAAAAATAATTAATTTTACACTAATTAGTTTACATTATTTAATTTTACTAATCTCAAGTAAAAAAATAAGATTATTTATAAAATGTCTTTCATTAGAACTTGATATCTTGAATAAAAAAGAGTCATTGAATATAGAACTAGAATAAAATGAAAAATATTTTAAGAATGATATTATTAAATATGACAAAATTAATTAGATTTAATTATACTTAAGTCCAACATATAAAATTACTTTTTTCCTTATATATGAGTTCAAAGGAAATACTTGTTACAAGGTTTTAAAAAACTATCCATACTACAATTTCAGCCATAATATCAAGGCTTTGCTTTTTTGAGTATTGATGGTAATATGAGACCTCAATCGTGATTACAATTTAAAACCTTATTTTATCATAAAGAAAATGGATAAACCGATAGTTAACAATACAATATCCATTCTTAATAACATCATTTGAGGCTAACCAATTTGCTGTGGTGAATATGTGTAAGTAACTAAGATTAATTTTTATATGTTGCATGCATGCGACACTTGTAATTAGGTGCAAGGGTCGGAATTCAGTGCAAAGAGAGGAAGACCATGAAGGTAGTTTTCTACACTGAGGGTGTGACGAACTCCACGGGAACATACCACATTGAGGTTGAAAATGACAATCGTGATAATATTTGCGAATGCTTGCTTGTTAAAAGCCCTATCAAATGGTGTAACACCCCAGACTCTTCATGTGACAAATCCAGCATAGTACTAATCCACTACCAAAATGACATAGTCAACCATCTTCACTTTCCAAATGCTATAGGTTACTTGAGGGACGAACCCTTGCCTGAATGCCACAAACTGCTTAAATACTACTTGGCTGAAGAGGATGAGTTTAAATAGAAGGAAAATGGCTGAATCGCGCCTAGAGGGGTGGCTAAGGCACGAAGTCGCGCCCACCTGGGGTGCGACTTGTGGCTCCCACTTGGGGCGCAAATGAGTACTATACATTCGCAAATTGGTTCAAAACAACTATATTTTAGTAATTTTTTTATTAAAATAACAATATTTTCATTTTTTCCCCCTCTCATTCAAATAGTCACTCACTCACTTTTCATGCTCACGTGACGATGTCCCTCACTAGTCATAGACTCACGACCTAGGCCACCTTGACTTATCACACACCTCTCCCTCCCTCATGTCCGTCACCGCACCGTACTGGCACAATAGCACAATCTTGCCGTCATCATCACCGCACAACAACCTCGTCATCAATAATGCTTTCCCTCACAGCCTTGCAACCCCACATCGTATTGGCAAATCACTTCTCTGCAGAAAATCAAAATAGTTGAAATTGATTTTATTATTATTTAAATTTAAAGAGTTGAAAATGAACTTCTTTTTTTATTGGACTTATGTCTAATTTTATTTGAACTAATGTTTTAAAGAAATTAATATTATTTAAATTTATTCCTATGAGTTATGGAATAGACATATTTTAAAGAGTTTAATTCTTATAAAGTTGTTGAGTTTTATATATTTTTCTTTCTTTTTCTAATATTTTTAATATTCATCGATATCCATATGAGCAGTGGCGAAACCAGGAATTTTATTGACAGAGGGCGAACATAAAAAAAATTATATCATAAATAAAAGTACTCTGAAGACAATATAAATCTAATATAAAAAAAACTATTACAGAAATTAAAATCACTTCATGACTTAACTCTGAAGACTCACTATTTTTTCTCTTAAAATAAGCATCAATGGTAGTAGCACCCTTCCCCATAATTTTTCTGCGCGGCAATCAAAAACAATATCAAATATCAATGGCAATCGCGTAAAGTAAATCATTGTTACATTTTGAATGAGATGCACACAACACATTGCACAACATTAACAACCGAAACAGTAATTTATGTTTTTTTTATTTCGTTTCAGATTTAACAAAAACGGGTTCAGCCCAACATGGTAGGGGGTACATGTGTAAAAATAAGGGGCGCAAATAGTAGTTTATTTTATTTTAGAAGAATAACAGCAAGAAGAAGAAAGAGAAAAATAGGGAAAAAGAAAGAAATGAGGGGATATCTGAAACTCTTATCTTTCGCTGATCTACCAAATGAAACAACTTTTTTAACTCTTTTTGTTCTCTTGGGATTTGTGTTTCCTTTGTGTCCAGACCTCTCCATTTTATAGTGTTCTTTCTTCCTCTTCCTCTTTATTCTTTTCTTTTTTATTATTATTATTTTCCGTTTTATCATCTTTCTTTCCTTTTTTTTATGTTATCTCTCTTTCCTATTTTATTTTTATTACATTTTCTTTCCTTTTTTTATATGTTTTTTCCCTCTTTTATGTTTTCTTTCCTTTTATTGTTTTTATATTTTTTTCCTTTTTCTTTTCTTTTTTGTTACTGCGTTTCTTTTATATTTTTTTTCTTTTCCCTTTTATTTTTTTAATATTTTTTCTTTCCTCTTTTTTTATTCTTCCATTTTCATTTTTTTATTAATTTTTTAGGGGACGGTGGCCCACCTAGCCCCTAGTTCCGCCATTGCATATGAGTGTTTTGGGTTTATAAATATCCATGAATAGTTACACATGTGGATGTGCGAATATTTTAGCAAATAGAGCAAGATAAAAGTTAGACACTACCCGTACCTGCCCGTGTCCGTTGCGATTCTTACTTCAATCATGGGAGTGTTGCACCGATTAAGGAAGAAACAAACAAACAAACGATCACTTAATAATTTCTGAAGTTACAAATATATTAACAAATTTTCACGTGACACCTTTTGTAATAAAGTTCTGCATTAAATTTTCAATATTTCGCTTGGACTGCGGGTACGTACGAATTTTATGCACTCTATTGGGATCGGAAATTGCGGTACAACGCGATTCACGGACATGGTTTTCTACAGTGACTCTCCATAATAGACGTGATTTATATAAATTGTTTCAGATATTATTAGGAGTTTTGGTAAATAGAAGACCGGTTAATATAGCCAAAATTTGTTGAACTATCACGATCAGTGTAGTGATAGAAAATTTACATAGTATGTATGAATAGGAGTGTTTATAGGTTGGATTAAATTGGATTTGATTAAATTTGTTATCCAATCAAGTAAAAATCTACAAGTTGGATCGGGTCGGATTCGTATAATTTTTTTCAAATCTAATCACATCATAAATGGGTTGGATTGGGTTAATTGATTTGAATATTAAAAAAATTTATAATTAAAAAATAGAATAATAATTTGTATTGTCTATAGTTATTTAAGTATATAATAATTAAATATACTAAAAAATCAATTGTGAAAATATTTGACTAATAGAATTAATAATTTCAATATTAATATAATATTTTTATTTTAGATATAAATAAAGTGTGATATTAGAATGTGAAAATATAAAAAAAAAATAAGACTGAGATAAAAATAACTTAAAAAAATTATGGGTGGTTTAAATTAATAATTTAATAAACTATGTAAGCTAAAAATTACTAATATGTTTTGTATTTAATAATTAATTTTTATATATAATAAATTAAATTATATGGTATGGGTTGGATCAAATTGGATCAAGTTCAAGAAAATAGAACTCATTTTTCATCATGTTAATGATCAAATCTTAATCGAATTGGATCAGATTAGACCTAAACACTTTAGAAATCCAACACACTATATATAAGTAGATCAGGTTGGGTCACGAGTTGACCTAGACCTATGAACAACCCTATGTATAAAGTGATAAATTCTAATATTAGTGTGACTATTGTCTTAAAAAAGTTAATAAATTGTCAAAAAAAAAATTAATTAGATTATAGTAAGATGATATTTCTTCTTTATATACATTAAATTTGAGTTTTTTTATAAGGTATTTGGTAGAAATAGGCAAGTAATAATGTGGATGAGAATAGAAATGAGAAATATGCAAATAGGAAAGACATGAGCTTGATCCCCATATAATACATCTATGAGGAGAAGCGACGAACTTTTGAGTATGACTAAATTCCAAACAGAAAATTACTTTAATAGTTGATCCACACGCCAAAGTTTGTAAGAATATTTCAGAGTTTCACTCAAAAGTCAAATGACCTAATTAGGATGGTTACTATATTAGTATTGATTGAAATTTGTTATATATATATATATATATATATATATACACACACATTTGTGTCAATTTCACTCTAATTTAAGAGAACCTCACTCATAATTTTGTATTTTGAAATAAATTATAAATAATAAATAAAATGTATTAGAAATTACTAGAACTCCTCTAATAAGGTTTGTCAAGGTAAACACAAAAGCTCAAATAAAACCAACCTTAAAAAATAAATAAAATTTTTTTAAAAATTTTCTATATTTTTAATTTCTAAATTTCCATTAATTTGTTGTTTATTTTTATTCTTTTTACTTTTGTACCTTCCAAATATGGTAAAATTACATGTGGCCATTACTGCAAGGTCACCATACACGTGGACACCCTTCACGTCAGTGATGCTACATTAATAGTGCTTATTCACTCTCCAAGTGTCAAACTGGACACACGCGTCCGCCCTCCTTATCAACCCTGCTACAGGAGCGCGGACATCTACCTCCTACAGGAGCACAAACGCCTACTATGCATATCTCCTTATTAACAACATATCAACTATGCTTGGTTATTCAAATTGGTATAACCACCTTATCATATCATATCTTCACAAGTAATATACAAGTTGTTACTTATCTACAAGTAACAGTGTATCAATAAGGTACACATTATCTTATATTTAAATTAGATAATTGTTTGCTATTATCTATTATTATCTTATCAACAGATTACTAACAAATAAAGGCCCAAAGGCCATACTCCACGCTATAAATACAGGTTTTTTCTAGACCTTTAATCATCTCACACTCACTCTGAATACATTCCATTCTACACTTAGTACTTATGCACTCAGAATCTTTCTACTATATTACTCAATTATTCTCTTATAATTGATATACTTACTTGAGCGTCAGAGTGTCTCTCCTCTAAACAAGGTAGACTCCCCATCCGACGTGCAGAATTTGGGATCCACATTGGTCACGCCTACCTTACACGTGGAATTTCCAGATTTTGGTAAGAACATTTGGCACCCACCATGGGGCCGTGGCAAAACATACCCTGCGGCCTCGCACCCGGACAAGTCGTCAACACGCATACATGGTCAGTACAAGCTCAAACGTTAGACGCAACACCCATGTCAATGCGTCTAACCCCTCACAGACTACCATGACAAACACCGACACCATTCAGAAACTCCAGAACTGCATGGCGGAGATGGAACGCAAGTACCGTAAAGAAATTCAAAGGTTGAAAGCTGACCGCGATCAATAGGAAACCAAAGCAAGACATCCTAAGGGAGACGAACGCTCTCCTATTACCAGAGAAGAACAGATGTAAGGTGAATCGCGTCCTCAACAGCATGTCAACCCTTTGCCCATTCGTAGTTCAACACAAAACTACCGAATGGAGAGGGATAACACATGGTCCAATCCTTTTATTGACTGCATTAGGGAAGTCGATATCCCGTTCGGCTTGAAACCTCTGCACTTAGAGAGATATGATGGCACCACCGACCCCTCCTCTCACAGCCAAATCTTTACACAAACAATGACGCCATATTATGCCGAGTGTTCCTTACGTCCTTGAAGGGAGCAGATTTAGCATGGTATGGTGACCTCCCTGAACGTCCATTGACAGTTTCTTAGCTTTGATTAACACACTTCTAGTGTGATTATTATTATTTCAGTTGGTATCAGAGTTCAGTCTTACGGGTTGAGTATTTAACAATACTAAGGAAAAGATGCAGTAAATCAAAGAAAGAAATGGAAAAAAGGATTCTCCACCAACAAACCACACATGTTCGCAGGTGTGAAATAATGGATGATTGGTCATTTTGAATCCATTCACATTGACTTATGGGATGTTGTGGAAAATGGAAATTACATTCCATATGATGACCAGTTAAATGAAATCCCAAGGAGCTAGTGGACAGAGGAGCAAAAACTCATATTCCTACTCAACTCCAAGGCTCATAATGTGATGCTATAGGCCTCATTAGAGGAAGAATACATCAAAGTACACAACTCCAGGAGTGTCAAGCTAATGTTGAACACTCTAGTTGTGACTTATGAAGGAATGTCACAGGTAAAGAGGAACAAACTAAGTGTCCTCACTCGTAAGTGTGAGCTCTTCTCTATGAAAGAAGGTGAAGACATACAAAGTATGTATGGACGCTTTCAAACCATTCTTAATGAATTAAGATATCTAGACAGAACTTATGATAACTATGATCATATTGACAAAATCATATATATATATATATATATATATATATATATATATATATATATATACTGATAAATAATTTTGCATTATTTGTGAGATACATTTATTATTTCTTAGATCATTATCTTTTAACTAATTTTTCAGAACATTATTCAGTGATAAAAAAAATTGATTATCTTGTGAAAATAAAAAAATATCAATATTTTTAAATCATTTGTCAATTTAAAAAGTCTAACAGTTAACATAATTTTTTTTAATTGTTTTCATTTATTAAAAAAAATCAGTTTTTTTTAACATGATCTATTTCGTTAATTAATATTTTTAAATTTTATTTTAGTATGTTGATTTGCTTTTAGATATTAATTTAAAAATTAACAATTAAATTGATAGCTAATTTCAAATTTAAAAATCAAATTAGTTAATAATAAACCAATTTTTTTCAAAAAAAAAATTGTTGTGACATTGTTCTTTGTCAGTAGCTAATCTTTTTTTTTTTTCAAATTAAAAAAACTGTATTTAAGTGTTTGTTATTTCATTTTATTTTTAGGTCTCTTTCATACTTAGTTTTCTACATTTCTTAACTATATCATGTCTGTTTTATATTAGATATCCATTTAACAACTTAACAGTTAATTTCAATTTTCAATTTAAAAAATCTGACAGTTAACCGATTGTTTATTAATAACTGACCATTTTTTGAATTTTTAACGCCTATCAATTTTTTAATTAAAATTGAAATTTTTTTTGCACAAATTCTAATTTGTGTGTGTATATATATATATATATATATATATATTGACAAAAAAATTATATTTAAGAAACGTTAATATGTTAAACAATTGTGACAAATATGCCCTGTGTTTATCTCAACAGATAAGTGATATATTGAGACAAATAAACAAAAGATGTATTAGACAAAGAAATTAACAAGTGACTCGTATTAACAACATAATACTAATGGTTTTTTTTCTTGAAAAATAAAATGTTTTTAATCAGATAAGGGTAACTAACAAAGAGATAAAAAATGGCATAACACAGTGGTTACTAAATTTCATATAAAACAATGTTTTTCAACACCAAATAAGGATGATACAAAAACATATTATTAGAAAATTCTTCATCATATAATGTATACCATAAGTACATTTGCCTATCGAAATTTTCTTGGGAACCCATTGAATCAAAACTATAATTGACCATCATATGAGGTGAAAATTTCTGGTCCATCAGCAGAAAGCCTATTATTAATTTGCAAGACATTATATTACATAAAACCATAGTTGTGAAATTCGATCATTGACCCGATCGAGATAGTTCGTCACTAGATAGTACGTCACTGGATCAGTGGTCCAACCGGTTGGTCAGTAATTGACCCGATCTATATTAAAAATTCAAAATTATATTATATATACATATATAACTAACATTATTTGATTAAGAAAAATTCATTCATAATTCTATACTGAAAAATTCAAAATAACAATTGAAGTATTAAAGTTGATAACACAAGCAAAATATATTAAAAATAAAAAAGACTTTAAATAGCAACTACCTAAATAAAAAACACAAAAGCCCATTTCGAAAAAGTTATATGAAAACTGCAGAAGTTAAAAAATGGGTACAGAAAGCAAATTAGGCCCAAATCACACAAACCCTACAATATATATTCTTCTTTTCTCCTTCTCTTGGTGCAGCTGTGCTTCTCTTCCTGCGCCTTCCTCACTCTTCTGGCACTCTTTTTCGTGTTTCTCCTTTTTACACCTTAATTGATGGTGCTCTGTATCCCCTTTTTCTTCTACAAGAACTACACCAACTAAAACCTTCTTTTTTAACTTTTTTTCTTGGTGTGGTTTCTTCTTCTTCTTTTTCAACTAAAACCTGCAAGAAGTGGACAGGTGAACGCCGATGACGCTGTCGTTTCTGCAAAGATCGAGAACAAACGTCTCCGCCTCGACGACGTTGTTTTGTGATTTTGAAGCTTTTTTTTTTTCACCAACCCGGTCCGAGTCCTAAAAATCAGCCGGATTTTCGGTTCTTCCCAAAATCGTCTGGTTTTCTTCGGGCCAAACCGGATCACATGTATGGCCGGTTCATTAGCCAACTCGACCCGGTTGATGCTCCGAATCCCGGTCTAATCGGTCTGACCTACCGGTCTAAACCAGTTTTCACAACTATGCATAAAACTATAGGAATATAGAAATCAACCATCACGCGCAAAGGAAAGTGTATAAGTATTCACAGTTCTTTCATTTTAGAATCATATAGCCGATTGGCATCAAAATGTGATATCACATCATCACACTTTATCAAACAAAAGCGTAATAAAACAAAATCCAGCTATAAAGTCAATATTGAATGCAATTTGAATTTTAAAAAATGTTAAATAAAATATGAACAAACACAAATGATATGAGAATAGAGAATGAAGTAGGGAAAATATATTGTAAAAATGAGTATTGGAGAACAAGAAGCGTACCGTTGTAAGAGAAGAAAAGATTCAAGAGTGAGACACTCTAGAATCGTGGAGAGTTTTAAAAACAAAAGGATGAGCCAGTTACGGTATATTTTTTATAGATTGATACCAATTAGATTTATTTAAAACTAAAAACTAAAAAAAATATTTAAGTGGAGACATTTAAAGTAATTTGAATTATTTATATTTTAAGAAGTGTATAAAGGAAGAAATTACAGCAAAAGAAGAAATCACGTGTCAAAAGAAGAACGAGACAAACGATAATTTTTCAAGATTAAATCAAAAATGGATAGTATATTGATATTGATTACATTAAAAATCATAACCTTTTTGTTAACACTCCCCTATTTTCCTTTCTAACTAGCTTAGTTTATAATGTCTTATACGGAAATTAAATTCACATTTTATTATTTATGGGAATAATTTTTATATTATTTGAATTTTAATATATTTTATTTAGTTTAAATTTTAATAAATGTATATTAGTAGATATATCAATAAATATTTAAATATATTTTATATATACACTTGTAATGGATTTAAAAATTTTTAAATTATAATATTTAATATTAAATTAATATATAGAATAAATTATTGTTGATTTAAATTATTTTCTTGGACAGTTAATTAAAATTGTGCACACGTATATTTCATATTAGTAAAATATAATTATATGAATTTACTTAAATTTTACTTGTGCAGATTATAAAAAAAACACTAGAAATGACTCTTTATTAGTTGTGTTCACTTAAAATATACATCTAATGGGATATTTGTCACATATTTACTTTGATAAACAAAAAATATATCATATCAATATCAATTTATATGATTCTTTAACTTATTATATAACTTTTTTAAAAATAGAATAAATATGAAATCTGAATATTCAAATTTATATGATTCTTATGTACTATAATTGATTTTATTGGAAATAGAATAAAGTAAAATAAAATAAATATAAATTTATATTAATTAAATTATTTGGAGGAAATACATATGAGGATGTTACGTGACATTATTCTTTAGAATAAAACCTTCTTTATATACACACACATTAGAGTGTAATGACACGTGCCAGGCATGGTAAATATTATTTTTGAATATCATAAAATATTTTAAATATGTTAATTTTTTTTAAAATGTATATTAGAAATTATTTATAACTAAAAAATTAATTTATTTTAATCATGGATTGTAAAGTATAATATTTCTAGCAATTAATTATTGTCGTTCATTTAGATAGTTACTAGATATTTAGTAGATAATGATTTTAAAAGATATTAAAATGTGAGAAAATAGTCAAAATACAATTAATTATGCATTAGGTAAAAGAATAATTTAAATAATTATTGTTAAATAATATTTAAATGAATTTTTTTTGTCTAAACCATAGATACTCTACTAAATATAATTTTGTTCAAGTCGGATACAACTATTATAGATGAGAAAGCTTTCCCTCCAAATATTTATCAGAATTACATACTTAGGATTTGAACTAAAAACCTCTAGTTAAGCTAGAACAACTCCATACTAATTGATTTACATGTTTGGTGGTATTATAATAAAAATTACTCACTCATGCAATAAAATAATTAAAGCAAACCATTTTTTTTTATAAAATTACATTTTTAACTATACATTTTTAATTCAAAACCTAACCTTAAATGGCTCGTGTATGCATTAAATATATATATATATATATATATATATATATATATATATTCTAAATAATGCTATAAGATATTTAAAAATTTAAAAATATGAAAAATTGAGAAATTTGAATAAGGAATTATGAACTAAAAAAATTGCACTAAATATCAATAATGTATCATAAAATAAATGCATTTAATTGTATATTATCAAAATATTTGGGTTGTATTCACATATGTGAAAATGATTTATTTAATGGGAGAATTCATAATCAATTATCATCATGTGCAAAATTTTCTTGGATCAGTGATATCACACACTGCAAATAGGATTAGTTTCTAATCCAATAAGTTGGAGACACTTGTGGTATTTGATAAAGGACAAAAAAAATCAAATTTAAGTGGATAAAACATTTAGCGAATCAAATGGACCCTTAGATTATGATCGACAAGACATTTTAGATAGTTTTTACCTTTTTTATTAGTCAAAAAACTAATTTGACTATCCGATAAATAATATTTTCTTAGTAAGCTTCTTAGTATTAGCTTCAATCATCTTTTGAAATGCTACTCGAAGCAATATTTTTAAAATGATAGTTTTAAAATTTTTAAATTTTCTTTCATTTTATATTTAGTATATTTATCTAATTTTCTAATTATTTTTTAAATAAATTATGATTTTTTTATGTTATTTTACTTTTTCAGCTACTTCAACATATAACTAAACACTTATAATTAATAAGCTAATTTTTTAGCTTTCAACAACTAGCCTACTTTCCAGCTTTCTACTTTCCATCTTTCAGTTAGCGCTTTAGCAAATATAACCTTAATTAGGCTTTCTTATGCTTAAAAGAAAATTACACAAAACAAATTTTGAAAAAGAAATTTAAGAAATTTATCTTATAAAGAAAACTTAAAAAAAAATTAAAAATAGTTTTAACTTTTTTACTTCTATTTTTCCTTTTCTTTCTTTATTTCAAATTCTAAAATCTAATAAAATATTATTTAAGAAAGTTTAACTCAAAAGTAATGTATAAGTTTAAAAATTAAAGAATAAACGACTTAACTTTATACTTATAAATTATTTTATTTAACTTTTATTTAAGGTATTCTAAAAAAAATACTGTTTAAGAAATTTTAATTTAAAAGTGAATTTGAAGTTTAAAAATTAAAGAATTATAAGACGACTTAACTTTAAACTTAAAAATTCTTATTTTTAAATCTTTTTTACAATTATTTGTAACTTTAATTTTAACTTATCTTTTTAAGATTAAAAAATTTTAGACCAAATATTACTTTAGTGTCTCATCAAGTCTAAAATCATATGTATTTTCACAATTTAAAAAAAAAAGAAAAACAAAATTTTATAAAAACTGAAATAAAAGATATCTCATATATTTTCAAACAAAAATATAACTAACCACAAAAATTTCATTAGAGCCAAACTAACAGTACGTAACAGTAGCAAAACGAGAGTGAGACACCTCAATTATTCGTAAATACTTTATAACTTCACTCATTCAACATGTTTACAGTAGATTGACAGGTGGCACAAAACATATATATATATATATATATATATATATATATATATATATATATATATA
>CM023941.1:10621585-10639174 GCA_013407115.1 Glycine latifolia
GTGGGCTATTAACTCGCCTGGGTGACTAAAATGAACTAAAATTGCTCGCCTGGGCGACCAAACTCGACCAGGCCAGCCCCTATAAATACCCAAGCACCCCCAAGGCATTTCAACACTCTCTCAACCTCCATTCTTCTCCTCCATGCTTCTTCTAAGCATTTTCTTAGTTTTTTTGTAGTAAATAGTAGTATTAGGTAGGTTAGGGAAGTGAGAGAAGTGAGATTTAGTGTGGAGACTCTGCCGGAAAGAAGCGGTGATGTGGCCCTTCATCAATTCTTCTCTTAAGGAGGTTCTCTCCATGCTTTGTTAGTTTCTCTTAAGGATTGGATGTAATCTTCTACTTTTAAGTATCTCTTTTAATATTTATTTATGCATAAGTCGTTTCTATTTATTATTGGTAATTTTATTCCGTTCTTAATGCTTGATTCTACTTGATCACTAGTTTCATGAAATTGGATTCTAAGTTTAACTGGAAAGTAATCTTAGGATTTGAACTGAATAATTTTACTCATTGCGTTACGATCACTAGGAATAGGGCATACCGTTTTTATTGCATAAAAGCACGCGATTATAATTCTTAATGCTGGGATATTTACTTTGTATGCGAGGGATTGATATTCGGTAAATATCTTTAGAACTCGATTGCGAGGAATCGATTCGAGGTTAACATAGTGTGCATCAATAATAATAGAAAATGATTTATACATGGTAATATCAATTGGATACCGAGGGGTATGAATGATGAAATCCAAATCCTACGCTTTTCTTTAATTAATTAAAATCGTTTTATTAGCTTCCGTAATCTTCCGTAATTTTTCGTTATTTCCGTAAAACCATCAAAACTTCGACCATACTTGTTGTACATAACTATTAAACTGTTAAATTCTATTTGGAAAAACTGAGTAGCACAAGTCCCTGTGAAGACGAACTTTTATAAATTTTGTAACTTACAACTACAATTGGTACGCTTGCCAAAAGTCTAACAACCTACTCATTTGTGGTTTTCTTGCCCTTCTCCAAATTCTTCTTCACACACCATGTGGATCCTATCATTGAAGAAGATGAATTTGATGTTGAAACTTCTTCTAATTCCATGGTTATCCAAGTATATGATCCTCTATTCTTTCTTGTCTATGTTTGTTTGCTTGAAGCTAAACTAGCTAGAGCACCAAAGAAACCCTTGCTCAATCCTTACAGGACCGCACTCATGCTGACAATGAGACTCACAAATGGTTCATGATTATAGATTACTTTGATAATAAAATTACTGGTTAGAAACCTCTTCGTCCTCTAGGCCACATGCTAGCCCTATTCATCTTTCATCTAATTCTAATGACGTGGGTGATGAGTTTCTCAAGAAGCTTGATGAAAATGTTGCCAAACAAAAGGGGGAGAAAAAGTAAAAGCTAAAGCCCAACATCATATGATGGGGAGTGACAAAGTTGGAAGAAAGCATTAGTTCAAGGCAAGTTTTTATGGTTAGTTTTGCCCTGAAACATTTTATTTTGTACTTAAAATAGATCTTCTTGATGTGAAAATCTATATATGAATAAAATGAGATGCTTTATGTTATATGCTTAGACTTTATCTCAATGTAATATGATGCATTATGATCTATTTTTAATATATATCATTTGCATTTGATAAGACTGACTAACCCTTTGATGTGATACATGCCTTCATCTTTTAATTTTGTGTTTGTTTGACTCATAAAAAAACTGAGATATTGTTAAGTCAAAAGATATTTATGTCTTAGGACGAATCAAGACCTTTATTTATTTTGATTAGATGTAAACAAATATGTTGCATCTTATGCGCTATCAAAACATGTTTTGCGAAGTCTGTGTCTGATATTTCATACAATAACAAGATAGAATCATGATTTGATACGACATTAAAGATGACATTTAAGACTTCATTTATTATTGTGTCAAAGATCTATTGTGCAAATATATTCTCCTAGGATCTGTCGAATTCTATGAAGATTAAATGAAACTAAGTTTTGAAATACCTCAATCACCATCAAAAGAAGAGTTGGGTTGCAAAGACCTCATGAAGACATATGTGCATTTAATGCCCCAATGTCCATTTTCTTCATACTCAAGCTTAAAAGAGGAAATATGTTTGTTTAGAGACAATGAATACTTAATTGAAGGAGTCCTATAAATACCAGAAGCTTTGAAGACATGAAGGAGAACTACAACGCTCATTATTCAAATTCTTTCGGAAAAAAAATCTATGTGTAAATTCTTGTAAAGTTTAGAAAAACTCTTAAAACATTTGTTCATCTTGGGAGAAAGGACTAAGTGCTGAAATTGCTTATCTGTCTATAAGACAATAAAGTGCTAATCATTGTGCAATCAACCAACAAATCTTTTGATTTGTGTTAGAGCCAGTAGTGACTTGGTAGATTCATGAATATTGGTTGTAACTGTTTGATATAGGGGGAGCATCTTAAAGCTTGAAGCTTAGGACTTGAAGATTGGTTTTGAGCTTTTTCACATGCCTTGGAATGCCTTGGAAGATTGTAAATCAAATTAAGTGTTAAAGAGGCCAATCTGTTGATCCTTGCATTGCATACATTTAATCATTCATGTGCCTAAGTGTTTTAACCAAGAATCAAAACATGTTTTTACAAAAGAACCAAAGAAGCAATGTTTTTGGAAAGATGCAAAATACACTGGTTTAATCGATTACACAACATATTAATCGATTATTTACTTCATTTTCAAAATCTGGAAAAACTTTGATGAACACTTTAATCGATTACCATGTAATGTAATCGATTACATAAGACTTTTTGAAAAGATGGTTCTACTGCAATAATCGATTACCAGGTATTGTAATCGATTACACAATGCTCTCTGAAAAACATGTTGCACTGCTTTAATTGATTACCGTTTCTCGTAATCGATTACACAAGGCTTTAAATGAAATGTTGTGCTACTAGTTTAATCGATTATGGCTCGTATTAATCGATTATTTTGCTCATCGTTCAAACCCAGAAAACATCTGAACACTTTAATCGATTAAAATGGTGATTTAATCGATTACTTAAGCGTTTTAATCGATTATTTGGTGCGTTTAATCGATTAATGTTAGTTACGAAAATTTTATTATAAATAGGAGTGAGGCTTGCTCTGTTTAACAACTTGTCTAATACGAATTTCTGATTACCTTCAAGCTTTCACCAATATTCAAAGAGTTTTTCTGAACATATAAAACTCTTGTCCCATTTCTCAATCCATATGAGTTCTTGATTAATTACTTGGGCAAGAATCTTTCAAAGAAGAATAGGAGAGCATGTTCTGAAGTTTCATTTGATGATTCAACTCTGTTGGTAATTCATTTGCATTCATAATCATTGGATCATCAGGTTGTTTCTCTCTATTCTCTTTGGGTGTAATTCTGTTTTGAATTTCTGTAATTGGATGTTATTGTAATTTGTTCTTGAGGCTTGCACTAGAGTAGTGTTCTCTTGGGAAGAACAGAGTAGTGTTCTCTGGTTCTTGTTGATAAGGTGTCTAATAGTGTTTTAGATTTCCTTTCTTTATCTAGGGTTGATAAAGAGTAAATGTAATCAAGCTTGTAAGAACTGAAATTTTCAATAGTGGAATTCTAAGTTAGTGTTGATTAGGAACTGGATGTAGCTTCTCTTGAGAAGTGAACTAGTATAAATTCTTGTGTTGATTCTCTGCTCTCTAATCTCTTTTGGTTATCTTGTTCATTGGTTCTTTGAATTCTTATCATTGCTCAACAAGTTCTATTTTGAGATATTGGTTCATTGAGCTGAGTGAATTGATTGAATTAAAGGTTTCTTGGTTTTAAAGTGATTAAGATCCTAACTCTGTGTAGAAAAGAAAATTTTAAAAGACCAAGTTTTAACCAATTCACCCCCCCTCTTGGTTAATTGTGGGTATTCCTATTGTTTTCAATTGGTATCAGAGCAGATTCTTGAGAGTTATTCAAGATCGCTATCCTTCTTTAAAAAGAAAATGAATACCTCAAAAATTATCTTCAAGGAGGGTGCCTCTCTCAATCGTCCTCCAATGTTTGAAGGAGAGCACTTCAGTTTTTGGAAAAATAGAATGAAAATCTTTATTCAATCAAATGACCCAGGTGGTTGGAATGCAATAGAAAAAGGTCTTGTGATGCCTATTAAAACTGTTGGTAATGATATGATTCCCAAAGAATGGGATGAAATGACTAATGCTGAAAAGAGAGTTGTTCAATATGATTTTAAAGCTAAGAATATGATTACTTCTGCACTTTCTTCTGATGAATTCTTTAAAATAGTTAGGTGCAATAGTGCAAAGGAAACATGGGAGATGCTGGAGATAACTCATGAAGGTATTGATGAAGTTAGAAGATCAAGGAAGCATGCCTTAATACATGAGTATGAAATGTTCAAAATGAATCCCACAGAAAACATATCTCAGCTTCAAACAAGGTTCACTCACATAGTAAATCATCTTCTTGGTCTTGGAAAGATATTTGATGTTGAAGAACTGAATATCAAAATCCTAAAGTGCCTCACAAGACCATGGCAACCAAAGGTGACAGCAATCAAAGAATCAAAAGACCTATCTAAAATGTCAATGGCTGCACTATTTGGTAAGCTACTTGAATATGAGCTTGAAATGTCACAACTAACCAATTCTGAAGATGCAGAAAAGAAACACAAAAGCATAGCCTTAAAAGCTGCATCCTTAAAAATGGAAAAGGTGGAAGATTCAAGTGAAGAAGATGATGAAGACAACATGAACTTAATTGTCAAAAAGTTCAGCAAATTCTTAAGGAGAAACAAGAATAGGAAGTTCACAAAGAACAATAACAACACCAACAAAAGAAGTGACAACAACTTCACTTGCTTTGAATGTGGCAAACCTGGCCATATTAAATCTGAATGCTCAATTTTCTTGAAGAAGCAACAAAGTGAAAACAAGGTGAAGAAAGAAGGAAAGCCCAAGAAAGCCTATATTGCTTGGGAAGATAATGAATCAACAACCTCTGAATCATCAAGTGAGGATGAAGAAGCAAATGTGTGTCTCACCTCTACAATTGAAGAAGATGATGATTTATCAATTGCTAAAACTGAAGTAAGTTCTGAATTTGATCAAGCTATTGATGCCTTTCAAGAAATGCATGAAGAAGCCCAAAGGCTTGCAAAATCCAATAACAAGCTGAAAGGAGATCTTAGATGGCATGTCACAAAACTTGTTGAATTACAATCTGAAATTTGTAAACTAAAAGAAGAAAATGAAAAACTTGTTTCAAGTTACAAATTAAATGGTTGTGTATGTGCTTCTTCTTCATCTAATGTTGACAAATACAATGATTTGCAAAAAGAGTTTGATGAGTTCAAAAGAAGTCATGGTGAAAAAATTATGGTAGTACTTTCTGAAAATAATTACTTGGTTGATCTTTTGAAAAGACTTTACAAAGGAAAGTGCAACTTGGCTGAAATGCTAAGTGTACAAAAGTATGCTGGAGATACTTATGGTTTGGGTTACAAACATGAATCAAAATCCAATGGAAGAACTAAGTTTGTGCCTCCAAAACAGAAATATACAAAAGCAATTTCAAAACCAAGGTTTAACCACATGACTTATTTTGAAAACACACAAAGAACTATCACTTGCAACTATTGTATGAAGAAAGGCCACACATCTTATAAATGCTATGCTAGGAGATTCTATGTGCCTAATGGAGAATGCATTTGGGTGGCAAGAAAAAGCAAAACAACTAAGAAGTGATCACATGGACTTGAAGTAATTACTATGGGCTTGTCATTGTTGATGATTACTCTAGATTCACATGGACTTTGTTTTTGAAATCCAAGAGTGACGTTTTCAATGCTTTTAGAAAACTGGCCAAACTTACTCAAAATGAAAAAGGAAGCAAAATTATCTCAATAAGAAGTGATCATAGTGGAGAATTCCAAAATGAACATTTTGAAAAGTTCTGTGAAGAAAATGGAATCAACCACAATTTTTCAGCTCCAAGAACACCTCAACAAAATGGTGTTGTGGAGAGGAAAAATAGATCCCTTGAAGAAGGTGCAAGAACTCTTCTTAATGAGACTAATTTGCCTAAACATTTTTGGGCTGATGCTGTAAGTATAGTTTGCTACACCTTGAATAGATTGCTAATAAGGCCTATTTTAAAGAAAACTCCTTATGAACTATACAAAGGTAGAAAACCAAACATTTCTCATTTGAGAACCTTTGGTTGTAAGTGTTTTGTGTTAAATAATGTCAAAGAATCACTTGGAAAATTTGATGCTAAAGCTGATGAAGTCATTTTTCTTGGATATTCATTACAAAGCAAAGCATATAGAGTTTTCAATAAAAGAACATTATGCATGGAAGAATCAGTTCATGTTATTTGTGATGAATCTAATCCCTCTAAAGAGGAAAAGAAGTGTGATATTGATGCAGGTACTATGGAAGAATTCATTCAATTAAATGACTCATTGATAAAAGAAAAGGAAGAACCAAGTGCTGAAACAGAATAATCAACATCTAGACATGAGCCTAAAGATTGGAGAACAACAAGAGATCTCTCCCTTGATAACATAATTGGTGAAGTCTCAAAGGGAGTTTCTACTAGATCTTCATTAAGAAATCTCTGTTGTAACATGGCTTTTGTTTCACAAATTGAACCAAATAGTATTGATCAAGCATTGTTAGATGAACATTGGTTAATGGCTATGCATGATGAGTTGAATCAATTCAAAAGAAATGAAGTTTGGGAGTTAGTCCCTAGAACATCAACTCATAAACCTATAGGCACTAAATGGATTTTTAGAAATAAGCTGGATGAAAGTGGAATCATAGTAAGGAACAAAACTAGATTGGTTGCTAATGGATACAACCAAGAGGAAGGTATTGACTATGATGAAACTTATGCTCCAGTAGCCAGATTAGAAGCCATTAGGTTATTGCTTGCATATGCTTGTTTGATGAATTTCAAATTGTTTCAAATGGATGTCAAAAGTGCTTTCTTAAATGGATACATAGAAGAGGACATTTATGTAGAACAACCTCCTGGATTTATTGATTATAAACATCCAAATCATGTCTACAAATTAAGAAAAATATTGTATGGTTTGAAACAAGCACCTAGATCTTGGTATGAAAGGTTAAGTAAATTTCTGGTTGAACAATCTTTCATAAGAGGTCAATTTGATAAAACCTTGTTCATAAAGAGAAAAGGAAATGATATACTATTAGTTCAAATTTATGTAGATGACATAATTTTTGGTTTAACTAATCCATCAATGTGCAGAGAATTTTCAGCTACAATGCAGGGTGAATTTGAAATATCAATGATTGGGGAACTCACATTCTTTTTAGGATTACAAGTCAAGCAATTAAAGAGTGGAACTTTCCTAAGTCAATGAAAGTACTGTCAAGAGATGATTAAAAAGTTTGAAATGAAAAGTTGCAAGGATGCTGCAACACCTATGGCAACTTCTACTTATCTTGACATAGATGACAAAGGCAGGAGTGTTGATGAATCCAAATACAGGGGAATGATTGTTCCTTGCTGTACCTCACTGCTAGTAGGCCTGATATAATGCTAAGTGTTTGCTTGTGTGCTAGATATCAAGCCAATCCCAAGGAATCTCATCTAACAGTAGTCAAGAGGATTCTTAAGTATCTCAAGTCCACACCAAAAGGTACACCTATCAGCTTACTTGGATATTCTGATTCTGATTTTGCAGGGTGCAAGTTGGATAGAAAGAGCACAAGTGGAGCATGTCACTTGCTAGGGAGCTCATTAATCTCTTGGCACTGCAAGAAGTAATCATGTGTTACATTATCCACTGCTGAAGCAGAATATATATCAGCTGGAAGCTGTTTTGCACAAAGCCTTTGGTTGAAACAACAACTTTAGGACTTTGGTGTTGAGCTAAAGGAAATACCTCTGCTGTGTGATAATACAAGTGCCATCAACATTTCCAAAAATCCCATCATGCACTCCAGGACAAAGCATATTGAAATCAGACATCACTTTATCAGAGACCATATCCAATAGGGTAACATCAAAATTGAATTTGTTGAAACCAATTTTCAATTAGCTGATATATTTACCAAACCCTTGGATAGAGATAGATATTACACTCTAAGAAACATGCTAGGCATCCTTGATTAATCCAATATTTGCTAATGTATGCTTGATTTGTGCCAAACCATGAGAAATAATTGAATGTTTGCTCAATAATCATTTGCATTTGAAAATTCGAAGTTGTGCTGCATAAAAACTATTCAATCTGCATCTTTTACTGTGATAATCGATTAAGGCACGAAATAATCGATTAAAATCACTTAAAAAGCCATTGGGAATGAAATTTAAGCTCATGTAATCGATTACACAAGCGAAATAATTGATTATTCTATTTAGAAATCCTGTTCAGAAAATCCACTCCATTGGAATAATCGATTAAACCAATGAAATAATCGATTACACAAGCTTCAAAATGTTTTGCAAAATCTCACTTCCACTGGAATAATCGATTAGATTGTTCTGAAACACACTGAAATTTGTATTCTCACTGTGATAATCGATTACATATGAGGATAATCGATTACACTTCATCTTCCTCAACTATATTGTTATGAAATAATTGATTACTTTACGAGTTAATCGATTACTGTATGTTCTAAAATTGTTTTTTCTTAAGAATTAATCGATTACATATGCAAAATAATCGATTAATCTTGGAGTTACTAGAGAATCTGCAAAATCTGAAAGATTTTCTTGGAAATTGTAACTGCCCAACTACAACCAAATTCAAATTTTGAATCTTCTAAGCCTTCAATTGAGTGGTTAATGTGTGGTAACTGTTTTCATTTTCAAATTTGAAACTTGGAGCCTAAATTCTTCTATAAATACAGCCTATGCTCTTGTGCAAAAGTCACACCTTACTCATCTTCCTCTTTAAGCACTTCTGTGTCTTTCTTCCTTAGGGTTTAGAGACCTTACCTTAGCTTTCTTTTCTTCCAGTAACCATGTTTGCACCAAAGAGACCAAGGCCCTCAAAAGAAAAGCTGAATCCTCCAACCCAGCTGCAAACAGGTTAGATCATTGGTTTTCAAATGAACAAGAAAAAATGACCTACCTTCAGTTTAATGCAACAAAGCTAATAGGTCCTCCTAAATACCTCTCCCTAGACTGGTTTAGAAGTGAAGGTTTTCAATTCCCAACCTTTATAGAAGCCCAAGGTCTTAAAAAACTTGTGGAGATGAAGGGTACATTTTACCCTGAATTGGTCAAGGTATTCTATACCTGTGCCAAATTCTCAATGGAAGGGACAATCCTGACCCAAGTCAATGGGGTTGCAATAGAAATCACCCAAGAAATATGGGAAGAAGTTGATGGTCTGTCCTTTGATGGTGAGAGGAGGTTTGAAGAAGAAGTGGGTGGGTACAACAGGATTGACACCTATAGAGGGATGCTTCTTAATCCTCAAATGAGGTTGAAGCTTAGGCTAAGCACTGGACCCATGACCCATGAGGATAGGCTTCTCCACTACATCATCACTTACATTCTTACCCCTAGAGCAACAAACCATGCCCAAGCCACTGATGATGATTTACATCTTGTTTATGCCTTGAAGAATGGCATTAAGATGAACTGGATTCTTATTCTCTAGGAAATAATGCTGAAATCCAAAAGGTTGATGAAGTATCCCTTCCTATATGCTGTTCTTATCTCTAGGTTCATTGACTATTTTCAAGTAGATGTCTTTAATGAGGTTGTTGACAACACCAACTCTAGCAACAGCCTCATCAAAGAGAAGCATCTTACCAAGCTGGGGACGACCAAGACCCCATATGGATGGCAAATGGCTGGACAACAACTTCCTGCCCCTGAGCAAGGAGATGATGCTGATGCTGCTGCTGATGATGATGATGATGAAGATGCTGGCCCTACTGCACCAACTTATAGCCCCTTTGAATCCTTAATGATTCAAAAGATGAATGCCTTGCCATCACTACATCATGAGCATCAGGCTGAGACTAATACATCTCTGGAAGAAATAAGATCTAGGATAGAAACTATTGAACCTAGGATTATCCTTGATTATTCAGGAAATGAGGATTAGGCTTCTAGGATTTCATGTTTAGTTTTACTCTGTTTTTATATTATTTTTCATTTTTTTTCAATGTACTGCATTTCCCTTATCAATTAATGTAATTTGCTTTCTCTCTTATCCTTATTTGCTGTGCCATTACTTTTTTTTGCCTTTGATAAGCCAAATAGAGGGAGAAAATTTGATTGATTGTGGATTAAAATGCAACTCTGTTTTGCTCTCTGTTGTACTCTGTTTTTCTGCTGATTTTTTGCCAATCAATGATTCATGAACTTAACTAAGTTTAAAGGAGTAAATCAAGTCAGGGGAATCCAATGAAAATAAATGATCAATGCAAGCTTAATACTTAACACTTGCTCTTGGCAAAAAGGCTGATTTGATTTTCAGGTTAACAAAGTTCAAGACTCTCATCTTGCTTATCCTTAAAGCAATTCCAACTTAAGCAGATGGTCAATCAATATTTGGTATGTTCAAAGCCAAAAAAGGGGAGATTGTTGGAGATAGGGGGAGCATCTTAAAGCTTGAAGCTTAGGACTTGAAGAATGGTTTTGAGCTTTTTCACATGCCTTGGAATGCCTTGGAAGATTGTAAATCAAATTAAGTGTTAGAGGCCAATCTGTTGATCTTTGCATTGCATGCATTTAATCATTCGTGTGCCTAAGTGTTTTAATAAAGAATCAAAGCATGTTTTTACAAAAGAACCAAAGAAGCAATGTTTTTGGAAAAATGCAAAATACACTGGTTTAATCGATTACACAACGTATTAATCGATTATTTGCTTCATTTTCAAAATCTGGAAAAGCTTTGATGAACACTTTAATCGATTACCATGTAATGTAATCGATTACATAAGACTTTTTGAAAAGATTATTCTACTGCAATAATCGATTACAAGGTATTGTAATCGATTACACAATGCTCTCTGAAAAACATGTTGCATTGCTTTAATCGATTACCGTTTCTCGTAATCAATTACACAAGGCTTTAAATGAAATGTTGTGCTACTGGTTTAATCGATTACGGCTCGTATTAATCGATTATTTTGCTCATTGTTCAAACCCAGAAAACATATGAACACTTTAATCGATTAAAATGGTGATTTAATTGATTACTTAAGCTTTTTAATCAATTATTTGGCGCGTTTAATCGATTAATGTTAGTTACGAAAATTTTATTATAAATAGGAGTGAGGCTTGCTCTGTTTAACAACTTGTCTAATACGAATATCTGATTACCTTCAAGCCTTCACCAAGATTCAAAGAGTTTTTCTGAACATATAAACCTTTTGTCCCATTTCTCAATCCATATGAGTTCTTGATTAATTACTTGGGCAAGAATCTTTCAAAGAAGAATAGGAGAGCATGTTCTGAAGTTTCATTTGATGATTCAACTCTGTTGGTAATTCATTTGCATTCATAATCATTGGATCATCAGGTTGTTTTTCTCCATTCTCTTTGGGTGTAATTCTGTTTTGAATTTCTGTAATTGGGTGCTATTGTAATTTGTTGTTGAGGCTTGCACTAGAGTAGTGTTTTCTAGGGAAGAATAGAGTAGTGTTCTCTGGTTCTTGTTGATAAGGTGTCTAATAGGGTTTTAGATTTCCTTTCTTTATCTAGGGTTGATAAAGAGTAAATGTAATCAAGCTTGTAAGAACTGAAATTTTCAATAGTGAAATTCTAAGCTAGTGTTGATTAGGAACTGGATGTAGCTTCTCTTGAGAAGTGAACCAGTATAAATTCTTGTGTTGATTCTCTGCTCTCTAATCTCTTTTGGTTATCTTGTTCATTGGTTCTTTGAATTCTTATCATTGCTCAACAAGTTCTATTTTGAGAGATGGTTCATTGAGCTGAGTGAATTGATTGAATTAAAGGTTTCTTGGTTTTAAAGTGATTAAGATCCTAACTCTGATTTAGAAAAGAAAATTTTAAAAGACCAAGTTTTAACCAATTCACCCCCCTCTTGGTTAATTGTGGGTATTCCTATTGTTTTCAGTAACAAGCTTGGATTAAAACTTGAGTTAAGGATCCAGAAGTGACAATGATAAATACTTGTAACTTGTTGAAGTTAGTGGAACTTAGTGGTTTGCCAATGATTAGACTTAGTCCTCGGTGATTGAGATGAACAAATATAAATTTCATATGTCTAATTCTTATTGTTTTCTCTTCTGCTATTTGAACTGACGTAAGGTTTGAATTTGATCTTTGCATTTGACAAACTCTGTTTGTCTTAGAAAGATTTGAAAGTAATCAACCTCTGTTAAAAGCTATCTCAATAGCTAAGATGGCACACGTAAGCTCTGCAAAAAAGGAATTATTTACACCCAAATTTTGAGAAAAACAACCAAGAGAGTTAGCTGAGTGATCCCTAAAGATGCCGCCACAACCAGCTAAGCCAGGAGAGCTCTTAGCAAAGTCGTCAGTGTTGCACTTAACCTATCCCTACAAAGGTGGGTTTCAAGTGACTGTAGAAATATGATATGCTCTTCTAGGATGATCCAAAATACCAAGTTGCTTCTTGATGAAAAACTCCAAGATAGAAGAGTTCATTTCATACAAGATGAAGAAGCATTACCTATAATTCTAGTTTTGCTAATTATCAATGCAATAGCAGAGTGGAAGGAGATGGCTTTGTTATTGAAGTGCTTCATGTTTTCACAGTGCCATATGGCCCAAACAGAAAAAGTAGTTGCTGCCAAAGCAATGTCTTGCATATGATTGGACCAACCAATAGTAATGGAAGAGAGAAGCTTATTGATGGAGCTAAGGTTGATTGCACTATTAAATAAAGATTGGATCCCTTTCCAATTTTTAACAGAAAAAGGACATTGAAAAATTAAATGCTCATAAGACTCATAATCGCCCTCGTAAAGGCACAATGTGACAACCTTTCTCCCAAAGCTTGTCATCAATAAGGAGCTTGCCATGCATGATCCACCAAAGCATGAAAGAAGTTGATGGCAGGATTTACGAGTGCCAGAGGTCCTTGAAATTAGATTAAGGGGCAGCTGATTGATGAATATGACGGTAGGCATCTATGAAAGATAGATGGCCATTGTTGGAGTTGTTCCAAACAAGTCTATCTTTCGAAGGATAAACTGGGATGACCATAGCTTCAATTTCCCTCTCTAGCTTTGGAAACATGCCTTTAATCAAATCAAGAATCAGGTAGGAATTGTTATGGATAAACAGATTAACTATGGCTTCCATATGAGTCAAAAGAAGAAGGGAAAATTTACAGCTTCAGTGATGGGCTATGAAAGCCATTTATCTCACCAAAAGTTGATGAAGGACCCATCACCCAACAACCAAGAAATGTTGAGCTAAACTTCAGATAAAACACTTTTAATACAAAACCACATTGAAGATGAGATATAATGGGTTTTGGAAAAGCCACCAGCAAAACATCTAGCTCTGAACACACTTGTCCATTCTCCTCTGTTGGATACAAAAATAAAGGCCAATTCAACATAGCGGCCTTGTTAATGCTTTTAATGAAACAAATATCCAACCCGCCAACTAATTTAGAAGAACACACTTTGTGCCAAGCAATAGTTACCAATTTTCTGTTCATAATGTCACCAAACCAAATAAAATTATGGGTCCATTTGTCAATATCCTTTAGGAGAGAAATCAACCAAGAATAGATCATGAAGTTGTAAAGTAGCATATTATGGATAGCTGAGTTCACCAACTGAACTCTTCCCATGATGGAGAGAGTGGATCCTTTCCAAGTAGCTAGCTTACATTTGATTTTATCCGCAATGTGTTGAAGATGCTTCCTCCTTGGTTTCCCTTTAAACATAGGAATGCACAAGTAACTAAAATTAATGTCATTTGAGGTAGATTGCATGAACCCAAGCAAGCTAATAAGCCTTTTAATGCATTGAGAAGAGATAGAGCATGTGTAAACTATAGATTTATCTTTTCTAACCACTTGCCTAAAGCCTTCTCATAAAGAGAAAAAAGGTTTTGGAGGCTATGCACATTCTTAGGCGTACTCCCCCAAAAAATCATTATGTCCTCTGCATAGAGAGAGTATGTACGAAAAAAATAATTGCAAAAGTTGGTCATATGGTTCAAATCTCCTTCCACAACTAGCATTGAGATACCTTTACTTAGAACATCCTCCACAATACAGAATAGTAAAGGGGAAAGAGGGTCCCTTGTCTAACTCCTCTTGTGCAAGGGAAAAAACCAACTAACTTCCCATTAACAGATACCGAGGACCTAGCCGAGAGCAGAATAGTTTCAATCCAAGAACAGAAAGTAGCATTAAAGCCAATTATGCTCAACACTTTAAGAAAAAAATCCTTAATAAAGCATATCAAAAGCCTTACCAACGTCAATTTTTAAAGTTATTACCACCATAAGCTTTCTTGTCAAGCATGTTGATCGCTTCTAATGTAATGAAAAGACAATCTTGGATTTGACGTCCTTTAATGAAGCCTTTTTGCTATTCAAAAACAATAAGGGGAGCTACCTTGGTTAATGTATCAGCCAAAATTTTAGTGATTATTTTGAACTGATAGTTGGCTAGAACTATGGTCCAAAATTTCCCAATATGATCATCTTAATGAGTCTTTGGAACCAAGACCACAATATTAGAGTTAAGGTTCAGAAGCAACCAGCCTTATTGAAAAAACTGAGTGGTGGCTTGGAGAACATTAGCTTCCACAATGTCCCAATATTTCTGATAGAAGTGGTCGTTAAAGCCATCAGGGCCAGGAGCTCTATTGTTCATAGATAAACTACATGTTGGACTTCCTCTATAAAGGCCAAATTAGTCAACGTAAGGTTTTTATCCTGAGTAACAATAGAGGGAATTACAAAGTCAATAACATTATTATCTTGAATGTTGTTAGGAAAAGTAAAAAGAGATTTAAAATAGGAGAGGATGTGAGATTCAATGTAGTTACATTATACAGAACAACGTCATTTGTTTTCAAGAGGGAAATCACATTTTTCCCCCTTTTTTTATCTTGGTGGCTAGGTGAAAAATGTTGGTGTCGCAGTCTCCCTGAAGATGCCAAGCAACACTAGCTTTTTCTATACAAAAGGATTCTTGATCAGTTAGAGCTTGCTCAAGAATGTCATGCGCTTCATTCTCTTTCTCCATAAGATCATCTGAGAAATTGTTGTTCATTTGTAATTGGATGTTATTTACCACAAGAAGGACTTCATCCACTCTGCTATCCACATTTTCAAATATCAACTTGTTCCAACTTTTAAGCTTTACTTTGAGAAACTTTAGCTTTTGGGAAAGCCTGAACATGGGACACCCAATAACTTGGGAGCTCCAAACTTCCTCAATAACCTTCCTGCAATCAGCATGGTTGTACCACATCTTAAGGAATATAAACGATGACAGATGTTGCTGATGATCCTTCACAAAATCAAGCAGCAAAGGATGATGGTCCAATTTTCTTTTAGGGAGAGTAGAACAAGAAATAGAATCCCAAAGTCTGACCTCTGATTGTTGCAGATTAATCTATCCAACCTCATATTGGTTTTGTTAGTACCCTTTCTACCATTAGTCCAAGTGTAGAGGGACCCTTTAGTAGGAATATGGAGAAGGGAGGTTTCTTCAAACCAGTTCATGAAATCCTCACAGGAGATACAAAGAGGAAGACACCACCCTCTTTTTCCATGAGCCTCTATCTAAGACGCAGTTAAAGTTTGCAAAGAAACCCCAAGGGCCTAAATACCTTTGTTGGAGATTCTTTAATTCTTCCCAAAGGTCGCATCTCTTCAAGTAAGATGTGTTGTCATAGACAACAGAGAAGAAAAAGCGTTTGTTGGTGTTGCAAGATAGATAAAGATACATGTTGTTGGGGTACAACCATAACAGAAGGAGAGAGACAGGTGGCCTAAAGACCCCCCCGAGATTAGGAAGATCATCATCTTTTTTATTCACCACAAATACCTTCATAGATATATTGTTCAAAAAAGAAGCAGAGATTTTATTCAATTCAACCCAAGGTTCTAAAATGAAAACAAAGTTAGGCTTGGTTATGCAAAATTTCTTTAAAATCATCCATGATGTAGGATTGCCAATTTCCCTAATAGTTCAAAAGAAATCTTCATGGGGCAGATTTTTTGTGGGATTCCTTGGAGGAATTTTTCCTGGTGTCATATCGTTGAGGGGGTTTTCCAATTTTCTTCATTTTTTTCTTCTGTGACTTTGAAATCACTGTTGTGAAAGGAGGTTCTTTGATAGAAAGATTTTTTGAAGTATTTGGGTTTGAGATATCCTCATCTTCCATATCTGCCTAGAATTTCAAAAGTTTTAAAAGAGCTTTTTGAACTGTATATGGCAACCTACTATCAACTCCAAGCACTGGAACCTCCATTAAGTCCTTAGAGGCATTTAGCAGAGATTTTAAGGAGGTGGCTATAACAGTAGAGATATTAGGTTGATCATTCTCCAAACATTCATTTACTATCGGTATTTCTTTTATCTAAACTAGCACAGGATAAGATTTTTTCTAAAGGAGATCTATGCCAGATGGGACCTTTGCTGTTGCAACAACCTCTACATTCGCTTAAGCAGTTAGGGTAGTAGGCTCAGTGTTGTTAATTCCTTAGTGCTTATGTGTGGTTTCCTCATTGGAAGAAGACGAGTTCTTCTTTGTTGTAGGCAATTGTTGTTTGTTTTTCTCCAAAGAGGGAGAGTCTTTCTTTTTGCATTGAACCTGGTCAAGGCCAATTGTTTGACAATTGCTGCAAAACAAAGGGAGCTTTTCATATTCTATAGAAATGAAAAAAAGCGAAATTGTCCCTTTCAACAGGTCTAGTTGAAGGTTCCAAACCCCTTCTTTTCAAACTCTTCGCATATCTTCAACAAATGCAAAATTGAATTTGAAAAAACAAAGCCCTAAAGGAGTGACTTTCCATGGTCCAAATGGTTTCCATAGCTTAGAGAGCTTGTCTCTGATTTTGGTTACCTTGAGAGGAGAGGTCCCTTTCGACAAGGTTAGCCTATCATGGAGGTTGTTCTTGCAGTCAAGAAGGCCTGCTTTGTATTATGATTCTGAGATTTTGATGGTGATAGAATCCCTTTGTGGTAGGGCTTTGGGAGTTGGCTTACAAGAAAGGTAGCAAGGGGTCCATCGCGGGGCAAAGGAGTCCTAGGGGAAGGGAACCCTAGCGGAGCTCATTTTCTCAAAATATATGACTGTATATGAGAATATGAATATATTAGAACTTAAAATTTATAGTATAGGAACGAATTAATGGACCTCACATGAATAATAAAATGTAAACAAGTATTATATTGGAAAATGTTTTTTTTTTCTATTTTGGTTTGTTTAAATAGTTAATACTTGATTAAAGCATGAATTAAGGAGATAGAAAATAGGATTTAGAGCATTTCATTTTCACATATATCATGGTAAACATTGTTTTTCTGTCTGTAAAAATGGAAAAGAATAAATTCATATATATATATATATATATATATATATATATATATATATATATATATATATA
>CM023941.1:10639184-10676604 GCA_013407115.1 Glycine latifolia
TATATCAGTAATACGTGGCATGGAGAAGCATGCAAAGTCCTAGTTTAGATGTAACGGGTAGAAACCTAAGAAAGCAAGCAAATCAGTTGTTTAGCTGACATTACAAGATATACATTACTTCTAATGAGGAAAATCATACTTGCACTGTCAATGGTGACATCAATAACGTTCTATATAGGCTATATAGGTTGAACCTGCTTCCTTTTTTATATGGTCGACATGCATTGAGAAGCTGGTCTACCCGACAGCGAATTTGAGTTGAACAAGCAATTGATCTTCCACCTTTGAACGCAACAAAATTGCAATCCATCTTTCTTCTCCTTTCTCTTGCGCAGACAGTGTAGACTAAAGTTTATGCAACTCATGCAAAGAAAATTACACACACTAACACATTACGTGTATAATAGTAAAAGGGCCCAATAGTGAAAACAAATTATATGAATATAAAGGCCCCCATCGTATAAGGCTTGATCAAATTTTATCATGATATACTAGTGTTTAGTGCAGTTTAATATAATATTACAAATACTGCCTTATATTTGATATTGCACTATATAAAAATAGATAGGAAACATATTATCACTTTATATTAATTTTTTAAGAAATAAAATTTCATAAAACTAATAAAAAATAGAGCTACATATTAAAATTAAAAAAATCTAATAAAAAAATTAAGTATATTGCTCATCAAAGATTAAGAGTCTTGAATTTTTATATTTACCTCCTCTAATTGTAAAATGTACTTGATGATAACATTAAATGATAATTAGAAAATTAACTGTTGATAAAAAAAATACATGTAACATAAATTAATTGATTCCACTAGGTGGTACTTATAAACATGCACCAGCTAGCTTCCTTATCATCAACTTATTTAATTTTTTAACCATAATGTAAAAAATGAACTTTTTATATATAATAATAGATGTATCACTTGACTAATGATCTAATAATATATCAAGGTACCAAAGTATAAGTTTGTATATATTAATATTACATAAAAATCAATCTCAGTTGCTTTGCTTTGATTATTTCTGGGAAGGTTTTGAAAATTATATTATGAGGAGGCAATGGTGATCCAAGATTAGAGATGAGAAAATGAATCTGAGCCCTCCAAATATCTGCAAAAATATTTATAAGCGAGGAGAGTAATTACTCATTTATTGAGACTGAGAATGGGGATGAGTATTTATTCACACTTTTTCAAGGAGATGAGTGCAAATATGGGTACTATAGTACCCACCCTCCACATATGTGTCATATATATTTATATATTAATGTAATGAAAATATGTTAATAATTTATATGATACATATACTTTATTATAAAAATAATTATATTTTTCAATTATATTTTTCTAATTTTATGACTAACAATGACAATCTAACAAAGAATAAAGAATCCTAATTCAACATCGCTATGTTAAATTTGTTTCACATTCTATATAAGAATATTAAATTATTATTTACTTTTATATATAAATTTATGATTTTATTGACAAGTTCTTTTAAAATTGACTTCCATTTGTGAATCAATACTTTATGTTGTTTGGTGCTTCAAACTAGTAGTATATATTTTAATGAATTTTGTAACATTGGATGATTATATTTTTAATGTTGTTTATTTATGACTTAAGTTTAGATGAATCATTGTTATGTTTGCTTGTTTCTAATACTATCTCTGTTCCTATATATAAAAAATAAAATGCAACATTTTCTTGGTCCTAATTATAAGAAATATAAGACTACTTTATTGCTAAATTTTCTTTTTACCCATAATTAACTATGAGGTCTATTAATGATATGTAGTCATTTTTCCGTGAAAGTAAGTACATTTGTTGAACTATCAACAAAACAATGTACACTCATTGGTTAAAATCATCTTTAAAAAATAATTACCTCTTAAACCATTTAATGTCATAGGTAGTATTGAAATAAAATTAAAATTTATGACAAATGAACTAATTTAATCACTTATATTGATCTTGATGAATTAGATAGTTGTTTCTTATATGTAGGACCATAGGTAGTATTATGTATGATTTTAATATTATGTTTGAGTTACTTAAGAGTAAATTTTATTTTACTTGTAGTAATTTTTAATTAACATATTCTATTGATTTATTAACTTTATACATAAGTAAAGTGTGGGTCACGGATGCAGGTATGGGTATATAGATACCTAACGGGTATGGAGATGGAGATTAAAGTTGATACCCGCACGGATATGAGGCTGGATACGAGTATTTTTTGAAAATGCAAGTATGAAGATGAGTACTATAGGATCCTATTCATTGCCATCCTATCCAAGATCCCAAATCAATGGCACAATTTATTTTAAAAAAATTATTATTATTATTATTATCAATATGAAATAGAGCATAGATATTAACACCAAGTTTAATAAGTTGAAAATGAATTCTTCAACTAAATATTAAAGCATAAAAGTACCTATGAGCTGATAAGCAAACAAAAGACAAGAAAAAAGCTAACCAATGAAAGGTGAAATATGACAATAACTGAAACATTAAGTGTAATTGATTCAAAATATAAAAAAATTGGAAAATAATAATAATGATAGTTATATAAGAGTATTTTTTAAAAACTCGAGGATGTTGGGTGTTGGGTGTTGGCTGTTTAGATGGACTATATACAATATTTGATAAAATGTTACAAAACATATTAATAATATTTATTCATATTTGGTGGCATTCTTTAAATGTTGCTAAAAGTTTTTAGCAACATTTTTACTAAGTGTTAGGTATAAAAAAATTGCTAAAGGTTACATGTGTAATAGTATAAGAGTGTTGAAAGATTAAGTAGCCAAAATAAAAAGACAATGGCATAAAAGTAAAAGAGAAAAGTAAGAGAAAATTTGTTGATGAATTTTCCAATTACAATTGAATAAAAGAATCATGCGATCGGTTGATCAAGCTAACAACAAGCATTAAGCATAAAGAAGAACAATAACAATCTTTAATTTAATAATGCAATTACATGGAATAGTCTAATTACATTAAACCCCAATGAGGAAGAGTTAAATGCTCATAGCCATGGGGGAAGAAGCAATTGATGGAGAAACAATGAAAGATGAACCCCTAAGCATCCAAATAGGAGTGTTCACGGGTTGGGTTTGACTAAACTTGCTATTCAACTTGGTCAAAATTTTGCAGATTGGGTTGGATCAAATTTGTGCAATTTTATTAACAAAGATAATCCAAACCAACTAGAACATAAACAAATTGGGTCGGATTGTGTTAATCAACTATGAATATTTAAAAATTATTTTTTATTTTGTAAAAAAAAAAATAGAACAATAATTTGTTTGCCTAAAGCTTTATAAGTATATAATGACTAAATGGACTCAAAAGAGACTAAATTGTGACAATATTTGACTAATAGAATTAATGGTTTCAATGCGTAATATAATATTTCTATTTAAAGCTATGGGTCCATAAGGTTGCAAGCCCAAAAGAAAACAAAAATGAAAATAAGTATCTATTCTTGGAGGTCTGATGCACATGTGTGTGAAGTCTTGTAGAGGACTTTTGCACAAGTGTGCAATTTTCACAACTTCAAATCAACATATTTGAACTTTACATGGTTGTGCATATTCTTGTAAAGTGTGCGAAGTTTCCAAATTTTTCAAAAGAAATCTTTTGCCTCTACAAAACCTCCAAAGCTCTAAACTTCAACCCAAAAGATCCTTGACACATCTACTCAATCATTCCAGGGATATATATCTCCATTGTTTAGTTCTAATATAACTTCAACAAAGTTCCTACAAAACATAATAAAACAAACCAAAGATTAAGCGAAAAAGATATAACCTAGAAAATCCTAATTAAACAAAATTTTAATTCAAATTTAATTAAACTGAACACAAACATGACCCAAAAGCTAGCATAAAAAATATTACACAATTATTCCAAATGACCGCAAAATACAGGATTATGTGACAAATATAAGGGTTGCATTTATACCCTACCTTGATTCCCAATGGGAGGTGTGGACAACAGCTAGCACGTTGTGGTGTATCTTTATATTCTCCAATGTTGGTACTCCTTGTGCTCCGATTGGTGTTTTCAATAATATTCAGTTTTTTTTTAGAAAAAAATCAATTTCTTCATTTTACATAACCTGAAAGAAGAGTTTGTTTTTTTTTGCTACGTAATTCCATTGTGTTAAAGGATATATAATTCTTTTTTAATATACACCTTTAGGAAAACTAGGTTTAAGGATTACATAGTAAAAAAATCATTAAATAACTTTTTGTACGTTAAACTACCATGTTGAATTGCAAGTTCATACGTTTGTAAAATTTCATGTTAATTGTGTATTAGGTAGGTTGTTCAAATTTATTTATTTATTTATTGGTATGATTTGTCTTTATTATCTGTATATAGATAAATGACAAACTAAAATTTTTTATTGTGACACTTTCATGAAAACAATCTCTCTCTCTCTCTTCAAGTATTTAGAATTTCCACTTATCATCCATTTTTACACATTATTCTTGCTGTAATTGTATATAAGAAATATATATCCCTCATATAAACCCTTTTCTCTTTTCTTTTAAGCTATTGCGGTCAACTTGTCATAATAAACTTGGAAGCAGAATGTATAACCTAAACTAATATACTTCTATAGTCCTATTAAATATAGGTTATCAATAAAATAATTAATAGATTCTAAAAATATTACCCATGCTAATTAAAGAAACAGGGCTGTTTTACGTAAATAATACTTTTTTAATAAAAAATTACGAATTTGGAACTGTTTTGAAATATATTACAAATTTGGGGCAAGGAGACACGCCCAAAATGGGCGTGACTGGTCACCCCCAGATTAGGCGTGACTAAAGAGGGTGTCACACCTAATCTAAAAGTTTTTACTTTTTCATACTTTTACTGTCTCACCTTCTCTCTAAAAGTTTTTGAAGTCTAGGTTTGTGAGTGACTTATCTCTGCAGCGAAGCTTTGCCAACAAGTAAGTTAATTTATTAATTATGCATATTAGTTAATATGTTATATTATTAAATTGTTAGTGCCATGTGAAATTGCTAGTGACTGTTATATAGAACTATTTTAGGGTTTATGATTTAGTTTTGTAGAAAAATGTTAGGTATTAGGGTCTAGGGTTTAGTTTAGTTTAGGTTTAGGGTGTACGGTTAAGGTTTTAGTGTTTAGGGTGTAGGGTGTAGGCGTAGGTTTTAGTGTTTAAGGTTTATGGGTTAAGGTTTAAGGGTTAGGGTATAGGGTTTAGATTTTAAGGTTAAGGGTTTTAGGGTTTAGGGTTTGGTTGTTAAATTAAGACAAGTTTACTAAATTTATTTAGTTCAATTTAGGGTTTAAGGGTTAGGGTTTAGTTTAGTTTTGTAGTAAACTGTTATGTATTAGGGTCTAGGGTTAAGGTTTTAGTGTTTAGGGTGTAGGGTGTAGGCGTAGGTTTTAGTGTTTAAGGTTTATGGGTTAAGGTTTAAGGGTTAGGGTTTAGTTTAGTTTGGTAGTAAACTGTTATGTATTAGGGTCTAGGGTTTAGGTTAGTGTAGGGTTTAGGGTGTACAGTTAAGGTTTTAGTGTTTAGGGTGTAGGGTGTAGGGTGTAGGTGTAGGTTTTATGTGTTAAGGTGTAGATTTTAGTGTTTAAGGTTTAAGGGTTTAAGGGTTAGGGTCGGTTAGGGTCGAGGGATTAGTTTTTAGGGTTTAGGATTGTTAAAGTATCTCTATGAACCTCTGTTTTATTGTTGTTTTTGTAACCCGAACAATGTCGTTTATCTTGTTTTATGAATTTATTTATTTATCAGTAATGTTATTAACATATTCTAACAATTTTTTTTAAAATTTATCTCTACAGCGAAACTCTGCCAATAAGTTTTTGTTTTTGTTGACTGGAAGAAATGAGTTCAAGTGGTGAGGAGTTTGCTCGTGTTGTGTTATTTTTTAATGGAAGGAAAGTTGAAGCGCGACAGGGTGTTGTTTTTGAAGGGGAGAAAAGGCAAACACGTATTAAGCGAAGCTTAGCACTGGGTGAATTACATCAGAAGATACGGCAAAAATTAGGTCTGGAAGATGACCAATGTATCACTCTGCTTACGGGAAGATTATGGTAACGTGAACAGTACATGGGTTTTCAAATTGTGGATGATGAAGACATAGAATTGCTAATGGAAGAATTTTTCAAGGTGCCAAGCAAAGATTTTCTAGAGTTGTACGTGGACTTTACTGTAGCAGAGGGTGTTTTACCCATCAGGTTAGTTCCTTTAAATTATGCTATGCCTACATTGTCATATGCTGCTCCATTTGTAAACATGTCTGCAGAAGATTCACATGACCCAACTTGGGTTATGGATGACGATGAAGAGGATGATGATGATGAAAACATTGCAATGGAACTTCATCGGATAATGATGACGATGCTGGTGTGCATGCGACTGGATTCCAATCAAACACTGATGTGGGGTTGTCTCAAATCCGTCTTCATCCGGACGTTGGATGTACACAATCAGAACAACCTGTTGAAGGTATGTTACATGACTGAAATGAATGATGAAGTGGTCTAAAGTTTGTATATGTGTATGTTATAGTATTTTAGTTTGCATGATATGTTTATTCAACTGATTTTGTATTTGAAGGTGTTGAGGTTGGTCCTTTTTGGGATGGAATTCCTCATTACACATATATTGATTGGAGTCATCCAAGCGAAGAAGAATCTTTTACAGGTTCCGATTTGGGTTCAGTGCAGGGTCCATGGCAATTAGGGGATGAGTTGTTTGTTAAATAGGAATTTGCCTCCAAAAAGGACACACAAATTGCAATTAAGCGGAACCTCATGAAGGACCATCAAGAAGCATATGTGGTTGAGAGCAAGCCTAACAAGTTTAGCATGAGGTGTATTGCTCATAACGAGGGTTGCCCATGGAGGGTTAGGGTAATTAAACTAGCGTTCGGTGAGAAGTGGCTTATTTCAAGATGGGATGGCAAACACAATTGCCTGAATGACCATATTACACATGGTCATAGACAGGTTGATTCTGATGTTATTGCTTCACTTGTAGTAGGTATGTATTTTTTAAATTTCCTCTATATGTCTTTAATAATGGTTCTTTAAGGTTGTTCATTTTAATGTGAATGTTACATTCTCATTGTTAGGAATGATTAAGGAGGAACCGTCTGTGTCGATTGCATTGGTTCGGGAGAGGATCACCCATTCATATGGATTTAGAGTTTCATATCTTAAGGCCTGGTATGCGAAGCACAAGCAATGGCAATGATTTATGGGGTTTGGGAAAAATCTTATGCATTTTTGCCCAGGTGGTGTGGCTATATGCTTCGTTTTTCACCAGGTTCTTTTTATGATATTCAAATCAATGATTATTTTGTGGCACATTGACTGGTACGGGGAAAGCGTGTGTTTCATTGCATGTTCTGGACTTTCAGACAGTGTTGCGAGGCATTTAATTTTTGCAAACCCATGACTCAAATTGATGGCGCTCATTTGTATGGCAAGTATACAGGGAAATTGTTGATTGCCACAACTTAGGATGGCAATAATGAATATCTGCCACTGGCATTTGCCATTGTTGAGGGGGAGACCTTGGAAGCCTGGGAATACTTTCTTGCTAACATTCGCTTCCACGTAACCCAAAGGCAAAACATATGTCTCATTTCAGATAGGCATCGAAGCATACTATCTGCTGTGGCGAATCATCCTAGTTGGCAACCACCTCATGCTCATTACGTGTTTTACCTTCGTCATATTGCCAGTAATTTTAATCATAAGTTCAGAAATCAAAAACTGAAGAAGACCCCGATGAATTTAGGTATGGTTAACAAGTATTTTGAA
Organism: Glycine latifolia; assembly: GCA_013407115.1. Classification (NCBI taxonomy): domain Eukaryota; kingdom Viridiplantae; phylum Streptophyta; class Magnoliopsida; order Fabales; family Fabaceae; genus Glycine; species Glycine latifolia. Next base: position 10,647,028 of record CM023941.1, read on the forward strand.
TATATTCAATGGATATATCTGTAAGTCGAACGGTGTTAATGGTATGATTGTTTTGCAGTTTATACTCCCTGTATGATTGATTTTGAGGTAGTGTTTGCACGATTTTGTGATAACATTCCTGAGGTTGCAGAATGGATTGATAGTATCCCCAAGGAAAAGTGGACACGTGCATATGACGTAGAAGGGAGGAGATTTGGCCATATGACAACTAACTTGTCTGAATCAGTCAACAGGATGTTGAAGGGAGCAAGAAACATGCTGATCACTGCTCTGGTGAAGCACACATACAGCAGATTGGTTCAGTATTTTGTAACGAGGGGTCAGGCAGCTATTTCACAAGTTGATCCTTCAACACAACATTGCAAAAATGTGGTTGATGCTATGAGGCATAATCAGTCCGTTGCTACAGGCCACCAAGTACGCATATATAATGTTGATCAAACACAATTTGAGGTGGAGGAGTGCTGCGAGAGGTTATATGCAGTCAAACTTGCAGAGCGTTTGTGTCAATGTGACAAGTTTAAGGCCTTCAAATACCCATGTAGTCATGCCGCAGCTGCTGCTTTACATGTTCATCAGAATCATTTTCAGTATGTTGATGATGTCTTCCTGGTAAGTAATTTGGTGCAGGCTTACTCATTCCCATGGGAGCCAATTGGTAATAAAGGTGCTATTCCACCGAGTGACGGTCCAATTATCATACTTGACAGGGAAATGTTACGTGGAAAGGGTCGTCCGAAGGCCACTAGAATGCGTAACGAGATGGACGAAGTTGAAACTAGTCAAAGACGCCCCAGATGCGGAATTTGCAAGCTTGTTGGACATAATCGGAGAGCTTGTCCTGATCGTCGTGATATATCATGATTTTTTAATGATGTTTTTTTAAATAGTTGTATGTTAATGTATTTCATTTTAAGGAATTACAAATTAGTTTAAAATATGTTAAGCCTTTCATCATTTGACAATTCGCAATATAAACATTGTTCAAGAATTGAAAAATACAATAATGCCATCAATTGAAATAACAACAACAATTGAAATAACCACACTTAATAAACACTACTTAATAAAATGAAAATAACAATAACAATTGAAATATGAAAATAACAAGACTAATTAGCAGTTTCTCATATGTTGTGCAGTTGACATGTCTTTTTCCATTTGGGAGACTGGTTTGCAAAAAAATCTAAGATGTGTATTAGACAAAAACCTTTCCAGTAGTTGGATTCTGCTAACACCTTCAACACGTCTACATCGGTCATTAACTCTTTTATGTGATATTCGATTGTGTTGTCTGAATACGCGTAATGGGTTGGTTGTCGAAAAAACAATTTTCTTACCACCTGTGAGTGGTGAATTCCATAAGGGGGAACCCCAACAGGTGTAACTTGCTTGATTACATCCTTCGGTGTTTCAATGTTGCATCCTGAAGGAATTTCAAATCTTATTGGATTTGTTCTAGTGTAGGAATAACCCACAAAATCGCCTTGTCGTGCTATGTTCCACTTGTCGTTGTAATATAGCATTGCATCATGTGTTGGGATGATGGTGGATTGAAGTAGGTTCAGTATACCATCGGGTGTTCTGTTGATGGTACATAATATTTCTATAGGGCCAACACTCGACATTTGTTCATTGCACATTAACATTAAGCAAACATCGTCATCATTTGTGAGTTGCAGAGAATGAAAAAAATTTTGCTGACCTGGATGTAGGGATGGCTGTCTGTAGTAGATTTCATCAACAAAATGGTCACTGGTTAGCAGAAGGGTGTCGCACATCCTACTCTTGAGTGTCTGAAAAGAACACTCGTTAGGAACCCGCATTGGTATTGGAGTAGGACATTGAAAATAAACGCCTGTTTCGTTGTGTTTCATTGATCCATTTGGAAAAATAAATGCTAATTTTGAGTTAGCAATGGTCTGACTGCTTGTTTCTCCTAAGAATGCCATAGTATTCAGATCGAATTTCATTTGTGGAGGTATGTTGTGTGGGAGTGTCTGCCTTATATAGGGGTCAATGACGCCCAAATTTAGGCGTGCACCTGTAACACCCCGTAGGCCTCCGGTGCGTTAACATTAATAATATCAGTTTAGCGCGCAATTATCATAAAATAGTATTCAGCGGAAGTGCAGAATCGTTTTTCTTGATTCATTATGTATGGAATATTAACCTGTGAAATTATAATTATACAAAATACAATACAATCCCATGTTGATCCAGTTTCCCCATTCATATATCAAAACCAGACATCTTAATAATACAGGCAGATAACAGATATAAGACAATTATACTCAGGGCAAAGTCACATATCATATATATAGGGTTCTGTACATGTACATATCAATGTCCATAGTCCACACCACACATGCTGTGGTGGTACAAAAGAATATCAACCCTCCATGAGGGAGTACAGAACTCTTCATCAAAATACAAACAAAAAGAGCCATCTAACTTCTAGCCTAGTCTCAACTGGGCCTCCTGCCCTGAGACTGCTCTTCTCTTCCAGAATTATCACCTGAAATCATGTAAGCCCCACACAGGGTGAGATAACATATCTCAGTAAGCTCAGGGTCCTGGGAAATTCCTTCCCACCCTGGCGCACAATTCATAACACAAACATCAGACAAGCATACATATCCATTTAATATCACATCCATGGCAGAGATTCACTCAATGCCGTTTCACATGGCAGAGATTCACTCAATGCCTCAACTATCTGGCAGAGATTCACTCAATGCCTCAGCTCATGGCAGAGATTCACTCGATGCCGTCAGAATCTGGCAGAGATTCACTCAATGCCTCAATATATATATATATATATAGCAGAGGTCCACTCAATGCCATTCACAGATCACAACACAGTTCATTTCATTTATACAGCATCATATCGGTATGCAACAACCAATGCATGCAGTATGAATATGACCATCAATCCCCAGGAGTGTGGTGTGCAACCAAATGGGAATCAACCCCCAGGGACTCAGAACTTACCTGGTAAGGTATCAGTCAGTAATTCCTTCCCAGGTCTGTGGCTTCCACCGCCAACAGTCTCAGAATCAATGCCTAATCAAGGCATAAGTAATTTCATATCAAAATCCATGTCACAAACATTCAATTACAGAATGTATCAGATCTCAAATCCCCTATCCTAGGGTTTAATCAATATCTGCCCACACAAGGCTTTTTCTCAGACTCAACATAAGCATAACTAAGGCTCTGGTATCTCAACAGATAAACATAAGTGACCATTACACAGGCCACACAGATAACACAGAGCCAAAATTCAAAGTCATCAGAATTACAAACTGAAAGCTAATCCTTCATCATTACATTGCCCTGAGTAAGTTTCTCTACAGGACCCTGGGCTAATTCTAGCCCCATTTCACTGTGGGTCACATTACTCAGGAAATTCCAAATTCACAATTACCCAAAGGAACTTGAGTTTCTTACCTCAGTGGCGACCCCAAAAGGCTAGAGGACAGCTTTCCCAAGCTCTGTAGTCCGTTCTGCGCCTTTGGTTCTCGCCAACACTCAGGTTTCAGAGATTTCTCTGAGGGAATGGATTTTTCTCAAATCTTAGGAAATGATGAAGGATTTTCGTTTTCAATCGGTTAAGACTAGTTTCTAGGTCAAAGGAAGGTGTTTAGGCTAGTATATAAGGTACTAGGGAGCTTGGAACGTCCATTAATGGAGGCTGGAGGTCCAGGGAAGAAGAAAACCTTTTTCCCTCTCCATTTTCGCATTCTGCCCTTTATATACTCAGCCTGCCCGAGCTCCCGCGCGATCCGCGCCACCTCCCGCGCGATCCGCGCCACAATGTCGGTGGACTTGGCGCTGTCAGCGCCATCCCCGCGCTATCCGCGCCATTCCTTCCCTGACCTATGGCGCCATCGGCGCCACACTTGGCGCTGGTCGCGTGGAATTCCAGTGAGAAAAGGTTTTCCAGGCCACTTGCCGCGCGATCCGCGCCACCCATGGCGCTATCCGCGTGGGCTGGAAAACTTTGGCGCCATCAGCGCCAGACCTGGCGCCATCCGCGCCACACCCTTAACAGGGTTTTCTGATGTGAATCCCCGCGCTATCGCGCGGGGAGGTATGGCACCAACCATGTCATAACTTAGGGTTATCACAACACCCCTCTCTGTCACGCCTAAATTGGGCATCTTTAGTCACGCCGTATTTGTTGAGGGTGTTCAGTCACGCCCTATTCGGGCATGTTCAGTCTCGCCCTATTTATTGGGCGTGTCCAATCACGCCTTATTTAGGGTTGTTAAGTGACGACCAATTTGTTGGGTGTGTCCAGTCACGAAACTAGTTATGCAAATTGCGAGTCTTCACCTTATATACTACTGTTTGGAATCGAATGTTGTAACGGCCCAGTGTTTGAGGGGTGTGTGTGTTTGTTTTTATTAACGCGATATTTATATTCATTGGCATACAGCGAAGCATAAAAATGTTGTACATGACTGGTCGTGCTATGTTAAGACAAGAAATAAAACCATTACACGAAAATGCTTTTATAAATGTCTGAATATCAAATAAAGTCCATTACAAACCAATAAAAAAACACTAACATAAAAAAAAACTAAAACTATGACTCAGGTGGCCACTGCTGATGACGCGCTTGACGATCGGGCAACCTCCATCTACCACAGGGTCGAGAAGAGCTTGCACCAGAAGGGTCTGCTTGAGAAGGGCCTGGCTGCGAAGGGCCTGTCTGAGATAGGCCCGACTAAGAACGACCTACATCTGCAGGTGGGTATGGAGTTCCCTAATCTGGCGATGATGGATGGGGATAATCAGGAGGCCGGGTACCATATTGTGCATGTCCTGACCAATCCCCACAACCGGCCGGAGTATAATCAACCTGAGACAACAGGTTGTCAATATCATCAGCACTCCAGTCCGTAGCAGGAACGTCACTACTTGTCCCACAGTTCGCTGATGCCATGGCCAAAGTAGTAGCATAATACACATGCTGTGACTGGGAGTCTGTCGGTGGACGAAAGTCACTCTGGCTACTGCACCCCTGATATCCCATGTCCCGCTGCTGAGTTCCTTGGTAATAGAAAGGCTAACTACCGTATGTAGATCCTATCAGTGGAGGCCTATAAAAACCATCAATGTGAGGCCTAGGAACTCCTATGGGCACAGGAACATGGGGCATGGCTTTCTGGTAACGCTCTATTCCATGTCCCTCCTTTCTCCCACGGGGAACATCCACATACACCTGTGGGTCCTGTTGAAGCTGTGATGGGGGTGCATGTGGCCCTGGCTCCTCCAAGCGACAGCTCTGTTGGAACATGCACATAATGCGACCCACCTCCTCGTGGAAGTACTCCATGCTGAATCCAGGCCACTCCTGACTGCCACTAGCACAGTACAACGTCTCCAGGCCATCAAACTACAAATTACAAAACAAATTCATTAGTCAACACAATAATGCCATGACAATGGAAATTATTTTCCAAATTAAATTTAAACAACACTTACACCACAACCCATCTGGGCAGCCATCTTCGACACATATTGTTTCCCATTCTCCCTGAACCAAACCATGTACTCATGGTTTGGTACAACAACCCAGCCAGTAGGGGAGGCAGCTCTATGTGCCGGTCCCTAACCTCCCATTGGCGGATAAAGGGTCTCAGCTTACGGACCCAATTATCATGTGGTTTACCTCGTAATGAGAGGTCATGCACACACCCTTCAGCTTCCTCGGCCTTTGTGGGATTAGCTGATCCCTCCCAAATTGCTGCATGCATCTGTCTGGTTGAGAGTACTCAATTGTGTGAAAGCATATAATTGGAGTAGTAGCCATCCACAACAGTCGCTCATGCTCAGATGCGACAAGGAAGTGGTAGCCTACATATGGTTGCCAGACCACTTGAACAAAACAATGAAACACACAATTAGGAAATAACAACGACAAAAAATAGCAATTATCCAAGTCAAGTGACCAAAACTTATATAAATAACAAAACGTACCTCATCCTGAGCAAGGGAATCTAATGTTAGTCGATACAAAAGAAGCTCGTGTGCACGGAACTTGCCTAAAGCATTAAACCTAATTTTAAAATAACTGACATTAGACTACTTATAAGACTCGTGAATACATATAAGACTCATTAATACATAGTTAATAAAAGAAAATAAGAACACATACCTGTGGCCGTAATGCCACTCCTGATGAGTAGGTTGAGGAATAGCTGGAGCAATGGGTGGGAATCTGAGCCACGCCCATATCTGGAGAAGCACAAAACACCCACCAATGTCACTTCTATCTACATCTGTACACTCGCACATTTGTCTAAACAAATGTGCAAGGACCGCGGAATCCCAGCTATACCTACCTATGTCTCCCATGTCCCCTATCAGCAAAGGGACATAGCGACAGCCGATAGTGCTTCCCCTGGATCTGTCGCATAGTAGCCATGCTCCAATGATACGCGTAATGTGCGCCTTCGTAAACCGCATGACTTCTACCAGATCCCCAGCTACCTCGCCCTAATGCGCATAATGCCTATCAAAGTATGACAGGCGCATGAATCCTCCTTTTAGCTCACCCTCCTAAGGAGGATGACCAAACACGTCGTCGATGATGGTGGCCCACTCGTCTGACGTGACTCCAGTTATGACATTCTCGTCAGTGCCTAAACCTAAGATACCAGCCACGTCTTGCAACGTGATGGTCATCTCTTCCTGCGGCATGTGAAATGTATGTGTCTTTGGTCTCCACCTCTCAACCAGAGCACTGATAAGCGCAACATTGATCTAAAGTCAAGCTAAAAATAATCAATTCGTATGTACACTTATAAACAAAAACATTTTTAGGAATCACTTCGTATGTACAATTGTTCAATTCATAATTTTATACCTGAATATGTCGCATGCGTGCGACATGTAGGAATCCAGTCTGTCCTAACATCCCTGCAACCATTGCACGTATATCGTCACAATCTGGACCCCCTGCGACTTTACCACATCGCGTCTTTAACACTCGACATCTGTCCTCGTTCCACACAGCCTGTGAAATGTGAGTTCTCTGGGTACGCCTCCACAAAACCCCCCACTTATACGGGGTAGGCATAACATGGGTCGTCGGATCACTTCCCTCACCCTCATGATCAGATCCAGACCGTGAAGATGCAGAAGATGATGAATCACCAATCTATGACTATCTTAATATAAATAAAACAATATAATAATTAATAATTTAATAACTTCAAATTAAATTACATTACAAATAAATAACCTAAATATTTTCAAATTATATTTAAAACCTAAACCCTAAACCCTAAACAATAGACAACATTTAAATATAATTTCAAATTATATTTAAAACCTAAACCCAAAAAAATAAATATGTAGGGAATTATTTAGGTTTTAGTCACTACTTCAACATTTCTTTCTCACTCAAATCATCCCCAGTTCCATAGCATAATAATATCATCTACATATGTAGGGAAATCACTTAAAATCCTAAACCCTAAACTAAATCCTAAACCCTAATCCCTAACCTTAACCCTAAACTAACTAATTAAATTTGGTAAAATAATTTTAATTTAACTACTACACCCTAAACCCTAAAATCCTAATCCCTAAACTAAACCCTCAAAACTAAACCCAAATCCCTAACCCTTACACTCTAAACACTAAGTAAATTTAGTAAAATAATTTTAATTTAACAACTATACCCTAAACCCTTAACTAAACCCTAGACACTAACATCCTAATCCCTAACCTTAACCCTAAATTGAACTAAGTAAATTTAGTAAAATAATTTTAATTTAACTACTACACACTAAACCCTAAAATCCTGATCCCTAAACTAAACCATCAAAACTAAACCCAAATCCTTAACCCTTAAACCCTAAACACTAAGTAAATTCAGTAAAATAATTTTAATTTAACAACTAAACCCTAGACACTAACACCCTAATCCCTAACCTTAACCCTAAACTGAACTAAGTAAATTTAGTAAAATAATTTTAATTTAACTACTACACCCTAAATCCTAAAATCCTAATCCCTAAACTAAACCCTCAAAACTAAACCCAAATCCCTAACCCTTAAACCCTGAACACTAAGTAAATTCAGTAAAATAATTTTAATTTAACAACTAAACCCTAAATCCTTAACTAAACCCTAGACACTAACACCCTACTCCCTAACCTTAACCCTAAACTGAACTAAGTAAATTTAGCAAAATAATTTTAATTTAACTACTACACCCTAAACTCTAAAATCCTAATCCCTAAACTAAACCCAAATCCCTAACCCTTAAACCCTAAGCACTAAGTAAATTTAGTAAAATAATTTTAATTTAACAACTAAATCCTAAACCCTTAACTAAACAGTGCCATTCCATATATTTTAGTAAATTTATGAAAAGTATTATTTTAGTAAATTTGTCAAAGAAACAGTGTCATTCCATTTTCTTGGAACCATTAAAGTTTATATATGAAAAGTTAAAAACAAAAACAAAACTTTTTCCATGACGTGGATTCAAATGTAAATTATCATCGCAATTAATATGCATACCATTTGAAAAACACGTTATCATTCATTTCCATATAAAGTCACTCTTGCTCATATGAATACAAGACAAATACAACCAAAAAACGACGAAGGAATGCATTAGATAACTCATTAATTGGCTTCCAAATTATATGAAAGGAAAGTGAGTTTTAGAGAGGGTAAGAAATTTAGACAGTTTGCCGCACCAACTTCTCATCTAACTAGATCCACTGATGGTTATAATCCCTCTTTTTCTTTTTTTACTGCAAAATCATCAAGATATTCGTAGGTGACATCACTCGGTTCATTTCGTTTGCTGTATGATTTGGATTACCAACATCTAACATTGGTTGAAAATAGAACAAGTGAGGGTAATAATATATCTATGTAATTTCTCATTCCAACCTTATATTTTCCACATTGGCACAGGTTTATATTAATGGTCTTTAATCAATTGTATCCAAGTTATAATTACAAGACTCACCGGTAGTCATAGTTTGCAGTACCTGTTTTGGATAAACTTTTTTGTAAATATTTATTAAAAAGAAAATAATAAAATAAAATAAAATAAATTTTTTCATAAGTTAAAACAGAAGAAATCAATATAAATAGTTTTTACAAATTAACTTATATATAAGAAAATTTTAAATTATGAAAAAGTTAATTTTATCTTTTCCTTTTTTTTTAAGTGGTTATATAAAAGTTTATTCAAACAAACTTGTAATTGTGAATTTGTTGTCATCCTTTATTTTTGTGACTAGGAGATATTTGAAACTTCTTGTTTGACATCTAACTAATTCTTATTCCATATGAAATGATCCATTTTAAGATAAACGAATATCTTTAGTTGCGATTTTATGTCCAAAGTTAAGAGATGAACTTCAAACTTTAATTAATTAAAGAATCTAAGTGTCAGAACTATTTTTATTGATAATTTTCAATTTTGTTATCATCTTTTAAGTACAGTAAAAAAAATGCGGATGAATGTGATGCAATCATAATTGAAAAAAGAAATATTCATTCAGAAAGGAGTCATAATTGCAATTATGAAATAGTGGCAAAGACTTTGAATATTACTGCCGCTATTTTGTTTAATGGATTTTTTAGAACTTTGAATTAGTGATTAATCAAAAAATCTTTAGGGTTTCAAACTTTTGGATTCAAACTTATAACATAATTACAAGTTGGTTTAAAAATCAAAGTTTACATCTGCAATAACCAACCACTATATGGGTTGACAAAAGTTTTATGTCCTTTTGCATAAGAAAATGTACGCTTGTTTTAGGAAACACGTGATGAGTTTCAAAACTTATATTAACTAAACCTAGTTGTGGACCACGTAGACACCATATATTCGCCTTATAAATAGAAATCTGCCATTTAGGTTGCAAGTGTAGGAACTAGGAAGCATCCTTCCCCAATTTCCCACATTTGAAATTGAAGGAAGTGAAGTGACTCAGCTTCCTTCGTAGAAAGAGAGGTTAAAGAAGAAAAGACAGAATAACTAGGATACCATAAAATAATAGATATGGGAAGATCTCCATGTTGTGATGAAATTGGCTTGAAGAAAGGCCCTTGGATACCTGAAGAAGATCAAAAGCTTATTGACCACATTCAAAAATATGGTCATGCAAGCTGGAGGGCTCTTCCAAAACTTGCAGGTACTACTATATTTATTGTATTTTAGTGTCAAAATCTCATAATTAAATATTTTATCATCTTATGCCCACATATATAACTAATGGAGATGGTCGTTTGTATTTGGTAATAGGACTCAACAGGTGTGGCAAAAGTTGTAGGTTAAGGTGGACAAACTACTTGAGGCCTGATATTAAAAGAGGGAAATTTTCCCAAGAAGAAGAACAAACAATTCTGGATCTCCATGCTGTCCTTGGAAACAAGTAAATATTCAACTCCACTATAGTACCTTTTATTTAATGTGTTTTGATGTTAATTATATCCTTAATTAGAAGACTGCTCTTAATTATGGATAACTTTATTGTGATTTACATTAATTTATATGGTTTGGAGTCTCCATGTACTCTTATTATATAATTAACTCCATAAATTTCTCTTATAAAAATTGTTTTTTATGCATTACGTACAGGAATTTTGTAATTGTCTAATAGAATAGCTAGGGATCGATGAGAAAATAAATTATATTAATTTGATTATTCTGAAGCTTATGTTCTTCAATTTTTTTCTCCTTTTGACTAGATGGTCTGCAATAGCAAGTCACTTGCCGGGTCGGACAGATAATGAAATCAAGAATTTTTGGAACACCCATCTCAAGAAGAAGCTGATTCAAATGGGGTATGATCCAATGACACACCAGCCTCGAATTGATGATATCTTCACAGGCTTGTCCCATCTCATAGCACTGGCTAACCTCAAAGAACTATTGGACCATCAACACCAACACCAACCATGGGAACAAAACCTTGCAAGGCTTCAGGAATTGGCCAGGCTCCAATGCTTGCAGCAACACCTCTTGCTGCCTCAAGCTTCATTAACTGATACAGATCCTAACACAATTAATAGCATAATAAACAGTACCTTCATGAACAAGGACACCATCAATGTTTCAAATGATCAATTTGAGAACATTATTATGTCATCTAATGGGACCATGCCTTTCTGTCACATGCCTGAATTGAAAACACCACCTTCTTGTTCATATGAAGCACCAATAAGTAATAAGGACATGGTTCAATTTTCTCGAGGAGAAAGTTATCCCAATTCTCCATGGCTTCTTTCATGTTCAAGCACTACCCCTTCTTCTCCTTCTTCCCTCGTGGCTCCACCTGTGACGGAGGTTTCATTGACTAATGTGAAAGATAATTGCACTATTTGGCCTGAGCTCCTACTAGAGGACCCTTTGTTCAAAATGATTTCCTAGTTTGCGATTAATATTTTGTGTAACGTGACAGGAATTTAGTGTTATATTAGTTAGTCCTATAGTCTTACAATGTTTATTATAACTCCTATATTGTGTGTTCGTTTGTATACAATGTTCATTGTATTGAATACATTCATGGTACTCTTTTCTTGTAACTTTTTTTATTTTTTTCATGAATGCATGAAATGGCTTTGGTGGCTTTGTCTTTAAGGTATCGTTTCAATATGAGTTTTAGGGAGAAGGATAGTGAGAAAATTTAGTGATGATAATTAGTTTTTCGTCATTAATAACATCACAAAAAATTTAGTGACAAATTTTTAAAAATTATATGTAAATTGGTTCATCGCTGATATGAATTTTTCTAGTACATACGATGCAAAAACGGAAAAAAAAATCTATTGATTAAGGACATTTACATGATTAAGTGTTATCTAATTCAATCTATTTGTAGACTAATATTGATTATCTGCAGGTTTTCTTATGCATATTTTTATCACGATCTACAATCTCACCTCCTAAAAGAAGTTTTAAATGTTTCAATCATTTTAAGTTACAATTAAATAACAATAATAAGAAATTATTACGAAATTCGCTCAGGGTTTTTTTTTGTTGGTATATCAGATTTTTTCCCTCCCAACTTTGATTGTTGTTGATAGTATATATCAAACAGATAAATTAATGTTCAAAGTGACGCAAGAGGATTCCCAATTATGGGAGAGGGACCCAGTAGTTAGGATTCTCGATCAACTACACCAACGTCTTGGATGGTATAACTCTTAAGTTGTAAAAAGTTATTCGAGATGATCAAGTTAACACTCTACCCCCTTCAACTTAATTCAAACATAGTATTATTTTAATATTTAGTTTTTAACGTTGTATTGTTACTGAAACTTGAAAAATCTTTGAACCCTAAAAATAAAGTATCATTCAGTTTTTTTTTTAACTAAAAGGTGCTGTAATTGTCAAGTTAATTAATTTTTAATATCGCTAATAAAGACAAAAAAAAACTTAGCAGGTTGAGGAAATTGATCACTTCTTCTCAATGTGATTAATTAAGAAATACTTACTGAATGTAATATGCGCATAATAACAACTTCAACCAATAGAAACGAAGGCTATAATGGCCTGTTTTCTAGTGAGCAGGTGGATTATACTATTCCTTTTCTTACAAGGGATTGACCTAACTTTTCTTAGTAATGACACTCTATCATACTAATCAAAGTCGCTGCCTCTTATGTATTTGTGTTTGTTGAAAACTTTAAAAAAGTTCAATTCCTTAAATGAATTTTAGTATTTTGGAGAGTTAATCTTTTATTTTTGGTCAAAATATCCTAATTCACAATACCAATGATATAAGTTATCAGAAATATAATAAATAAAATAAAATCACATTATTTGAACAATGATTAATGGAGACGAGAGATACAGATGACGAGCTACTGTTCAGGTCTAAAATAAATTTTGTTGTGCAAAATAAACTGTCAATTTTTGGGCATAAATTTTTAGTAATAGAAAATTACTCAAACAACAGTTGAAAGTCAAATGAGCATGCTTGTCATTTGTCAAAGCAACAGGAAAGATGATTAAATAATAAGCTATTTGAAAGAGATGCCAAAGAACCTAATCCGACACCTTTGGTTGTTTATTAACATATAGCTATCATGCAAGTTTCCACTGGGTGTGATGTTTTTGTTTCATTTACTATTATTTATAGTAGCTGTCTAACATTTATACAAGTTTATAACGAATTTTAAGAAATACTTTTTTTAATAATTTAATTTATTTAGAGTTGAATATGTATACATTATCAATGTAATGAACATTATGGTGGCTCCCCTGGTGTCCATGAGTTAAATTTATATTTTCTGATAGTAAATAAAAAAATCATTGTTAGTGTAAATATTTTTATATTATTAACTAATTAGAAATCATTTTTATAAGACTTTTAAGATAATTATTGTTAGTGTAAATGTTTTTTTTATAAAAGTCAACAAACATCTTATTTTCTAATAGTAATAAAATTTAACAGTAATTGATAATATAAAAAATTCAAATAACTGCAATTGAAAACAGAGTAAAAAGAGTTTAACTATTAATACAGGATTACATATGTTATTTTCTCTTTATTGTATTTTTCAATTGATAAAGCTTGAATGTATATTTAATAACTGTTAATGACAAATATGTATATATAATAGGAGCTTGTCTCCTTGTATATATTAATGTTGTCAGCATGTGTCTCAATAAAATTTTAAAATGTGAATTTAAATTTAATTTAACCTTATATTTTAACTTAGTTATATTATTAATTAATGAGAGATGTTTAACAGATCAATTTGAATTTAGGTCTAATTCAATCCACAAAACGGACTTATAAGATAAGATGATTATTTTTCATTTATATATTTAATTAATTATATCATTAGTCAATATAGATCTCTAGTAACATAAAATTCATAATTATTTGAAATTGTTGAGGAAATATTCTTATTTAATTAGCAATTTGAGGGGACCAAATGGCCTAATTGACCAAATTATGATGGCCAAGTTAAACAAATTAAATAAGTGAAGGGGTTTAATGGGACAGGTAAAAGAAAAGCTTTTCTTTTTAAAGGATGTAAAGAAAAGCTGAGAGAATGAAATATGTAGATATATAATGGATGACAAGAATGGAAAGAATCGTGTTATAACATTAATCAGATGAAAAAATGGTAGGAGTCAAGAATTGATCGATGCCCGATTGTATGAATCATTTTATACAACATATTTACAGTTTCAAAGGGAAAAAATTTAAAATAGAATAAAACGATAGGTTATGTTGTTTAACTCAGTGCGAACCATTTTTTTTTTGTTAGCAAATATAATATATATTGATATATCAAAGGTACCAGCAGTACCAAGTAAGTGTACAAACGTAATTGATAAAACACCAACCAATATAAAAGTTTTTTTTTTTTACGGGTGTAAAAAAAATATTATATATCTTCGAAAAAGAGGCTGTAAATGCTGAATATACTGGACTAAATAAAATTTAAACCATAATCGTGATTAACTGTTTGGGAAGAGTTTTTCGGTTTCTTTCTCAAATGGCCAGTGGTTCCTACACTTTACATGAAAGTCTTTCAAGTATGAACTCTGTTTGTGGTCGGATACCCCTTGCTACCCTTATCTCATATATTTTATGTTGCTGATATAAGAAAGAGAAAGAAAAAACAAACAGAATCATGTTAATCTGCAACTAATAATAGTATTTAACAAGTCATTGATATTCATAAAAAAAAAGTAAAAGTTACAGTAGGATCAGACAGACTTTTAAATAATATAATATTTCTTTGAATTTCTTAAAATATCATTAGTAATTTAAAATATTTTTGGAAAAACTAAAGCAGTGACTTTATCCACCTAATTTAGTCTTGAATTTACCTGTTTGTGATTCGGTAGGGTTTCTTTGTTAGCATTTTCAACAACTTTGTAATAAAACAATATTAAAATTATTAAATAAATTAATTTAGTGCCTAATAACATTAAGAAATAATTATTTGCTATTTTTTAAAATATTGTAAAAAAATAACAGTTCGATTTCAAAATAGATTATTTCAGACATGGTTGATGTTTAATTATTGATTACAAATAGTAGACACCAAGGCATGCATCAGATGGTATGTATTGGGAAAGTAGGAAAGTTGTACTATGACTATAGGAGTATCTCTGCAACATAATATTATGCAGAACTCTAGGAGTATAATTGTAGAAACCCTAAATATTTGCTGCAATATTACTTTTTTGTTATAGCTTGATATCTTGTATATATATATTTTACTGAATTGTGAATAGAATAGAGGCAGTTTTGCACCTATTCTGTGATATTTGTTCATGGTATCCAGAGTTAGGTTCGAAGGATTCCATAGACTCTGTGAAAGTGTATTGGATCTAATATGTTTGAATGTTATAAGATCATTTTCGTCTTTCTAATAAAAAAAAGAGAATTATTTCTTCAAACGTGAATGCAATATCCTCTTTTGTCTTTGGTGAGTCCTCTCTTAGATTTCTCAATCGACTATGAATGGAAAATCTTCTGTGCTATTCTTGAATAAGGGAAAGGAAAAGTGTGTTGGCACTTTTCTATTTCAGAGATGATGACAACTCTTATATTTTTCTAGAGCAAATATGACTATTATATAGGAGACTAAGAAATCTAAATCTAGGTTCCTTGGGCCCTTTCCATACACTTAAGCCCAATAGCTTTTGTATAAAGCACTACTACAAAGCATGGATTCTACGACACGAGAAACACGACGGTTATATGCTAAACGTCGTGGTAGTATATGCGGTGGCAATTTTGCAATTAACGCAAACTAGACAACGACGGTTATAGGCCAAACGGCGTTGAAAGTGAAAAGCGACGACGTTTAGTGGAAAAACCGTCTTCGAATAACAATGTCAAATTTTTAATGTGCCCTAGGTCCTTGCCTCTCTCACTCTCTGATACACCACTCTCTTGTTTGCTCCCCTTTACCACAAAGTCTGTTGACTCTCCAACACCATCGACGCATCTTCAGTCCGTTACCCAACCTGCCTCCGTCAACCGCAACCTCTCAAGATGGTTTGGTTCAAAGTCAGTTGTCAAGTATCCTCGATGCAGTATAAGGAGCCAATCCACATTTGCTGATGCTGAGGTAATTTCATTTTCTCTGTAATTCTATATTAACTTGTTCTTCTCTCACTTGCCTTTGTTGTGATACCACATTTATGTCAATTTACCAGTATCTTGCTCGCTCACTTCGTATGATACCGTCAATTGTTTTTAGAATGCATTGCTAGACTATGTATTTCCACTTCATGGCTCTTTCCCTCTGTTGGTACAGCAGAAAGAAAATAAAAGGAAGAAATAAGTTTGAAAAATTGAACTAAATAGAAAATAGAAGGAAATAAAAATTACACCTTGTTTGTTTATTGTTTTGAAGAATAGTGTTCTGCTTTCTAAACTTTGTTTGTCTCTTGATACATTTGAAAGTGTTTGTTCCTCACTTCCTTGAGTATATTTCTTTTTTTATAAAAGTTTATCTTCCTAGCACTTAAACATAGCAGTTGAAGAACACAATAAGAAGTGAATGATAAAACATCTTCCATCTGTTTCTATTTTTTGGTTTTTAGAACACTTGTTTTGGATGTAATTTTCAAAACTTAATAGATTTTCGATGAGAAACTGATTAGTGGTTAACAGGCTCTAAATTTTGGTTTTTAAATATGAACATTTCCTTTTGTTTTCTTTTCAACTAAATCAAAGAAAATGCATTGCTGTTTGTGTTTCTTTCTTTCCTCTCGTTCAAACATATCATTATGTGGGTCAAGAATTTAGGATTGTCTGTGATATGATGATGTATTTATATTCTTTTCAATGTATGTAGTTGCTACATGTTTGTCTGGTTAGAATGTTCAGCGCTCCTTGCCTTGTGTTCCTTTTTTCTTGGTTTTTCTCTCTAGAATATTGAATGATGTGGTTGCAGGGCAGGAAGATTTGTCTATGGTTTTTGCCTTAGCAAGCACATGGGCCATGTTCCTTGCATTTGGCAGTTTAGCTTGTGTTGGTTCCATATCATATGCACTATTGGAATGGCTTATCAAAATGCATTCGATTCAGGCTTATCACTTGGTAGCCAAACATCTGGACTAGGGTTTCTGGCCTTGGTGAACAGCCTTATTTTCATTGGGCTGGGTTTTGTCATCGGCTACCCTATTGCTTCAAGTTCAGGTAAAAACCTTTTTGCTGCTTCAGGTTCATCATGTTATGCCTTAATCTTCAAATGTGTACTTCAAACAATATCTCAAATGCCCTCTTATTTTAGTTCAATTGGGAAATCCTCATAGAAAATTTTCTATGTAACCTTTAGAAAAATATTCAATCATTGATGTCATTGTCACTATTTCAATGTTTCTATATGCGTATTTTATTAACTGTCAATTTTCACAGCTAAGGTGCTTCAAGGCCTTTGGAGGAATGACTTGGCGGCACTAAAAGGTTCATGTCCAAATTGTGGAGAAGAGGTCAGTTATTGTGATAATTGTCATATAAGCACTTTTTTTCTTTTCCATCTTCTCCTTCAACTTATGTTTATATCTACCCAGCTTTTGAGGCACAGCATATACATAAGGTTTAATTTTCCTATGCGCACTGAATTGGATTCATATTCTTTTAGGTATTTGCATTTGTCAGAATGGACAGGAATATTGAGTCACCTGACAGAGCAGATTGTCATGTGTGTGAATGCATATTAGAATTTCGCGCAAAAGTTGAGGTAACAATGTATAGACTTTTTATTTTAACTTTTCCAAAAGACTGTTCAAAATAACTAAACTATTTGTTATTTCTAATTTAATTAGAGACAATTGAGAAGGTGATATGCTTCCAGCATAAATTAGTTTTTAGGATCAATAGATTAATAAATTGTTCAATAATTAGTAATATAGATTAGAATTATTTAAGTTTAGTACTTAATTGCATATTACTTTAATTTCTTATTTGTTTTGTTAATTAGGAACCATCAAGAGAGGAAAAGAAGCAAAAAAAACAACCTAGAGCTCTCGACCAAGCCGCGCAGATCACGCCAGACCCCGCGCCACTCGCGCCAGATGCTAAAGCAAACCTTCAATTTGAGCAAGCCACACTATCAGCGTGAATCCCACCCGAGTAGTGTGGGACTACCAAAGGTTAACTCCTCAACTCGAACAAGCCACACCATCAGTGTCACATTCCACGCGAGTAGCGCCAAGATATCAAAAACAGACATTCAGTTCGAATATCCCACGCGATCAGCGTGGGATACCGCGCTGTTAGCGCCAGAGTTCCAGAACAACTTAATCAATTCGAACATCCCACGCGATCAACATGGGGTTCCACGCTAGTCGCGCCACAATCACGATATTTCCTGATTTAAAAGATCTGATACTGATTTAGCTTGAGAAAAGTTCTTTGTTACCTAAATTAAATCTAGAACGTATGGGTGATAAAAAGGAACCTCTGGGACACAGAGAAGGACTTTCTTCTGGACTCTTGAAAGACTTTTTGCAGAAGAAGACATTGAAGAAACCTTGGAGAAGATTGGATTCATTAGGGTTACTGCAAAATAGCAACTCTGCTTGTAATTTCTTCTCTTCCTCTGGTAATTCTTCTCTAGGAACATGCTAGTTGTAAGATTAATGTCATTTCTGAGTATGCTTGGCTAAGTTCTTGTATCGTGGTTAGAGCAAGAACCTATGTGAACTCCTCTATGTCTTGATTGGTTTTAATAAGAATTATCATAATTGCTTTGTTTTATTCTGTTCTTCATTGTATTGTTCTTAATTGGGACTGGCCATTCTGTTAAGATACTTAGGATTAGGATTCACAATAGGGATATTGGGATTCTAGTTTCTGAAATGAGTAAAACAACAATTTATCCATTACCTAGGGATAGGAATGTGTAGTTGCAGCAGTTTCAGGATATATTTGCTAAATGCTTGGTTTAAGAGGGAATCATTAAGGGATTAGGATTTCTAGTTTTACTAAAGGGTTAAATTGCTAAAGGATTAGGATTTAGCTAATTATGTGAAAATATATCAGCTGAGCAATAAGAAATAATTCAAGTTAATAATCAATTTAAGTATAGAAGGTAGGGATCATAAGGGAATGCGCTTTAACCACAATTGCTTCTCATCACTGCTTAACAATCAAATTAAGTTTAGTTTACATTCTCGTTAATTTTCTGTTATTTAATTTAAGTTACGTAATTACACAAACTCAACCAATTCTCTCAATTTATTATTTTTCTTCTAATTTCTAAGACGTTAAGTTACAATAAAATTGCATTCAATCCTTGTGGAGATGATACTTTACTTACTCACTTTATTACTTGAAACGAACGGTACACTTGCCGATTTCGCAACAAGTTTTTGGCGCCGTTGCCGGGGATTGAAATCGCCAATTTTATATTAACTTTAATTCTTGAGATTGGAATTTCTTTTGTTACTAAACTGCTCTTCTTAGTTTATGCGAGGTATAGTTAATCCTGATCATCTGCAGTATGATCCTGAAATAGAGAGGACTATTAGAAGAAACAGGAAACTAGCCAAACTAAGGGAAAGAGAAGCAGAAAATTCTAATTTTGATTCAATCTCTGAATTGGAATTAGAAATGGCTGACCAAGGAAATAATCAGCCTAGACCTGAAGATGAACTAATGGAGGACATTCTGGCTCCATTGTTCACTAGACCAAACTCTAGTATTGTAAGACCACCAATTGAAGCAAATCACTTTGACATTCATCCTTCATTGATTACATTGGTGGAACACAGTCAGTTTGGGGGGGGAAGATAATGAAGATCCCCATGATTTCATTGACAAATTTCTGAGAATCTGTGATACCATTTGACACCAAGGGGTGTTAGATGATGCTATAAGATTGAGGTTATTTCCTTTTGCTATTAAAGGGAGAGCACTTAGATGGTTGGATAGACAGACCTCAAATAGCATAACCACTTAGGAAGAATTAGTTGCAAAATTTTTCTCTCAATACTTTTCAATGGATAAATACAATCGGCTGGTGAATGAGATCACCAATTTCACTCAACATGAAAGGGAAACTTTGTGTGCTGCATGGAATAGATTTCAAGAGCTGATTCGGAGGTGTCCACAATATGACATGACCGTGGGTAAAAAGGTACGTATTTTCTTTAATGGAATGATACGTGAATCACGCCTTATTGTTAATGTTGCAACTGGTGGTTCCATAAGATCGAAAACTGTAGTCCAGACGTATGAATTGATTGACTCTCTAGCCCATGATGAAAATGAACGTACCCCAGTTCAGCCCAAGAGAGAAGTTATCCAATTAGGGAGTAATGATGCAATGTTAGCTGAACAGAAAATATTGGCTCAGCAATTAGCCAAATTAAATGCAAAGATTGACAAACTCCAAGTCTCTGCAGCTCAAGTTTCATCCAGCAGAATGCAACCTGCCATATGTGAGTATTGCCAAGGTGAGCATGAATCTAATGAATGTCCCACATTGGTAGGAGCTGACCCAGTACAGGTGAATGACCTTTGGTATGATCAGAGACCCCAACAAAATTTCCAGAGAAATCAAAACAATGCTATGGGAAATAATTTCCAAAGGAGAATCCAAGGTGGGGGGTTAGATTACAAATCTAACAATTATTTGCAGCCTCCACCTATTCCACCCAAAGAACCATCGGAGTTGGAAAAAGCTATGTTGCAACTGTCTAAAACAACTAAGGAGCACATTCTGGCTACCAATGCCTTCATTAATGAGACCAGAGCTCATCATAAAAATCAAGATGCCTCCATTAGAAATCTTGAGAATCAAATTGGGCAATTGGCAAAGCAACTAGCTGAAAGGTCTCAAGGACAGTTTCCAAGTGACACCATTGTGAATCCAAGAGAGCATGCAAAGGCAATAACCACTAGGAGTGGAAAAGTAATTACACCTCCAGAGAATCCAAAGGTAAGTCAAAGAGGAGCTGAAAAGGAAAATACTAGAGGGGATGCAGAACATGAGGAAGAAGCACCTTCAACTAAGCAAGAAGAGACAAATTCTGCACCTTCAAAGAAGCCAATGGATTTCTCCCTCTTTGAGAAACCTCCTTATCCAGTAAAGAGCAAGCAACAAGCACAAAAACAACAGTTTGCCAGGTTCTTAGAAATGTTTAAAAAACTACAGATTAACATTCCATTTGCTGAAGCTTTAGCTAATATGCCTAACTATGCAAAATTTATGAAAGAACTGTTGTCTAGGAAACATAAATTGCAGGAATGTGAGACTATTGCACTTACTGAAGAGTGCAGTGCTATAATACAGAGAAAGCTGCCACCAAAGCTTAAAGACCCAGGCAGTTTTAACATTCCAATTGCAATAGGGAACATTAATGTAGGAAGAGCTCTATGTGACTTAGGGGCAAGTATAAATTTAATGCCTTTGTCAGTTTGCAGGTCCCTAGGAATCTCTGAACTAAAGCCTACCAGAGTTTCTCTGCAACTTGCAGACCGTTCTTTGAGGAAGCCTACAGGAGTTATTGAAGATGTTCTAGTAAAAGGTGATAAGTTTATTTTTCCTGCAGATTTTATAGTTTTAGACATAGATGGTGAAAGTGAAATACCACTTCTCTTAGGTGGATCATTTTTAGCCACTGCTAGAGCTTTAATAGATGTAGAGAAAGGTAAACTAGAACTTAGGATGGATGATGAGTCCATTACTTTTAATTTTTTTGATGCTATGAAAAATCCATCTGATGAACATGATTATTTTAGGCTAGATGTTTTGGATAATGTAATTCATGCAGGTCAAACGGAGGAAGAGGAACTTGAAGAAGTACTGGAAATTAGGAGTCAAGAAACCATACAAGAAGAGTGAGAGGTAGCCATGGAGGTGCTGGAAAAGAAAGAAAATGACATCCCAGTTGGAGCACCAAAAGTTGAGCTGAAAGAGTTACCGGAGACCTTGAAGTATGTGTTCCTAGGTGATGGAGAAACATACCCAGTCATTATCAATAAAGGGCTGAAATTTTATGAGGAAGAGCAACTATTGAAAGTACTCAAGGAGCACAAAACTGCTATAGGCTGGTCCATATCCGATTTGAAAGGTATTAATCCATCTTTTTGTACTCATAAAATTCTTATGGAAGATGATATGAAACCAGTGAAGCAACCACAGAGGAGACTTAACCCAACTATGAAAGAAGTGGTCAGAAAAGAGGTGGTCAAGTTGTTAGATGCAGGTATGATTTACCCAATTTCAGACACCGCATGGTAAGTCCAGTTCAGACCGTCCCCAAGAAAGGTGGGATGAGAGTCATTCAAAATCACAACAATGACTTAATCCCCACAAGAACTATCACAGGCTGGAGGATGTGTGTGGATTATAGGAGACTGAATGATGCAACTAGGAAGGATCACTTTCCTCTTCCATTCATGGACCAAATGCTTGAGAGATTAGCAGGGCATGACTATTATTGCTTTTTGGATGGATACTTTGGGTACAATCAAATCCATGTAGCACCAGAAGACCAAGAAAAGACAGCCTTCACTTGTCCTTTTGGAGTGTTTGCATATAGAAGAATGCCTTTCGGCCTATGCAATGCACCTGCAACATTTCAAAGGTGCATGCTTTCCATTTTTTCTGACATGGTTGAAAAAGGTTTAGAAGTATTTATGGATGACTTTTCTGTTTTTGGCTCTTACTTTGATTCATGTTTGGCTAACTTAGCTAAGGTTTTAAAAAGATGTCAAGAGACAAATTTAGTTTTAAATTGGAAAAAGTGTCATTTCATGGTTCGTGATGGAATTGTCCTAGGCCATAAAGTATCTGAAAAAGGGATAGAGGTTGATAGAGCTAAATTGTTATTGATTGAAAAATTGTCTCCTCCTATCAATGTTAATGGTGTTCGAAGTTTTTTAGGTCATGTAGGTTTTTACAGGAGGTTCATCAAGGATTTTTCCAAGATTGCAAAACCTCTCAGCCAATTGACTGAAAAGGGAGTAGACTTGTGTTTTGATAAAGCTTTTCTAGATGCATTTAATGTACTGAAAAATAAACTTACTACTGCATCTATTTTAATATCCCCTGATTGGACCTTACCATTTGAACTTATGTGTGATGCTAGTGCTTATGCAATAGGTGCTGTCTTAGGACAAAGAAAAGATAAGCGTCTGCATGTCATATATTACGCTAGTAAGATTTTGAATGAGGCACAAATTAATTATGCCACCACTGAAAAAGAAATGCTAGCTGTGGTTTATGCATTAGACAAATTTAGGTCCTACTTGATTGGTTCTAAAGTGATTGTTTACACTGACCATGCAGCTCTTAAATTTTTAATGAATAAGCAAGACGCAAAGCCACGCTTGCTGCGTTGGATGCTTTTGTTTCAGGAGTTCGATTTGGAAATCAAAGATAAATCTGGAGTGGAAAACAAGGTAGCTGATCACTTGTCAAGAATTCAAGACAAGAAGTTGCAAGATGGCCCAGAAGTAGAAATCAATGAATCTTTTCCTGATGAGGGGGTGATGGCAATCCAAGTCAGCCCATGGTTTGCAGATATGCTAACTACAAAGCTGTAGGTGTAATACCTGCAGAATTCAATTGGCAACAGAAAAAGAAGTTTCTCCATGATTCAAAGAGGTATTTGTGGGACAACCCTTTTCTTTATTTTCAATGTACTGATGGGGTAATTCGCAGATGTGTAACTGAGTCAGAGGCACCTAAAATCCTTTAGCATTGCCATGCTTCGAATTATGGAGGACACTTTGGAGGGAATAGAACAGCACAAAAGGTCTTGCAATGCGGTTATTATTGGCCAACATTATTCAAAGATGCAAGGGATTTTGTGGAAAAATGTGATAATTGTCAGAGGACGAGAAATATCTCTCGTAAAGATGAGATGCCACTAAACAACATCCAAGAAGTTGAGCTGTTTGATGTATGGGGGATTGATTTTATGGGACCCTTCCCTAAATCATATTCCAATCAATATATCTTGGTTGCAGTAGATTATGTGTCTAAATGGGTTGAGGCTGTGGCCTTACCAACCAATGATGCGAAGGTGGTGGTCTCATTCTTGCGGAAGAATATCTTCACCCGCTTTGGAGTGCCGAGGGCCATAATCAGTGATGGAGGTACCCACTTTTGCAATAAATAGTTTGCAAGCTTACTTGCCAAATATGGAGTCAATCATAGAGTTGCCACACCATATCATCCTCAAACAAGTGGACAGGTAGAAATTTCTAACCGAGAACTTAAAAGAATTTTAGAAAAGACTGTTGGAAATTCTAGGAAAGATTGAGCCAAGAAGCTAGATGATGCGTTGTGGGCATATCGGACTACATTTAAAACACCTATAGGTAGGTCACCTTTTCAACTTGTGTACGGTAAGTCTTGCCATCTTCCAATTGAGTTAGAACATAAAGCTTTGTGGGTCACCAAATTCTTAAACTTTGAACTCTCTAAATCTAATGAAAAATGATTATTGCAATTAAATGAGCTAGATGAGTTCAGGTTAGCTGCATATGAGAATGCCAGGATTTATAAAGAGAAGACCAAGAAGTGGCATGATAAGAAAATTCGTCTTAAAGAATCTGAGCCGGGACAACAGGTATTGCTTTATAATTCTCGCCTAAGACTTTTTCCAGGTAAGTTAAAATCTCGTTGGTCTGGCCCATTTTTAGTACGAAAGGTTTATCCTTACGGAACAGTTGAAATTTCTCCCTTAGACAATGACAGGTCTTTTAAAGTGAATGGATGTAGGGTGAAACACTATTTTGGTGGTCAAGTGGATAGGAATTTGGTTTCTATTCCACTGAATCCACCCGATGATTGAAGGGTGGTACATCAAGCTCGTGACATTAAACAAGCGCTACTTGGAAGGCAATCCAAGCATTTTATTTTGTTAATTTGGATTTCTGCAGGTTTTTAATTCAGTTAATGGTTTTATGCTTAGTTTTAATCATTTACTCATAATTGTTTTTGGATGATGTTATTTGTTTCTAGTTAGCTAGATGCATGGTTTAATTTACCGTTAATTTGTATTTTAGTTCTTATATTATAAGTTATCTCTGTATATATTTAGTTCAACTTAGAATATAAGATGATAAAAAGCATTGAAAAGGGATGAAGAGCACTCGAATGACCCACGCGAATCGCATGGTATCTGGCGCGATTAGCACCAACAATTCGAATCAAACCAGTTTTAATTGCAGTATCCACACTAATTGCGTGGACCTTGGCACCATTCACGCGAGTTGTTCGCATTCAAGGGTCACATTTACAGTTATGGTGCGAATCGCGTGGACTCTCACGCTACCAGCGTCACTTATTCGAGCTCAGGGGACAAGTTTAATGTTCTCACGCTAATCGCGTGGTCTATGGCGCTAGTAGTGCCACATATTCGAACTCAAGAGCCATATTTTCTGGTATGACGCTAATCGCGTGGCTTGCGGCGCAACTTGCACGAGATATTCGAATTAACTGAACATCCTGGACCTTCTCACGCGATTCGAGTGAGACATGGTGTGACTCGTGCCAGTTGTTCGAAACATTATCCCTTTATTTTGCATCTCACGCAGATCGCGCCAATCTCGACGCGAGTCGCGCGAGAGCGTCGTTTTAGTTTTTTTAAAAGGAAACTCAAATAGAAAACGCGCCCCCCTAAATCCTCATAAATCCCCAAGCTTTCGCTTTCTCCATTGCTACCAGCAATTCCATTTTAAAATCCAAAAGATCAGTTACGATTCTCCATTGCTCTCACTCACTATAAATCATTGTTGTTCACTACATCGCCATTATCATCTTTCTCGATTGCTGGAGAGCTTGCATTATCTTTGGTGACCATTTTTAGATACCTCAGTAGCTTAAGTCCATGGTGGGAGACAAGGTATTCTCGCTTAAACTTTGTTTCGAAATGGTTATCTGTGATGGCATTAGGTTAGTTTCCACTTTCATTACAAAGTTGTTCATTAACCATGAACCCAGCCGGCGCGATTCGCGTGAACATTGCCGCCAATCGCGTGGGCTGGGTTTTCTTTGTTAGTTATGAGCTAATTGCTGATTGTCTAAGGTCGAATGCTTGCATGAGTTTTCTTAAAATTCTTGTAATTAGTCAGTGAATGTTTTTAGAATGTACCTTGATAATTAGGGCATGCAAAATCCATAGATTTTATCAATTGAATTTCCATAATTAGATCCTATTGTGAAGTCAAAATTAAGAGTCCTTATGGAGCTGAACTTTATATGTTGTTAAGTGATTAATGCTGGAATCCATTCTCAAGCCTGGAGTCATATGGATCACAAACTGTTGTGACTAGGATTGGACAGGGGTATGTTATGATTAAGTCCTATTTTGGGGTTGTCGGAGGGTATTCAGTGTTTATTTTATATGTATAGTCAACTCCCCATTACTTTAGTTATCTGTGGTTCTTTAATTGAAACTTAGAAATCATGTTAAACATAGAATTCATTTAGGCGAGATGTGGATTTGGATTAGCATTGTTGCTAGCCCATTTGGCTAATCTAAACCTTCTGCATGATACTTGAGATTGTGTTTAATCATGAAGATCAACTATGATTTATATTGACACTCCACAAGAATACATGTTATCCTGATGGAGCATCAGACCAGATTGATTGAGTACTAGACTCGGATGATGGAAGACCTTTGCAGAGAGCGGAGTGTGGACTACACAGCATACCAGTATCATTTCACTCTAGCACCTTCATCTTCCCGGCCACCAGTGAGTCACAGATCACCACCACTAGCAGCTCCGACTCCTCCTGGTCCCTCCAGTGCTTCAGAGCCTGCCGCAGATCTCTCTGATTCATTTCAGGATGCTGATGATGCGTTGAGAGAGGGAGAGGAGTGAGAGTGACAGATCAGGACTATTTTATTGTTTTTGACTTTCTTTTTCTGTCTTTAGTTTTCCGTACATTTACATTTACTTTACTGCAGTTGAAACATATTTAAATACTTGATGAATTGGTGATGATTGTTACATGAGTCAATTGATTGTGAATGTCTTCTGTTTGGATTAATGTTTCGTTTTGGTTGCGATTCCTCAAATAATGATTACGTGATTGAGCGTTTTCATAGCATACAATCCTTATTAGTTGTTGCTGGGGACAACAATTTTCTAAATCTGGGAATGGGCGCATACGCATTATTTGAAGAATCACATTCAAGAGACAAAGGATGTCTAACAGAAATTTTATTTTAGTGTCTTGCTAAGTTTTATGAGTTTTAAATTTTAGTCATTAAGGGTTTAAATTTTTCGTTGATTGTTTGAATAAGGTGTTAGAAGTATATCTTATACATCTCAGAAGTAGAATTGTGAAATCGGTGATGAATTAGAAATTTCTGTTAGGAAGCTTGAGTGAGATGAAATATGGCATGGATTGCATGAAGCATGATTGAATTGTGATTGTTGGTATATTGATGTTCATGTTGAAGTTGAAATGATGCTTGATATGAAGTCAACAGAGGCTAACTTGAGTTTATAACCTGTGAGGATTGAGCCATACAGTACTATTTTTTTTCAGAGAGACCTCACTTTGGTAAGTACTCTAGAACTTGATTTGTTTCTCTGGATGCATGTATATTCTGATATGATTAAGGCAATTTATTCTTTTAAGCTAGGGCCAAATTAACTCACCTTCAATTTTCCATTGTCACCCCTTTTGAGCCTAAACCTTTTTATTCATATACCTGACATTTGAAACATATACCTTGACTACCCTACTTGAGATTGGAGGAAGAAAGAATTAGAACCAAGACCATTGAATATTGGGGAATAGGAAAAGAAAGAAAAAGGTAAGAGGAAAGACAAAGTTACCCAAGAAGATAATTCTGGTTTGATAGTGAAATGCCAACAGAACAGATCTGGCAAAAACCAGACCTAGTGAAGAATCCAATTGGGAAATAACAAGTTTGAAATACCAGCTATCCAGTAAGGGAAATAACAAGTCTGAAATACCAGCTGGTGGATCTAAATATATTTTCTTACTATCCTACTCTCTCTGTTACAGTGTGTTGCAAAGGAAAAATCAAAGAATAAAGAGTGATAGACTGGCTAAGTGGACTTGACTAATTCTAACAAAATCCAATCTCAATTTTAGCCACTAACCAAAACTTTGCTACCCTTAAACCAGGCCAAGTTACAACCTTATCCAGTTGTGCATGCATTTATGTTTCTTATTTTCAGGAACTTGAGGATATGATCAAGCTTATGGTAGTGCTATCACTGTGTTGGATTGAGTGAGTATAATAACTCTTATACACTTGAGTGCTGAGTGAAATACACACGTCTTGGTAAGGAAGACTCAAGTGAAACTCTTGCAGTTGATGGAATCGAAGGTGTTATTGAAACCTTGATTGGAAATTGATTATACTTAGCATTGTGATTCTAAGAGTGTTAAATGTGCATTTATGCTTGATTGTTGATCCTTGCTTTCCATTTAAAATTTTGTTTATTGCTGAGGACAGCAATATCTAAATCTGGGAATTATTTGATATGCTTCCAGCATATATTAGTTTTTAGGATCAATAGATTAATAAATTGTTCAATAATTAGTAATATAGATTAGAATTATTTAAGTTTAGTACTTAATTACATATTACTATGATTTCTTATTTGTTTTGTTAATTAGGAACCATCAAGAGAGGAAAAGAAGCAAAAAGAACAACCTAGAGCAAACCTTCAATTCGAGCAAGGCACGCTATCAGCGTGAATCCCACGCAAGTAGCATGGGACTACCAAAGGTTAACTCCTCAGCTCGAACAAGCCGCGCCATCAGCGCCCCATTCCACACGAGTAGCGCCAAGATATCAAAAACAGACATTCAGTTTGAATATCCCACACGATCAACGTGGGATACCGCGCTGTTAGCACCAGAGTTCCAGAACAGCTAAATCAATTCGAACATCCCACGCGATCACCGTGGGACTCCGCACTAGTCGCGCCACAATCACGATATTTCCTGATTTAAAAGATCTGATACTGATTTAGCTTGAGAAAAAGTTCTTTGTTACCTAAATTAAATCTAGAACGTATGGGTGATAAAAAGGAACCTCTGGGACACAGAAAATGACCTTCTTCTGGACTCTTGAAAGACTTTTTGCAGAAGAAGACATTGAAGAAACCTTGGAGAACATTGGATTCATTAGGGTTACTGCAGAATAGCAACTCTGCTTGTAATTTCTTCTCTTCCTCTGGTAATTCTTCTCTAGGAACATGCTAGTTGTAAGATTAATGTCATTTCTGAGTATGCTTGGCTAAGTTCTTGTATCGTGGTTAGAGCAAGAACCTATGTTAACTCCTCTATGTCTTGATTGGTTTTAATGAGAATTATCATAACTACTTTGTTTTATTCTGTTCTTCATTGTATTGTTCTTAATTGGGACTGGCCATTCTGTTAAGATACTTAGGATTAGGATTCACAATAGGGATATTGGGATTCTAGTTTCTGAAATGAGTAAAACAACAATTTATCCATTACCTAGGGATAGGAATGTGTAGTTGCAGCAGTTTCAGGATGTATTTGCTAAATGCTTGGTTTAAGAGGGAATCACTAAGGGATTAGGATTTCTAGTTTTACTAAAGGGTTAAATTGCTAAAG
>CM023941.1:10685307-10783154 GCA_013407115.1 Glycine latifolia
AAAAAATTATAAAAAAAACATAGCATATGTGTAATCCAACATAAACATAGAACCCTATGTGCCATATCACATAAAAGACTAGATCAACAACAAACGTACAGCCTAGGCTCTGATACCAATTGAAGGATTCCATAGAATCTGCTGAAGTGTATTGGACCTAGTACGTTTGAAAGTTATAAGATCATCCTCGTCTTTCTAATCAAAAAGAGAGAATTACCTCTTGAATCGTGAATGCAATATCCTCCTTTGTCTTTGGTGAGTCCTCTCTTAGCCTCATCAATTTGCTACAAATGAAAAATCTATTTAAACAAAATTCATGACTAATTGATTTTTAACTGAGAGATGGTAAAAATAAAAGATTAAGGCCTTACAAAAATTAAAAATAACAATAGCAAACAATTTTTTTCTTAAACAGGGGCATAAAGCAAGGGCTTGTCTAGCTATATGCTTGGATCGACCTTACATTCAATCACAATTCATCATGTATGGTAAGTTTATTGATTTTTATGATAAATACTTTAAAGTCATATCAATGATAATTTGTGATTGGTTGGTAGTGTAAAACTACTTTACACTGTCAGTGTATAACCATTAAAATATTCTTCTTATTATCTCACTATCTTTTACTCAATTGAATTTAAGAATAATTGTTATAGAGGTTTGTATTTACAATAATAAATGTACTCGAGATAATTGAAAAGTTAATAACATGCTAACTTAAAAGTTGTATACAGAAGTGTTACACCAATCTAACATTTTCTTTACATGGATTCTAAGGTGCACCACTATTAGTAGCTTTTAGATTAATCTTGAGTGCATCGTCTTAACCTATACCTTCCATGTATAATTACTTCTTTCTCATTGGCACCGTCATGCAATGCTACAAGCTAGAGACGATTTCATACGACAATGCCATTTTTTTCTTTTCTACTTTTTCTTCTTCTTTTTTCCTCTTCTCAAACTCAAATTGCCCACTATCTCCCCATTCACTCCTCTATCACACTTATATGTCGATGGAGAATGAGGTCAAGTTGATAGAATCCATTATTGATTCAAAGAAGGATAATGTTGGTGTTTCCCCAAATTACCTTTCTTCAACCTATGCAATGTACACATTCTTTGGAAAACAAATTTGGAGCAACAGTTATTGTTAATCAATTCATATTATCTATGAATTAACATGTTAATATTGATTCCACAATGTAGTTTGTATTCAAAACTAGATTTTGTTGAGATTGATATCTGTTTTCTACTTCGAAATGTTAGTAGAGGTTGCTTGATTCGTTGTATCGAAGGGAAAGAGAGAAAGAGGTCGCCTACTTTGGTTTCTCAATGGAAGGCCTTCAGAGAGGCAAAGAGAACAAGGATTAGAAAAGAGGAAGGAAGAAGCGGGGGTAAAGTGGTGTCCTTGCCAAAAATTGCCTCCAACGGAATCGCACAACACTGCTTGCAAGTGAGAAGTGATATGATGGAAAGGGTTTAAGATAAGAAGGTGCGCTCTAGATTAATCTAAAGGTTAGTAACAGTGGTGCACCATAAACTAGAATCGTCAAAATGGGCCAAGACTCAGAGGCCAACCCCACCAAGGGTTTGGATTGGGTCAGGCCAAAAAAAAAAGGGAAACAATTTCAGCTAATCCAGAAATGTAACCTGCAATTTACAACTCAACCCACCTGGGTTGAAACCACCAAATCCACCTAACAAATAGCCATACCCAAACTAACCCTAACTCACACATAGATTGTCATCCATGGTGGTGCCACCACCTCACTGATAAATCATTATTTGACTATATTTGATCCCCATTTTTTGTCATATTGTATCTTGTTTTGATCTTATTTTTCTATCAGAGCTCATAGGTATGTGCTATATGTGAGCAATTGAGCAGCAAAGCTAATAAATTGAAAAAATAGTGAAAATAAAGGAGAAAAGAGAAAGTTTTGAGCATCTTCAAAGAGCATGGCCCGTGTTGTACCTACAGGCTAGCATGTCCATGCTGATTTTTCAAGAAAACACCTCATCAACGTCACACATCCAAGCACAACCATGTTGTCCTTAGCACGACCCACATTGACTCAACATAGCCCTTGCTGACCTCCATGTTGTTGTTTAAATTTCAATATTATAAATAGAAAAGGGTAAACATTTTTAGGTTAACTTTTACTTATTTTGGAATAGCAAGGGTGTTTTTAGGTCTAGAGCTACATTAAGAAAATTTTGGGTCCCATCATGTAAGGGTTTTCAATCTATTTCATTCTTAATGCTATTTTGTATGATGTTTGACTATATTGTGACCATGGTTGGCTAAACCCCTAGAGCTTGGACTATGATGTAATTGCACCTATGTACTCTGGTTCCATATTTTAATTGAGTTCTCTAATGTTATTCAGTTAATCATATTGTTTTATTGTCTTTTCTTTTACATTGGAATTGATCACTCTCATTCATAATTAATTTTGTGTTAATGACCATTTACTCATGATTAACTAACTTGTAAAACAATAGGGTTCATAAAACTTGCATGATCAAATTGGTGGCATAAATCTCCTTTTTACGAACCTCTCCTTTATTCATCCTTAATCCTAAATTAAATCTAAAATGACAATTGAGATTAATTTAGGGGGGAGAGTATTTTTAGACCTTGACCATAGGCTAACGACTAATTTAAGAGGCAATTGGAAATTAATCATTAACTTAGGATTCTTAATTAAAATTGAGATTAGGGGAAAATGGGTACATGTGAATTCATAATCCAGGCTTGTCTTAAGTCATACATCTCTTCCTTGAAACTGTTGCTTAGCTTAATTTATATTTTTTTCTTACAATTGGTGAAACACAATCAACACAAGATAAAACTCCTAAAATTATTTAGTTTATGTAATTTGAATTATTCAGGAATACAACTATCTCTAGGATATGATATTCAGACTTTTAAGTCCACGTTACTACTGTGTAAGGTACACTTGTCCTTATGCAACAATATTTTATGCATCAACCTCACCAGTCACCACTCTCTCTCATCTGCCTATCACTCTCTCGCATCTCTCTCTTGCATCTCTCTGTTGTCTCTTGCATGTCTCTTCTCTCTCATCTCTCTGCCCTCACAACGAAGTCGCCACACCACCTCAGCACCTCACCACGTCACTATTTTCCCTCTAGCCCTCCCTATTGTATTCCCTCATAAGTAGAGGTGGGTTTTATTTTCTGCTTGGTCGTTCATCTCTATCTCTCATATCTTTCTCTGTTGATTTTTCCTTTTTAATGTTAGGTAGGTCAAGGTGGGTCCAACGGGCCAACCTAACCCATTTTCACAACTCAACCATAAACCACTTGGAGTAGTGTTACACCATAGAAATTATCCTTTAGATGGACTCGTCTTTTCTTTAGTCTATTATGTAAGAAATGAATGTACTTTTTTTACTTTTAAGTAGAGACCACACACACACACACATATATATATATATAGGAGGTAGTCTTGGATGAGCTAGGTTAGATTATGTTAATTATGAACTCTCTTGAATATTTAATGCACCTATATCAATAATTCAAACTTAAAATCCATCATCAGTTAAGTATAAACAATCTTATATCAATTGATTCATTCATTAATCAATGTGATATATTAACATAGTTTTAAAAAAATATTTATATTTAATATCTTCACTAATATTTTCTATTAATTTAAAAATCATGTAAATGTATACAAGAAAATACTAACAAAAGTCTTAACAAGGGGGTCTAGCTCTGGTTGAATGGTGTATGTGATTTATTGTAAATTTGTGGTACTTGAGTTCTATTCTTATTAATAAATAAATAAAAACTAACAATCATCAAGCATATGAATCAATTAGCATGAGATTATTTTAGCTTAACAGAAGTCTTGAACTTGAATAGAATTTCCTCTGATAAAAGATACATGTGATTTAAAAAAAATTAACATAAGTCTTGAGATGAGTGTAGCTATCTAGGTACATATTTCAAATTAATTTTAATAAATTATCACGGCCAAAAGTCAAGCGATAAGTGTAAGAAAATGTAGGTTTCTTAATTAGAGCAGTGAAATATTTAGTGATATATATACACACACACACATTGGTCCATGGAGGGGTGTCTTCTTAAGACGATCATAAAAGGTTTAGTAAGATTATTTAGTTGCGGAAAGAAGTCAGCAACATAATTTACACAACCAAGAAAACGCTGAAGTTGGGTCTTCTCAATGATTTGATCAAGAAATTTGTTGGCAAAGTCAATTGCATGATTAATAGGAGTGATAGTTCCTTGGTAAATATTGTGACCAAGAAAACGAACTTTAGTTTAAAAAAGATTGATTTTGGTTTTAGATAAAGCAAGACCATTTTTCTTGATTACCTGAATGAAAATGTTAATGTGTTTAAAATGTTGATCAACTAATTGAGAAAACACAAGAACATCATCAAGGTAGACAATAATGAAGGATGAGTAAGGATTAAAAATGTCATTCATAATTTTCTGGAATTATGAAGGAGCATTTTTTAATCTAAAGGGCATAACTCTCCATTCATATTGTCCAAAAGGGACAGTAAAGGCTATTTTATTGCAATCACTATCCTTGATTTGAATTTGTCAAAATCCATATTTCCTATCAAATTTAGAAAAGATTTTAGCGAAGATAAGACGATTAAGAAGATCCTTCTTATTTGGAATCGGATAATGAATCCATTGAAGGGCTTGATTAAGAGGTTTATAATTGATAACCAAGCGAGGAGTGTCACACTCAATTTTAGCTTGTTTATTAACATAAAAAGCAGCAAGACCAAGGGCTCTTGCTCTTCCTGATTAATCCCTTTTGCAGAAGGTCCTGAATTTCCTTCTGGCAATAAACAAGAAGCTCTTGACTCATCTGGATGGGTCGAGCTTTAGTAGGGATTTGTCGATCATTAAAATCCTTTTCATAAGGAAGATCAACAATATGCTGTTTTCTTTGCCAAAAAGCGTTAAAAAGATCAGCACAAATAGAATTTTGGATTTGATTTATCAAAGATTTAATTTTATCTTGAATGATTTGTTGATTAAGCAAATCATCAATTTTCTTATAAGAAATTTCTTCCTTAAGATAATTAATTTGATTTTGCTTATAAAAGATTGGATTCAAATCTCTTATTATAGGAATATATGGATAGATCTGGTCTATCATCTACTTATCTGAACTATATCCAGACATGATTTTTTTTACTCTTTTGTAAATGATTTATGATCTTTTATGTCTTAACTGGTTAGCATGATAAACTGAGAAAGTTCCGATCTGGTGTTGCTAGGGTAGTAAGTCCCGATGAGATAAGGGCAGAAAAACCTACAAATTTTTGGAACGTGAGATCTGAACTTTTGTCTGAAATTCATTGGCTTTAGTTCAGAGGTAAAAAAATGCTCCAAGTGAATATCAAAATATTATGAATGATATATTCTATCAATATTTAGATTTTACAATTGTATATTTATATGATATTTTAGTCTTCTCAAAATTGATAAATACACACATTGAACATTTAGAAAAATTTATAGAAATTATTAAAGAAAATGGATTACAAGTTTCAGAAAGAAAAAGAAAAATATTTGAAACAAAGATAAGATTTTTAGGATATAAAATATATCAAGGAACTATAACTCCAATACAAAGATCAATAGAGTTCATTGAAAATTTTCCAGATGAAATAAAAGATAAAACCCAATTACAGAGATTTTTAGGATGTATTAATTACATAGCTGATTTTATTCCCAATATTAGGATAATATGTGCTCCTTTATATGATAGACTTAAGAAAACTCCATTCTGGTCAGAAGATATGACCCAAGCCATGAGAGAAATAAAAAAGATAGCCAAAAAACTTCCATGCTTAGGAATACCAAATCAACAGGCTTTTCTGATTTTAGAGGCACATGCGTCAGAATTAGGTTATGGAGGAATCCTTAAACAAAAACTATCTCCATAATCAAAAGAGCAAGTCGTCAAATATCTTTCTGGTATTTGACATCCTTCTCAACAAAAATACTCTACTATCAATAAAGAAATACTTTTCAATAGTTTTATGTTTACAAAAATTTCAAGATGATTTATTCAACAAAATTTTTTTAATAAAAACTTATTGTAAAGCAGCTCCTTCAATGTTACAAAAGAATGTTAAAAATCTAGTTTCAAAACATATATTTGCTAGATGGCAAGCATTACTTTCATGTTTTGATTTTGATATTGAGCATATTAAAGGAAAAAAGAATTTCCTTCCAGATTTTTTAACAATAGAATTTTTACAGGGTTCACAATGAGCCAAAAGATCAATACCAATACAAAGGCCATTTCAAAATAGCAATATGGACCCCACTGGGAACAAATAAAGAAGAGAAAAAATCAATACAGCCTTTGGCTAATACTGGAACTTCCAAGTTAAATACTAATCCAAATATTAAACCCAATATTCTATCAAAAGTAGTACAAGGTTCTTCTCTATCAAACAATAAATATACCCCCCTACAATATATAAATACCCTTGTAGGTCCCAGAGACTTTGATAAACCATATATTCCGCCTACTTTTGAAACTTATACAGAAAATGATATGGCATATATAGAAAAAGAAGATACTATATCGCTTCTAGTGGAAGAAAAACACTGGTTAAAATACAGTCAGTGGAATTAGCATCAAGACTCTTTCTGCATGATATTTATTATTCTATAATTCATGAAGATAAAAATAGAACTTTTCATGAGTTTATTCTGGTGGATACTGATTCAATAGAAATATCCCATAATAAAGATGTTAATGGGATAATACAATTTTCAAAAATCAAGATTCTTAAAGTATTATCAGATATAGAATAGGGTTAACCTTTATATGACCCAAAACCCTTCTCAAGATCTTTTAACCCAAAAGGGTTCAACTATTATGATTACATGGAAGCATGGAATAAAGTTCTTTATTTTAGACTTGATAAACATTCATGGTTTATATGGTTTAAAAAGAGGAATATCATTAAAATTTCCCAAATGGTTCATAAAAGGTTTTTGGACTTTGGACCTAGTCGAAAATTATTTCCTCCAGAATTTGATAAAGAGTATGAGTTTTTTAAGAATCAAACAGCATTCGTCCAGGGTTATAGATTTATATCTTTTGTCGCCTCCCAAGGCATTATCTGGATTTTATCCTGGACATATACATATACCAAACTTGATAACATTACCGACCTGTGTTCCTTATCAATACAGATTAAAGTAAAATGGTGGAAAAAATTTGTTATCAGTTTAATAAGCAAAGAAAAAATAATAGCTTGGGCAAAAACCAATAAAATTCCAAAATCCCCATTAGAAGCACAATATGATCAAGAGGCATTATTTTTAGCTCAAAAGATTCAGATAATGGCAGAATTAGCCACTGTTACTTCACAAGATGATTTTGAAGATAAACTTCAAAGAATGAGATCATTAAGCAATCAGTCTCAAAAGATGATAAAAGATTAAGAAAGTAGTACTAGGACAAATCCCTATCGAACAGGGATACGCTAGAATACTTCACAAAAGAAGAGTTATCATATTAAAGCCAATAAGAAGTGTCAGCAACAAATGAAAAGGGATTATGTCGGCATAATACCCATGTATAATAGTATTACTTTTGGCCAGCTATAAAGCTAGGTGTCGGCCATTAAGTTTGCTCTTATCTTTTATTGTATTCTAGTTAAATTCGGAACAAAAATCCGGAGACATGTATCTCTATAAATATGTAAATTAATGAATGAAAGGGTATCGGTTGAAATCTCAAACCCTGAACCCTACTTTTCTGAAAAATCATCACAGTTTTCACTCTCTGTTTTCTCATCATTCTTCAAGACCACTTAAGTAAGGTTTCTTTAAAAAAGATTATGATAAATGGTTATTATCAATTCATTTTTTATCCTAATTTCTTCCATCATGTTATTTACGAATTTCAAAGTTATTTTGTAATCTATCATCTAAATATTTCTTATATCTCACTTATCCGATCCTTAGCTTAGTGGTATCAGAGCCATTTTCTAGCCGAGATATCATAGCATATTCTTATTCAATTGTTTAACTTTGTTCTTTTAAATATATCACTCTGATAAATATCTATATTTGTTATTTTAATTCCTATGAGGAGTTTTTTGTAGCACTGAGAGGTGTTAATACGTTGGTCAACCCTTAGATCTAAGTGGTCCCGACAACATGTAGACATAAGACCGTTGGTTTAGCTCAGGTATGGAGAGAGGTGGTCTCGTAACATCAACTCAATCTAGGAGTAAAATAGCCAATATAGTTAGAAGTCTTAGTGATATAGGAAGAAGTAATAAGGATAAACAAATAGCAATAAGAACAATTCAAAATGATACTTCTACATCATGCGTTAATCAAAATAGGGAAATACAAATAGCAGAAATAGAAAAATCTTTGGATAATTGGTCAATACCTATAATAAAAAAGAGTGAAGTTTATAAACAACAAAGTATTTTTTTTCTACTTCAAGAGATGACATACATGTTCTAGAATACAGTTATCCAAGAACTGATAATAATAAGATAATAAATCTTTTAGAACAATCAATCTTAGATGAACATCTAAGAAAAAGATCTAATTTTATACATTTAGGATTGATTCAGGTAGTAGCAAAACCTAATTATAAATTAGGAATAAATAGTACAATATTAATGTTATTAAGAGATATTAGACTTAAAAAATTTAATGACTCGATAATAGCAATATTATAAAGTAATTTACATGATGGTCCAGCCTTTTTTAATTGTTTTCCTAATTTTTCTATGAATCTTAATAATGAATTTACTAGTAAAGCTATAAAACTACATTTAAATTACCAAATGAAATACTACAAGAAGCATCTGGAGCAATACAAATAATTTTTAGAATATATTATAAAGTAACTAAGATAGATTATAATTTTAGAGCTTTAAGATCATCTTCTAAAGATGAAACAAACTAATAAAGTTCTAAAATTATAATCTATCTTAGTTACTTTATAATATATTCTAAAAATTATTTGTATTGCTCCATATGCTTCTTTTATTATTTCATTTAGTAATTATACATGTAGTTTTATAGCTTTACTAGTAAATTCATTATTAAGATTCATAGCAAAATCAGCAAAACAATTAAAAAAGGTTGAACTATCATATAAATTACTTTCTAATATTGCTATTATTGAGTCATTAAATTTTTTAAGTCCAATATCTCTTAATAACATTTAATATTGGACTATTTATTCCTAATCTATAAATAGGTTTACTACTACCTGAATCAATCCTAAATGTATAAAATTATATCATTTTCTTATATGTTCATCTAATATTGATTGTTCTAAAAGATTTATTATCTTATTATTATCAGTTCCTGTATAACTGTATTCTAGAACATGTATTTCTTCTCTTGAAGTAGAAAAAATACTTTGTTGTTTATAAACTTCACTCTTTTATTAGAGGTATTGACCAATTATACAAAGATTTTTCTATTTCTGCTATTTGTATTTCCCTATTTTGATTAACGCATGATGTAGAAGTATCATTTTGAATTGTTCTTATTGCTATTTGTTTATCCTTATTACTTCTTCCTATATCACTAAGACTTCTAACTATATTGGCTATTTTACTCCTAGATTGAGTTGATGTTACGAGACCACCTCTCTCCATACCTGAGCTAAACCAACGATCTTACGCTTATTTGCTGCAGGGACCATTTAGATCTAAGGGTTGACCAACGTATTAACATCTCTCAGTGCTACAAACAACTCCTCACATGAATTAAAATAACATAGATATTTATCAGAGTGATATATTTAAAAGAACAAAGTTAAACAAATGAATAAGAATATGCTATGATATCTCGGCCAAAAAATGGATCTGATACAACTAAGCTAAGGATAGGATAAGTGAGATATCAGAAATATTAAGACGATAGATTACAAAATAATTATGAAATTCGCAAATAACAACATGATGGAAGAAATTAGGATAAAAAATGACTTGATAATATATATATATATAAAGACATTTTTAAACCCATGTACTGTAACACCCCGTATGCATCCAGTGTATTAACAATTACTTAATCAGATATAACACGGTAATTACTTTAATTAAAACCCACGAAAGCGATTACAAAACCTTATTTCTTGATTCATTATGTATGGTACGTACTTCAGTTAAATATATAAAACCAATACACTAAAGCCAGCCTCATCGATCCAAACAACAAAAGGAACGGTAGATACATCAACAATATCTATACAGATATATCAGAAGAATAAACCACAGGTATATACATATATACATCATCTCAACCACCCCTGTGGCGATACAAAAGAATAGGCATTCCTAGCCATGATCTCACAGATCACATCCTCACGCGAGGGCATACAAAACCAGCAGTGTTTATACATCATAAACATAAACATAACATCACAGGTGTACACACACATCTTCCCTGAACCAGGGGTACAAAATACATCAACATAACCAAGGAGCCACCATGCTCTCAAAATGCTACCAAGCAGCTACACAGGAACTGTCTCTACTGGGGCCTCCCGCCCTGAGACCTATCATCTCTGCCAGATGAATCACCTGCAAAAACATAATCCCCACACGGGGTGAGATACACATCTTAGTAAGCTCAGGGCTCTTGGAGGCTTCTTCTCCCCCCTGGCTCACTTCCATGATACACAACATCAAAGGCATCACAATCACTGGTCTCCCGGCCCTCACAACAATACATAGTCATCATCTAGCTCTAATGTATATCCGCGGTACTACGCCCGCCACATGCTGCATCATCATCAGCATCTGGAACTCTCAGTCCCCAGTGCGAGACCGGAACTCACACCCGTGCCATCCCATCGGGACCTACCCCTTTACACATGGATGCACGTATATGGCACCTCCGAGAATATGCTTCAACCGCGACGGGACCACCTATCTTTTAGTCTTAAGGGATCATCATCACCCTTTACGTGAGCAAACCAAACTAGGAGTTGCGCTCTACTCCTAGGGAGGTCTATATCTATCTAACTGGCCAGAAGATCTATTCAATAGATAACCATCCACACAAAGCATAGAATCATGCGTACATATTATCATGAGAAAACTGTAACAACCAATTCAATGTACATGCATCATGTATGCAAC
Organism: Glycine latifolia; assembly: GCA_013407115.1. Classification (NCBI taxonomy): domain Eukaryota; kingdom Viridiplantae; phylum Streptophyta; class Magnoliopsida; order Fabales; family Fabaceae; genus Glycine; species Glycine latifolia. The sequence goes on from CM023941.1 coordinate 10,696,476, forward strand.
CATCAGTCCCTCGGAGTATGGTGGAACACAGACAGTGGAAAACATTCCCCAAGAGCGAAGAACTTACCTGGCAAAGCAGCGCTCTGTAGTTCAACCCCAGAACTGTGGTCTACTCCACTGACACCCTCGTTGTCACGCCCTATACGAAGGCACACAAGAAAATCAATAAACAACCTAACCTTACAAGGCATTAAGTACATAACAACGGTTCTCAACCGTTAAAATGAAAAGAAACATTATTCCTTCCCATTTAAACCTCTTAGTCCTCTATCTTAAGGTTATCAGAGCTAACCACCTTATAGTCAACTCACAGACCCTCAGCAGGATCTATCTCGGCCTAACCAAGGCACTAGAGTCTCCCAAAGACTCTGCATCAACCAATTCAAAGAATTTCACACTATACAGCCCAAAACTCAACAATTAACAACGTGGCTTAGACGGTTACTTCAACACAATTTCACCGTTTATATAGCCTCCTAAGCACATAAAAGACAATTATCAAGGCTCATACATGTTCTACATTTTCCCAAATAACCAACATTCTTCCTACACATGCATTACTCAGAGCCAAAATCCAAAGTCCATGAAATCAATATTTCAAAGCTAATCCTTCATCACAACAACTTTCTAAGCATACTTTTCTAAAGGACCCAAGCCTAATTCCAGCTCTAACTTAAAAGGGTCACTATTCACCACAAGAACAATTTCACAAATCAAACGGTAAAACTTGAGTTTCTTACCTCTAAATCGACAAAGAAGGCTAGAGGACAACTTCTCCAAGCTTGGGTGTCCATAAATCGCCTCTTTTCCCCGCCAAACTCAAGTTTTGAGAAGTTCCTTCGAGAAAACGATCTCTCCGTTTCATGGTTTTTAGGGAAAAGTGATGAAGGATTCTAGCTCATAGGATGATTCCCTACAAGTTTCATGTTGAAAAGGAAGTGTTTTGATGAAGTTTGGTGAAGGTATGGAGCTTCCCAAGCTCAACAATGGAGGGCAGCGTTCAGAGGAAGAAGAAATGAAGAATTTTGGCCAATTTTCACGAAAATGGCCTTTTATAGGGGCCCTGACAGCGTTCCCACGCTACTGGCGCCACAGCTCACGCTAATCGCACCAAGAATTCGAAAGAAAGAGCCTCCTGGAGCATTCTGGCGCTAATCGCGCCAGATATTTGAATCAGGGGGTCTCCAGGGCCATTCTGTCGCTAATCGCGCCACATGGTCGAGTCATGGCGCTAACGGCGCCGCTCCTGGCACTAATCGCGCCAAATAAAATATAATTTTTTTTTTTTTTTACAAATCAAGGTTATTATATGTACCTTATGAAAAATTAACCTTTGGTCAAATCCATAATATTAAAATAGAAATAGGAATACAAGTTTGTACTAATTTCAAGCTTCAAAATAAAATGAGAAAAGAAACTATGACAAATAAAAAAGAATTAGGAACTTTTTGTCATCAATATGGTATAGAAGTAATTAGAGCTCCTAGTACACAAAATAAAAGAAGACATAGGAAATCTGTAACAGAGAATACATATTACTCTAAGAGAAAACATTACAAAAATAAGCATGAATACCAAAACTATGGTAATCAGAGCTCTAGAAGAAAACCCTATTAGAGCAAATATAAAAAATTTCATAAGAAGAAAAATAGTTGTTGGAAGGATGGAAAAATAGGTCATTTTGCTAATAAATGTACAACTCAACAAAAAATTAATGAATTAGAAATAAAAGAAGATATTAAGAAAAAATTAATGAAAATATTTCTACATTCAGAACCAAAACATTCTTCTTCAGAATTAGAATCAGAATCAGAATCTCATGATAATATGATATATCAGTTAGATTATGAATCTAGTAATAATAGTTCTAGTAGTTTATAGGAAGATAATTGTTGTTTAGGTCCAGAAATATGTACTTGTCAAGATTGTAAAACTATTAATATGTTAACAAAGGATCAGACTGAAGCATTAATAAACATAATAGGAAAATTAGAAGATTCTCCTATTAGGGAAGAGTTTATAGGATAGCTTAATGAATTAATAATAAAATATCAATCAAATAGAGAACAAATTAAGGTTGTAGATATGAAAGAAATTTATAGCCGATTTATTCCTAATAAACATGTTACTTTAAAAGACTTACAAGAAGAGATAAAATTCTTAAGCAAGAAATAAAAGAATTGAAACAAAATGATATAGCGTTAGAATACAGAATTTTAGAATTAGAAGGCAATGATATAATAAGATCTCAAAATATAGTTGTAACGACCTAAAATTATTCTAGATGTTATATTTTTATTATGGTTTAATTTTAAGAAGCGTATATTAGTAAAATATTCTAAAACGTATAAATTATAGAAGTTGTTAAACTAATATATATTATATGTAGCCACAGTCCTTGTTACAAAAGTCATTATTAAACAAGTATAGGATTTTCCATACACCAACCTAGTTCATATCTTCATTCCTACACCATCACCAATCCAGGGCATTAAGGAAACTAACCATTGTTGCCATCTAAAAAAATGAAACAAATCTAGTGAGAAATAAAATTTCTCAGTAGGCAAAACTAAACCACCAAACACGTTAGTACGTTAGTAACTTATCAATATAAATTAATCCATACAATAAATAATTATGCAACTACATGTATGCATGAAATGAATTTTTCCAGGGTGCACATGGCCTCTACATATCATACTATATGTAGCTACACCTCGTACTAGATGTAGAAATGTTGCGGCCGTCTTATGCTAGTCATGCATGTCATTTCATGTATTTGCACCTGGTCTCTACATCTCGTACTGGATGTAGTCTCAGATTATGTTTCACAAATCTCGTACTGGACTTGGAAACATGAATCAACATATCATCACATCAAAATCCATCATTTTCATCAATAATAAAATCCATGAGTAAATACATATAACCTCATGGAAAATATTTCCATCATAACATAATACGTACCAAAAGTATGGTTAGGATACCATACCTTATTCAAGCAAAATCATACCAACTTAGGCATGACAATTGATTATCCTCAAGCTACAGACAAATCATGTTAGTATTCTAACTAATAAACCACAATATATCTTCCAAATAATTTCTAATTCCTTTAAACCTTCACAAGAAAATATCATAACCTAGCATGCATCTTAATCTTCTTTTACTTAATGATAGAGGGCTATCAGGAGTGGTGGGGGAAAAACCGGGATAGTGTAGACGGGATGTTTGTAGTCGGGATGGTTGTAGCCTGGATGGCCGGGTTGGTTGTAGACTGAATGGCTGGGTTGGTTGTAGCCTGGATGGTTGTATCCGGGCTTTGATATTTCCGCAAATAGGGAAGTCATCATTTACCACCTTACTACTTCATCCTCAAATTTAATCACTCAAGCATTTGAACCATTTGTCTACATAGCATTCAACTTCTACTTCTAAAAATCATCAAATGTGATTCCCAATATCACTAATATTTCAACCTATAAGTCATCACCTATCCTATGGTTAAAATCAACGTTTTCACATCATAAAATAACCTTCAAATAACATGAATTTCCAACCTAAATAATAACCATAAATCTGTCCAATTAAGCATATAAGTTAATCCAAACAAATGCTTAACTAGAGATTGAAGCCTAGCCTACCTTAAGTGAGTTTGATTTTGAAAATGACTGAGTAGGTGGTTACCCTTATTGGAGAACTTCAAGGAAGAAAGTTTTTATATGGAAGAAAGAAGAAAATGGAAGTATATAAGACTATAGAAGTGGGGCTACGGTCTAAGCAAATAAGGAAATGAGAATTGAAAGCAGACACCAAGTGAAAAGCTTATAGGCCGTGGGAGAGAGCTTTGGAGCTAGAGTTATACGTGCAAAAATTTTAGAAGTTCAGCAGCTATTTATATTAGGTTATTTAGTTAGATAGTAAGTGAATTAATTAGTTTCAACTAGATTAGTATTTAGTTTAGTTACAAGGTAACTATCTTTGAAGATATTATCCTAATCTAATCATGACAATTATTCCTTCATTTATGGCTTAAGTGCACGTGGAGTTTGCTAAATAAATGGATTTCCTTTGCCTACACCCACATGGCTGAAGCTAAATAAAGCAAGATTCCTTCATTTAATGCTTGCTATCCACGTTGAAGGCCACCTAGAAAGGTTGGTTCAAGAAGCTTGTTTCAAATTTTGTCTTATTTCCTTTGTATTGACTTCCCATTGACTTCTATTTCACATATCCCTGCATAATCCTTGGGCTGTAGCACATGGAGCTTTGGGAGTATTCTTCAACGTCTGATTGGTCCAAGTTTGGGCTGAAGATTTGGTTCCTTGGGCTAAACTTCCAAGAGTTACAAGTTGTGCCCAATCCAAGGGTCAAAAAGGCTAGAATCACTTCATCAAATAGGTTCGTTCATTGTTAATTTTGTACCAATATACTAGCTCATAAATTCTCATATTTTAGTATGTTAAACTATACTTCCTAATATTTCTAACAAGATATTGCATGCCTTATTTGGAGTTGTAAAACTCTAGTTATAACATTTTTAATCTAGACTTCAAAACTGCTAGCAAGCTAAGAAATTCCACACTGACATCTCTTAATGTTTTAATTAATGCAAGCAATACACAAACTATATTTGTCTGAATTTTTTATATGTTATAGTAGACATCTAGATCTTTAATTCCATACATCATACACCTAATTTGGATAAGAATTGAAAAATAAATAAATTTCTCAATTCGGGTAGCAGAAATGGATAGTTTTTGACGGCTTATGTTCAAATAAATTCTATACTATTTTTTTGTATCCTACTATCATCACACTTCCATAATTCAATCATAAATACAATCTCAAGATATAATTTTGAGGATGCTACAATAGTAGCTAGTACATCAAAAAATAATAAGAATAAAGAAAGTGAAGAAAACTTCATTAATCTATTAAGTCTTATTATTACTCATAAATGGCATTGTGAAATAACATTAATAATAAAAAAAAGTATTAATTTGGTAGCTCTAATAGACACAGGAGCAGATGTAAATTGTATACGAGAAGGATTAATACCTACTAGATATTATGAGAAATCTGTAGAAAATATATCAAGTGCAAATGGATCCAAAATGAATATCAGATACAAATTATCAGATGCAAAAATTTGTAAAAATGGCATATGTTATAATACTTCTTTTGTATTAATTAAAAATATGAATTGTGAGATAATATTAGGAACACCCTTTTTAGCATTATTATATCCTTTTCAGGTAACTTAAAAAGGATTTATAACTAACGTATTAGATAGATCAATAATTTTTGAGTTTATAAAACCTCCCAGAACAAGAGAATTAAATTTATTAAAATCATCCTCTGTAAGTAAAATAGAAAATAAAAGAAAACAAATAAATATGCTACATAGAGAAGTTCAATTTAAGAGAATTGAAGAACAATTAATGAGTAAAATGATCCAAGATAAGAAAAATCAATTATCACAAAAAATTAAAAAAAAATGTGAGACAAATCCAATAGCTTTTTGGCATAGAAAGAAATATGAGATAAGCTTACCATATATTGATAATTTTAATGAAAAGGATATAACTACTAAAGCTAGACCTATTTAAATGAACCAACAACACTTAGAATATTGTAAAAAAGAAATAAATGAATATTTAGAAAATTGATTAATTAGACCATCAAAATCTCCTTGGAGTTGTTCAGGATTTTATGTAATGAAAGCCTCTGAAATAGAAAGAGGAGCTAGCCATTAAGTGTTGGTATTCTTTGAGTTGTTTGTACTATCTTTGTTTTTTGAATATTTCATAAAAGATCTCTTCCTATATTTGTTATTTTAGTTTTTGAGAGAGTTGAGTGTAACACTGAAAGGTGTGTATACGTTGGTCAGCTTCTCAAGTCTAAGTGGTCCCGGCAGTGAGATTGTAAGTCCGTTGGTTTAGCTTAGAGATGGAGAGAGGTGGTCCCGTAACCGAAACTCAATCAACAAGTAAAATAGCCAATATAGTTAGAAGTCTAAGTGAGATAGGAAGAAGTAACAAAGATAAACAAATAGCAATAAGAACTCCTCAACAAATAGTAGATAATGAAGAATCATTAAAATCATTGGAAAATACAACCATAATACTTGTATCAAAAATAGAAAAATCTTTACATAACTGGTTAATACCTATAGTAAGAAAGAGTGAAATATATAAAAGACATAACATTTTTTCTTCTAATAAAGATGAAATGCATGTTATTGAATATAGTTATCCAAGAACAGATGTTAATAAAATAATAAATATATTAGAACAAGATATGTTAGATATACATATAAGAAAAGGGATAACCTGGATTATGTGTTGGACTTATAGCTACTCCAGAGTTGATAATGAGACTGATCTATATCATTTATCAAGACAGATTAAGATTAAATGGTGGAAGAAATTTGATATTAAATTAATTAATAAAGAGAATATCATACAGTGGGCAAATAATAATAAGGTTCCAAGAAGTCAATTAGATTAAGATGCAGATAAAGAAGCACTATTTCTAGCCCAGAAGAGTCAGATTATGGTCGAGCTGGCTACAACCACATCACAAGAAGAGTTTGAAGATAAGCTACAAAGAATGAGAGGAATCACTCAAGACCAGAAGTCAATAAAAGATGAAGGAAGTAGTTCCAATACGAATCCTTATCACAAGAATAGAGATATGTTGGATTACTTTACAAAAGAAGAATTAGTTTTTTAGTTATCTTTTTAATTTCTTTAACAGCAATAGTCATTTCTTCTGACCATTCTGGAGGGACTTTCCTGAGTCTTTCATATAAAGGAGCACATTTTATTCTAATATTAGGTATGAAGTATGCTATATAATTTATACATCCTAAAAATCTTGGTAACTGTTTTTTCTCTTTTGTAACTGTTTTTTCTCCTTTATTTCATCTAGAAATTTTTCGGTGAATTCTATTGATCTTTGAATGGGAATAATAGTTCCTTGATATATTTCATACCCTAAAAATCTTATTTTTGTTTCAAATATTTTTATTTTTCTTTCTGAAACAACTAACCCATTTTCTTTTATAATTTCTATAAATTTTTCTAAATATTCTATATGTTGACTTATATTTTTTGAATAAACTAATATATCATCTAGATAAGCTATTGTAAAATCCGAGTATTTATCAAAAATATCATTCATAATATTTTGATATTCACTCAGTGCATTTTTAAGACCTTGGGACATAACATTCCATTCATAATGCCCAAAAGGTACTACAAAAGCGGTTTTATATTTATCTTCCTCCCTCGTCGAAATTTGATAATATCCTGATTTCATATCAAATTTTGAGAAAATAGTGGAATTATTTAATCTTTTAATTAAATCAGTTTTATTAGGTAATGGGTATCTAATCCATTTTAAAACTTTATTAAGAGGTTTATAATATATATATATATATATATATATATATATATATATATAAGCCAAGCAATATATATATTGTGAGGTGATTGCTAGTTTCTGGAATCCAATGGAAGAAGGACTAAACAAAATGTATTTTGCTTTTTCCAAGTGGAAGAAACCAAGGTCAACATTGAAAAATGATTATGTTTTGTCTCATGTTACCTGATACAAATATTTTAATTTCTTACACTATAATAATATATTAAGGGCCAGAAGAAACCAGGGTCAAAGGTTTCTTACACTTGAAATTTTCATGCATTTGTTTTAGGTTTTCTGTGTAATTAATCATAAGCTAAATAATTTAATTGTTCAGATTTTCCAATTTTCTAAATAATTTTTTTCTATGTAATTAAACAAACATAGAATAATTTTTATTTTTTTAAATCTTTGGAAAATAATTACTAAATTATTTTATATTATAATTATTATTTTTAGTAAACAAATATAACAAACTACCTAAATTACTTAATAAAGAAACGATGAAAAAGAATATAGAACAACTTTTTGCAGATCAATCAATACAATTAAGATACGTAGAAAATAAATTATTTGAAATAAACAAAATTCTTGACAAAAAGACAGCAAAAAACGTAAATATTATTTTTTTAATAAAAAATTACGAATTTGGGGTATTTTTGAAGATAAGGGTTTATAGGGGGCAGTCATGCCTAATCTGGGCGTGACCAGTCACGCCCATTTTAGGCGTGTCCCCCTCCTATAAACGCTTGATTTTTTTAGTCGCAAACTCACTTTTACTATCTCAGCTTCTTTCTAAAAGCTTATAAAGACTAACTAGTGAGTTATCTCTATAGCGAAGCTCTGCCAACAAGTAAGTTAATTTATTAATTATGCATATTATTTAATATATTATATTATTGAATGATAAAATTGTTAGGGCCATATGAAATTGTTAGCGACTGTTACATAGAACTATTTTAGGGTTTAGGGTTGATGGTTTAGTTTAGTTTTGTAGAAAACTGTTAGCTATTAGGGTCTAGGGTTTAGTTTACTTTAGGGATTAGGGTTAAGGGTTTAAGGTGTAGGCGTAGGCTTTACGTGTTAGGGTGTAGGGTTTAGGGTTTAGTTGTTATATTAAAATTATTTTACTAAATTGATTTAGTTCAGTTTAGGGTGTAAGGATTAGGGTTTAAGGTTTAGTTTTTAAATTAAAATTATTTGACTAAATTTATGTAGTTCAGTTTAGGGTTTAAGGGTTATGGATTGGGTTTTTTTTAGGGTTTAGTTTAGGGTTTAGGGTTTAGTTTAGTTTTTAGGATTTTAGGGTTTAGGGTTGTTAAAGTATGTCTACGAAAATCTGTTAAATTTTTATTATTTTTTTTCTAACCCCAACAATGTCGTTTATTTTTTTTTATGAATTTATTTATTTATGAGTAATGGTAATAACATATTCTAACACAATTTTTTGAAATTTATTTGTACAACGAACCTCTGCCAAGGAGTTTTTTGTTTTGTTGACTGGAAGAAATGAGTTCAGGTGGTGAGGAGTTTGCTCGTGTTGTGTTATTTTTTAATGGAATGAAAGTTGAAGGGCGACGGGGTGTTGTTTTTGAAAGGGAGAAAAGGTAGATACGTATCAAGCGAAGCTCAACACTGGGTGAATTACATCAGAAGATACGACAAAAATTAGGTCTGCAGGACAACCAACATATCACTTTGCTTACGGGAAGATTATGGCAACGTGATCAGTACATGGGTTTTCAAGTTGTGGACGATGAAGACATAGAATTGCTAATGGAAGAATTTTTCAAGCAGGCAAGGAAAGATTTTCTAGAGTTGTACGTGGATTTTACAGGAGCAGAGGATGTTTTACCCATCAGGTCAATTCCTTTAAATTTTGAACGTAATACATCGTCATATGCTGCTCCATTTGTAAATGTGTCTGAGGAAGATTCACATGATCCAACTTGGGTTATGGATGCTGATGAAGAGGATGACGATGATGAAAATATTGCAATGGAATATCATCTTCTTGAGGAGGATGCTAGTGCGTCGGATAATGATGATCATGCTGATGTGCATGCGACTGGATTCCAAGAAAACACTGATGTGGAGTCGTCTCAAATCCGTCATCATCCGGACGTTGGATCTATGCAATCAGCACAACCTGTTGAAGGTATGTTACATGACTGAAATGAATGATGAAGTGGTGTCACATTTGTATATGTGTATGTTATAGTATTTTAGCTTGCATGGTTTTTTTAATACAACTGATTTTGAATTTAAAGGTGCTGAGGTCGCTCCTTTTTGGGATGGAATTCCTCATTACACATATATTGATTGGAGTCATCCAAGCGAGGAAGAATCTTTTACCGGTTTTGGTTCCGGTTCAGTGTAGGGTCCATGGCAATTAGGGGATGACTTGTTTGTTAAATAGGAATTTGCTTCCAAAAAGGACGCACAAATTGCAATTAAGCGGAACCTCATGAAGGAGCATCAATAAGCATATGTGGTTGAGAGCAAGGCTAACACGTTTAGCATGAGATGTATTGCTTATAACGAGGGTTGCCCCTGCAAGGTTAGGGTAAGTAAACCAGCGTTCGGTGAGAAGTGGGTTGTTTCAAGATGGGGGGACAAACACAATTGCCAGAATGACCATATTACACAGGGTCACAAACAGCTTGATGTTGATGTTATTGCTTCACTTGTAGTAGGTATGTTTTTATTTAATTTTCTCTATATGTCTTTAATAATGGTTCTTTAAGGTTGTTCATTTTAATGTGAATGTTACAATTTCATTGTTAGGAATGATTAAGGAGGACATGTGCATATGACGTAGAAGGGAGAAGATTTGGCCATATGACAACAAACTTATCTGAATCAGTGAACGGGGTGTTGAAGGGAGCAAGAAACATGCCTATCACTGCTTTGGTGAAGCACACGTACAACAGATTGGTTCAATATTTTGTGAGTAAGGGTCAGGCGACTATTATGTCTCACATGTCCCCTATCAGCAAAGGGACATAGCGACAACCGATAGTGCTTCCCTGGATCTGTCGCATAGTAGTCATGCTCCAATGATACGCGCAATGTATGCCTTCGTAAACCGCATGACTTCTACTAGATCCCCATCTACCTCGCCCCAATGCACATAATGCCTATCAAAGTATGACAGGCGCAGGAATCCTCCTTTTAGCTCAGCCTCCTGAGGAGGATGACCAAACACGTCCTCGATGACGGTGGCCCACTAGTCTGACGTGACTCCGGTTACGACATTCCCGTCAGTGCCTAAACCTAAGATATCAGGCACATCTTGCAACGTGATGGTCATCTCTCCCTGCGGCATGTGTAATGTATGTGTCTCTGGTCTCCACCTCTCAACTAGAGCACTGATAAGCGTAGCATCGATCTAAGGTCAAGTTAAAAATAATCAATTCATATGTACAATTGTTCAATTCATAATTTTATACCTGAATATGTCGCATGCGTGCAACATGTAGGAATCCAGCCTGTCCTAACATCGCCGCAACCATTGCAGGTATATCGTCACAATCTGGACCCCCTGCGACTTTGCCACGTCACATCTTTAAAACTCGATATCTATCCTCGTTCCACAATGCCTGTGAAACGTGAGTTCTCTAGGTAAGCCTCCGCAAAACCCCCCACTTATACGGGGTAGGCATAACAGGAGTCATCGGATCTCTTACCTCACCCTCATTATCAGATCCAGACCATGAAGATGCAGAAGATGATGAATCACCCATCTATGACTATCTTAATATAAATAAAATAATATAATAATTAATAATTCAATAACTTCAAATTAAATCACATTACAAATAAATAACCTAAATATTTTCAAATTATATTTAAAAACTAAACCCTAAACAATAGACAACATTTAAATATAATTTCAAATTATATTTAAAACCTAAACCCAAAAAAATAAATATGTAGGGAATTATTTAGGTTTTAGTCACTACTTCAACATTTATTTCTCACTCAAATCATCCCTAGTTCCATAGCATAATAATATCATCTATATATGTAGGGAAATCACTTAAAATCCTAAACCCTAAACTAAATCCTAAACCCTAAACTAACTAATTAAATTTAGTAAAACAATTTTAATTTAACTACTACACCCTAAACCCTAAAATCATAATCATTAAACTAAACCCTCAGAACTAAACCCAAATCCCTAACCCTTAAACTCTAAACACTAAGTAAATTTAGTAAAATATAACATATTAAATAATATGCATAATTAATAAAAAGCTTCGCTGCAGAGAAAGAACTCACTCACAAACCTAAGAGAGATAGATTTCAGAAACTTTTAGAAAAAAAGTGAAATAGTAAAAGTGAGAGAAAAGTAAAAAAAAATAAACTTTTATACCAATATGTGGAGGGAGACACGCCCAAAATAGGCGTGATGTCACAGCCATTTTGAGGGTGTTACCCCATCCCATATTGGTAATATGTTTCAAAAATATCTCAAATTCATAATTTTTTATTAAAAAGATAATATTTACGTTTTTTTCCCAAAAGACTTTTATTGCTTTTGGATAATTGCACCTTCTGTTAGATCATGCTGCCCTTTTCAGAATCTTTCTTTCCCTGTTTTTCAAGGGAAACTCTTCCGAATTAATTTTGCAATATTTTAATAAGCAGAGTGTGCTTTCAACGAGAAAAGAGAACTCCGATCGGAATTGGAGACTTGCGAAGGTTTCTTGTGGCCGCGAATATGTTTCCCGTTTCCTGTTCCCCGATTTGAGCAAGAAAATGTTTGCCCTTTAGCACATATAGTCCAAAAAGTAGGGGTGAATAAACGGGCTCAGTTCATGGATCGATCCGCATTTCGCGTGAGCCACGGATCAAAAATTTTTTAAGAATTCATAATTATGCCGGATTTTGGGCACTCTCGCATAATCCGCGGACTGTGTGAATTTGAAACGCAAGGTTGGCCTACAAACCCGCAACCACCGGCCTAAATTCCTGATTCCTAAACCTAAATTCCTAAACGTAAACGCACAAGGCACAACAACATAGTTTCTTCTCCTCACGGCCGCAACTCAGCGTTTCTTCTCCTCACGGCACGCATCCCTCCGTCAATCCCTCCGCGTCGCACGCCCCTGCGCCACCACGCAAGGTCCTTCTCTCTCTCTCTAGAACTTGGTTCTGTTTCTTTTGCGTTCTTACTTCTTGTTTTTCTCTCCTATTTCTTTTCTGACAACCGCGCCACCACGCAAATATCAGCTTTGCCTTTCACACCATAGATGACAGGGTTTAGCTGGGAAATTTTTTTCTGGTGCTAACGTTGGGAACCAAAGCCCAATTAGTGATTAAAACGTATAGTTTTCTCGAATAGGGACAAAAACATAAGGATCAAATGAATAGTTGAACCATTTTTTAGTTACACTTTCTTCTTGAGGCTTGGTTTTTGTAGCTGGTCAATTTTCTTACTGGGTATTCTTGCACTGCGGATTCTGATTTTGAAGGACGAGTTTGATATACTGGGTGACAAAGTTGAATTTTTGGCTGTGATAACTGTAAGCTTTGTTTAGTTGTGCTGGATTTGCCACGTGGTATTGGGATGGATTGTGTGGAGAAGGAAGATTGGATGTTTCAGAGATGTGTTTTGTTGCGATAAAGCAGGTTGACAGATTAGTGAGCGTTGTTATCCGGTGAATGATGGTGTTTGAAGACGTGAAGTTGAGATGGAAGTGTTCTATTGGGTTGAGTCACAAATATTTGGCAAAAGAAAATATAATGGACAACCATTTGAAAGCAATCATCATTCAAAGAACTCCTCGACCCTTTTTTATGTCACTTTGGATGCATCCACACAAATAAACAGAAAAGTTTTACATGGTACAGGTTATGAAATTATTAAACATTTAAAGTAACATGTTTTTAAAGTAATTCCAGTTTTTTAATAATATGGAAATGTATTACCAATATCTTCAAGTAATCCCAGTTTCATTATGTTCTTTTATATGAGGTGACTCATTTTACCCGAATGATTTTCATTGAGTTGAGATTGAGTTTTCTTTCTCTTTGTCTGTTAAGTTATAAATATGATGTATTAATTTTTTATGTGATTTATTTGAATTTAGAATTGAGTTCATTTAATTTTATTATTTCAGCTTTTAAATATGGACTCTTTTAAAGTTAATATTGATGAGAATGAGAATATTGATGTGGATGTGCATGAAAATGTTATTCATGAAGATGAATCCAATGAGTCTAAAATGCCAAATAAAAGGGCTAGGAATAATTATTCAATCACTTGTGTGAAATTTTTTTGAGAAACCTGTTTTACATAGTGATGGAAAAGTGAGGTGTCAATGCAAATATTGCTTGAAAAATTATGTGGGTGGTGACAATAAGAATGGGACTTCAACCTTGCAAAATCATATGGGAAAATATGATGTATATTTAAAGACGTGTTGTAATAGTGATGTTGGAAAAATTATTCTTGATCACGTTGGGAGATTAAGAACTAAATGACTTGATCAAAAAAGTGTGGTATGTGAGATGATATCTATGATGATTATTGAACTATATCTTCCATTCTCTTTTGTAGAACATACGAGGGTTTAAAGAGTTATTACAGTATTTGCATCCCGATGTTAAGGTACCCTCTAGGCATGTTGTTATCAATAATGTGAACAATTTGTATGATTTTGAAAAGAAAAAAATGAAATACATGTTGTCTAAAGTCCCTAGTTGAATAAGCTTGACATCTTCTGCTTATACTAAATTTTATTTTGCTTATACTAAATTTTATTTCTAACTTAATTTTATAATAAAATATTTTAAAATATATCATATAATTTTAGAATAATTTTAAACAAAATCAATTCTATAAAATCAATTTTATTAAAAATTAATTTTACTACCGATTAATCCAAACACACACGATGATAACATGGAATTATATATACAGGCTAACAGCTGGGCTACGATCTTTCTGCCAAACATACACAAACACAGCTTCAAAGGTTACAAATGAACACATATACATTGCACGTTAAAGGCACAACTCAATACGCGCAACCAATAGCAAACAGGTTTGGCCTACAAAGTACAAACATGAACATGACGAGACATTTTATCATTAAGGTGTTTGATTAAAAAAATGTTTTTTCATAATCAGAATATGATTCTTAAGAATATGATCCCTAACGAAAAATAAAATCTATTTAATTGGTTATAAAATATTCTAAATTAATTTAATTATCATAACAAATAATCTAATAAAAAATGTAATATTTTGACCGCATTAACTTTTTTAAAATTAAATAAAATAAAATAAGTAAGATTACCACCTTCGTATGGAAGCAATTTCGTGGGTGGGTTTAGTAAGAGAAAAAGAAATAGGATGAATAGAAATAAATAAAAATATAATAAATTGAAATAAATTGAAACTAAAGTAGTTTTTTGTTATTCAGCAAAAAAAAGAAATTGTTGGGAGAAACAGAGGAGAAAAAAATTAAAAAAACCAATATTATCTCCTCTCCTCAGCTCTCCCAATTTATACTAATATCTACAGCATTTTTACCCTCTAGCAGTGAAATTTTTTTGTCATAATCTATTTATTTATTTCCTTACTATTTTATCAAATACCAGACAAGATGAGTTTAATCTCTCCTCTCTATTTCCTCATCCCCCTCTTTATTTCTACTGTATTCAATCCGTAACAAATAGAGGGTTAGATATCATGATCCATCCACAAAAACTGTTAAAGATATCAGCTTCATCTGAATCGGTCCATGTGATAAATAAGCAATAGCCTAATAGAAAATTGGGTAAACCTAAGATAAAATTTTAGAATAAAAAAATCAAAGTAAGAATTACAATCTTCACGTTATAGCTGTTCCTCTATAAAAACATTAAATGACCGATCTTTTAATTCCAGTTTCAAAATCTGTGCACCAAAACAAAATGGGATCTTCAGCACGAAATTTCACTTTCTACCCGTTGATCCAGCTCGTGGCTTGCCTTTAACCTCAGACTCCTGTTCACATGTGAAAAAAGGTTACTCCTAAATTATCATTGTTGAATGGAAAAAATGGAATAAACACTAGTAAATATGAACACGACATGAATGAAGCAGCCCTCTACTTGTTTTCTTATTTGGGGTACCCTCTTTAAATGCAGATTGTTCAAGAGACGAAGAGACAGAAGTAAATTCTTATGATGAAGCATATCAATCATTATTTCATTGTATTCCAAATGAAAGAATAACAATTGTTCCCATTCTGTTTCGTTAGTTCAGCCGCATTCAATGAGTTGTTAAATATGTTCATGGGAACTGGAGAGGTTACTAGTCTTACTTAAACATGCCCGTACGTATACACAAGCATACCTGCGGTAAGTGCAAATATATGTAGTTCTTTGCTGTCGCTGGATTGTGATTTTCTGCACCTTTGCTCCAATCATAACAAACCTACAGAAATGAATAAGGTTTCAGAACCAAATAATTAAACAGAAAGGGTCAAGTCAATGTGTCCACAAAAAACAAACTAACTTTACATATTTTTTTAAGCAAGTTCATGAAATTGAAGAATGAAACTCACAAAACTTAAAATGGAGTTAAGCATAAGCCGCATCCTGTATGCATAAAACTGACAATTTAACCCTAAACATCATGTGGCAGATAAGATTTTGGCAATTCATTTCATACTCTGTTTTAAAGACACGTGCATCGTGTGCTACACATCCAAAAGGGGGACGAGAATATGCACGCATTCTCAATAAAGTCCTTAAATTCAACAATTTAACATTTTAAATTTTCAAATACGTCAATACCTCATCCTTTTCCCAACATCAATTTTAGTAGAGCATACATAATAGGTTGGCTTCAAGAGGAAAAAATTTATATGAATTATAATTATTGAACATTTGAAAGCCACTTTGGCAATTGACTAATCTGTTGGCTTAAGTATTGTAGAACATTCAATTTATCAATTTAAATTCAAGGACTGAATTAAGCAATTTCTTTTGGGTCCTAAACCCTTAGCATCCAAGAGCCACTTTGGGCATTTGACTAATCATGACTACTGAGTTGAACTAGGTGGACTCATTTAAACAGGCAAATCCTCCCAGACCCCAGTGCCTATTTTATCCGTTCACAAAATTTGAACCCAAGACTTTTACTTAAGGAGAACCAAGCTCCTTGACAGTTGGACCAATGGTCAAATTAACTACACTGATAATAAGCATATTTAAGGGTGTGTTTGGAATGAATGAGAGAAAATAATATTGGAGAAATTTTGTACATCTTTTGTGTGACCCACACCTTTTTCATTCTACTTTAATTCAATATTTTCTCTTCTATTTCCATCCTCTCTATCTCCATCCTCTAAACCAAACACACCCAACTGTGCCTTCTATGGAGAGCATCATAATAATTAACTCCCAATCCCTTATAATTAATTTTGAAAAATGACTAGGACAAGCATGGAACCATAGTTATCAATAGGGGACGTCGCGGCCACGATTGCGGCAGAGCAGAGCGGGGCGGGCATGTGCCGCTACAAGGTGAAGAGTAGCGGTGCGTTTCAGAGGAGCGGCTGTTGCGCCCGCGACAGGGAGGGTGGCGTCGTGCCCGCTATCGCGGTGACGCGGCCGCGAATCGTGTGAGTGAAAGGCCCTCACGTTTTAGTCATTAAAGAGGGCTCGTGCGACCGCGGTTCCTAGCGCGCGACCTTCTCCGACGTCTTGTGCGACCGCCGTTCCCTACTCTACCTGCTCCGGCCAGCGGCGTCTCGTACGACCTTCGTTCCCTTGTGCAACAGTAGCATGATGCATGTGAGAGTTGAGCTGGTCAGGGCCATTGGCATAGCTGGTTTCGGAGGAAACGGAAGTGGAACTGGCGGTGGCTCTGCGCTTGCGCTTCTTCTTTCGATGAGGAAGTGAATTTGACAGTGAAGATTGGGGTTGCGACGGTGGCTCTGCGTCGCCGCAGTGTCTCATTTTGACTTTTCTTATTTGGTAAAGAACTAATCTAAGAGCATCTCCAATGCAAGAAACTCATTTGGGTTCCTTCATTCATTTTTTGTGGTCCCCGCGGTACTTTTTGTGGTCCCTACAGTGTCATGTCACTCGTAAGGAACTCACTTAATATTTTGCTCCAATGCAAGAAACTACAAGAAACTCAAAAAAATCCACGTATTTATATTTTTTTAATAAATAAAAAACACAAAGCTCATTTCGAAAAATAATATGAAAATTGCAGAAAGCAAAAAAATAGGTGCATAAAGCAAATTTGGCCCAAATAACCTTCTGCCCTAGTATATAGTAATCTTTTCTCCTTCCTTGAACTGTTGCGCCGTTCCTTCCTTTCTCCTTCTCCATAAGCGCTCTTCACCTACTCTCTCTTTTCTCCACTCAAACTGCCTTCAAGCACCGTCCAAGCAAAGCTATCGCGGAGCTTCCTCGCGTGCACTGTCTTCTCCGACAACCATTGTCGCCGTCGCGGAGCTTCCTGGCGTGCGTCTTCTCTGACCACCACCGTCGCCGTCGCGGCAGTTCCTCGCGCCAAACGATTAGTTATGCTTTCCCCTTTTTCTTTTCCGAGTGGTTGAGCTTGAATATTAATATTATATTGTTAAGAACCGGTTCCTTATATAAGAAACGGACCGTGCCTTGAAGAAACGGGGTGCGCCACGTCAGTTTGCTCCAACGGTAAGGAAAGCGTAAGAATCGGTTCCTTAGCTTAAGAAACCCACTAAGGAACTTGCGTTGGAGATGCTCTAAGTACTCCAACTTACATGAGTTAAGTGACGGCGGTAGTGACATATTCGAGTCCAATGTTCCAAATTTAAATTACTAAATTTATTTCACTGTAGCTGACTATCATTTAATATGATTATATGTAAATTATATATTAAATTTGAGAGAAGTGTTAACAATGTATTTTTTAACACATTATTTTAATATTATAATTTTTAATAAATTTCAGTTAATTACAAATAATATGTTGTTAATTAATATAGACATTTGTTTTATACAAAACTATTTGATCATAAATCATACTTTTAAAATTCATTTAATTAAAAAGTCAAATTTATAAAATTCAATTTATTTAAAATAAATTTTGTCAACCAACACTCAATCTATTTTGAATTTTAATTTCTAGAACTTTAATTACATTTGGCTTTAGAGGGTTCAAGACTTACTTTGTAGAATTGTTTCTTTGACTTAAGAGTTTTTATTGTTAATGATAATTAGTGCATGAATTTTTAGTTATATTTCTCTTTTTCAGCTTATATATTTATATTATAAATTTTTTAATACATATATAAAAACATTAGAATAGCGGTCATCCCGCTACCGCTATCCCAGTTTTTGAGGGTGGCCGCTCCGCTCCGCTATCCTGGATTTATAACTATGCATGGAACAAGAGGTCGAGGGACAAGGATGGAGAATCCATTCAAGAAATGAAAATAACAAGCATTAAGTTTTAACAAAATGGGGGCACATTGATATATATGAATCAATATTTTGAAATACTTTGACAATCCATTTTATAACTAGGAACTGATAGCCCATATAAACAATTTATTTATTAATGTTTGCAACACATAATAAACAGAAATTCACATGGAATCTACTAAAACATGTGGGTCCTACTCCCAAATTTAGTGGAATTGATGTGATGTTCACCAAATAATGAACAATGTACTGAAAAAAAGTGTTGCTAGCATTTCTCTCTTGGTTATTTGCTTATGAGGTAAATATGAAACTTGCTATATTTATAATCAACATTTTGAAAAGCATCATAAAGCTTCCCCCCACAACATAATATTTGACATCAGAAATGGTTTAGAGTTGGGACACTGCAGTACGTGTTTGTATAATATTTGCCATGCATGCACAAAGCATAGAGTGAGAGCGAGCAAGAGAAGAGGTGACTTCAATTATAGAGGCAAAAAATGCATCTCATGCAGATCTTATAAACCAGCAAATGTAGGTTTCCTCATTTATGGATGAATGTCATAAGAAATGAAGCAAAAAATATAAAACTGCATAAGTAAATAAGTATGGTTTGTGAAAACAGCAAATGGAACATACCGCATAAGCAAATATGGAACCATCATTATTAAATGTACTGCAAGGTATGGGCTGACTACACCTTTGCATAGCCTGCAAAACATATTAAAATCTTATAAGCAAATGACAATAACAACAAATACTTCAAAAAGATTTAAGGTAGATAGAACACAGCATATTACTTTCAAGATCTTCATACATGATCAACACAGTAATCAGGGCTTTAAGAACCCAAAAAGAAACACAAACATCCAAATCGGATATTGAAAGGGATTCAACCTTCCATTTTCCATTGAGTGATAACAGGCAAATTAGAGACTAAGTGCCCCACTCCCCCCCCTTAAAATTATTAAAATGTCAAGAAAGTAGAGTAACAACAATATATTGGTTACCAGGTGTTTAGCTATACATACAGATAGGTCCTACTATGAAACAGAATCAAAAGCTTCTACACAATCAACATCAACAGTACCTTTAACCCAAGTTAATTGGGGTCGGTGGTAGATGAACCCAATGATAGATCGGAAAAAAAGAAAAAGAAAGAGAAGGGAAAGGAGAAGAAAAAAGTGGAAATAAGACAAAGTGAAAGGAAGAGGGAGAAAATAAAGAGGAAAAGAACTAAAACAAGGGAAACAACTGGAACATAGAACTACTAATGAGTCTAACCCTCCACCAAGCTTATAGTTTTCTCCACTCTGTCCTAAGACATACCGTCCGCCAATCTATATCTCACTCAATTAAGTCTTGTTTAACTACCTTTCCCCAAGTAAGTTTCGGTCAACCTCTACCTCTCTTTGTGTCGAACTCTTGGTAACAAACTCTTATTCTTACAGGAGCATCTAATGGCCATCTCATAAGGTGCCCAAACTACCTCAATCTATGTTCCCTCATCTTTTCACATACCGGTACCACTGATACCTTTCTTCGAATATCCTCATTTCTTATCTAATCCATCTTCGTATAACCACACATCCACCTTAACATCCTCATTTCCGCTACCCCATTTTATGTTCGTGTTGCCTATGTGCTGGTCAGCATTCCGCTCCATATAACATTGTCGGTCTTACACAATAAAAAAATAAAAACACAAGTATGTTTTGGAAATTCCAAAGATCAGTTTCAGAAGGAAAGGACAGGTGAGAAGAGTGTATTAATTAGAGAAAGCAGGAACCTTGAGTCTCTGTTTACTGTCCTTATCCCAGAAATTAAAAGCACCATCAGATCCAGCAGTTGCAAAAGTGTGATGTACCTGAATGCAAAGACAAACAAAATAAGATTACATAAAAGAATATTAAATCCACAACTTGAAAATACATTAAGTAATTTTGATATTATATGGTGTACTACCGGATGGAAATTTAAGGAGTTGACTGAATATATCTCATTGTTCTCTCTGTGGCATTTAAAAGTAAAATTCTTGTTTTGTTGTGCATCATCCAGGTGATGTACCCCAACCCTCCCTTCTATTGAGCCAACCTACAAGAGAAACAGTATAGTCAATACTCCATAATGCCAGCAATTCAAATTTTTGGAGCCAAAACATAATATTTTTAAGTGAATATACAGCAAGGGATTTGACCAATAGTGATAAGAATTGCCCCATATCATAGCAGTAATGAGATTAAATAAAATAAAGAAGGCAACAATTAAGACTTCAACAAGTGTATTAATGTAATTGAGAGCTGAATACATACCAAAAAACCTTGTTGATCTGGAAAAGCAGCAACAGATCTGGTCTGATATTTCAGGGGAGATACGATTCTCTTGTATTCAGTCTGTTGGGATTTCAATATAAATTAGAAGAAAAACATATAATATTGATATTTATGTAAATCAATAGCCCTCAAATGTTAACATGAAATCAGTGCTTCTTAATATCTCCTTGTCAAAATCATGGAAACTCAGAGAGTAGAACAGACGAATAGAAACAAATCATGTGAGAGTGACTAATAAAGTTGGATTAAAAAAAAGATCTATCTATATAAATAAATAAATATATACAATCATACAAATAAAAAAATGTTAAATATGGCATTCATATTCAGTTTGGGTTACATGTTCAATGAGTTCATTACTTCATTTTATATTTTCTAGATTTTCTTCAATAAGCAACCTTGGCGTCTGTGATAAATTCTATATTTTCTCTTATTTGCTCACTCCTTATTCCTGATTCCTTATTCCTTAAAGAGATAAAATGTACTCCCCATGGTGTTGGTTTAGTTATGAAGATAGTTTATAGTTAGAACACTAAGTAAAATTTAACGCATGCATTCCTAGTGCTGAACACGATCCAGTTCCTTTAAAATGGATTGTGCACACTTCTAAAGTGCAGGAATCAAAAGGATTGTAAAAAATCATAGTTTGTTATCCAAGTTCTTATATTTAATAAAAATATAAACCACACACTTGCAAAGAGCAAAAACAGATAATGCACATTTCACAAGATTTAACAAAATTACACACTAGCACAGCAGCACTCATGTTACTCAAGTTAGATACTGGTAATAGAATTTCTGGTTGAAATTTATTCTCTTAAGAAAAAAATCATAATTTACATTATGAAACCAATCTATTATTGCATACAAGGTTACAAGCAACAACATGAAAATTAGAAAAAATGAAATATCACCTGAGGATTTTGCAGGTTGAAGACAATCAGATTTCTATCCGCAGTTCCCACTACCATCAGAGGATGTTTCACAGTTATTGCATAACAGCGATCAGGAAGTTGTTGAGTATGCACTGGATTTGACTGCCTAGTATCCCAATACCTAAAATATAGGAAATAAAGCATAAAACAATTTGTTAAGTAGTTAAAACTTCAACATAACCTGCCAGACAGATACCAAGAAAAGGAATTAGTACAGAAAATGCCATTTTTTTACCAAAATACTAGAAGTTTTCATAGCACGTGTCACGGTGTTACCAAATAGACAATCATAAACTTCTTAAAGATAAAAACAAAAGAAGGAAAACAGCTCATCAAAGGTTCTTGTCATCATTCAAATATTTGGCAAGACACATAAAATGGTTTTATTACATATATTGACACTTCTCTTTTGGCAACTTATGAAAAGACAGAAAGTGTAACCAAATGAAATGAATCCACCCATTCTAAGATACACTTTTAGATACAAGCACAATTCTTCTATTTGTATGCTTCCTATCCTAAATGAACACAAGCACACCACAATATATCGATTGAGCATGCAATAAATGGCCACCTTACCAACACATTAACAGAAATGTGTGGCCGAAACAGATGTAGTTTCTGTGAGCCAAACACAAAAAAAAAAAAAAAAAAAATTTACACCTGATCATAGAATATGTTACATTTTGCTTCTGTAATTTATACACATAATTTAGAGTTATGTTCTTTGACTTCTTTCAAATTTTCAAAATTTTTGTGATTTGTCTACAGGCTAGAATGATGTTCATCTGAATTGGGCCCTCATAGGAACCCAGAATACAATCATAGTTTAGGGAGATTTTTAAGAAACTTGTAAAAACATACACTTCTATAGCAACAAAGGAAAGACGAAAGCCCACACTCCTCAGGGAAAAATATTATTTTCCCATTTATACACCTATGACCTAACCTAACAAACTGCAATGTTCATATACCCTCTCCCATGCACACACAGCCTCCTAAATCATTTCCCTAAAATATGAACCACCTGCCACCTCAGCTAACTCAATCCAGGGGCCCCTCTTAGTGGGTATTTAGTTCACCTCATTTTGGAGAAACAATTGATTCTTTTTACGACCTTTCCGAAAGAAACCCTGGTTATTTTCCAAAATAAATACATTACCAAACATGCTATTCTTCTAGAATAAATCTTCCATAAAGTAGTCCCTTTTAGTTCCAGGTACTCTTCCCTTACTAAATCCTTTTTCCGCATCAACAACATAATCACAGGTTTTATCATGCCCTAGCTCATACATGTTAGAAAAGACACAATATAACCATACTCTAAATTCACACTTTTACCAGTAACACAACATCACTAAACCTTTTTTACACAGTAAACATAAAAAATAAAAAATAAGAATCAAGATGCGTACTTCAGGGTCTTGTCCCAGCTTCCAGTGGCTAAAAGATTCATCTCCGGTATCCACGCAATATCTTTCACAGGAGCATCGTGCATCGCAACAGTCATTGGCTGCCCACCAGATGTAAGCGGCCACATCTTGACCTGCTTGTCACAGCCCCCAGAAAAAACTGTTGTTCCATCGTCCTTCCAAGCGGAGCACAAAACCTTCAAACAACAAAACAAAACAAAACATCAGGAATGTCATTTTTTTAAATTGATACCAAACATGGTAAACGTAGATACCCAATCTACGAATCCCAGGAAATTAAAAATTTATCCCCTACCAAATGCCCCCTAGGTTTAAAAAAGTGCAGCACCAATGCCACTTCAGTCTCAAAAAACAACAAAAACCCTTTTTCTAATAAAACATATTGGAATTCAAATTCAAAACCAAATTTGTTACCGGTTGTTCATGAGAAATCGAAGCCTTGGGAGTGCTGTTGACAACAGTCCCATTCCTTGTTATCTCCCAACACCGAACCTATCATCAAGGTAGAGATATTGTCAGAAAAAGAAAAACTTGTGATAAAGAAGGTTTAGTATTTAGGGTTTCTTGTTCTTATTTTTTGGTCCCGGGTGGTGTCTCCTAACCCATTGGGTCAAAGACCAACGCTGGCCAAGGGAATTTTGCACGTGATGGGAATCAAATATGGGTTATCCCGCTAAATAAATTGTCCCCCCTCAAGTGAATGCAGTATCCTATGGGTTGGTTTCTTGTTCTGTATTCAGTATTTGATATATAAACAAAAAATTAACAAAAAAAGAAAAAAATCGAGAGAAGGGAAACCTGGTTGTCCCATGAAGTAGCGACGAGGAAATTGGCCTTGGGACTGAAACAAAGACTTGAAATAGAATCAGAGGGTGGTTGGGCTACCTGAATTTTCAATTTTCATTATTCAGAGAAAAACAAAAAGAAAAAAAAAGAACGAAAAAATGTATGCCACAGATTCCACGTTCAAGAACAACATTACCTCGTAGGATTTGTTGGGATTCGTATTCGCGGCGGCTCCGAAGGTCGACATTGTGATCAGAAAGAGAAAGAGAGAGAGATTGAGGTATGATTGAGGAGAATGAGAGGTTTGATTTGAAGTGAACACGAGAATGGTGCAGTTGCATAGGGTTTTAATATACGAAGGTGGATCACGCTAAAGAACACGGTATAATATTTGGCTTAGGGTTTTCAATATCTTCTAATCAGATAGAGTGTCGAACGGAGATGGCAGCAGAGGAATAAGGGAGTTCGCCGTTCAAATTGGCAGAGAGGGTTAGGACTTGGGAGTAGTGGACCAATGCTCAGTCGACCGTTTAGGGCTTTTTACAATATCATTTAATAATAGAGTAAATTACACTCGTACCCCCTGTGTTTTGCTCAAATTTCACCTGATACTCCTCCATTTTTGCACATTACCTTTACCCTCTCTATTAACGTCGTTAACTCACGTCAATTGAAATATGTGAGAAGACAAAATTGCCCTTACATTTTAATTGTAAAACCCAAATTATCTCTTCCCAATTAGTTTCAGAATTTATGATTCACGTTTCATTCCTCTTCACCATTAGTTGAGTATTGTTCATCTTCCTCTTGTTGGCGAGTTCTTCTTCAACGTTCAGGGGGTGCGAGTTTCTCTTTCTCTCACGACGTTCACGTTCCATTCCTCTTCACCGTTCTTGTTCCATTTTTAGAATTTCCCTATTCTAGTTCGCGACGTTCATGAGCGCCTTCATTTGTCTTCCTCTTTGACGTTCACGAGCACTCTGTTTTTCTTCCTGTTCCACAATTTCTGTTCACGCTAGGCTATGCTTGTAAGTAACCACTGGACCTTGTATATAGGTTACTTTTTAAGATTATTTATTTAATTTTGATTGTTTATTGTTGCCTATTTCTGAATGGGGTTTCAATGGGAGATCAATTTGAGATCACTTATGATTTTTAAAATCATTTGTTTATTATTGTTGATTAAAATAGTGTTGATGTTTGGGACAATAGGAAACACAATGGATGAAGTGTAAATCATTTGTTTATTATTGTTGATTAAAATGGTATTAATGTTTGAGACAACAGGAAACACAATGGATGAACTGGAAATCATTTATTTATTATTGCTGATTAAAATAGTGTTGATGTTTGGGACAACAGGAAACACAATGGATGAACTGAAAATCATTTGTTTATTTCTGTTGATTAAAATAGTGTTGATATTTGGGACTACAGGAAATACAATGGATGAATTGAAAATCATCTGTTTATTATTGTTGATTAAAATAGTGTTGATGTTTTGGACCACAGGAACATAATGGATGAAAATGTTTGTTGAGAATCAGAATTTAGTTCATATATAAGTTAGTAGAACAAAGGATGAGTGGAAATATGTTAACATTGCGTGCCAACAAAGTGGGTTCAAAGTTAGGTTTACGTAGAAAAATAAAAAAGAAGAAGAGTATTAAAATATTTTCAGGTTAAAAGAAAGAAGATGAGGATATTTTAGACATAAATTTTCATTAAAAGTTATGTGACCAGCATGTGCCTAATTTCTGTTAGATTATTAAACGATGTTTAGGAAGGAGATGGTCTAAGTGTAATGTGAGCTAAACAATTAAGGGGTTTTTTGTAGGGTGCAAAAAGGGAGGGGTATCAGGTAAAATTTGAGCAAAACACAGGGGTGCGAGTATAATTTACTCTTAATAATATTGATAATTTTTTAAGGAGGTTGATTTGATTAGGGTAAAATTTAGATATAAAAATATGGATAGATGGCAATTTTTAGATTAAATTTAACAGCAAGTAATCCACGAGGATTATCAAGATAAAGTGTTGGTAATTGTTATCGTTGAGATAAAACTAAAATGGGTCGATTTACTTTGTGTGGTTTTTGTTTTTTATTTCTACAATAATAGAAAATAAAAAAAATGTTTTATTGAAATTATAAAGGAATTATAAATATATTATAAAATAAAAAGAAAAAAAAAGTACTAACTTACTTAGTCCCTAAACTATGCATTGGTAATAATTTAGTCCCTACATTTTTAAGAGATCAATTTAATTCACAAAATGTACAAATGTTGAGGACAAATTAGTTTAACGGTTTAATGTGTTGTGTTGTGTTGGTTTTAGTTGATGACAACATGGAATGTCGTTGATGACATGGTAAATCCATGTAACATATGTTAGTTTCGTGTGATGAGTCAAGTCAAAGAACCAATTTGTGAGTGGATTTTTTTCCTTTTTACCTCTTTAAGTCACCATTCAATGTTTTTATGTTGATGGCTTTTCCAGTGAACAAAGAAAGAAAATGATCTATAATGGTTCAATTATCAGGTATAACAAGTATTTCAATTTTATTTTTTAAAGTAAAAAATAGAAAAAGACCTTAACACTTGCTTTCAAAAAGTAAAGTAAGAAACTAGAAGGTGGATCTCACTACAACCATGGTGGGTTGCTTAAATGGATGAAAATTTCTAGAGCTCCATCAAGTATGGTTGTAGTTAGGTTAGTTTTAGTCATTGATGGTCACAATTAATCCCTATCTACGGTTGAAACAATAAAGAACATGATCAAAATGAGTAAAAGGCAAACCATAAATGGACATTCATATCCAAAATAAAAGACAAGTCGAGAATACTAAACATCAACACTAAAAATCGGAAAAAAAAATGCAAATTGAAAAATTATGCATAATCAAAAATGAAATTACAAATCTGACTCATAAAGAAAATTCAAAAAGGATTGACTGAAATGTTGTCTCTATCGCCTCCCATCATGCCTTTCATTGAACGCCACCTTAGCTTCCTTATTGGATTCTTCACGACCTATTGATTCAGCACCTTAACTTTTGCCACAACATCCTTTCTTTTGTTACATAGATGGAAACTAGTGAGCTTACATCTTTCGATATGTGCATCTTGGATCACCACTGTGAGGACTTTCTTGTATCGAGGACGTTGATGAACTCATCGTGGACATCGCTGCCAATAAGGGAAGAGCGAAGGGCCCAACAAAAAGAGAATATAAGAGTGAACAGATGAGCAATTTGAAGGGTTTGGATTCGGGGAAGGAAAGAGGGTGATGGAAAGTGCAAATCTAGCATCATCGGTGTTGAAGGCAACTTTGTGAAGGACAATGGTGACCACGATGTCGCTGATGAAAGGAAAATAGATTCTAATGGTGGCACCCTTTTACCTTTTCCCTTTCCAGCCGCAACAACACAAGTGTTTCATTTTCACTAACAATTTAAACTAAAACACTATATGCTATATATGGAACACCCATGCATATGTGGATTTGTCACATCATCGATGACGTGTCACATATGCATTCAATGTTAACGAAAACAACACATACTTAACAGTTGGACGAACTGTTACAACATTTGCACATCTTGGACTAAATTGGTCATTTCAAAAAATGTAAAAGACTAAATTGTCAGTTAATAGACTATTTACCCAAAAAATTACTTTTTACACTTATAAAAGTTTAGTTTCAAAGAATAATCAAATGTAACTCTAATTTTAAAAATAAAGCGAAGGACAAATGATGATATTTGAAAATCTAATGGTTGGATTCTTTTTATTCATGAAAAATGAATTCGAATACCAAAAAAATTTATAATAATTCACACATTATTCAACAAATGAGTGGATGTAATCATGGAAGAAAAAGAAAAGAATAATTCATTCAAAAAATGATATATTTACCTATGTATCCACTACTGAACAACCACCAAGCAACTCAATGGAAACTTTCAACTCAATGAAAACTTTCCACTGTAGAATCATTGTGATCTTATGTTCTTGCCCTTGTACTTGATGTGTGATGACCTGGTGGGACCCATTGATCTTAAGTTAGGATTTTTGTTTAGACATTTAAGGTGTTGGAAAATCTGAAGGTGGTTAAACACTGGGAGATTTTCATCAATGGGTTCGAGTAACCACACAAATGAAATTAACACAACACTTCAAACCAAAACATTAAGGCTCGGGTTTATGATCTTATTCTCACTTATATGGTGCTTAACTTTCCCAATTCTATTCAATGTAAGACTTTACTTCACACTTATACTCCAACATAAAGGAGGCCGTGAAGATGTTATAAAGGAATCACACTACTATGATAAACAAATTTAGCTATTAAACCAAGGTGTTCACGAGGAAAAGAGAGTTATTTAGGATATGCATGGAAAATAGTCTAAGGAAATCAATGAAGTGAAGACATGCTTTTTGTGTTTATCATGAGGACTAGATGATGTGCAGGTCTTCTAAAGGGTATCTACTTGAACCAAGACTAGCTTGGCTTGAATGTGACTGAGGGAGGTTGGTGGATCTCTAAGTGGATTTTGTTGGCCTGGATAGTTTTTTCTTCCTCAAATCATCATTTGTGGATTATCATTTGTTGGTGGATAAAATATTTGTTCAGTTAGAGGAGTCAATGTATTTCTACAACATGTGATTAATTTGTTTAGGACGAATTGTTTATATGATGTTTTGTGGTTTGTGTTAGAGACAGGGGGAGCTCAAGAGGATCAAGAAGCTAAGTCTCAAAGGCTACAAAGTATTTAGGCTTTTTTACTTGCCAAATCAATTTGATTGATAGTTGTAATTTGTGTATATGAGATGAAACTTCCTAATGATCCATTGCATAAAGCTCATACATGGTTTTTGCATTCATGTTTTCATAAAAGCATAAGTATTGTGAAAAGTTTTTCTGAAACAAAGAGTTTTCATGATTACATAAAAGCCAAAGTGTTTAATGGTTAAGTTTTTGGAAAAAAACAAAATTTCTCTGCTTTAATTGATTACCGGCTAATGGTAATCTATTAGTTAAACTTTCAGGAACACCTTAATCGATTACAAGAGTATGGTAATCGATTACGCTTCACAAAGTCACAGAAAAAGGCTTCTTGTGATAATCGATTACGATATTGGTGTAATCGATTACTTGGCACGTATTTGAAACTAACACTAGCTGTGATAATCGATTACATGACGAATTAATCGATTACTTTGATCATAAATCTTTTCTAGAAAGTTCATGAACACTTTGATTGATTAAACGTGTTAATAATCGATTACATAAGTGGTTTAATTTGATTACATTAGTGTTTTAATCGATTACTGACAATTACAAACTGATTCTATAAATAGTTATTGGTTGTTTTGAAAAATAATAACGAAACTACAAAGTTCTTTCATTAGCTTTCTGAAGTGAGAAAAGATTCCAAGTGCTAAACACTGTTAAGTCTCACAAATCCTCAAGATTCAAAGATTTCAAATGAGGGTTTTTTCTTAGGCAAGCTTTCAAAAGAAGTTGTGAAAAGAAAGTTTTGAAATAATTTCTTCCACCTTTTAATTCAAGTCTGGTAAATCATTTGCATACATCATTTACTGGATCATCAGGTGGTTTCTTTCTTTACTCTTTGTTGTGAATTCTTTTGAGTTCTTTTTGTGTATTAATAGCAATAAGCTTCTTAAAGCTTTTCTAGGATAGGTGTTCCTAAGGGTAAGAGTAGAGGTGGGTGATCTCTATGTCTTGATCACAGAGATTCTAAGAGTGTTAGAAGTCTCGTTCTTAATCTAGGTGTGATTAAGAATGATTGTGTAAATAGCTTGTAAGAACCCTCATTTTCAGTTTGGACTAGTGGGGGTTTGCGATTTGGTAAATGTATCAGGGAGATTGGTTTTGTACTAGCATTTTATGTATGAGGTGGTTATTTTTTATTTATGCAAATTCTTTGCCAACAATATTGAGTAGCTAGCTTATTTCTAGAATTCTAGGAGCATAGATGTTGTTACAGGGGGCTTCATGATTTTATGATGGTTGTAAGTGGTTAAGGTATTTTTGGTACCTATTTAATAATATATATTTTATTTTGCTAATAAAAAAATCGATTATATACCTATTAAATTTTAAGAAAATCATAGCAAAATAAAATAAACATACGTGCAGACAAAATAAAATATAAATATAAATACTTCAATCAGTTTAGGTTAAAAGTTCTTAGGTCCTCTATTTTCAATTAAACAAACTATTTGGCAATGAAATTAGCTTTCGGCCTTTTACTATTCATTTTTTTATTCATGCTTGTTTTGAGCTCATCCGCTTACACTTAATTGTTAGGGTCATATAAATTATAGTTATTTTATTCAAATAACGTGTTTTTTCAATGTTATTTTTTTCTTTATCTTCTTTCATTACATCAACCATTTTATCTCACCTTCTACCTCTTCTATTTCTATTTCTCTCATTATTATACATATTTTTATACAGAGAAATGATTATATAAATACAAATTCTCCACAGATTAAAAAACTTGAACTACCATTAATAAGATGCAACTGGTTTAAACTATTTGGAAATAGGAATTTTGAAGTATAATGGTCTTTGGATAATTGAATTTGAAATCAGATAATGGATAACCTGAATAAGTACTATTCAACTAATTATGTATTGGA
The DNA here is from genome assembly GCA_013407115.1 of Glycine latifolia. Taxonomy (NCBI): domain Eukaryota; kingdom Viridiplantae; phylum Streptophyta; class Magnoliopsida; order Fabales; family Fabaceae; genus Glycine; species Glycine latifolia. Next base: position 10,727,486 of record CM023941.1, read on the forward strand.
ATTTGGCATCTATCACTAATAATTCTTATTCTTTTTAGTTGGTGTATATGGTGTTGGCTATTGTGCGTGAATTTTGATTTGTAATGATATTAAATATATCCTTAAGTCAATTTGGCATCTATCACTTATAATAATTCTTATTCTTTTTAGTTGGTGTATATGAGGTTATCTTGCATATTTTTTAGAATGTGCTTGAAATTCTTTGAAGCCCTTGCTCAAGTCTCTTACTAACATATAATTTTATGTCACCACACTTTTCTCTTTGAAAATGATTGATTTTTTCTTTTATTCTCTCGTTCATAAATAGAGACACTACTACAATAATAGCATTTTACGATGTGTGTTTTAAGACGGTTGTCGAAGAACCGTCCTCGCTTGAGTATCGGTGGCATTTTTGTAAATAATTGTAACTTTTCAAAATCGGTTATTACATAACCGTCTTTAAAGTATATTTTCAAAAACGGTTTTTATAAAAACCGTCTTTGAAATTAGATAATTAAAATCGGTTTTATAAAAAATCCAAAAACCTTCTTCATTGGGTTGGGTGTGCCTTTATTATTCGTTCCCGCACTCTGCTCACAATCTCTTTGTTTTCAAAACTTTTCAAAAACCCAAACCCCTTCCCCTTTCCCTCCCCCTCCCCAAGCACGCGTGTGGCCGAACGCTGCCTCGCCTTCCAGATATTTCACTCCCCTTCAATACCACTCTCTCTTGTTTCCTTCCTCGCTGACCCTAACATCACTTTCGTTGGGGTTGGGATCCAAGAAGACATGTTATGATTCTAGTTTTGTTAACAGAGTGTGGATCGAACCCGCGACGTTTTTCCTTCTTTTCTTCTGTCCATTTAATTGAAACCGATGGAAGAAAAAAATTACTAATTTTTAATTCATTGACGGTATTGTATATTTGTTATTGTTTTCACTGCAGAAGAAGAAGACATGTGATGGCTGAGCACGAGATGCCTCCGCCGATGGCACCGAATCTCGACAAGTACCTTGTGTTCCCTCTCCTGGAGTTCCTGCAGGAGTGACAGCTCCGATGACCACATCCTTAAGGCAAAGATCGACCTTCGCTCCTTCGCTGCGGAGAGGCTTGATGACCTTGAGCTTAACCGAGCCGAGCTCAAGTCATTGGGCCTCCGTGTCCTGGGCCTGGAGGTTGCAAAGCCCATCATGAGGAGTAGGTGGGACAATCCCTGGCTCACTGCCGAGCAGGTTCAGTATGCGGCCGTTGATGCCTTTCTCTCTTACGAGATTGGTATGCTGTTTGAGTTCAATTAATTAATGCCTTTTGTTTTTTTCTTTTCTCATTGTCTTGTGTAGGAGTATTTGGTAATTTTGTGAATTGTAACAGTTGGTGTTGCTTGCTATGTTATCATTTGAATGCTTAATTTGATGTTTCTGAAATTTGGACCTTGGTTCTGATACATACGATGATTACTATTGTTATGCACTGCAGTGAGCTACGATTCCACTGATTTTATGCCTTCTTCGCCCTTTTTCTGTTGTTTGATGTTGCTTGTTTGCTCTGTGACTGATGAATGCTTGTTTGCTCTGTGACTGATGAATTGATTGATAGAAATCGATTTTTTGGTTTTTTTATATGGGGAAAAAGATTTTCTGGTGGCTGTGCAGGAAAATGAAGTTCCTACCTTTGTGGCATCTGATCTGGAACAAGTATGAATTGAGTTGTTAATGACACAACACCATATAATATAATCCCTTGGCACTTAGCAGCATTGTGTACATTGGAGGTTTAATAATATTTGTGTTGGTTTTCTGCTAAACTATTAGTTTGTGTTTTAGGGAGGAAAATCAGCCAGGATGGTGAACAACGTATTGGGTCTTAAGTCCTATAGTGAATGGAAACAGACTCGAGGTAATGGTGTGTGGAAATTTGGTGGAACTCGTCCATCAATGAAAAATCCATGATTGATAGTGTGAGAATTATTATATTATTAACTAATAAAAAAATATTATTGTTAAAAGTGTATAAAAAATAGTGCAAAAAATACTATATAGAAACATACGGTGGCAATTATTAGTTCAGTAAGTAGTATTTTTTAATGGGATTATTATGAGATAATCTTTGGGTGAAATTATTATGAGATAAGAAGCTATTGTTAGTTCAGCAGTAGTATTATTTATATAGTTTATAATTTTTTTTACCAAAACCATTATTACAGTAAATTTTTTTATCAAATATTTATAGATTTTTTTAATGACCAGCAATTGTTATTTATAATCTAATCAACTGCATCTAATTAAGTTCTTTAATATTTATTTATTTATAAGACCAAATAAAAAATTTAAATTTAATTTCATTCAAACCCACAAATGTTGGTGTAAATATTTGATATTTTATATGTAATTTAAATTTAAATGTTGCTTGATCCAGAGGTGGGGAATTCAGGTAATAAAAAGTTCTTAATCTCTATATTGATCTGTCATTGATGCTATTAATTGAGTTTTACTTACCGCTTAATAAGTGGCAACAATGGGTATGATTTCAAATGTGCAAGGAGTTGGACCAGCCAAAAGAAATTGGGATATGGCTTGCTTCAAGTAGGTACATGACTTGCTTAATATATCATTTTCAAGTAAAATTTTCAAGTTTTTTGGTTCACTTTTTTTTTTTCAAGTAGATACATGGCTTTCTTCATATAACATGCTGATTTCTGTTCCAATTGTAAACTAACACCTTGATTCAAATATTAGCGAGGATAATGGCTTGTCAAGGAGATTATATTATGTGGTGTTTTACTATTAGCCACTGCCTCTTAGGATTGCCTGGTGTGAGAAAAGAGGATCTCAGAGCTGTAATTAGCCACCCTCGGTTTGCCTATTGTATAATAATTCCTTTTTTTTTTACACATAACCATGCTTAAGATGCAAGCAAATTAAACCTCAATGCTAGTTTTCAAGTAAGGCTTTGGAATTAAAAAACAAATGTTTATTTCTGAAACATATATGCAAGGTACACTGTTGCTTATTCTTTGATGGCAGAGTACTTATACTTAAAGCTCGGCATGTGATCTGGACCATCTTTCATGGCAGAGTACCTAGGCAAACCCCACTTTCTTTGGTTGCACAGTATGTCTCTTATTGCCTTGGCTTTTGGTGGTAATGTGGTGGGAGCGTCTCCTTCTGCTTATAGTGGAAACTTTTTAATCTGAAAAATTCTCTGATCCTTACTGCAATGAAGGCAGATCCTTCTAGAGTTATGGGTTACACAAATAGGTTGGACAACTTTGATTAGCCTGCAGTAGTGGTCCAATTTTTTTTATTTGATTATGATTAAGTATTTAGTATTTAGTTTACACAAATAGGCAGATCTCTTATTTAAATTTTTCTTAGCAATTTACACTAAAAGAAAATCCAATCAATTAATCATTATTTTTTCATTATTTTTTTCTTTCATTTCATAAAATAGGAGTTATATTAATGATATGAGGAAGTGCAAGGAAGAGTTCAAAGCCTCTTTGAGAGGCAGAAGGTCTTAGAAGATATCACATAGAGTTCCAAAGGTGAAGTCTTTTCTTTTCTATATCTAACAATATATTAGAACGTGCTATTAATTAAATTTGCTTTGCTGAAGTGGTGATGCATCTCCAAAAGTTATACCTTAGTCAAAGCCTCTTTAAAACTGAGGGATGAGGGACTCGGTTATGCCTTTTCTATTCAAACTCATCTCTTCAAAAAGGTGAGGGTACTAGTATTACTGCGGCAATTGCAAAATATCATTCAGGAGGATCATTAAAAAAAAAAGTTAGTGTTAGGTCCAAATGCACATCACCTTTATCTTGGTTCTTGTGCAGGCCTGCTCTCTGTCGGCTGAGCCAGTATGCCTTCTGTTAGTGTTAGTGGTAGTGGAGTTTGTGGCCATTGGATTTTGTATTCGTGCCATGTTGCACAATGGCAACATGAGATTGTTAGTATTAGAACTTAATAAATTTGTTGGACATATAGTCTTAATTGTTTTATACTCAATGGGAAGTCAGTGTGTGTGTGTGTGTGTGTATATATATATATTAAATTTGGACAACTCTCTATTTATTTATAATGTCGTAAACAAAGAGATATAAATGAGTGTAGTTATTTTACACAAGACATATATTTATCTTGATCTCTTTGCTTCCTTTTCTCAGTCACTATGCTTCATGTCTGGAATACCTCGGGAACCTTAAAGCAAACCTATTACTTGATATACATTTGCATGACCATGTTGAGACACTTTATGATCAAATTCGTCACAAAGCCCTTATCCAGTACACATACCCATTTGTGTCTGTTGATTTGAACATGATGGCTAATGCATTCAAGACAACTGTTGCTGGACTTGAGAAAGAACTAGAAGCACTAATTACTGATAATCAGATACAGGTGTGGTTTGACTTAATTTGTCATGTCTAGTCCATGCTCTGTTGTGTGTTTAGGTGATGATTTGAGCAATCTTGTTGTGGAATATTCATTGTACCCATCCAAAGAAGACGGAAGGATGCTTAGGTTGGTTACAAAGGGACAAATAATATTGCTTTTACATTAGGTTGGAGTAGAGACTTAAGTATGCTTGTTTTTATCTCAAGTTTCCTGTTGACAATTTTTGCACTTTTAAACATTTTTTGGTTTGATTTAATTATTAGTATATCATCTGTGTTTCAGGGTCTTAATGTGACGTGACTATGAAAATATGTCAATATGATATATTCATAAATAATTACTTTTGCAATTCTTATTTCAATCCAAACTCTCTTCAGAACAAATAAAAATTACACCTCTAATTTTTCTACAAATGTGATATTATTTAAGGAAACAAATGTCATATTTAAATACCTTGTGATTTGTACTAATGAAAATATTTCTACGTATTTAAAAAAAATAAAAAAAAATATTAGAAACAAGGACGGTTATTGGGAAAAAATCGTCTTTGTATGTGTATATACAAAGCCAGTTCTTCATAAAAACCGTCCTTGTATCCTAATTTTTTATAAAAAAGATTACATTAAATATACATTCGAAGACGATTTTTGGGCAAAAATTGTCTTTGTATGTACACATACAGAGACAATTTTTACCCAAAAATCGTCCTTGTATCCTAATTTTTTTAAAAAAAAAATTTAATTAAATATACATTCGAAGACGGTTTTTGGGCAAAAACTGTCTTTGTATGTACACATACAAAGATGGTTTTTACCCAAAAACTGTCTTTGTATCTCAATTTTTTTTTAAAAAAAAAATACAAATAAAGATGGTTTTCCGGAACCGTTCTCGAAAGCGGTAATTTACAATGACAGGCGCGACAAGGACAGTTTAACAACCGTCCTCGTATGGCCTGTAGAACCGTCCTCAAAGGCTATTTATGTAGTAGTGAGACTACAGTGAATACCCAAATTTATCCAATGCAATAGTTTTGAAAAAAATAAAGTGAAAAACATAATCAAAGAAAATATGGAGAAGTCCAAAGGAAAATCAACCACTAGTAAAGACAACTATCACATAGTGAGTGAGAGCAAATAGTGGGGAAGTGGAAATAAGCACTTACAATGGCCAATAATCACTAAGATTAAAAATTGGAAATAATGTAAGCACTTAGTTATTTGGAGATCAAATTGTTTTTAGCTATTTAAAGGACCCACAACCATTAGAGAATGAGCAGGAAAAAATCATAAACAAAAAAAATTGACAATTCAGATCACTAAGAAAGTGAATTATCTCTTTCTCTCTATCCCTCTTTTTTTCTTTCTTTCTTTCTAAACTTTGTTGTGTCCATGCTAAGAGGTTTTCTCACCTTCGTGGTTTACTATGTAAGTCTAAAAAGTATGGTCATTTATTCTTAAATATTGTAAACCTTATATGTCAATGAAAATTCAAGTTTTTCTTTTATACTTATTTCATTCATGTTTTTATGCATTTGTTTTTATTGAGATGGATAAATACATACAACTTATTTTTTATTCAATGTCAAGTTTTTCTTTTCTTTCTTTTTTGCTTGTATTATTTTTTTTTCATTTTTTTCATAAACAACAAATTTAACACTTAACATACAAGCGATCATGTTGATGATTGTTCTTTCCTCAATTTCTTAATGTAAGATTAGAATTTAAGAGAACTTGTTTTGATCTCCAAGATTTTTTTTTCTTTTTTTAAAAAAACCTAAAAAGCATTTTTAGATTTTACATTCATGTCCATTTTTTTATTTTTCATTTTTATGTGTATAACATGTTTAGGCTTATACTTTTTTAGTGTGTTCATAAAATAATAAAAAAAATATTTAAATGTGTGTGGTGATGCATTACGTCCCTAAAGGTAGGATTAGTGTATAGATTAGTATAGTTTAAATTTTCTTAGTCTTTTTAAACAAAAAAAGGGGTCATGGCTTAGTTTTAGGAACATGTATGTTTACTAATACCATTTGTTTATAATATTTTTTAGAATTTGATAAATAAATTTCTTTGTGAAATGAAAATCTTATTTATTTCTCTCTCTCTCTCTCTTACTTCAAATAAAATAATCATTTCAACTTATGCAATGGTTTGTGACTTTAATTGAGTAGCAATTATACCTTTTAATGTTACTTAAATCATAAAAATTCATAAAATAATCACTTGCAATCTAAAACTTTTGAGCATAGCGTTTCTTAAGAAAATTCTATTTAAATATGCAACACAATCGTAGCATTAATGAAATATCAATTATATCCTTAACGTTACTCAATTACAAGGGTCTAATGACATCCATTTGGTAGCTTAAATCCTTAGACAAGTGTTTTTGTTTAAATAAAAAAAAATGTCTCAGACAATCAAATGTGTTTTTTTAAAGGAGAAAATAGCAAAAATACAAATTTCCTTTTAGGATAAAATAAATATTTATAAAGTTATAAATTTTGTGTAATTAATTATAGGTATCATTTTTAACGGATGTTGTAGGGTGTTGATATCTTTCCTATGTGTAATCAACACTTGAGCCTATCTTCAATTTTGATGATCATTTTTGAAAGAGTTCCAATGTTCTTCCTTAAAATAAAATATTGGTAGCGACTTCATTTTCAAATGATTTATGCTATATCTGATAAATCTATTTTATTTTAGTTAGTATTTATTTATGTTATTATTTTTTTTATGTCTTGTTCTTGTGATAATGTTTAATTTGTCTTATTTCAATATGTTTTTTTCACTTAAATATTTTATCCTCCTATTGGATCCTCAAATAATGAAATAGTCTGGGCATTCACAACAAATAGTGTTGAATTGATCATAATATGAAAAGAAAGGTCAATAATTTGATAACATTTATCATTTCTATTATTAGCTTTTCTTTATTTATGTATGTTTTCTACACTTATCTATGCAAACTAAATATCATTTCTATACTTGTTTGTATTTTTAAGATTTGGTTGTTGTAAAAAGGTTGGAACTAGCAACATCGTGTGGCTTTGAATGACTTATTCCTATAGTTAAATTTGTTTATCTAGACATTAAATATCATTATGTGCGAGACTATTGATTGTTTGCAATATTTTGTTAATCCTATATTTTTTTAAATTAGTACTTATAATTAAATTTAATATCAACTATTAATTATTCACACCAACTATGCAAATTCGTTTAATACTTGATAGGAACCATAATGGTTCGAACAACATTGTCTCTAGTAAAAGATACATATGATCTATACCAAAAAATTAAACATTCCAATTATAAATTCAAACTTAGAAACATTATTGAATGATAAATTATGAGTTGCTAAAATTTGTAAATATTTAACATTGTAGGTTATTATTGGCTATGATACAACTTACATCATCTCAATTTGAAGAGGTTTTGAATCTCACCAATTATGCATAATAAGAGGTGGTGGTGATGAAATCCAACCTAATAAACAACCAATTGCAACAGATGCAACTGTAGAAGCTGTTTTAATGTTCACCCCTAAAACCAACAAAAAAATGAAAGTCAAATGCAAATGGTAAAAGGTAATTTTTTGTTGTCTAGAATCACTTCAAGGTTCTTTCTAAAAATCAAATGAAGGAATCAACTATAGCATGTAAGTATTGTGGTGAGAGATATTTGTGTGATCCAAAAAATACGGCACATTTAACCTACTTAGTAATTTGTGAAATGTTTCAAATATTCATGTTATCATTAATGACCATAGCCAATTAACCCTAACCTTTAGGAGTGGAGAAGCTAATGGTCTTATGGTTGCAAGCCAAATATGTAATGTTGAAAGCTTGTAGAAAGTTGTTGTTATTTTTGTGATTGTAGATGAGCAACCTTTTAGGATCTTAAGGGTGATGGTTTTAAGCACTTATGTTTATAGTTCAACCTCAATTTACTGTCTCATCAAGATTCGCACTAGTTAAGGATTATTTCTAGTTGTATATGGATGAAAAAATATAGGTTAAGGACTTTTTAAAGTCAAAATGTATTAGAGTAACATTCATAACAAATTGTTGGACTTTCGCTCAAAATTATTTGACATTTATAACTCACTTTATAGATATTGAATAGAAATATTAAAAGAGAATTATTAACTTCACTTTAATTCCTAACCGCAAATGGGAGACGATAGGCAAGAAAGGGGAAGAGATACTAAGGAAATGGTGTATTAAAAATGTGTCAGTAATAACAATTAATAATGCATCATCTAATGATGCAATTATCACATATTTGGAAAAAAATCAATTTGGATGAGCTAGTGATGGATGGTGAGCATTTGTATGTTAAATGTTGTGTTCATATATTAAATATAGTTGTAAGTGATTGTTTAAAAGAAAATCATTTTTTTTAAATAGAATATGAAATGTTAAATTTGTAATATTTTCACCCCAAAGGTTTGCTAAGTTTAAATAATGCATAGAGTTTTTAGGTGTTGGATGTAAAAAAATTAGTATCTTACTTTTCCAACTAGATAAAACCCCACGTTTAATGCTAGATGTTGCTGAAAAATATCAAGTTGCCTTTGAAAAACTTGTGGATGAAGACTCACTATAATTTTTTGGGGTTGTTGGTTCTCCAATTTATGATGATTGAAAAAAATTCAAGTTTTGACAAGTTTTTTGAAATTTTTTTATGATATCACTAGTATGCTTACAACTTCATTACATGTAAGCTTGGATGCATTTCATCAATTGGCTAACATCTATTATGAACTCAATTAGTCAACTATGTTGTAGACTCACTAATGTTTTTAAGAACCACTTGAAGGTATTTTAATGAAAAGTGTGTACATGATGGTGCTAATTTTGATGATATTGTTTGGTGGAAACAAAATGCTTTAAGGTTTCTCATACTTTTAAGCATGATTAGAGATATTTTAGCCACTCCAATTTCAACAATTTCTTAAGAGAGTGCATTTAGCACTTAGTAGGGTTATAAATTGTTATAAAAGCTTCTCTAAACCCTGAAATGATAAAGGTACTGGTTGTGATCGGAACTGATTGATGCTAGCTATAACCCAATTGAAAGACCTCAATATTACTAAAGACATTAAATTTTTAGAAAAGATTGTAACAAGTATCAAATTGCTTTTTCTTTCTTATCAAAATTATTTAGTTATTGTGTTATATATAAGTTAATTATATTTTTTCAATGTTTTACAAAATTTTTTGAAGGCTTTGCAGAAGGGGCATCATGAGGAGTTGAATTTGTAGTTGAAGTTGGTTTGTCATCTTAGTCACAACCAATGTTATGAATGTACATGTCTTGAACTATTTGTGCTTTAATTGAACTAACTTGGTCATTTTTAGTTAGTGTTATGTGTTAATCTGGTGAGTTTTTTTTTCCGATTTAAGTTAAGTCTTTCTACTTTGCTCCTTAGTTATTTACTTTATATTCTCTTGAGTATATTTCTACACACTTGAACACACAAATTTGTATATGAAAAACCTTTGTAAAAATATTTTATAAGAGAGTGGACAATAATCGCAAATCATTATTTTATAGTCACTGAACAATTCATTAGAAACTCTATTTTTAGTAACATTCAAATCTCTTTGTGAAAACAACATCCATTTTGAAAAAAATATTTATCTTTTAATCTAGCGCAATATTCGACCTCCTTTGGTGTGATATTTGTTATTTCAGACACATCTAACTTACTTAACCACTTGAAATCATGTTTTAAATTTCTACATGATATCCTTAATCACCTTAACCAAGATGACAATGGAGCTCAAGATGTTTAACTCTTTTAAGGACATGGTATATGAAATTTAGAAGATTTATTTTAATTAAAAATAATACCCCAATGACTTTATGTATGCATGATGACCATTGTATTTGTTAATTTATCTGAATAACAAAACAATAAATTAACATTGTTGTTATTTTTTAGGTAAAGATGCAACTTGTCGTTTTGGTCTCATGGAAGGAAGACTCTTCACTATCAAAGTTCAAAGTTAGATTCTTGTAATGAAATTGTTGTTGAAATGTAATTATTGTTATGGTGTATAATAGCCTATGGGAGTGCATTACTAGACTAAAATCAAATGAATATGTTGTACTTATCATTTTTAAGCTTTACAGATACAGTTTGTATGTAAACATCATTTACTCATCTAGTAATTATTGAAAATCAATAATTGACCTTTTGGACTTTTTATTTTAATTAAAGAACTTAGTAGAATTTTTTTATGGACAATGAACAATAAATAACAAAATAGAGACATTTGAATCCTACATCTCCCAATTTTAAAATATCCCCAAACAATCCTGCAAGGTTGCAACCCATCGTTGGGGGCATTTTGCTTCTTCTTCCTTTGCATGTTCTCCATGAGGTCCTTCTACCCGTTTCCATTCCTCTTTGTTGTCCATCATCACTCATCATTCCTCACTCCATCAAAAATCGCATCGAAGTGAGAGAGAAGCCATATTAGCCTCTTTTGTATATTGGAATGACTATTCCAAAAACACATAATATCCAAAATAGCTATTTTGGAATACATGTAAACTTCTAGAAAACTATTATGGAATAGAAAAAATTCTTTTTAGAACAACTATTCTAGAATATGATTTTTTTAATTATGGAATAACTTTTTTGGAATACATATATATTTTCAAAACAACTATTATGGAATAGAAAAATTCTTTATGGGACAACTATTCCAAAATATGATTTTTTCTATTATGGAATAACTATTTTGAAATAGATATACACTTCCAAAACAACTATTCCGAAATAGAAAAAATTCTTTCCAAAAAGTCTATTTTGGAATAGAATTTTTTTTATTATGTAATAGTTGTTCTGGAAGTGTATATGTATTCTGGAATAGTCATTTCATAATTAAAAAATTCATTCTAGAAAAACTATTCTAGAATAGGATTTTCTCTATTATGGAATAATTGTTCCAAAAGTATATATGTATTTCGGAATAGCCATTCCATAATAGAAAAAATTCTTCCTAGAAAAACTCTTATGGAATACATGTACATTCCTAGAATAACGATTCCATAATAGTATTTTTCTTATTCTAGAATAGTCTATGAGAGAAGCTTCAAACATGAGAAGTTTCAGATCAACAATTTCCTTTCTAGGGGTATTTTTATCCATTCAACTTCCTTCAGGAGGTACAAGATTCAAAATGAGAGGTGCAACATTCAAATGCCTAAAACAAAAGGATTTGGTTGTCCTATATTAGGAAAAAATGGTCTCCAAATATGGGACCAACCCATATGAACCAATGAAATAGGAACTTGAATAAAATTTTTAAGCTTAATCTGACTAGGCCCAATATCGGCCCAACTTGTTTAGACCCAATTGACCAATCTGCAATGGGAGATGTTATTGACACTACTAGAAGTGTTATGGGCATTACTAGAAGTCCTATGGGCACTACCCATATGGTTATTTTTTTATTTATGTAATTTCAAAATTACCTTTCCCACAAAAATATGATTTTGTTATAGACTTGTACAATGAAATTGTGTTTCTATTATACAGATAAGGGGGGAGGGGAGGATAAATAAAATATGATTAGTTGTATAACAAAATCGTGTTCCTGTTGCACACATGGGGACGCAAAAATAAAACAACTAAAAATACGATTCTGTATTATACAATGAAATCATGTTTCCGTTATTTTATTTTTTCACCTCCATGCGTGCAATGGAAACATGATTCTGTTTGTAATTTTATCAACGGAGTCATATTTTCGTTAGCTTTGCTTGGTCATTGTCCCTCTCCCTCCCCAAATTCCCCCTCTCCTCGCCTCATATGCTTTGTCTCTCCCATATTCTCTCTTTCTCACACACAAAATAAGAAACACAATGCATAAAACATAGCTGGTCGATTTAGCCGATGTCAAATTTGCAAGGTAACTCACAAAATCACAAAGGGATTTAGATCTGGGACCCTCGTGCCGCAATGGTGACGAGGTCGTGCCACCATGGTAGTGGACTAAGAAATTTAAGGGGATGGGAAGGGGATATAGGGATTTTATGAGTCGACAAAAAAGGAATTTTTCAAGGGTTGGTAATGCCGATAACACTATTAACAATGGGAATAATAGCTCCCATTTACAATCCATGTAACTTGAATTCCCCCAATCCAAAGTCCAAAAAGACAAAAAGCGATAGGATTTGGTTTGTTCTATCACTGGTTGAATTGGTCTAGATCTCACTACTCTATATAAAAATTAGATTTCCATGCTGAATCATTAAACTGCATAGAGTGCAATTCTAATATGGGGATAATTAATTTTCAAATATTACTATACTTTAATTAATAAAATATTTTAAAAGATTAAAATTGATCAAGTTAACTTATAAAATGGTCAAAATAAAAAAAAATACCTTAAAAATCATAGTCTAAATTCAATAAAAATTATAAGAACAAAATCCATTCTTAAATATCACGAAATTTTATTTAATTCGTTTATTTATTTTCTTATTGAAATGAAAAAAAATGCAAAATTAAAAGTGGATATGACATGTTGCCATGTAGCTGATGTGGCAGAATCTGGACCTTAGAATCCGACACAGATACAGCCAAACACCCAGCGGTATTTCTAGAACAATCTCACATATCTCGCTAAACCCTTCTTCCTTCCCAACGAGGGTTTTTCTTTTTTACTTTCTCTCTTTAAAACATCACTCTCACCAACGCACCACAAAGAGATAACATTCCATTCCATATTCACAAAAGCACACACAAACTCTGTTTTGTGTTCTAAGTTCTAACTATGGCTCCTGTGCTGAGCAGAACCATGGCCACGGCCTGTCTCGCCTCGCTCCCTCCTTCTTCCCCCTTCGCGAGGGTTTCTCTTCTCAGAAGCGCTTTTCTGCCGCCGCAAATAGGGCGCGGCAGGAAGTGCTTCTCCCCCGCCGCGGGGCTGCGGTGGACGCAGCGGTGCCAGGGGAGGAGGGACGGGCTCGCCGTGCGGTGCGAGGCTGCCGTGGCGGAGAAGGACGAGGCCGCCGGTGAGAAGTTTGAATACCAGGCCGAGGTGGGTTTTCGATGGATTTGTTAAATAGTTTACCTTTTTGCCATTTTGGGGATACAGTTTCGACCTTTTTGGCACTTTGTGTGGAATTTTGAAATGAAATTGCAAGTGAGAAGATTGCTTCATGAAGGGTATCTGTGTGTGTTTGAGATAGAGACAGAGGGATTTACTGAAGTGAAGGGTGTGTTTGTGAGAGAGAGAGAGAGTTACTGAACTGAAGGGTATGTGTGTGTGAGAGAGAGAGTTACTGAACTGAAGGGTATGTGTGTGTGTGGGAGAAAGTTACCGAACCGAAGGATATGTGTGTGTATGAGAGAGGGAGAGAGAGAGGGGGAGAGAGATTTATTCAAGTAGTGAATTTCATGTCAATACTTTTTAGCATTTGGTTTGGAGTTTTGACATGTAATTGGGATTGAAAAACTTGAGAGAAAATACGAAACACCTTTACATGCTCATTTAATCACAAACCAATTAGTATCTATAAAGTCAAAAGTCATACTAACTGTGATTTCTGATTGATTGAACTTGACACTGTCGGTACATAGTCATTAAACTCAAAACTTATTCCTAAAGTGTGTGGGTGCATGAGTTTTAACCGAAGGAAGTGTATTTTATGTTTTTTTTTTTTTTTACATTTCACTTCGAGTTTTGGCGTGTATTTGGAAGGGAAAGCCTTACTTTATAAATTGTGGATTCCATTTATTGCCTAAGGCAGTGTTAGCAATGGCGGATGGTGGAACATGGCGGAGGGCGCCGAAATTCCGCCATATAAACAAGCCATTGTGCCGTAGGGCGGGTCTCCCTTCACAAATTGCCTATGGTGGTTGGCAAAAAATCCATCACGCCATTCCACCATGGAGGCACCATGGCCGCGATTTAACAACACTGGCCAAAGGAAGTGAATGGGTGAGTGAGTTTTGCTGACTGGAGGAAGTGAATTCCATTTTTTTTTTGCAGGTGAGTCGATTGTTGGATTTGATTGTTCACAGTCTCTATAGCCACAAGGAAGTTTTCCTTCGTGAACTTGTCAGGTAATTTGAAGACTACGACGATTGCATGGTCTGTGGCTCTGTGCTATTATCAATGACTTATTTTGTATAAAGGGTTGCTTTAGTAGGGACCAGTTGTTTTTTTCCCTTTTGGACATTTGCATCTATTTACACTAGTTACATGTGTGTGCAGTTACTTGATTCTGTTGTGTTTTGTCTTATTTTTTTTTTGTTCTTTTCTTCTTCCAGTAATGCTAGTGATGCTTTGGACAAGTTGAGATTCTTAAGTGTGACTGAGCCTTCTTTGCTTGGAGATGCTGGAGATCTAGAGATACGTATCAAGTCTGATCCAGATAATGGAACTATTACTATAACGTATGCACATGCATCATTTTGATCTTTGTTATATTATGTTTTTCTGGGTATGTGTGAATATGAGTATTAAACTGTTAACTCTCTACCCTGTAGCGATACTGGTATTGGAATGACTAAAGAAGAGCTCATTGATTGTCTTGGAACTATTGCTCAGAGTGGTACCTCAAAATTTTTGAAGGCACTTAAGGTAATTTGTCAATGATCAGAAATGTGGCTTGCTTTGATATTTGATGATTTAATACTTCAACAATTATGTTTTAATTTCCCCCCTTATGTTACAGGAAAACAAGGATCTAGGAGCAGATAATGGTCTGATTGGTCAATTTGGTGTTGGATTCTACTCTGCTTTTCTTGTTGCTGAGAGGGTATGGCCTGGATTTCTCAAGCAGATTTTTTGGTTGACTTTTATGATTTTAACTGTTTTGAATTTATGTCATTAATTGGCTATTTCTGCATGGCATGTCAATCAGGTTGTCGTGTCTACAAAGAGCCCAAGATCAGATAAGCAGTATATGTGGGAAGCAGAAGCTGATAGTAGCTCTTATGTGATAAAAGAAGAAACTGATCCTGAAAAGTTTCTGCGTCGTGGTACACAGATTACACTCTATTTAAGAGTGAGTGGTATTCCTTTCATTTTTTTGTAGAAAGTTTACATGTAATGTAAGAACTAAGAAGTATCTTTTGATAGAGGGTTGAACCCAATATAATAATATTTGGAAACTTTAAATTCAATTTAATGCAGACATGTGGTTTAAGCACCAAAATAATTCTTGCTTCTTGTCTTGCCAGATAACAAGTATGAATTATATAAGTATAATTTAAATTTCAGCCGAAAATCTTCAATCCTCTTTAGTTATTTATTTGTTATTTCTTTTAAGGATGAATCCAGTATAATATTTGGATGTTGGAAAATCATTTTAATGCTGATAAGTGACATGTAGTTAAAGCACCCAAATTCTTCTTTACTGGCCAGGAGGATGACAAGTATGAATTCTCAGAGCCAAGCAGGATTCAGGGTTTGGTGAAGAATTACTCACAGTTTGTTTCCTTCCCCATCTACACATGGCAAGAAAAGTCAAGAACTGTGGAGGTAAGTGGTCCTTCTCTTGGGACAGATTCCTGTCTTCGTGTTGGGTGAGAGAATTATGCTAAATAAACTAATTCTATGTGTACAAGTGGTAGTTTTCTATTTTCACATACACTGATTGTGATTTATGGGCAGTAATTTTCTCCTGCTCTTTTCATTGTCAATTAAATCTTTTTTATATGCATTTTTTTTGTTGGAGGAATGACATGGGAGTTACTTATGTGTAGTGATAAGGTCCCATTCATTGGATTTTAATATCTTTAAGGTACTTGTGTTATCAAGATTTTGAGCAAATGATGATGGTGATGGACGGGATTTTGTCTTCCCTTGATGGTAATTATAAAGATTTACATATCATCATAGGTTGAAAGGAAACTTGAAATGGTTCCTTGTCATTTGGTGTCTGAGTTAGTTGTTCTATGTCAGTTATGGTTTCCGCTTTCCATCACCATTAGGATGGCAGGTTAATTTTTAGTTTTCGAAAGCTGTTGGGTTTTGGTGAATGGGGGAAATACTGGCCTATATTTGCTTGGAAATTCAAGGCTGTGCAAGATTAATGTTGGTTGTTATGAGGGGCTTAATAGTGAGATGGTTAATAGACAAGTGTTATGTGATTTTAGTTTGTTCCCACCTAGAAAGGGAGCAACCATTTGCCCCTTTCATATTTCCTTTCAATTGGATGGAAACTGTGTTGTTGATAAACATTATATAAAACAATTGAAAGTATAGGAAGTAATTTTGGAAAGTATTTATTCAAACTGCAGAATCTTACTTGCAGGGTGATTTCATTTTATCTAGATTACATCAATACACTTTGAATTCTCATTCCCAATTTTCAAAATTACTTCTGGAGCTTATAGAAATGTTTGTCGTGGAGTGGCAAATGATTATGCTTGAATTTGTTGCTATTAATTGATTAATTAATTAATTTTGAATATTGGCAGGTGGAAGAGGAGGAAGAACCCAAAGAAGGGGAAGAACCCAAAGAAGAGGTAAATAGTGTGGTATTTCTTAATGTTGGACTGCTGGTGCTGTACTTTTTCAAATTTGTTACCAATACCAAGTGAGTCTGTTTCTGCATGTCTTATCAGGGTGAGAAAAAGAAGGTTAAAAAGACTAAAACTGAGAAGTACTGGGACTGGGAATTGGCCAATGAAACAAAGCCAATATGGGTGAGTTTGAGCTATATCTACCTTTATGGTGATAGGATGTTAATCCCTGCATTTTTCTTATTTAGTTGTGGTGCCTCTCTTATTGGTCCAACTTTACCTTTTTATTTTCTGTAGATGCGCAACCCAAAGGAAGTTGAAAAGGAGGAGTACAATGAATTTTACAAGAAGACTTTTAGTGAATTCTTAGAACCACTTGCACATACTCACTTTACTACTGAGGTATGCTAATGATTATGTCTCAGCGGCAGAGCATTTCCTTTAAGCAGTTATCAATTTGACTGGGATTTAAACTCTGCAGGGTGAGGTTGAGTTCAGAAGTATTCTGTACATTCCGGGAATGGGACCTCTTAACAATGAAGAAGTAGTGAACCCTAAAACAAAGAACATACGCTTGTATGTTAAGCGTGTATTCATTTCAGATGATTTTGATGGGGAGCTGGTGAGTTTACTGTAAGCTTCAAAGTAGGATTAGTCTTGTATATTTTGACATTTATGTCACTGTTGCTTTATCATTATATTGCTATTATGAAATATGAAAGAAAGAAAAATGTTAAGTATCTGCTCCACCACATAACTTGTGGTTGATAGGGAGATGGATAGCATGACAATTGCATTGAAATTTAACTCTCCTATACGGCTAGTTTTTAAAGAATAATGGTTTATCTAACCACTTTTAGTCACATTATACAAGCCATTATACAAGCTCTAACTAGTGTGGTTTTGAGAAACACACTAGGGTTGGCCTAGTGGTGGGGGTTTGGGGTAGTATGCATGAGGTCATTGGTTTGAACCTCAATTCTATCATTGTACACTGAAAAAAATTGTCATATTTGTGCTTTTCTGCACTTGCTCTTTATTTTGCTGAATTTCCTCATTTACCCAAAAATGAAGAGCAAGGAGCATTGAATAGTACATTAACATTTAACTTAAGATAGAGCTTGTGTTCTATGTTTCTTTGTTCCTTGTTCAGGTTCCCTTTGATCTAATTTTTTTTTGCAGTTTCCACGTTACCTGAGCTTTGTGAAGGGTGTGGTTGATTCAGATGATCTTCCTCTCAATGTTTCTCGGGAGATCCTTCAAGAAAGCAGAATTGTAAGAGAACTGCACATTTGCTTGTTAACATGGAAAACTTATTTCATTTGATAAACATGAATGAAGGATTCAGTGATGGGAAGTATTTATGATTTTTTGTTTGTTACTTTCCAAAATTTTTTATTCCAATAATGTTATAATTTCAGGTAAGAATAATGAGAAAGAGACTTGTAAGGAAGGCATTTGATATGATTCAAGACCTTGCTGAAAGTGAAAATAAAGAGGTAGGTAGCAACAAACTCAGCATCTTTATATTTTCAATGAGTTTACAGTCTTTTTTGATTAAAACAATGGTTTCCTGTGATTCCAGGACTACAAAAAATTCTGGGAGAACTTTGGTAGGTTCATAAAATTAGGTTGCATTGAAGACACTGGAAATCATAAGCGCATTACACCACTATTGAGGTTTTACACTTCCAAAAGTGAGGAGGAGCTTAAAAGCCTAGATGATTATGTTGAAAATATGGGTGAAAACCAAAAGGCTATCTTTTATCTAGCAACTGACAGCTTGAAGAGTGCAAGGACTGCTCCGTTTTTGGAGAAATTGGTTCAAAAAGATATTGAGGTATGATTACTTATTACCAGGATGGGTTTATCCCCGGTGGTCTCCCTCTGCAGCAGCCTGCCATCCTGTGGAGGGTCCGGCTCTGTGTTTGTACGTGGTGTGTGTGTTTCAAGTTAAACTATTCGCAGATATTATTGAAATGCTTGATATAAGACATGTTAATTTTGAATTGTTTTTCTCTCTTTTTAGTTTTTACTCTCTTTACTTATGTGTGTCTATTATTATTATTATTATAGGTTCTTTATTTGGTTGAACCTATTGATGAGGTTGCCATTCAGAACCTACAGACATACAAAGAAAAGAAATTTGTTGATATCAGCAAGGAGGATTTGGAATTAGGTTTGTACAGTTTTCTATCTTACTTTCATTTGCTCATACTATTTTGTTTCCTAAAAATTGGGATTTGAATGTGGTTCTCAACATTTATCTAATCAGGTGATGAGGACGAGGTCAAAGAGAGGGAAAACAAGCAAGAGTACAACCTACTCTGTGATTGGATAAAACAACAACTTGGTGACAAGGTGGCCAAAGTTCAAATCTCAAAGCGCTTGAGTTCATCTCCCTGTGTGCTTGTATCAGGGAAGTTTGGTTGGTCTGCAAACATGGAGAGGTTAGTCATTACCTCATTGGCTTTACGAGTCATTCTTCTGTTTATTATACTCTTGATGTAAGGCTCATACAATTTTCAATTACCATTTCTTCAGACTAATGAAGGCACAAGCCCTTGGGGACACTGCAAGTTTGGAGTTTATGAGGGGGAGGAGAATATTGGAAATTAATACAGATCACCCTATTATCAAAGACTTAAGTGTAAGTTGACATAAATAGTCGTTGCTAACTATATTATATTATTATCTAATATCTAATAAGTATAAGTTGATATAAATAGTCGTTACTAACTATATTATATTTTATTAAGTTATTTAGTTTCTAATAGTTTGCACACCAAATGTTCACTTTCAGCATAGACAATGACATGGGGGAAAGGGTGTTTTAACTGTAAAAATTGAGAACCACATTTGAGAAAAGATGTCAAGATGCAATTTTTTTGTTCTGGGTCTCAGCATCTTCTCTAAAACAGTATGGATATATGGAAAACATATGATAGCATGATATTTTGCTTCCTGTAGAAAGATGAAACACTTTTAGCAAGATTGTGGGTATCTTCAAAATCAGTATTATCTTTTTCTGCACAAACATTCAATTATAAAAGAGTTGCTGTCAAGTCTACTTAGTTGGTAGGTAATTGTTGATAATCTGGTGTTTCCCTGAGTCACTTGAATGAATTAAAAAAAGTGAAAATATTCTTAAAGTAATTGAAGAAACTATTGATGAAAGTATTAGTTAGTACTTTTTTGTAGAATCATCATAAGACTAGGAAGCCTAAAACTTTTCTAAAGTTCATTTATCTTTGAACAGAACGACATTTATGACTATTGAGTATTTTAGCTTGCCTGAAAGTAATTTTAGCTGAGCTCTAATGTTGCCATGTTGGTTCCATAAAATGTTAAAAGACAACTCTGTTAGTCAACTAACGAGCCTTAAATTAGTGAATATTAAGTAAAATAAATTGTCCATTGTTTTCCCCTTTTGATACATTGGCTTTCTCTTCACATTTTCCCTTTACCATACTGAAGATCTGGTGGGAAAACACTGGAGTATATTAGCCTGTGCCCAGAGATCCTGTTTGCCCCTTGAAATGTCAAAACAATTGGTGGACATGTTTAATGTGCAATGTTTGATGTCTTGTTTTAAGAGGATAAAGCTATCGAATACACACATTTTGTGATACATGGCTGGTACTTTCAACTGAATTCACTTTTGACTCTGACCTATTGTTCTAATTATTTATATTTTTCCTTCAGGCTGCCTGCAAGAATGCACCTGACAGCAGTGAAGCTAAGCGAGCAGTTGACCTCTTATACGACACAGCACTAATTTCTAGTGGATTTTCTGTAAGTACAATATAAAATTTATTTTTTCTTCATGTAACATGTGTAGACTAGATTTGATCCATAACCGAGTCAAATGATGTCACGTGATCCATGTAAGCCGACCTCTCCAAGTGAGATAAGACTTTTGTTGTTCCGTAGTTTTGCTTAACATACTTTCTCAATAATGCAGCCTGACAGCCCTGCTGAGTTGGGAAATAAGATTTATGAAATGATGGCCTTGGCCTTGGGAGGAAGATGGGGTAGATCAGAAGAGGAGGGAGATGCACCTGTTGAAGCTGCTGATTCAAGCACAAGTGAAGAAAGTTCAGAGCCAGAAGTTTATGAACCTTCTGAAGTCATTGCAGAGAGTGATCCATGGACAACTGATTGATTAGGCATACTATGCCCTCATAGAATTAGTTACAAATTTTTGGCATTATAGGGAATAATGCATACCAAAAAGGTGAGAAAGGAAGGGAGAGACTGATTTTTCCAATGATTTCATGGTGCTGAAGGAAGTTTGTAATATCATTATAGAACTGTGAATGAATGTCCTAAGGGGCAAATCCTATGGGGCCTTTCCGAATGGAATTGAAGTTTAGTGTTCGGAGGTGGGCAAATTTTTGATACTTCATATGGTCTTGTGGCATTGTGTCATTCGTTTGGGTTTAAGATTTTCACGTGTTTGAGTACAAATTTGAAAGCTGAAATGACAAGATTTTCCCTTGTTCCCATCTTTCCCGTTATGGATGATATTATACGTAGCTTAAAGTCCAATTTACATTGGACTTCCTGAGTTTAAGACTTATTACACTGGTATTTCCTTAAAATTACATTACTTTTGCCTTCCCTAGACTATTACCATCACTCACGGTGTTAAATTTTTTTGAAATGCCAAAACAATCCTTATCACTTAAGCCCATTTATTTTCCCTCGTGTAAGGTCTATCAAGTTCAGAAATCCCCATAACCCCTTCCACAACCCTTCCTACCCCAGATCCTCAATACCAAATCACCATTAACACCAGATCCCTCCTTGCCGTAGCTACAACTCCGCAACCAAGTGCTGAGATCGTTGCCCCTCTGGTGTTAATTTTGAAGTGGCAGTACTGTCCAGTTGTTCTTTTGAGGGAGATCGGCGACCAATGGGCCATCGCACACGACCACGACTTGCATAAGTTTAGACAACATAAGTTTAGACAAAAATTGTCAGTCGAACCAGTGAGGTTGTATCGCCATTGCAGACTTGGAGGGCTACCAGGCTGCGTCAAACCAATGAGAAGAATTGCACGAACACTGCATCTCTTTGTCGACGTCACACTTAGTTTTGCTAATGCGATATTTTGTTTCACACCTGAGTTTTGGTTCTACCATACTTTGTGTACTTTTTTTGTTGTGATTCTGACATTTGTGTTTTGTTTTTCCTTGTTGAAGAAAGCTGAATATAACCCTAAGAGTAATTGTTGTTGACTTGTCGGTAAAAATTAAATGAAGCTAAAAAAATTAATTTGCACCTTTCACCACCTCCCTGCATCTGCATTTGGTTCCTTTGCAATGAAGAAGTTTTAATCAAATAAATGGTAACAATTAGCATTCAGCCACCGTCAATACCTTAATTTATTTAGCTTTTCATGTTTTTATTATATGTAATGCCAATAAAAGGCAATAGGAAACATGACATCTTGTATCGATCTCGTGTATGGAGATTTTGAGTGAATGAATTTAATTTTTATTCTCTTGTTCTGTTCTTCCTCCAGCGGGTGTGCATAATGTGGTGCAATCAAATTTTAGGAATGACACCCCGTCCACATAGATGTTCCACTAGTCCAGAGTGAACTTTTCGTTCCCTGCGAATTCCACTAAGAAGTCTGCCATGAGTTATATCTTCATAGGGCCGCGGGGTTTGTATCGTATTGCATGTGTTTCTGTTTGTGTGTGAGATAGTGTGTGTGTGTTCAATGAGATTACTGATATGCAAAATCTTTTCTTCTTTTTCAGCCAAACTCACCTACATTAAGAAGATGATTACACTCCCACTAACCTTTTTGTATGCACAAGGTTCTTCCTCACATCTAACAAAATCAAAATTTTCAATTGTTTTGTAAAAGTGAATGTTCCAACTTTTGGAAGCTTGTTTCAATCCATAAAGGAGGCGATGGAGGTTTCTAGGAAGATGGGGGAGTACCAGTGTATGGATCTAGTTGTGGTTGGTTACTCATTTTTTTATTAGTTTTTTTGTTCAATAGAAATGAAGAAAAAGGGGTATTTTGGTCCATGTATTTCATTAAACATGCATGTATAAAGCACATGACCACTTCAAGTTAACAACAATGTTACCATATAGGGGTATTATGTAACATTAGGGGAGGTTTCTGTAGCAGTAAAATAATTAAGGAGTGCGAGTATAATATGTTTTAAACGCAGGGAAAGTAAGGATAATTTAGTCTAGTTTAAATGAAAACACAAAATATAACTGCCCACAGAGTGATTTTTGAATGTTGTAGTGAACTTTTCATGTATGAGGGGGTTTAGTTCTAATTGAATAAGGTGTGTGAACTATTGTAAGTCTTTAATATTTATTTACCATTTATATATAAAAATATTGCCCATATAAAAATTGGGTTTTTGGAAAGATTGATAACATTACAAAATCTGTCAAAAATAACAAAGATAGTGTTATGAAATCAAGTGGTGACAATTTTTATATTATAGAGAATTTAATTGGATATAGTGATAGTTTAAATATTTTATACACATTTAATTATGCATTGTTATATTATATATTTAAAATTTATTAAGTTTTGTAATTTAAAAGCGTATTTAATTGATGGACAGTAAAAATATGCGCTCTTCAGTCACCGCATTTTATTTTTGGAATTTAATTTAATTTAAATTGATAGTTTAAATTTTTTATACTATTATTGAATTATAAACTGTTGTACAGTATGATTGTTGAATAACAATTTGGTAAGTTATATTTATAGTAGTTTTTACGGGTTGATATCATAAATTTTATACTCCGATATATGAAAATTAAACTTTTAGTTTTTTGGAGAGTGATGGTTTCTCATACTTATCGCGAGGCAAATAAGTGTGCTGATGCCGATAGCTAATAGAGCGTGTTATATGGAGGGGGATTTTCTGTTGTTTGAGCAGTCGTCCTCTTTTTTGGGTCAGTTGCTGGTTTTTGATTTTGTGTCTTCCGTCTTAGTTAGAGATGATAAAGTAGATCAGTCCATTTAAAATAGGTCAGGCTGACTCAACCTATCAAAAAAATGGGTTGGACCAGACTGACTCATTTTTGTAAAGTGGATTGGAAATGCTAGCCTACTCTACTTTAAGGTAGGTTGACGGATCAGCGGATTAACCCACCTAAAAAATAAATAAAAAATAAAAAAGTTAATTTTTTTTTAAAAAAAAGACAAAAATTATTTTTTACTTTGTATTCCCATGTCAAGCCATACTAAAATGGATCCACTTAATCCTTGGCAATGCATTTATTTTTTTGTTCCACACATATAAATAGGGAAAAGGAAAAGTAATTTCCTATTTTCCTATAAAACCTGCAATGCAACACCATTGAAAACAAAAAAGAGAAAGCAACGACGCAAAAGGAAGATTCAGTATGTGAAAAAACAACACTTATAAATTTAAGATGAGAATGTTGACCGATCCTAAGAGAAAGCCATATTCCAACACAACACCATATTGAGCATAAAGCAAAGAAGACAGAATTCAATAACAGTAAGCATCAGAATCTCACCTCATGGTCCCAACACAAACCAGTAACCACCCATATAATAAAATCCATAAAGTGAAAAAGATCAAACACAAAATATGGGCCAACCCTAATTACAAAAAATTAAAATAAACAACAAAAAAGAACAAAATTAGACTAAGCTACCAGATTAAATAATAAGCATATATACTCACTCTGTCACTCACTCACATTATGAAACAAACAACATCTTCAATTCATCAACATTTAAATCACACCGAAATTAGACTAAGCTACCAGATTTGGATGCCCTTGGCATTTACATGAAAATCACATCGAAAAGAACAAATTTTACCCCTTGCAAAATACAATTATCTGATTTAAGAGTTTCAAGAAAAATGTCCACAATTTTTAGGCAAAAAAAAAAAAAACATATCTTTAAGAAAAAAATTTATGGCTACAAGTAACTGCGGGTTGTGGACACTTGATTCTTCAGTCTCGAAAAGCATCCTGAAACGCATACCAATAGAAACGCGTGTATGGTACACAGTCACGTCGCCCAACGAGAATGGAGACGGAGCCCGTGACGAACGGAGGGAGCACGAACGAATGAATGAATGGAGACGGAGCCGACGAGGTGCCGCCGTGACCCCGTGACGGCTTCTGAAGTTCTAATGGCTCTAGTCTTCTTCTTGGAACGCAGATCCAAAACAAAGGAGCATATTGCCTCCACGGCCAACATTGCCTTTTGCTTCTGGGACTGAGACGCAGACGTCGACGGTGCGGGGACGGAGACGTGGTGGTGCGGGGGCGGAGAAACGAGAGCTCTCTCTCACTTTCACTCAGTGAGTCTCGAGAAAATTCCAGAAGACTAGAAGAATGAAGATATTTGTTTCTCACTTTCCTATTTTTAAGCGTATTTTACATTTTTTGTTGGCCCGGTGGGTTGGCTCGGCCCGGACCCGCATTTGGCTTGCATTTTTGTGGGCAGGGTTGGCCCGACCCGTTTAATGAATGTGGGTTCAAAATCTCAGCCCGGCCCACATTTTTCCGTGGGCCAAACGGGCTGGCCCGTTTTGCCTTCTCTACATATAGTTAAGTTGTAGTGTTCTTGTCTTTGAGCTTTTAGCCCTGTTGATTTTTTTTAAAATAAAAATTTTATTTTTATCATCTTATTTTAACTAAACTAAGATAAATCCTATTATGATTTGACACCTAAAACTCATTATAGTTAATGTAAAACATTGTTTAGGGTCTTCATGATAATAAATTAGTTGTCGCCATTTAGTGATGTGCAATACATAATTAAATTTAAATATTTTTAACAAGGGTTTTTCTTCTTACATCATTCAAAAATCAAATATACCATTCATTTTATTTTAATTCAAAATTTATCCTTTCTCCTCTTCTTCGTTTTTTCTCACTTTGAAGGACCTCCTTCTTCTGTTGGCCATTGGTGGTATGGTATCTGCATTATCTTTACCTTCGTCATCATCGTTGTTGTAGTGGGGTTGCGGTGCCAACAAAGGTAAGTTTTTGTTTTGTTTTGTTTTTTTAACACCCATCCATATGAAGCATACAGATTAGCATTCTGTATGCTTCATATGGATTGGCAATGAACATATTACTTAGGTTAAAAAATTGTATTGAATTTGTATTATATTAATACTTTAATTTTGTAAATATAATTATTATCCGTATGATTTGTCATTGAATTATTTTTTTAATGATTTGATAAGATGGATAAGATGAGTGGATGTATAAGAGCATTATGTTTGAAGAAATTAATATGAATGAAGACAATGGAGAGAAACCTGTTGCATTTGAAAATATTGATTATTCAGTTGATTGTTCTGATGCCTTAATACTTATGAGTTATTGATATGATTTTGTATTTGGTCAAAGTAAGTAAATGAATGATTTAAGAAGACTAAACATGTATTATCCTTTTTGTAGGTGTTTCTTTCCTGTGAGAACATATTGCAATGGGCTCGTACTGTTGCGTATGATATTGGTTTTGTTACTGTAATAATGAGGTCTGACACAACAACTAAAAAGAGGAGAAAAACCTCATTTGTTTTAATAGGTTGTGAAAAAGGAGTGAAAAGTATATAGCATGCAATAAAGATTTAGTACGGATAATGACTAGCACTAGAAAATGTGTTTGTCCTTTTAAGCTACGAGTGAAACTAGTCCTGGGAGGTGAATGGTGGATGGTTAACTTAATATGTGAGACTCATAATCATGCTTTGGCTAAGCCCTTGACTGAACATTCATATGCTGGTTGACTAACTTAGAATGAGAAAATTATTGTTGGTGACATGACAAAAGTCAATGGTCAAACCAAAGAATATTATTCTCTGAAGGATACAAAGTGACTTTTGTCATTTAGCAAATATTGTGCCACCTACAAGATGCAATAAATATGCTCTAGCTGCTACAGTCCATTGCCTTAAGTCGCATTTCAGACGATAAATGTCTTGCAGCCAAGAAAGTCGAACATATGCCCTGTGGCAATGCTCTGTCTCAGCTTCTACTTCTTCTGTAGTGACTTCAAGCAACTCAAATAACAACTCAACTGCCTGCTCTAATATATTGCATCATAGGTATGGAAGACACCTATAATGAGTAGATGTAACAATGATGCCACATCATTAAGGGGTAATAGTCATCTCTCCTTTGGGTAGATGGAAATTGCTAGTTTCCTTATGCCATCTCTCCATATAAACAACTAAAAGTCCCCTATCTTTTGTCTCCACTGAACATGTAATAAGAGGGCTTAAGCCCATACCAGCTGTAACACCCCAGAATTTCTCTTTGCTGAGCTAAACGTTTAAGATGTGTTATGTTGCTTGATTATTTGATTTATTTTGGTAATTGCTGTTTGTTACTGTTCTGCCTTGGTATGCGTGTTTAATGATGAATGTGTTAAGTCAACTCTGCTAGTCTGTGGTTGCTGACCGTGCACGTAAAGTGGACATGTCATGTCAGGTATATATATATATATATGTATATATATATATATATATATATATATATATATATATATGCATCAGAGTGTGCAGCGGAAGCGTGTCTTTCTTTCTCTTCTTCTTTGCGCCCTTTTCCTCCTCTCTTTCTCAAGCTCACCCACACCCAGAAACCACTCTTTCTCAACCCCTCTGTGTCGCCTTCAACCCTTAAGGACCACCGTAGTTGCCACGGGACCCCCTATGTCAAGAGGAACCTCTTGACCGGAGTGCAAGCTTTAGACCGCTCTTCATAAAGTTCGAAGAGAACGGAGTCTGACCCTCTTCTTCTCGGCTTTTGCAAGGACGCTACATTCGGGCAAGCTTCCGTTTAAGAAGATCGTGTTACATATAATGACCCTGTGATAATCCGGGTTATCACATAAGGGGGTGTATGTTGGAACTCGGATAAGAAGGGGGTGTAGATAGCATCTCTAAAGAACTGAGTTCATGTGACCGGGTTGTCACCTAAAGGGGGTGTATTTTGGAACCCAGACATGAAGGGGGTGTAGATAGCACCTTTTCAAATCCAGGATCATGATGTATGTAGTACTGATAGGAATATCGGGTTTTTGCCACGTAAGTGGTGTATATACATAGCACTTTTGGGGAAAAACGCTGATGTATAGAAAGGAACCCAGACAAGGAAGGAAAGAGCGACCGGGTAGCGAACTTAGTTGAGCTCATATATTCCTTTTCCTAGAAGGACCGGGTTGTGGTCTCGGTAGAGCTTGTGTATTCCTTTTGTTTGAGGACTGAGTTGTGATCTCAGATAAGCTCGGGGGAGCTCAGAAGAGCTCGTATTTGGTTGACTTGTAAGAGCTACTGGGTAGAGAGACCAGAAGAGCTCATAACTCCTTTTTATAAATTACCGGGTTAGGAACCCAGAAGAGGTTAGGAGGAATCTTGGACTTGTGAAGTACCAAGTTAGGAACTTGGATTAGATCGGATGAGGTCGGAGGAGGGCGAAACCTTAGATGTACTATAGTACCAAAGACGGGTTCATATGCAATCGATTACGTGAGTTTTGTAAGCAATCAAAACAGTCAGTACTTGCTGTTTAACCCAGACTTAGCCTTGTGGTTGGAATGAGTGCTTAGGAACCCGGGGTATGGTAGTGAAGCTGCATTCAATATATATATATAAATCCAACCCGACAACGTTAGTGATATAGAGAGAACTCGACAGCGTCAATAGGGTTTAGAGAACTCAGGAAGTCACACATAACTTGTATGAGGAATAATAAATTGACTTGCCAAACAGTAGACCCAACCCGGCAGTCAAATATCTCTACATTTTCACTTTATACAAGTGACATGTGTTGACTCTTTGCTGGTTGTTTTGATGCTGGAAAGGTCCTCATATTACGATATGACGCGTGTTAATTTTCAGGATATTTAAGATATGCATGAGTGAGATATTTCAGTAGAAACTTTAATTTTACCGTCTTTGCTAAAACACTTTCTCTCTCTTATTCCATATTTCCTCCATTGTTAAAGTGAGAAAAGCTTCTTAGATAACCATTCCCTAATCTAAATACCTTCACCTCCAAAGTAATAATTAAAGAGTATCGCCATACAAACTAGTTTCCAACCTTTGTAAGTTGTGAAAATAATCAGGCGAAGAGATCATTTCTATAGAAGAAAGTTAAAGTTTCAACCTTTAAGAGTTAGAAGGCACGTTAAGGACATCTAAGCTTAGAGAAGTTGTCCTCTAGCCTTCCTTGTGGTTTTTAAGGTAAGATATGTAACTTTCATAGTATCTTTTTAGTTTTGGGTTTTGAGAGGAAAAATGACCCATATGAGTTAGGGTTGGTTTTGAGTGATGTTTCTTTGGAAAATTATGCTTAGGAGGTTGTTGTGATGAAGGTTCAACCTTGAAAGCTAACTTTTCTGGGTTTTGGGTATTTTGTTTTGCGCAGATAGATATTTATGGGGTTTACAAGTCAATGGTTAGTTGGTTATGCTTGAGATCTAGAAAAGTACTGGGTTCTTTTCATGAAATGGTTGAAAACCGTTCTTGATATCTTGCTTGCCTGGTGTAGGGCTTGATACAGAAGATATCGGTGGTGGTAAACACGCGGTTGAGAGGATAGGTGCTAGAATCAGAGAAGGTAAGCTCTTTGTTCTTGGGAGTTGGCTCTCTTGATTGTGCTCCGCCATACTCCTGGGGAGTTATGGTTATTGTTTGATGCAGTGCGTGTATTTAAATTGTGTGTTACTGTTTTTTGATTGAAACATACATATAAATGATTTGCATTGTGATGTTTGTATTGTGATTGAGGAAGTCCTCTGGCCAGGGAAGCAGACCATATATGAGAGTGTAAGACTCATCCGGGATGAGCTTCTCGAGAATTCATATACGTTCGAGTGCATGAGATGTGCACGGGTGCATGAGATGTGCACGAGTGCATGAGATGTGCACTGGTGAACTTGTATATCTGTGCTGGAATGGCACGTGGGTGTAATTATATACATGTGATGTTTATGAAAGCCGGGATGGCCATGTTTTTACTAAAAGGCCAGGATGGCTATGTTTTTATGAAAGCCAGGATGGCTATGTTTTCATTAAAAGGTCGGGTTGGCTATGTTATTGTAATGCCTATTTAAATGCTATGTACTGTGGAAGTGAACCAAGGGGAGGTGAGTCTCCAAGAACCCTGAGTTTACTGAGATTGTATCTCACCCCGGTTGGGGATTATATTTATTGCAGGTGATAGCCAAAGAGCGGGGGATGAGGTCTGGGGTAAGAGACCCAAGTAGGGGTTGTTCGATGGATCTCAATTGATAGGCCGGGTAAGCCGAGGCCGAGTTGGCCAATAATTGAGGATCCCGAACAAGAGGACGAGGCCGGGTTTGAGGAAGCGAATTTTGGAAGGCGGTCTTTGCAAGTGGTTGACTCAACTTTATTGTACTTTTGTAACCCGGTATGGGTTTATTTATGATGTATCTTTTGAAATAGAACCCAGGGTGCCGAAATGTATATCAAACTCCATACATAATGTTAGATTATATTGCATGACGTATGATGACGTCTTATTTATTTTATGTGCTTCTGTGTTTACTTAAGTTTATTAAGTATTTTCTGCGCTCAAGACCATATTATAATGTTAATGAACTAGATGCATACGGGGTCGTTACACTACAGCATCGCTGGACTGTGCGAGAAAGACTCCGGGTTAGGTAATGGGAGTTTATTATGTTAATAACAGCTTTAGATACCATAGTTGGGACCAGGGAGTCCAACTATGAAGATGACTGCATGTCCCTGTTGTGTGTTGTTCTCTTAGTAAAATTGTCTTTTAATGAATGGGATGGGGTATGTGGATGTTTGATAATGTTCTTGTGTGTTGATGTTTGATGGTGTTCTAGTATGAAGAGTTTGATGGTGTTTTTGTGGGGGAGTTGACGTCGTAAGAACTCCTCGGCCATGAGTGTGAAGTTGACATTTTGATGCTGAAAACTCCCAAGACACTTTTTAGTAGTGTTTGTGGAGGTGCCAGATACTGGGTTTGGTATGCCGAGTTGAGCTCTTTACGTAGCATGTATATGTATATGCAGGACGTGACTCTTAGTAGTCCTTGTTGGCAGATGTCAATATCCCGGACTCTTCACCCGAGGTTGTTCCCTTAGAGCTGTTAAACTCACTTCCTTTTCTTTAGACATACCGGGTTCTTTACCCGGGGTTGGTTATTTTCCCTTTTGGAGCTGCTGAGCTCAAAGTTCTTTCTAAAGAGCCATCGGGTTCCCTAACTCGGATGAGCTCTTGCTTTCTCGATATAAGAGCCATCGGGTTCCCTTACTCGGATGAGCTCGTGTCTTTTTGGTAAAAGAGCCACCGGGTTCCCTTACTCGGTTGAGCTCGTGTCTTCTCGATAAAAGAGCCACCGGGTTCCCTACTCGGTTGAGCTTCTGTCCTTTTCTTTAGAACGACAGGGTTCCCTTCCCGGGTTCGTTCCTTCTCTCGAGATGTTGAATTTCCTTTCTTTTCTTTAGAGATACCGGGTTTCCTTCCCAAACTCGTTCCCTCCCCTAAAGTTGCTGAGCTCGTTTCTTTCTTTGGAGCTGCCGGGCTAGTGCTGTCTGTTTTAATCGATTTCAGACACCTATGTAATCGATTGCATAATGCTGGATCCAACCTTGTCCGCCCTTGTCCGACTATGTCTGCCATTGTCCACCCTTGTCCGACCTTGTCCACCCTCGTCTGACCATGTCTGCCCTTGTCCGCCCTTGTCCAACCATGTCCCCAGTTGCTGTGTTACTGTTGATGTGTATGTAATGAACATATATGGTAATGTTGGAACCGTGAAGGTTGGTTTATGAGATGATGATATGTGCATTGATACCACGGGGGCGCAGGACGAGCTACCCTAGCCTGGAAGGAATTGTTCCTGGACGGGCCATACATTGATTGTGCCCATGGTTATCGAATGCGGGTGGATATACATAGATACCCATGGGGGTGTATGAAGAGTTACCCTAGCCTGGAAGGAATGGTTCCTGGCCGGGTCATACATTGATGGTGCCATGGTGATATGCTATGTATAGACATGTGAGATGCCGGGACCAGGTGGTTAACCTTGCAAGGACCACAGTCAGTGCATCGATGAGCCTATGTTGGGGCAGTATGTTTGTACATTGGGGGTGTATGACGAATTACCTAGCTAGGAAGGAATTGTTCCTGGCAGGGCCATACGATGGTGCCCATGTGACATACTACATTTGCATGATGGAAATAGGATGATTGGCTGTAGGGTACAGGGATACTGGGGGGCCATGTCAATTTCAGGTACAAGCCTTCCAAAGTTTTGCACCTTCCTTCCATGAGAAACAAATTTCAACTTAGCACGTTCCTCAAATAATTATAATTAATTACGACAATTAAAATGACAAAATATGTAAATATCTTATAATTAAACACATAAGTATCTCTCTTGCCCACACTTTGACTGCCACATGATCAGCATATGATGTCAACACTGATGTATCTTGGGCTCATCTGGAAAATCCTCTAAATCAGCACCTCCATCCTCCATAACTGGAATGTGAGGCTCCTCATGAGCCTCATGAGCAACAACATCCTCAGGAACAACTACACTTGCCTGTTGTCTGTGTCGATGTTGTTGGCATTCAACGCTGATGGACTTCTTCTTCATTACCATTAACCTCTGTACCTAAAGCTCTGCCTAAAGCCCGACACAGTCCTCTTGTTCTAACCATAATCTAAAAATTTTCCCAATTATTAGATTAACACTTCAAATCAACCCACAACTTCAACAAAGTACTATTAAACTGAATATAAAATCATACCGACAAATGCTATACAATTACAATTGAAAATAACTTACATCTTATATGAAGCAATTAATTTCAATTATTTTCGTGAGTACTCAATGAACAACATGTTAATTAAATTGTTTATCCAAATAGATCATAACTATATTTACAATATTTAAATATAAATACTTCATTATACACAATTACAAATATTTATTGTTGAATAAACCCATACAGATTGCCAATCTGTATGGGTTTACACAACAACAATAAAAAACATAGACAAATGAAACATGGCCGAGAAAGGTACTCACATTGGCGGGCGACGAAGAATCAATGAGATGAAGGACGACGAAGCATTCCTTGATGAGATGAACGACGAAGCTAGGTGGAGGAATAAAAATGAACGTATTAAAGCCAAGAATCCTGATTGAATATTTTTCTATTCTTCTTAGCTTATTTGACTTCTCTTAGACTTTTATTTCCCCATTCTAATTCAGTTTTTGCCTTAGGCAAACAAGTGGGCTTAATTGATAATTGTTGCTTATTTTCAGAATTTTTGTTTACTTGACCTATCTTCCTTGCGCAGGACCTAGAGAGCTCTAAAGAAACCCAAATGATGCATATTAGTAGTTCCTGGAAAGATAAGGAAAATATCTATAATTTTGTCAGAGATAAGCCGAGACCAATTCTGTCATTTTTTGGGTCATTTTCGGCTTGGAAGTTATAACCATTGCACTTGAATTTTGGACTGCGAAATTGGTGTAATTAGTAATTAGTTAGATTAGTTGGGCTTCATTGTGGCCCATCCTTTCCTACTGACTCAGTCACTATATTTTCGTGATTTTAGTTATTTGGATGGACACACTTCATTTTAGCACAAACACATTTTGTAGTGACTTTTAGAAGTTTTTAGAATTAAAACCCTTTCTCTTATTTTCTCTCAACTGTTCTTCATTGTTCTTCACTGTTCTTCATTTTCATTTCTGTTCTTCCATTTTCTTGCACTAATTTCGTGGGGCTTTCATTGATGATGATCATGGAAGGCTAAACAATCAATCAATCCAAGGATCCAAGCCTAAGGAAGGAGAATTTGAGTTCTGGTTTGGTATTTCAAATTCTGTGTGAATGTTCACTTTCTTCTTCAATCCTTTATTCTATTTTCATGATTATGAATGTGTTTAGGATTGAAAGTGGATAAGGTTATTGATGTATTTCCTAATTTCGAATTTTAATCACAGATTATTTGGATGATATTTCAATTAGGTTTGTGGTTTCAATTAATTTAGGGGTTAATTCGATTGATCTGCTTCTAATGAAATTGAATGAACTTTCACAACAAAATCATTATCTGAGAACTACGATAATTCGTATTGCTTGGTTTGGTGAATTTGATTGATGCTTGTTAATCTATTTTAGAATACCTTTTATCAATTCTGTT
Source organism: Glycine latifolia (assembly GCA_013407115.1). Taxonomy (NCBI): domain Eukaryota; kingdom Viridiplantae; phylum Streptophyta; class Magnoliopsida; order Fabales; family Fabaceae; genus Glycine; species Glycine latifolia. Next base: position 10,761,582 of record CM023941.1, read on the forward strand.
AGTTTTTATTTTGCTACATTTTTCTGCAATTTTTATTCACGCATGCAAACTGTTTGATAAAAATCCCCCTACTATTTACTAGTGAATTGAAGTTGGTACCATATTGATTATGTCTTTGAGTTGACCTAGGTTAATCATGTGCTACAAAATTAGCATAGTTTAGTTGTTTTGAAGCGATACGACATCGATTATCAAAATTGGCGCCGTTGTCGGGGACACGGTTCATTGTGTGCTAACTTTAATTCACTGCATGTTAGATAATAGCATTAGTAAAATATAAAAAAAAATATTTACATTCACTGCATATTTACATCCTACTACACAATTGCACTTTGTTAGATATTTTCCTTGTTTCTGTTGGTTGCTATGAAGTGTATGTGAGGTGCTGGTGCAAAACAGCGAAAAACAGAGCAAAACAGGGGAAAAACAGAGGAAAAAACAGAGGAGTAGTAGGGAGAAAATTTGTGTAGTGTAGTTGTGTTTGTTGTGCAATTTGATGTCCAGAATTTTTCGGTCCTGTGAAGTTTTGCTGCAAAACTTGGTATCCAAAGTTTATCCCCCATTCTAAGCAAAATTGGGAAATTCGACCTCTAAGTAGGAGTTTTAGCACTGTTTTAACAATTAGCGCTGGGGCATTCTGGTCATTTCACAGCAAACTATCTTGGAATGGGCTGAAATTTTCCCAGAATGTAGAGAAAATTAATACATCAAGGTCCTGTGAAGGATGAACACGGTCAGGAGGGGTCCAAATTGCCAAATTCGATGATCTAGACCCTTTTGAATTTATTTTGTGTTTTCATGATTTTTATAAATCACAAAAAAAATTACAAAAATCAAGCGTGATTTATAGATATTTACTGTGGTGTTTTTAAATTTTTTTAAAATTGTTTAGGGCAGTTTTCCATTTTCTATTTCATTTCAGCAGATATTGTGAATAGTGTCCTGGTAGAGTAGCTGTCTGCCATTTCTGTGATTTCTGTGTTTTTGTTCCTTATGAGTTGAACTGTGCATGACTAGGTCCACACCAAGTGATTTGCATTCATATGATCTTGGGATAGATAGGACATTTCACAGATTAAGCAGAAATAATACTAGTCTAGATGAATTTGATAGTATAGTTCTAGATAGTAGTGTAGTGTTTTTTGAGTCTTCCGTTTCTGAGTCTATTTCCAATTCTGCACATCTTGATTCTGAAATTTTTGTTGATACAATGGCTGATAATAACCTAACTCTTAAGGAATTGGCTACACCTGATGTTGTTTACAAACCTTGGTGTATTCAATATCCTGAGACTGAGGTTAGTTATGAGCTAAAATCTGGACTAATCCATTTGCTTCCAAAGTTTCATGGTCTTGTAGGTGAAGATCCACACAAGCATCTTAAGGAGTTTCATGTAGTGTGTTCCACCATGCGACCACATGTCATTCATGAGGATTATGTCAAGATGAAGACATTTCCATTCTCTTTGGATGGTGTGGTAAAAAACTGGTTGTACCTTCAACCAAATCCTATTAACACCTGGACAAATATGAAGAGAAGATTCTTGGAGAAATTCTTCCTTGCATCTAGAACATCTTCCATTCGGAAAGAAATTTGTGGTATAAGGCAGCTACCTGGAGAGACACTGTATGAGTATTGGGAGAGATTCAACAAGCTGTGTGCTTCATGTTCTCACCATCAAATCAGTGAGCAATTATTGATTCAGTATTTTTATGAAGGTTTGATGTTGATGGACAAGAGTATGATAGATGCAGCTAGTGGAGGCGCTTTGATGGACAAGACTCATGTTGCTGCAAGACAGTTGATTTCTAACATAGCAGCCAACTATCGGCAATTTGGTACTAGAGGTGCTGCAACGAGCAAGCCTGCTGCCAATGAAGTTTCTGTTTCTATGGTGCTGATAACCAGAGGTTGGAGAACAAACTGACAGAGTTGACATCCCTTGTGAGACAACTTGCTATTGGTCAACAACAGAATGTGATGGTAGCCAATCAACCAAGGCTGTGTGGTATTTGCTGTGCCCCTGATCATCCAATGGATGCATGTCCCACTCTACAAGAAATAGAACAAGTTGCTGATGTTTTTGCCATACAACCTGGACAGCCATTCAGACCTTAACAACAATATAATCCTTACTCCAACACTTATAATCCTGGTTGGAGAGATCACCTGAATTTGAGGTATGGTCCTGGTCCACAACCTCCACAGCAGACACAACAACAACAACCATTCAGACCTTAACAGCAGCAATATCAACCCTCCACCAGCAAATACCAAGCTTCTTTGTTCAGACAACAACCACAGTTCCAGCAGCCTGCACCTACACCTGCACAACTTGTGCAGACCAGTTCTGGACCTTCTTTGGAGGACTTGATGAAGCAAATGGCAACCACCAATATTTAGTTTCAACAGAATGTCAGTGCCACCATCCAAGATCTGCAGACTCAGATTGGATAGTTAGCTATAATTTTCAACCAGATGCAACAACAAGGTTTTGGCAACATTCCAACACAACCAGTTATTAATCCAAAGAATGTGAGTGCTATTTCCTTGAGGAGTGGCAAGGAGCTTCCAAATGCTGGTGCCAAAACAAATTCTGCACCAACACACATTCCTCTACCTTTTCCTTCTAGATCCATTTCTGCAAAGAAAGTGGAGTTTGATTCTGATATGTTTGAGACTTTCAGGAGGGTGGAAGTCATCATTCCCCTCTTGGATGCCATCAAAAAGATTCCAAAATATGCAAAGTTCTTGAAGGATTTGTGCACCCACAAGAGGAAGCTGAAGGGAAATGAGCAAGTGAAGATGGGCAGAAATGTATCTGCACTTATACAGGGAAAACTGTTGATGCCATTTCACTATCCACCTTGCCACAAAAGTGCAAGGATCCTGACACTTTCACTGTCCCTTGCACCATTGGAGATTGTACTTTTGCAGATGCCATGTGTGACCTTGGAGCCTCTATTAATGTGATACCCACATCAGTCTACAGATCATTACATCTTGGTGATTTGAAACCCACTGGTGTTTTCATTCACTTAGCCAACAAGAGTGTTGCAATTCCACTTGGACTTATTGAAGATGTGCTAGTGCGAGTTAATAATTTGATTTTTCCTGCAGATTTTTACATACCGGATATGGAGAATGAGTCTTCCAGCCATGGTTCCACATTGATCTTAGGGAAACCATTCTTGATGACAGCCAGGACCAAAATTGATGTGTATGCAGGAACTTTGTCCATGGAGTTTGGTAATGACGTTGTCCAGTTTAACATTTTTGAGGCCATGAGACATCCTGTAGAGGAGCATTCTATCCTTCTTCTTGATATCATTGATGTTGTAGTAGATAGTGTAGATATTTCTGATTTACATGCTGATTTTTCTGATTTTGATGTTGGTTCTTGTAATTGTACCTGTGATAATTTTGCTGTTATGTGTAGTATTTGTGCGGAGATTTCCTCCGCACTTCACTCTGATTGTGTTGCAGGTACAGATACAGGTTCTGATTCTACTATCCCCCTTCCCTCAGCCAACAACATTTCTTTGCCTTTCACCATTCAGCCACCTTCCTTGGAGCTGAAGTCACTACCTGAGCACCTTAAATATGCATATTTAGATTATGCTCAGTAGCTTCTAGTCATCATATTTAGCATTCTATCACTTGAGCATGAAGAAAAGTTGCTGCATGTTTTGAGAGGCCACAAAAAGGCCATTGGATGGACACTTGCTGACCTTCTGGAATAAATCCTTCCATCTGCATGCATTGAATACTCTTGGAGGATGATTTTAGGCCGATGAGGCAGCCACGGAGGAGGCTGAATCCCACTATTCTTAATGTGGTGAAGAAGGAAGTGATGAAGTTACTAGCTGCAGGGATCATTTATCCTATTTCAGATAGTACTTGGGTTTCACTTGTCCAAGTGGTCCCTAAGAAGTTGGGTATCATTGTTGTGCAAAATCAAGATAATGAGTTGATTCTGACTAGAGCATCCAATAGTTGGCGAGTTTGCATTGACTACATGAGACTTAACCAGACAACTCACAAGGACCATTTCCCTTTCTCCTTCATTGACCAGGTTCTAGAGAGGTTGGCAGGTAAATGACATTATTACTTTCTTGATGATTTTTCTAGTTACATGCAGATTCATATTGCACCGGAGGACCAACATAAGACCACATTTACCTGTCCATTTGGCACATTTGCCTACACTAGGATGCCTTTTGGCCTATGCAACGCACCTGCTACCTTCCAAAGGTGCATGGTGAGTATCTTTTCTGATTTATTAGAGAGTTGCATGGAGGTGTTTATGGATGATTTCACTGTTTATGGTTCCTTTTTTGATGCATGTTTGGATAGTCTCTCTAGAGTTCTTGATCGATGTAATGGGACTAACCTTGTTCTTAACTTTGAGAAATGCCATTTTATGGTTCATGAAAGTATAGTCTTAGGGCATTTGGTCTCTAGTAGAGGTCTTGAGGTCGATAAAGCTAAGATTGATGTTATCACTTCTTTACCTTACCCCACTTCTGTGCGGGAAGTGCGTTCTTTTCTTGGACATGCAGGTTTTTATAGGAGATTCATCCAAGATTTTAGCAAGATTGCACTGCCATTGTCCAAGCTTCTCCAAAAGGACGTAGACTTTATGATTGATCAGACTTGCAAAGAGGCATTTGAGGAATTGAGGAAGAAGCTTACGACCTCTCCCATCATGTAGCCACCAGATTGGGAACTTCCCTTTGAGCTCATGTGTGATGCCTCTAACTATGCACTTGGGGCTGTGTTGTCACAAAGAGTTGATAAACGATCCCATGTCATTGCTTATGCTTCACGCACTTTAGATGCAGCCCAAGTTAACTACACCACCACGGAGAAGGAGCTTTTAGCTATTGTTTTTGCTTTAGATAAATTTCGACCTTATTTGCTTTGCTCCCATATCACTGTCTTTACTGACCATGCAGCTTTGAAGTACCCGTTGAAGAAGCTTGATGCTAAACCTAGATTGATCAGGTGGATGCTTCTTCTTCAGGAGTTTGATATTGAGATTAAGGATAAAAGTGGTGCGGAAAACTTGGTTGCTGATCATTTGAGCAGGATTGAGGGACCTGTTGAATCCTTTCCTATTAGGGATAATTTCCCGGATGAGCATTTGATGCACTTGCATTCATCACATATCACCCCTTGGTTTGTTGACATTGTGAACTTCATAGTTGCATCTGTTGTTGCACCTCATGCATCTAGGTCTCAAATAGATAAACTTAAGAGTGATGCTAAATTTTATGTGTGGGATGATCCTTATTTGTGGAGATTTGGTAGTGATCAAGTGATCCACAGGTGTGTGTCAGATCATGAGATTCAGTCTATTCTATAGTTTTGTCATGACACACCTACTGACGGTCATTTTGGTCCTCAGCGGACCGCTAGGAGGGTATTGGACTGTGGGTTTTATTGGCCCACTTTATTTAGAGATGCTCATCACTTTACTACCACTTGTGAGCAATGTCAGAGAGCAGGAGGAACCATTATACATAGACATGAGATGCCTCAGCAACCCATTATTTTTTGTGAGATTTTTTATGTATGGGGTATTGATTTTATGGGTCCATTTCCTGTTTCTCATGGTTTTTTTATATATTCTACTTGCTGTTGATTATGTTTCCAGATGGGTTGAAGCTAAGGCCACTAGAACTAATGACTCTAAAGTTGTTGTGGATTTTGTGAGATCCAACATTTTTTGCAGGTTTGGTGTGCCTAAAGCCATTATGAGTGACTAGGGGAGCCATTTCTGTAACAGATCATTGACATCCTTGCTTTAGAAGTATGGGGTTGTGCATAGAGTTGCTACAGCTTATCATCCCCAAACTAATGGGTAAGCAGAGGTTTTCAACAGAGAGATAAAACAAGTGTTACAGAAGGTAGTGCAACCCAACAAGAAGGATTGGAGCAAGCTACTTAAAGATTCTTTATGGGCTCACAGGACTGCTTACTGAACACCTTTGGGGATGTCTCCCTATAGGGTAATTTTTGGTAAGTCATGCCACCTTCCGGTGGAGATTGAGCATCGTGCTTATTGGGCGGTGAATAGTTGTAACATGACATTTGATATAGCGGGTATAGAAAAGAAGCTTCAATTGCAAGAACTTGAAGAGATCCGCTTAGAAGCCTATGAGAAATCCAAGATTTATAAGGAGAAAGTGAAGAGATTTCATGACTCTAGGATTCTTAGGAAGGAGTTCCATACTGGCCAAAAAGTGTTATCGTTTAACTCTCGCCTCAAGCTTATTTCCGGTAAACTTCGTTCTAGATGGGATGGACCTTTTGTTATTACTAATGTTTTTCCCCATGGTGCAGTTGAGATTAAAAATGAAGTTACCGGCATGGTCTTCAAAGTGAATGGTCACCAACTCAAGTTATTTCATGAGAGCCCTCAAGTGGAGGAGGAGCTTGTGGCGGACATCTCTTTAGTCTTGCCAATTCTATGTGATGATGTGCCTTGAATGACATTTAGGGAGTTTCCTTTTCCCTTCTTTTATTTGTTGTCTCTTTGTTTGCATCTCATTGCATGCTTACATTGAGGACAATGTGCATTTCAAGTGTGGGGTGAAGGATTACAAAATCTGTTTTCTGTTTATGTTTCTGTTTATCTGTTTTTGTTTGCTGTTTTTACATTCTATCTGTTTTAATTTTTGAGTCTATTTTCTGTTTATCTGTCTGTTTTCTATTTTCTGTATTAGTTTTTGAGTCTGTATGCTGTTTCTGTCCATTTTCTATTTTCTGTTTCTGTTTGTTTTTGTTATTGTTTCTATTATTGTTTTGCTATATTTGTTTTGTTATGTTTGGTTGTTAGTCTATTTTTACATTCAGAAAATAAAAACTAGAATTTAAGCACTTTTTCATGTTTTTCATAGGATTTCTAACTTGTGTAATTTGTGAGAAATGTACTAATTTTTGTTGGATTGAACGGTTTCATGCTTGATGTGAATCATTGTTGCAATTGTTAAAGTGATAAGTAGGCTTGAGAAATAGAATTTAAGATGAATCATGTGTGATAGAATTATGCCTTGTGAGTTTTTGGGCCTTTGTGGATGAATCACATTATTTCATTCATGTTCTTTCATGTGTGATTTCACCCTTGTGCTAGATTACTCTATGTTTTGTCTTGCCTCTTTTGACATTCCTTGTTGCACATGCTTTGATTGAGATGATTTAGGCCTCCTTTCTTTTATCCATTAGCCAAATAAACTATCCTTGCATTGATATCCATTGCTACCCTTTTTTTGAGCCTTTAACCTTTTCTTTCTTGTGTACCTCCTTATAAAAAAAAATGGAAAACCAAGTTATCCTAACTTTAGGGAGAAAAGGGGCCTTGGAATTGTTTTGGGAGTGAGTTTCAAACAAGTGTGGGGTATCTTTATTTTGTTTTGATTTGGAAAGAAAAGAAAAGAAAAGAAAAGAAAGAGTTTACAAATCAAAAGTTTAAAGAAGAAAAAAAAATGCATAAACAAGGAAAAAGAAAAGCAAAGAAAAAGAAAAAGAAAAATGAAAAGAAAATGCAATAAAAGTTGTTGCAATTCATTTTCATCCTTATAAGTTCTTTGTTTCTACCCCTCTTTATACTTGTTGGCTTACTCTCCATTGCCCCTCTTTTCTCTTAGTTTTAGCCTAAATATCATTTTCTTATCCACCCTTTACCCAGGCCATACATTACAAGCCTATAAAGCCCTTTTGATCTTTTGATGCATGTGTATTTCAAGTTGAATGAATTAGAGTCTAGTCAAAATTTGGATGTGCTACTTGCATGTGGTGTTTGAGTGTAAACATAAACCCATACACATTAGAAGAGGTTAAGTGTTGCTCTTTGAGAGATTTCTATCACCTTGGTTCATTCTTAATTTTAACTTGACTACTTTTCACTTTGCACTTGTGATCATGTGTTCATGGATTGTTTGAAACCTTAATTATTCTTCCATTTTTCGTCTTTCTCACTTTTGTGCATTGTTAGGATCCATTGAAAAATGTTTGTGTCTTGTTCTTACCTTTCTTTTAGTTTGTGGTTTACTTTAGTTTGAATTTTTCTCTTAGTCTTTCTTTTAGTTTTGCCCAGGAGTGCAAAAGTTTAAGTGTGGGGTATTTTGATTGAGTATTTTTAGTTTAATATTTTTCTATTCTTCTTAGCTTATTTGAATTCTCTTGGACTTTTATTTTCCCATTCTAATTCAGTTTTTGCCTTAGGCAAACAAGTGGGCTTAATTGATAATTGTTGCTTATTTTCGGAGTTTTTGCTTACTTAACCTATCTTCCTTGCACACGACCTAGAGAGCTTTACAGAACTCTAAATGACGCATATGAGTAGTCCCTGTAAAGATAAGGAAAAGATCTACAATTTTTTCAGAGATAAACTGAGGCCAATTCTGTCATTTTGAGGGTCATTTTAGGCTTTGAAGTCAGAACCATTGCACTTGAATTTTGGGCTGCGAAATTGGTGTAATTAGTAATTAGTTAGATTAGTTGGGCTTCATTGTGGCCCATCCTTTTCTACTGACCCAGTCACTATATTTAAATGATTTTAGTTATTTGGATGGACACACTTCATTTTAGCACAAACACATTTTGTAGTGACTTTTAGAAGTTTTTAGAATTAAAACCTTTTTCTCTTATTTTCTCTCAACTGTTCTTCATTGTTCTTCACTGTTCTTCATTTTCATTTCTGTTCTTCCATTTTCTTGCACTAATTTCGTGGGGCTTTCATTGATAATGATCATGGAAGGATAAACAATCAATCAATTCAAGGATCCAAACCCAAGCAAGGAGAGTTTGAGTTCTGGTTTGGTATTTTAAATTTTGTGTGAATGTTCACTTTCTTCCTCAATCCTCTATTCGATTTTCATGATTATGAATGTTTTTAGGATTGAAAGCGGATTAGGTTATGGATTCATTTCCTAATTTTGAATTTTAATCACAGATTATTTGGATGATATGTCAATTAGGTTTGCGGTTTCAATTAATTTAGGGGTTTATTCGATTGAACTGCTTCTAATGAAATTGAATGAACTTTCACAGCAAAATCATTATCTGAGAACTATGATAATTCGTATTGCTTGGTTTGATGAATTGGATTGATGCTTTTAATCTGTTTTAGAATACCTTTTATCAATTCTGTTAGTTTTTATTTGCTACTTTTTTTTTGCAATTTTTATTCACGCATGCAAACTGTTTAATAAAAATCCCCCCATTATTTACTAGTGAATTGAAGTTGGAACCATATTGATTGTGTCTCTGAGTCGACCTAGGTTAATCCTGTGCTACAGAATTAGCGTAATTTAATTGTTTTGAAGCGATACGACATCGGTTATCACATCCTGAACCCATTCGTAGCCAGGAAGGGCATGGGTGGATGACGACGACCCATCACTATGGCTGCGTCGCACGTGGGGAGAAGCCTGAGCGCTTCCGCCACCACTTTTTTTCTTTCCCCTCGAGACAGCCGGAGGAAGAATGGTGGAAAGGGGCATGGGTTACCCAGCCCGAGGGGCAGTAGAAGGCCTCACCCTCTAACGGAGGACAGCAGAACCCTCTTTGACACGACGAGAGTCTGCATTTCTTCCTGAGGAAGAGGACTCATCATCAGGAGTTTCACGGTGACTATCCTCCTCTAAGGAGTCACCCATAGAGATGACTTCACGCATAAAGGGTTGCTCAATCGAGTCCTCTAAATCGCTACCTCCCATACCTAAAGCGGAGTCAGAAATGGGAGAGACAGACATTTTCAGAAGCAAAGAGATAGTACCTTGAGTGAAAAAGATAGGAGGGAAAGGAAGGCTGAAGAAAGCCGAGAAGGTTCTGGAAAACAACAAGAAAGCAAGAAAGCAAGAGAGCAAGAGGATAGGTATGACAGTGAAGGCAATATCAAACGTCCCCTCCATTTAAATGGAGGCGTAACTTGTCAGTTACTGGCGGGATGTGAAATGACCCCTTGCAATCCGCGCCATGATCAATCTCCACTCATCCACTAAGCATGACTCCAGTACGTGCCCACTCTCTAAGTGACACGTATGCAAGAGTACGATGTGTGTGTTGCACGCAACTGGGAAAAAGACAAAGTGTAATGCTCGCTTTCAATGCACACTCCAACGGTCAGATATTGGCAGAAGCATTCAACTGAGACACTTCATTTGCCTCACATGTCCGACCTCGCATACAGAACAAAGCATATCCTCCCTAAACAATTCAACAGTAACAGCCCAGACAACACATGTCCAGGCTAGGAGGCTTGACAAAATGTCAACACTTACTTTTGGCAAAATGGTCATCATCGACATCGGACAATACTTGTCGACCCTTGGGGGCTTCATAAGCTCAACACTCTCTTATTTGTCAAGGTTATCACTAGTGACACTGGACAACACTTGTCCACACTCGGGGGCTTCACGAGCTCACCATTCTTTTATTTATTTTAGGTTATTGGTCCTTACACTCAACAATCCTCGTCAACTCATAATGCCCTTACAACCTCTTTCACCCATGAGCTGGCTTAGAGGCTGGGGGACTTATGTACTACACAAAATAGTAAAAATACACGTGACCATTATTGTGGGGTCACTGTACACATGTCCGCTCTCCATGTCAACCCTCCTACAAGAGCGTGGAGTTCAACCCTCAGTAACCAGGTCTTACTAGCTAACAGACTATTTGTTACACTTAATTATTCAAATTAGTGTAACCGCATTATCTCCTAACAGATCTCAGATTATCTATAAGTTGTTACTTATCTACAAGTAATGGACTATCAACTAGGTACTCATTATCTACTATTTGAATTATATAACAACCTGCAATTTATCTGTTTATATTATCAATAGATTAATTATCAACAAAGGCCCAAGGCCCATACTTCACACTATAAATACAAGTTCTATCTAACTATTTTACACATACATTCCCACCATTATTCACCCACAATGAACATACCATCTCTGAGACCACCTCGAACATACACCTTCAATTATATTATCCTTTCTATAATTGATGTACTTACTTGAGCGTCAGAGTCTTTTCCTTTGTTTTTCAGGTCCCCCCTTCTTAACAAGGTCGACTCATCTTCTGATGTGCAAGGTCTAGAATCCACTTGAACCGTCTCAACCTCGGTGCGTGGCATTTACAGATTTTGGTAAGAGCAGTTTGTATTTTAGCATTAAAAGATAAATATATTTATCTTAAGATAGTTTATTTGGGGATCAACTATATTTACTTTCATATACAATTTTGAGCTTTGAATTTTTTATTATAGTTTTAACATACAATAAAATTTATAACCCTACCATGGTTTATGATTATAATTTTTCAATGAGATTTGAAAATACATTTATTAACACATTTTTTCAAATTTTTATTTATTGATTAAATTGTATTAAATTGTTGAGTTATCAAGGGATTGAAGCTTACCAAAGGAACTTATGATCTCTTCTCCATAGGAATTAGGGTTTGAGTGATTTTTCATGATTGATGTCAAAATATGCTTTTAAATGTGTTTTGTAAGAGAGTAGAAGTTGGTAAAGGCTAACCCCAACAATCTCACCATATTCGCAAAACCCTAACATTTCTCCGCATCTCTTATTAAAAATCCAAAAATTAGCTTTTAATTTAGTTCCTCTACTTTATTTCTTTTATTACAACTCGAATTCCGCTTACATCTTTTAAACATTTAACTCTGTGAAGTCTAGGTAGTAAAAACTTGTGAAACTTATCAAGTATAAGTTGGTATGTTTTCCAATGAGTCAACATATGCTTAACAATAATCACTAGTATATATAACGACCCGCCTCGTCGCTACGACATGACTAACTCTAATCGTGTGAATTTCAAATTTTAATGAAAACTCCATTAATTTCATTATGAAAATGCTAGTAAATTTTTCGCAATAATACAATCATCATACACACGATACAATTACAATAATTAAATACATATGTATACATATACTAAATCAGTACTCATCATTCACATGCTTAGAACTTAATTTAGTTTTACATGTATTTACAACTCAAAATATACATGTCCACAAAAAGGATTAAGAGACTAACTATGAAAGAGTTGATTAACAAAACATAACTCTTTCCAAAAAGAGTTCCAACACCATCGCGTTGGCTTGGCGCCTTCAACAAAAAGAAGATCTTCCTCCACGGTCACCTACTGCTGCCCATCTGCTCACACAAACAAAGGTTCACGATCATCACAGGTACCAACCACACGGTACAACAAATGCAATGGTGACTTTATCTTACAAAAAATAACAAGTACCATATAACATTGATTAAAAGAGAACAACAATAACAACTCCAACCATTCCTAAAATCAACCAGTTTCACACCCACATACAACAAACTAGTCATCCACTTTTTCACAATTCAACACAATTATGCTCAGAATGATGCATACACCTGACTCAACTCTCAGAATGCAATGTGGTACCATCCTCATGAAAATAGCCTCTCTCAAGAAAATGATGCAGTAGCTCATCGAGGTCACCCTGTCGTGCATTAGTCGCTCCTCCCCCATAGTGATCAGCCCTGAGTTTCAAGGGAGTTCCAAACAAAGTGATTGCCACCTAGTACCCCCGATACTTACTATCCATCATTCTATTTACATCCATACAAATATGAAGTATGAAACATAGACACCATCAATGTATGACCATGGATAGATAGGGGATGAAATTTTAAACAATCCTTTTTTTTTTCTCTCTTACGATGCTTAAAATTTATAAACCCTCCATCGCAAGGTTATCCAGTCATGCACCCCTCATGCACATACACAACATCACCGATGCACTGACCATGGATAGCTAGGGATCGAAATTTTAAAAAATCCCTTTCTCTCCTGAGATGCTTAAAATTCGTAAACCCTTCATCGCAAGGATATCCAACCGGTCACTGCACCCCACGTGGACATATACTACATATAACCATGGGCACCATCAATGCATGACTTGGCTAGGAACACATCCTTCCTCGCAAGGGTAACCAGTCATGCATCCCCCATGGGTATCCATGTATATCCACATCACACAATGACATTGTTCACATCAACATTATCTCTCATCAATGTCATTATCAACCTCAACATCATATAATCTCAATATCATCATCATGCATATCAATATCATCTCATTTCAACATCATCAACCACATCAACAATATCTCATTTTCAAAGGGTTTTCAAAGGAAGTATAAAACTCCCCACAATGGTACCCAAAACACAAGAGACACTAAGAGAAGCTTAAACTAGTAAGGAGAAGACAAAGGAAACCAAGATTACCTCAAGGAAACCAAGAAAGGAGGATTGGAGGCTCCGTTCTCTATCGGATCCTCAAGTTGTGTTTTGAAGATTCCGCTCCGATTAAAGTGTTTCTCTTCATGCGGTGGTCCAATGGCAAGCGGCAGTGCCTCGTGATGGTCTCTGGTGGTTGTGGGTGGTGGAGGAGGATGGTGGGGAGCTTGGGAGCTGTTTGGGGGAGGAAGAAGACCAAATTTTGTGGTCTGGATGCTTCTATACGTATTTATCACTGCCTTGACTCGCCCAGGCGAGCCAAAATGTCTACCAAAATTCGCCTGAGCGAGCTGACCTAATTTTAAAATTTTTGCTTATTAAAAGAATTAATATCTCATGCTAAAGATGTTATTTCGTGAATCCCAATGGTCAAAAATTTTATATGTAGGTTAGAAACTCACCTTTAAAATGTGAAGGCAATCCAACGGTTAACCAATCCAGAATAGTGATTTTACTAAAATAAATTTTGGGTCAATTTCGAAATAACTCAATTACAACGCAGTTCAAGCAAACTCCACATAACTTTACATCTACACCAGATAATTGCACATGGATAATTGACATAACATTTCGTCTAATCTAAAATGATCAAATAGTCAAATAACACAATAAATATATCAAACATCTATTTTTAGTTATCGAAATTTCAAGGTATTACAGTATATACTCTAATGTCACACAAGAATTTATGTATAAACTTAACTCAACTCCAAAATTAACTCATCTCCTACTTATATACATTAATTTGATCCTATCACTAGTTAATATGAGAATTCTAACACTTTCTTTTTACATAAAATCTTAAATCCTCATTTCCTACTCAAATAAATTAAATTTCAGGGAAGATATAGGATAAAAAATTATTTACAAGTAAAAATATGATAGATTTTTAAAGATTTTTGCAGAAAATGGGATTAACAATTAGAAAAGGATAAAAATTTGAACTCTTCTAATTTTAAATAATATAAAAAAAATTTGATTTTACACATTTTGTATAAAAGATATCAATAATTTAAAATGATTTAATGAGTTTAATTCATGGATATTTTGATTATGAAAATAAGAACTTAATAATTTAAAGAAAACAAAGTGGAAGCAATTGATTATGAAAATCTCAAACATTTAATTGTTATAATTAAAAGATTAAATTTAAGCAAAATTTATTAAAATACCCAAATTACATGACAAAAAATATAAGTAAACCTATTTTATTCAAATCATCAAAGGTCAGCCAAGCATCATCTGACTATACCACCACAACAAGAAATCAATTATTTAAGTTATTCCTCAAGAGAAATTGCTCCAAGGCTCCAACTACTTCAAAGTAGACAATCATGTGTAGTTGCTTCAATCGATTACTAATTGAATATTACTTTGTCCAATAAATACGTACTTTTTCAGACATTTTAGTTATTTTTTCCCTTTTCTACTTTTTTCTCTCAATAAAAACATGTAGTGCATTCTCCTTCATTTCAATAATTGCTTCTACACATTAAGATCAAGCATTGGCTCTAAATATATATAGGCTGCGAATTTTTAAATAAAGTTTTTAATTAATTGTTATAATTTTATTTAAAAATAATTACAATAATTTATTAGATTATCATAATTAATTAAAATTTTCTTTTAATTAGTAATAAAATTAATATATATTGTTTTATCTATAATAACTAGAATAATCTCATTTAATGTCATTGTATGGACATTTTTATACTGAACTAGTATGAATCACTGTAATATTTTAACTTTCAATAACAATTACGTCTTTTAAAACAAGTTACAGACAACTATATTTTCAAGGCACGGAGTATCTTTTTTGCATTAATCAAATAAATGATAATTTTAGGTAACATTTTATTCATTTTAATTTTGAAAAACTGCAAGCTGTTAAAATAATAATTAAGAGAATTATTAAAATTACTATAAGTCAAATATATATTGAAAATAATAAATTACTTTTATGCTATATATTGATTATATTTATTGACGTAATATTCTTTAAATCCAAGTGGTCAACTATGGACCATAATTTAGGACTGTTCAATCAATCTGTTAATATAGGCCAGTCCATACTGGATTCCCCAGTCCCGCTCCCACCAATCTTCCTAGCAACCGTTCGTTGTTGCCGAAAGCGATTTTTGGCGGTACTTATTTTTAAAATCTTTTTTCTTTCTATCCTTCCCCAATTCCACCTCAACCCATAGACTTTGAGTGAACCGTGAATTCCATTCACAACAGCAAAACCTCTTCTTCAACTACGTTTTCCTAATTCCCACAAATGGGTGTTACGGTACTTGTGCAGCACTACAATCTCAGCTCTCCCAGCCTTCTCCACATCCTCAATGTCTTTGACGCTCAAACTGTTGCTCGCCCTCGATCACTTAACCGCTTGTGACAACTCCAACAATGTCTCTGCCTCCTCCATCGTCAGTACTACTTTCTTCAATTTTTTTCGTATCCTCTAATTTCAATTTTCCACTTTGAAATTTCTTCAATCGTTATGCAGGATTGTATGAACAAGTCGGATAGGAGTTGTTTATTGCCGCTTCATAGTGTGGAGTTGTTTCCTAGTACTGTTCGAGATGTGTGGTTTTTGTGTGGTGAAGGTTGAGTTAACTAGTTAAGGTGAATAAATTTTATTTCAACTTTAGATGTTTCACCAATTTAAAATGCAAGGGCGAGGTTTATGCAAATTGTTGTGGATCAATTTATTAAGGACTGTGTGATAAAGGTGCTTGATTATGCCGTTATTATTCCTCAAGATTCAATTCGCTGTGTCTCTTCAACGGTGGTGGGTTGTGACGGCACCGTTGGAGGGAGGAGGAATAAAGAAGGGGGAAAAAAGGATCAGAAAAGGGACGCTGCCAGCGAATGGTTGCCGAAAAGATTAGTGCGGAAGGGTACTGCAAGATCCAATGTGGGCTGATCTATGTTAACATATTAATCTAACGGTCTTAAATCATGGTCCATGATGGATCACTTATAAGGTTGTCCACCAAAGCAAGTAACATGCTTAGCCTTGACAAAATGGGCCTGGCCCGGCGGGCCGGCCCGTTTAACTCACAAAAAAATGTGGGTTGGGTTGACACTTCTAGCCCACATTAGGAAAACGGGCCGGGCCAATCCGGCCCACTAAAACGTGGGCCAAAATGTGGGTCGGGCCAGGCCAGCCCACCGGGCCACGGCCCACCAAAAAAATAAAATAAAAAATATATTATTTTTGCATTTTAAATTTAATGTATGGAATTATGGATGTTGCTTTGTAAACTTTAATTTCATTTATTAATCTAGTGTTAGACTCTAATAACATAATTTTTCATGGATTTTAGATTGGTTTTTGCATATATATTTCACATTCTAATTTTGTTTAATTGTTCTTAGAAGTTCAATGAATGTTGCAGGACTTGTTTGATTCTGTTGTTTTTAGTTTCTTAAGTTCTCATCATCTCATGTGAGGTAAGGTATTAAAATGATTGCAGACATGAATTTAACATTAATTTTTACATTCTAATTTTGTTTAATTGTTCTTGGAAGTTCAATGAATGTTGCAAGACTTGTTTGATTATGTTGTTTTTGGTTTCTCAAGTTCTCATCATCTCATGTGAGGTAAAGTATTAAAATGATTGCAGACATGAATTTAACATTAATTTTTAGTATAACTTAAATAATTTTTATTTTTTAAAAAAATATTTTTTATTTTTTTATTAAATATTTTTAAGGTGGGTTAGTGGGCTGGCCCACTGGCCCACTAACCCACCTTAAAGTGGGATGGGTTGACATTTTCAGCCCACTTTAGAAAAGTGGGCCAGCCCAGCCCGACCCACATTTTTAGTAGGGTGGGTCAACCCGGCTCGTTTGTGGTGGGCTGGCCCACTTTGCCAACCCTTACATGCTTAGTTAAGATTTACATATATTTTTGTGTAGGTATATATTTAAAACCTTACTCTTACACACAATCAATAAAAATTTGATAAATAGTAAAATATAAAGAAAAAATATTATCCATTTATTAGTTTTAATTTGATTCCTTGGAAATGATATAATTAGTTTTCTTTTATAAAGATTTGATCCTATAAAATATCTTGAAGAATAATAAAAAAATTCAATTTATCTTGTTAAATTTTATTCATGGAAATAAAAAAAAAATAACAACAAACTAACTAAATAAGAAATTATTAATATATATATATATATATTTAATAAACTATTTACATGTATGTTTTTATGTATTTTTTAATATATTTTTAAAATATGTTTTGTAAATTATATTATATAAGAATATATAAAATATATAATATATTAATAAAATTTTATTCGTTATTAATAAAATTATTAAAATCATTCAACAAAAAATTATTCGCATCTAGAGTTGATAGCAGTTGTGGTCAAATATTAATTATATAATATATTTTAAATAATCTATTTTTAAATTATATTATATAAAATGTAATAAATAGATTATTTTTATATATTTTAAAATCTATTTATATATTAATTTTAAAATACATATAAAATATATTTATAAAATATATTGTATAAAATATATAGTAAAATTTTCAACATCACCAAAATAAGATTTTATTGTTTATTAATAAAATTATTCAATCGTTCAACAATAAATTACTCATATCTAGAGTTGATAGCAACTGGGATCAAATACTAATTATATAAAAAAAATTTTATTGAATGATTTTCATTATTATTAATAACTAAAAATTAATTAATATATTTTATTATTTGTCAATTTTTTATTGATTCTATAAAAGAATGAGATGTTAGATGTGTGTTTATATACAAGAATGTCTCATTTAAGACAAATGTTAGTTAATGTCCTTAAGATATTAATTAAAAAATTTAAAAAAATATTTTTATTAGAAAAAGAAATTACACTATCATAATTTTTTTGTGATCGTCTATAAGTTTCATAGTAAATATTTTTTCTTTTATTTTCTTAACTGGTGTCCACCACTTAGCAACATCCAAAGATTTAATTCGCCCCAAAATTAAGCTCGTTGTCGTTGGAAAAAATGTAAATATGGGATGTTACGCATATCAAAGATATATTTTTCTTTGTGTACAGCTAAAAAATATTTATTAACAAATAAAAGAAAAGATATTATTAGTATATAGTCTTTATTATAAATTGATTGTATAGACATATATAACATATTTTAAGAGGTGCTCTCAGTCCTTACAACTAAAATAAAGTTTGTTTGGGTGTCTAAAAGATAAATCGTCTCTTTTCAATCCCTTAATTATAAAAATGAGTCATATAACATCATTATTTCAGTAAATGATGGACCAATTAGAGAATATATATATATACATAAATAAAAAACGAACTGTATCTTATTTGTACAGACTAAAAATATATTGACGATCATGTAATATTTTACATTAATAATATGATGTATATATTATAAGAGTACTTGATATATTAATATATCAATTTTCTAAACTAATAAAACTATTTATTAATATGTATCATATTTGCATCACATTCTTAATATAGACTCATAATGCATGATATTTGAATAAAAAATGACAATAACTTAATTTCAATTAGATAAAAAGTTATACTAAGGTAATCCAATGATAACATGCTAGTATATAACTTTAAATTTAATTATAAGTACTGAAAATATAAAAAGTATACTATTAATTAATCATTATATACTTAAAAATAGTTTATTTTAATAATAAATACATCATATTTAAAATATTGTCTAATTGATTAAGTAGTATAAGTATTTTTAGTTGATAGTGACATCAAACGTATACTCTAACTTTTTCCTTGTAGTATTGAAAATGATTTTAGAAAATTGTTGAGTTCTTGACTTTGTGAGTTCGTAACTTCTTTTATTATGTTACCTATTGGTATTAGAATTGTTTTCTTCATTAAGTAACTAGACAGACTTAAGAGTTTTGAATATGGTAATAACTTCTGAGCGTGGGTTTGAATATTTTTATTAGGATTTAGGATTTAGAGTTTTGAATATGGTAATAACTTCTGGGCGTGGGTTTGATTTTTTTTTTTAGGTTAGGTTCCTAAATTGTAATAGTTTTTAATTATGTATCCGAATTATTTTGTAACGGAGTCCTTAAATTTGTATTTTCTTAATTTGGTTGTACAATTGTGCTATCTAACTGACATTATGAAAAATTAACTCAATTGGGTGATCAGTTTTGCAGCAAAGTTGTTGTAGGCTGAAGCCTGAAAAAAAATTGTGAGAAAAAGTATTTGGATTGAGTAGACTTGTTGATGAACTTATTCAGAATACTAGGTTCAAAACATGTAAATGTAATGATCTTGACCTCGAGAGATAAGAATACTCAGAACAGACCTATAGTGATGGTAATATTAGATTTAGGGACTAATTAAGATTCTCTGATTCGGTGATGGATCTATATTTACACTACTATAAAAAAGACATTTAAAGATGCACTATCAAAGACAGGTGTAGCATAATCATCTTAGTTGGTGAAGCGGTGACAATTTTGTAAATAATTTGTCATTTACGAAGACAGTTATAGGAGAACCGTCATAGATACGATAAAACGAAGACGGATTGAAGTGAGTGTGGGAAAATGAACTCCCTCAACTTAATAAAATTATAAATATTTGTCTTAAAATTTTATATTTTAAACATTTTCTAATATAAAAATAAGAAAATGCATTCCTTAATTTTAAAAAATCACAAATTTATATTTTAAACCTCTTATTTTTATGTGTTTAAACTTATTATTACATTTTTTTACTCTTCTTATATCTTTATTTATGTATTTATCATTAAATTTATTTTTTTAAAATAAATTGTCCCACTAACATAGGATCCTAGGTTCGTCATCGCTGTGATTAATTTTTAGTAGGTTTATATATGTTTGAAATCTTTGATATATATATATATATCTAATTTTTATTTCGAGTATTTAATAATTTTTTTTGTTTTGAATTTTTGATATATTAAAAGTTATTTGATGTAATACCATCTTAATGGCTCTTTCGATATATATAAGTTGTTGAGGATGATGTCACATCGTCACTTAATTGATAATTAAGACAGAATAAAAACTTTTAATATATCATAGACTCAAAATAATAATACTTTTCAGAAACCCAAAACAATAATTTTATTTAAGACTCAAAACAAAAATCAATATATATAACGAACTTAAAAGTTGTTTAAGCCTTTTTAGTATTAATAATTAGAAAGAAGAACCTAACTAAAAAATAAATACAAATTCAACAACCTAATTAAAATACAATAATTTCAGGAATTTAATTTAAAATTATCAAATAATTCATTCAGAAAAGTAATTTAACATTTCTTATATCAATGATCTCTTTCTTTGCTCATTTATCTTGAGAGAGGTTGTGAGTTAGTATTTTCCTTGTTACTCTATCATCGTAAAGAAAATATTACAATCCACGCTTTTATAAGTTTTGTCAAAAGATTATAGACAAAAGTTATTAATTTTTTTTTTCAGTAAAAAAAGTTATTGTTAATGTAAAAAAAATTTATATTGTTTAAGCCTTATACTAACATGGATTGTAATAAATTTTGATAAGTTTATTTTCTCCCAATTCAAAAATTAAATTTTTAGCTCCTGTAATTAAAAAAAGAAACATGTTTTGGTCCCTTTAACAAGTCGTTGTTAAAGATTTCGCTTACTTAGCAACAAATTACAAGTCACTTGTTTTTGAAATTTTCAAATGATAAGGACTAAAATGATTAATTTTAAATTTGAAAAACTAAAAATATAGCCATCAATATATATTATTTATTTTGATATTTGTTATGATCGGTAAGAGATTTAAGTTAGTTTCTATCTTTTCTTACTATTTAAAAAATTTATTTGAATGTTGGGTAAATAAATCTTGTATAATAGCTTCTAGTGTTCTGTGAGACATTATTAGAAATAGTGTTTTTTGAAACTCTACTTGAAATAATACTTTTTAAAAAGCTAACTTCTAATTTTTAATATTTTCTTCCATTTTTATCCTCAATATATATTTATTCAATTTCCTAATTACCCTTTTTAAATAAATCATGATTTTATTATTTTTCTATCATTTTATATTTTTGAGGTACTCCAACATCTAGTTTTACATTTTTAACTTTCATTTACTAGCTAATTTTTTAACTTTCACCTAATTTTCCCAAACATAACCCTTATGTCATACATTTTTAAAAAGTGCTTAATCCCCCCCCCCCCCCCCCCCCCCCCCCCCCCCCCCCCCCCCCCACC
>CM023941.1:10783254-10797976 GCA_013407115.1 Glycine latifolia
CCCCCCCCCGCCTTCGGTTTAACAAATTAATTCCTTTAGGGATTACAATTATATAATTTTGATATCTTTGTCACTATTAAATATTTAACAAATTTTATTATGTGATACTAAATTATGATTGTTGGCAGCATAACATCTAACCTTGTATGACACATATATGGACATACAATTGTACTTTTGGACAATATTTTATAACCATCAAGGAGCATAAAAAATACAACTAAACCATGTTAGTTTATGCAACACATCAACTAGCATGTCATCATCATCTAGTATTATGTTACTAAAATTTGTTAAACATTTAATGAAAAACTGACAAAAATGATCGAAATCTCACAATGCATATATATACTTAAAAAATCTTATTTGTGCAATTCGAACTCAAAGAATCAGAACTCTAATTAATCCTTAAATAAAATAAAAAATACATTATTAAATAATGAGTTAAAATACACTTTTAGTTATTTATGTTTTTTATTATATTCAGTTTGGTCTTTTATCTTTGAAAAATTCAATTTGATATGACCTTTTATGTTTTTAAAGTGAGTTAAAATAATTCTTCTAAAACAATTATTATTTTTCATTAAAAAAAACAATGATAACTTTTTTTATTTGAGACATGATTTTTAGTCATATTTTTTGACTACTTGGACATGTAAAATTTGTCCTATTAAATTTAATTGCTTGAAAATTATGAAAATTTATTAATATCTGAACCAAAAATGTAATAATATATGATAAAAAATCGTGTTAAAAAATGAATATGATGAATAATAAAAAATGATTTGATATTAGGTTTTTTAATTTTTTGATTGCTCCTTAAATTTATTTTTCGCATAATTTTAACCATGTTTATGACCTCCTCTTATATGAATATTAGTTGAATATTCTATAATTTTCATATATATGAATATAATAAGATAAATTTCATATCTCAAATTAATAAAAAAAATTAAAATTATGTCTCAAAATAAATAAATAATCATTATTTCAAAAGAATATTTTAATTTATTTTAAATATATAAAGGGTTACACTGAAACTTTTTTAAAAGATGCTAAGAAACCAAACTGCATATAATCGACAATATATAAAAGATTAAAAATATATTTAAGGTTTAAATAATGACATACTTCTTTCATTAATTAGCCAACAATTAACTAGTTGAAACTTGCGTGTACTTTCGCGTGGTCGACAATTATTTATTTCTGTGTCACTCAACGAATAAGAGGATTAATCAGAGAAAGAAACATACCAAGGAGATTACACATCTTCACATTGATGGATTCCCAAATGGCGAAGCTTGGAACCTCTCTATTGGTTCCTTCTGTTCACGAGCTAGCTAAGCAACCCATGACCAAAGTTCCAGAACGATATGTTCGTCTAAACCAAGATCCTGTTGTATCTGACACAATCTCTCTACCACAAGTCCCAGTCATTGATCTGAACAAATTGTTTTCTGAAGATGGAACTGAGCTAGAGAAGCTAAACCAAGCATGCAAAGAATGGGGTTTCTTCCAGGTTTGGAATTATATATATATATATATATATATATATATATTATCTTCCTTTGTTATAATTACGAAAGTAATAAAAGGAATTAACTATAGCTTGATCACCATCAAGATTTCGCATGTCTTAATTATGCTAACTCAAGAAATGATTTATATGTACTGACTGTACTCAGATTTAACGTTCTCATTGCAATGTGTTTTTCATGGTAATCTTTTGAAGTTGCAGCGCTACATGAATGATTATTATTAAATTGTCTTGATTATAAACATAACATATATCAAATATATTTTGTAACTTTTCATTGTTTAGTTATACAAATATAGCTATATTTATATTATCATATGAAGATTATCTTCTTAATTAGAGAAAAATGAGAATGATTAATCTTAATTTATAAATTAAAAGACTCACTTAAAATAAAAATAAATAACCATCATCATTATTTTTATTGATTTATTCTCATCATTATTGTCGTTAATATCATTACAATTATTATTATTGTTATTAGTATTATCATTGTTATTATTATTGCCACCCATATCATTATGATAATCAATAGTGATGGTGAAGATTCTAAATGTGGTTATAATGGTGACAACAATAACAACTATATTAGATGATAATGATGGTGATTGTTTTAAGTGAGTCTTTCAATCTAAGTTTTATTTTAATTAAGGGTCGAAGTTAATAATTCTAATATAATATGTCATGTATATTTGATTTCTTTTATTTAAAACCAAATTTGTGGTAACTAATATTTTAGTGTTGAATGTATATTTTTTATAACTAAAATTTATGATAAATAAATATTTTTAAGTATATCAATTATATTATAATTTAAATTCATAATAAATGAAAATTTTGAACATATAATTTATATTTTAGATTTACGATAAACAATTCTTATTATGATAAAGGATATTTTAAATTCAACTTAAAATAAATATTAATGAAAATGATGATATACATATTGAAAAAGATAAGAGGTTGAAAATAATATTCATAAAAATACTCTTAAAATAGCTAATTTAATTTAGATAAAGATTGAATTAGCGTCGGAGAGAAAAATTATATTTCAGCTTAATGCTAAAAATACTTGATAATTGTTTCTATTAAAATCATATTTTGATGCAAAAATCTGTTTGTATAAACTTGTCTTAAAGTATTTAAGGAGAAAAATAAAAACAAAAATAAAATAATTTTTTCATAAGTTAAAATTAACCTATATTTACAAACTAATTTATAGAAATGTACATTTCATATTAGCTTACCCAAAAGCTTATTTTATCCGTTATCTAATATTTTATTTGGCTGATAAAAAAAATTCAAAAACCTTTGTTTTAACTCATAAGTTCATTTTATTTACTTTTGTTTTTCTTATATTTTTATAAGGAAAGTTTTATTAAAAACCAGCATAGTTTGCGTTGGAGATGAAAATCAAGCACAATTAAAGCTAAACAACATAAATGTTCGACAAACTTGTGTTTGCAATGGTGGAGCCACTGTGCTGCCGACAAATTTTAAACCAGACACATGTCATGACGTTCACCGGCACAAATTAATTGGAATTGCAATATTTCAAAGTCAATCAGCCAGTACTATACCCAACCATTTAATTTATACAAACCTTGTCACGATGAGACTCATCGTGTCTAATAAATAGCCTCAATTTTAGGAAACAATTAATATATATCTTACGACACTTAATGTATCACAACTACATTTTTTTGTAACTAACACCTGCGTTACGGGAGTAATATTCCTGCTTAAGCATTTGGACATAAAGTCCTCTCTCCTCTTATGTGAACCACACTTTGTGGTTCCAAATTCTAATAGTATTCTACGTACGTGGTTAATTAATGAAAACTATATACATGTGGATTAAAGATTATATTTGTTCATATTAACTAATTTTAAAGCAAAACATGTATTGTCGGATGTAATATTCTTGTAACATGTAACAATCGATCTTTCAATTTTTTCCAAGAATTTTGTGTTATGCTCATCACAAATGTTCCTCATACCATTCCAGTACATTGCTCCGCATATTCTATGAATGAAATAAAATAAATTTGATTTAGTTTGTAAGATTTTTAACAATGAAATTACATTACAGCTTATAAATCACGGGGTCAACCCTTTATTGGTGCAAAATGTGAAGATAGGTGTTCAAGAGTTATTCAGTCTTCAAATGGAAGAGAAGAGGAAACTTTGGCAAAAACAAGGAGAGTTGGAGGGGTATGGCCAAAATTTTGTTGTCTCTGAGGAACAGAAGTTAGAATGGGCAGATCTATTCTACATCAATACGCAACCATCATGCGCAAGGAATCCCCATATATTTGCTAATATTCCCCAACCATTCAGGTTGTCCTTATCTCTTTTTGCATTATACTATATATATATCACACATATACCAGTACTTCTCTTGGAAGTTACAACTTTAATTACAAACATCATAAATTATGGGTGAAATGGGTAATCTTATCTAAAAACACTTCAATAAAAAAAATATATTCTATCATGATAAGTATTATAAAAATATTAGTTCAAAAAATAAAAGACAAATATTTTATTAAAAATCATATCAAAGTGTATTTAAAAAATCATAATAGAGTCTATTTTTATGCATCTCAATAAAAAAAATTCCTCTTTTACTTCTTCAACTACTAGTGTGTACTTATGACACTGTTTGAGAAAAAATTTAATATATTTCTCTATAAAATTAAAATTAGTTTATATATAAACTAATTTTTAAAATTTTTCTTATATAACTTCATTAAAAGATTTTTTAACTTTATGTATGAGCTAATTTTAATTTTAAGAGAAATTCATTTATTTTTTTTCTTGGAAATACTTTTAGATAAAGTTATCCCAATAAACTCAAACAAAGTTTGCCTCGCTGCAGAAATGATCTAGAGAGCTATTCTTTAGAATTGGGAAAACTTAGCATCGCAATCATTAAACTTATTTCAAAAGCTCTTAAGATCAACGGTAACGAATTGCTAGAGTTATTTGAAGATTTAAGTCAGTCAACGAGGATGAATTGCTACCCTCCATGTCCCCAACCAGAACATGTCATTGGCCTTAATCCTCATTCTGATGCTGGTGCTCTCACTATCCTCCTCCAAGTCAATGAAATGGAAGGTCTGCAAATAAGGAAAGATGGAATGTGGATTCCTATTAAACCTCTCTCTAATGCTTTTGTCATCAATGTTGGAGACATTCTTGAGGTAATTGCCAAAACATAAACTAACCAAATTAAAACTGCTTTTATTACTTGACACACTTAACTAGTATTCTTTTGATTGGCAATTTAAGAATATATACAAATTAGAATATACATTACACTATCCAATGGTTAACAACACACTTTAAATTTGTGGAAAATAACATGGATTTGATTCTTATAAAATATACTCTTAGAAAGGAGTGAGAAGTCTTAAATGCAACTAAACCCCAAATCAAGTAATTACGATAGTTGTTAATTAAAAAAAATACACATTACACTAAACATTTTGTTATGATTATTAATATTTTTTGGTACCTATTTCAAATATTTTGGCAGATATTGACTAATGGAATTTATAGAAGCATTGAACACCGAGCAACAATCAACTCAGAGAAGGAGAGAATTTCTATTGCTACATTTCACAGGCCTCAAGTGAACAGAATTGTAGGTCCAACGCCAAGCCTTGTTACTCCTGAAAGGCCTGCACTGTTTAAAAGAATTGCTGTAGCAGATTACTATAGAGGCTATTTTTCACGCGAGTTACGAGGAAAATCATACATTGATGTTATTAGAATAAAAAATACAGAGGACATAAATTAGGACTTTTCCTGAGTTTTTGATAAAATAAAACAAACTTAGCAAAATATTAGTATATCGTTACAGTCTAGCTTGTAGAACGATAACATTAATATTGCTACTATGTATTAATTGACTCATTCAATGCTTCAAGTTTGAAAATGCTAGCTTCCATGCTAATGTATAATAGCAAGTTTACATGATTGGACTTCTTATGTGTGTATTCATAAATTAGTAATTCTTGGTATGTAACACAGACACCCACTTTTTATTTTATTTCTTATAATCAAAAGATAGTATATTGAATAGTTAAGTACAAGAGATACTGAATTGAATAAAATTTCCATAGATAGAAATGACAAACTTCTTTTTTTCGGTCAATGAAATGGCACAAACAAGAGGCACTGTCAATAAAACTCTACCAGTAGGGCTGTCAAATTAATTTTAGCAGGCCTGATGCATTCGGGCTAGGATGCTTTCGGGCAGGGCTTGCCAATTTAATTGCAGAAAATACTATTGGCATTCTGTCTTTCTATTTAAACCCCAACCAAATGAAAAGACAAATATATCCTTTTTGTATTTAGGGTATGTTTGGATTTCAATGGAGACAGTAGAAAAGTATGTTTGAAAATAAAATCAGTTTAGAATTATATGTGTTTATCCTTTAATGGTATATATGGAAGTAAAATTTTGTCTTGAAATTGGGTTTTGAAAAATCAAGACTTGCAAACTTAAATTTGACTAAGATTATATCAATATATACAACGATATAAAATAACTTTTTCATGATAGGAGACCTAATCCACTCTCCCACCTTAGCCAATGTATTTTCCCGTTAATAATTTAAAGAATAAAATAGTAATTTTTTTCCACTTTTTTTAAGGATAAAAGTATAATTGTAAAAGTATTTTTATATTATAATTATTATAATTTTATGTTTAAAAATATTATATTATTTATTTAAAATGCTATATATAAAATTTAAATAATAATAAATTAAATAAATAAACATGGTATATAATATTTTGTATTTTAAATTTCCGGTATAATTAAATAAATATAATTTTATTTTAATTTTTTAATATAAAATTGTTATCTATTTAATTATGTACAGAAAATGTCAGATATTTATGTCAGGATTATTATAAAGAATTAAAATTTCTACAGTTTTTGAAAGATCTAAAGTATGAATTAGGAATAGTTCAATTTCTGTGTCCAAAATTCTTCATAAATATTATATAATTTGGAAACTACCTTAATATTGATGAATTATTCTTACATGTGAACTAATACTGCAATACCCGTGACTTATATTTACTCTTTCACCATAAAATTTTATATTATTAATGGAATAATCAACTTTACATGAATTTTTTTTTTCTTGAATTTATTTGTCAAAATTATTTAACTTTGACAAATTATACCAATATAACTTGGACAACTATTAAACCATTTTTATAACTTGATATAAAATATGATTTTTATGATCCAAATATTAAATTATATTTACATATTATCAAAATCATTTATGTCAAAAGAAGAAGGTAATCAAATGATTCATATTTTTTACATAAATATCATGCTTCGGGACATTTTTAATATGTAATTAAATAGATAATAATTTTATATTAAAAATATTTTTAATTGAATAGATCATTCCCTTTGACATGAGGATCCTCTTAGCCCTTCCTTTCTTTCAACTCATCTAGATTTGCATAAAACATTTTCCATAAACTCTCCATACCTTGATAATTATATGGGTACCTCACAATGGGGTGTACACCTCCACTTAGCCTTGGATGCACTTCAAGGCTTGATAATCGCTAAATAGACTTTAATTTCACATATGATTTAAGGCGATTATATGACATTTATAATACATTTAGCCTTGTTTTACCTTAAGATTAGGTTGAAGTGTGAATAATTACATAGGAACCTTAAGATTTAAAGTTTTTAGGACTCTTATGTTTTTGTGGAGTTTTTACAGCAATTTAAGTTAGCTAAAGAAGCCGAGCCTTCTCAGTTAAGCTTAGCATGTTGTGTGCTAAAGTGAACTAAGTCAAAATTAGAATGAAAAGACATTATCATGCCTAGCTCAAGCGCTTTAGCAATAGGAATTTTGAAGAAAATAGATGAAGTTGAGTTTGGTTAAGCTTAAGCAAAATGAGGCTCACGTGAGATAGGCTAGAAAGCAATCTTGGATTCATTGGATGCCCTTGCTTAAGCCCAAGCCTCAAAGGACTTGAGAGAGATTAATAGAGCAAAGGAAGAGCATGAAGACCTTGCTTAAGCACGAGATTAAGCGAGGAAAGTCAAACAAGGCCTCGACCGAGATAAGAACGCCTCGCTTGAGCAAGATGTAACTCTCACTTAAGCAAGGTAGTTGTGTCAGGCCTAAGCCCATATCATAATACAAAAGACCTAAGGCACAACAGAGGAGGTCTTTAGTGTGATTCAGACTACAACTTTCTGAGACAAAAAGTACTATTGTTAAGGCTCTTAGTTTTGATTAATTACACGTTTGTATGTTTGACCATGTGAATTGTAATCAATCTATGAGTTGCTAAGTCTTGGATATAGGGGGAGCTAGGAAAAAGATCAAGTCAGCAATGAAGGCCTTTGCTTAAGAATATTTTAGCTTTTTACACGCCTATCAGTTGAAGGCATTTGTAATTTGTTAAGTTGCTCAAGAGAGTTATCTAATGATCCTTGCATTGCATGAGCATAATCACATACATGCATTCATGATCTAAGCAAAGCATATAAGGTTACATGTTTGCATTAAGAAAGAAGTTTTTCATGATTTAAGTTTTTGGAAAAACACTTGTGCACTGATTTAATTGATTACTAGCTTGTGTAATCTATTAAAAAGCCTTGAAGAACAGTTTAATTATAATGACCCTGCGATAATCAGGGTTCTTATGACCGGGTTGTCACTTTAAGGGGGTGCATTTTGGAACTTGGATAATAGGGGGTGTGGATAGCATCTCTTCAAAACTGGGTTCGTGCGACCAAGTGTACTCAAGGGGGGGTGTGATATGGAACTCGGATGTAAGGGGGTGTAGATAGCACCTTCTTAAATCCGGGATCGTGGTTTATGGTAGTATTAGAGGAAGACTGGGTTAGCACATGGTTGGGTTCTTGCCACATAAGTGGTGTATATACATAGCACTTTTGGAGAAAAACGTTGATGTATAGAAAGGAACCCGGACAAGAAAGGAAAGAGCGACCGAGTTGCTATCTCGGCGGAGCTTATACATTCCTTTTCTTGAGAGACCGGGTTACGGTCTTGGTAGAACTCGGTAGAGCTCTTGTCTTCCTTTTCTTTGAGGTCCGAGTTGTGATCTCGGATAAGCTCGTGTGATCTCGGATGTATTACTGAGTTATAATCACGGATGAGCTTGGATGTGTTACCGAGTTGTGATCTCAGTGGATCTTGGATGAGCTCGTGTGATCTCGGAAGAGCAACCGGGTAGTTATCTCGGTTGAGCTCAGGTGAGCTCGGAAGAGCTTGTATGTGGTCGACTTGTAAGAGCTACCGGGTAGAGAAACCGAAAGGGCTCGCAACCCCTTTTGATAAAGTTAACGGGTTAGTGATCTCGGAAGCGGTTGGGAGGAACCTTGGACTTGTGAAGTACCAAGGCAGGAACTCGGATGAGGTTGGAGTAGGTCGTTTGAGGTCGGAATAGGTTAGATTAGGTCGGATGAGGTCGGAGGAGGAAGGAACATTGGACGTACTATAGTGCTAAGGATGGGTTCTTATGCAATAGATTACGTAAGTATTTGTAAGCGATTAAAACAGTCAGCATTTGCTGTTTAACCCGGACTTAGCCTTGTGACACATGTTGACTCCCTATTGGTTGTTTTGACGTGGGAATGTTCTCCTGCTATTTTATGATGCGTGTTAACTTACAGGCTATTTAAAGATATGCATGAGTGAGATATTTTAGTAGTAACCTTATTTTCACCGCCTTTGCTAAAACACTTTCTCTCTCTTATTCCATTTTTTTCCTCCATTATTATAGTGAGAAAAGCTTCACAGATAACCTTTCCTTAACCTAAAAACCTTTACATCCAACGTAAGGATTGAAGAGAATCACCGTACAAACTAGTTTCCATCCTTTGTTAGTGGTAAAAATCATCAGGTGAGGAGATCATTTCTCCAAAGGAAATTTAAAGTTTCAACCTTTAAGAGATAGAAGGCACGTTAAGGACATCCAAGCTTGGAGAAGTTGTCCTCTAGTCTTCCTTGTGGTTTTTAAGGTAAGATATGTAAGTTTTATCGTATCTTTTGAGTGGGGTATAAAAGGAAAAATGACCCATATGAGTTAGGGTTGGTTTTGGGTGGAGTTTCTTTGGAAAAGTATGTTTAGGAGGTTGTTGTGATGAAGGTCCAACCTTAAAAGCTAACTTTTATGGGTTTCGAGTATTTTGTTATACCCAGATATAACTTTGTGGGGGTTTACAAGTCAATGGTTGGTTGGTTATGCTTGAGATCTGGAAAAGAACTGGGTTCTTTTCATGAAACGATTGAGAACCGTTCTTGATATCTTTCTTGCCTGGTGTAGGGCGTGATAAAGGAGATAGCAGTGATTGTGAGCATGAGGCTGAGAGAGCCGGTGTGGTGATCAGAGAAGGTAAGCTCTCCATTCTTGGGAGATTGTATTCCTTGATTGTGTTCCACCATACTCCGGGGGAGTTATGGTTATTGTATGATGCAGTGCGTGTATTTAAATTGTGTGTTGATATGCTTCCAACATATAGTAGTTTTTAGGATTAATTAATTAATAAGTTGTTTAAGATTTAGTAAATTAGAGTAGGAATTGGTGAATTATTATTTAATTGCATATTAATTTAATTTCTTAGTTATTTTATCATTTAGGAACCAACAAGAGAGGAAAAGAAGCAAAAAGGGCAAGCCAGTGCTCTCGAACAAGTCACGCGATCAGCGTGGATGTATTAAGATTAAATATTCAGTTCGAAGAGCCCACGCGAGTAGCGCTAACAACCACGCGATCAGCGCCAGATGCTGAAACACAGACTCTCAGCTCGAATAAGCCATGCTGTTAGCGTGGTCATCCACGTGAGCAGCGTGGGACCACCAAAAGAGAACCTCTCAGCTCAAACAAGCCACGCTGTTAGCGTGACCATCCACGCGAGTCGCGCCATTCTATCAAAATTCAAGCATTCAATTCGAATGACCCACGCGATCAGCGTGGGCATCCATGCTGTTAGTGCCAAAATTTCAGAGCAGCTTATTTAACTCGAACAACTGACGCGATCAGCGTGGGACTTCACGCGAATCGCGCCACAAACTCGCTGTTTCCTGATTTAAAAGATTTGAAATTGATTCATCTTGGGGAACAGTTCCTCACTACTGGATTTAGACCTAGGACGTTTTAGGGGATAAAAGGAGACCTCTGGGTCACAAAGAAGGGAGCTTTTGACAGACCTATTGAAGAATTTTGCAGAAGAAGCTATTGAAGACCTTGGGAGAAGCTTGGAAACATTGAGGAATTGCAGAGATACAACTCTGTATAATCTTTTCTTTTCCTCTCTTAGATTCTCTCCAGGAACATGCTAGTAATGGAAATATTATCAATTTTGAGTATGCTTGGCTAAATTCTTGTGTTGTGGTTGAGCCATGAACCTATGAGAAATCCTCTATGTCTTGATTGGTTTTAATAAGAGTTATCATAATTGCTTTGTTTTATTCTGTTCTTCATTGCTTTATTCTTAATTGGGATTAGCCATTCTATTAAGAGGTTTAGGGTTAGGATTCACAATAGGGATATTGGGATTCTAGTTTCTGAATTGAGTAAAACAACAATTTATACATTGCCTAGGGATAGGGATGTGTAGTTGCAGCAATTTCAGGATGTGTTGCTTAATGCTTGCTTTAAGAAGGAATCACTAAGGGATTAGGGTTTTTAATTTCACCAAAGGGTTAAATTACTAAGGGATTAGGATTTAGCTACTTATTGGAGAATACATCAGCTGAGTAATTAGAAGTAATTCAAGTTAATAATCAATCGACGCATAGAAGGGAGGAATCATAGGGGATTGCGCTTAACTACAATCATCTTTCACCACTGCAGGAAAATCCAATTAATATTTGCTTACATTCTTGTTAAATTTCTGTCATTTCATTTACGCCACTTAAATACAACTCAACAAACTCATTATTTGTCTTCCAATTTCTAAGACGTTAAGTTGACGTAAGATTGCATTCAATCCCTGTGGAGACGATATTTTACTTACTCACTTTATTACTTGAAACGAACGGTACACTTGCCGAGTTCGCAACATGTGTTATTGCTTTTTGATTGAAACATACATGTAAATGATTTGCACTGTGATGTTTGTATTGTGATTAAGGAAGCCCTCTGGCCAGGGAAGTGGACCATATATGAGAGTGTAAGACTCATCTGGGATGAGCTTCTCGGTAATTCATATACGTCCGAGTGCATGAGATGTGCACGGGTGCATGAGATGTTCACAAAAGACTCATCTGGGATAAGCATAGGTGCATGAGATGTGCACGGTTGATATACATTTGTGCATGAGATGTGCACTGGTGAACTTGTATATCTGTGCTGGAATGGCACATTTGTGTGATTATGTACATGTGATGTGTATGAAAGCCGGAATGGCAATACTTTTGTTTTATTAAAAGGCTGGGTTGGGTATGTTATATGTAATGCCAATAAAAATGCTATGTACTATGGAAGTGAACCAGGGGGAGAAGAGTCTCCAAGAACCCTGAGTTTACTGAGATTGTATCTCACCCCGGTTGGGGATTATATTTTATTGCAGGTGATAGCCATCGAGCGGAGGATGAGGTCCAGGTTAAGAGGCCCGAGTAGGGGCTTTTTGGCGGATCTCAATTTAGAGGCCGGGTTGGCTACTAATTGAGGATCCCGGACAAAAAACCTGGTATGGGTTTGTTTTATGATGTACCTTACATAACAGAACCCCGATGCCGGGATGTATATCAAAATTTCCATACATAATGTTAATTGTATTGTTTTTTTTATTTATTGATTTTGTTTATTACTTAATACGTTAAGTAATTGTTGCGCTTAAGACCATAAGATAATGTTAATGAACCGGATGCATACAGGGTCGTTACATTAATCGATTACCATTTAATCATAATCGACTACATAGGCTTATTCCAAAAACTATGCAAGACTTCCTTAATCGATTACCAATAATTGTAATCGATTACATAGGCTTATTTCTAAATTGACACGAACTGCCTTAATCGATTACATTATTCTTAGCAGTTTTCTAGATTGGTTCATGTTGCGAAATCGGCAAGTGCACCGTTCGTTTCAAGTAATAAAGTGAGTAAGTCAAGTATCGTCTCCACAGGGATTGAATGCAATCTTACGTAACTTACGTCTTAGAAATTGGAAGACAAAATAATAAGTTTGAGAGAGTTTGTTGAGTTGTATTTGAGTACTGTAATTTAAATGACAGAAATTTCAGAAATTTAACGAGAATGCAAGCGAACGTAAATTAGATTTTACTGCAGTAGCGAGAAGTGATTGTAGTTAAGCGCAGTCCCCTATGATTCCTTCCTACTATGCTTCGATTGATTATTAACTTGAACTAATCCTAATTACTCAGCTGATGTGTTCTCTTATGATTAGCTAAACCCTAATCCCTTAGTAATTTAACCCTTTGATGAAATTAAGAACCCTAATCCCTTAGTGATTCCTTCTTAAACCAAGCATTAAGCAAACACAACCTAAAATTGCTGCAACCACACATCCCTATCCCTAGGCAATGTATAAATTGTTGTTTTACTCATTTTAGAAATTAGAATCCCAATATCCCTATTGTGAATCCTAACCCTAATTATCTTAACAGAATGGCCAATCCAAATTAAGAATTATGCAGTGAAGAATAGAGTAAGACAAAGTAATTATGATAACTTTTTATTAAAACCAATCAAGACATAGAGGAATTCTCATAGATTCATGGCTCAACCACAATACAAGAATTAGCCAAGCATACTCTGAATTGATATTACTTCCATGACTAACATACCAGAGGAAAAGAAAGGTTTACACAGAGTGTTGTTCTGCAATTCCTCAAGGCTTCCAATCTTCTCCCAAGATTCTTCAATGGCTTCCTCTTGAGCAATTATGTTCAAAACCCAGTAAAAGCTGTTTCTTTTTTACCCAGAGGCTTCCTTTATGCCCCAAAACGTCCTAGGTCTAATTCCAGTAATGGGGAACTATTTCCCCCCAATAAATCAATTCCAAATCTTTTAAATCAGGAAACTCGAGTTCGTGGCGCGACTGGCGTGGCATCCCACGCTGATCGCGTGGGATGTTCGAGCTAAATAGGCTGTTATGGATGTCTGACGCTAATCGCGTGGATCTCCACGCTGATTGCGTCATTCATTCGATCTGAATACCTGAGTTTTGATAGAATGGCGCGACTCGCGTGGATGGTCGCGCTAACCGCGTGGCTTGTTCAAGTTGAGAGTCTATGTGTTCAGCATTTGACGCTGATCGCGTGGTGGTTGGCGCTAATTGCGTGGGCTCTTCGAATTGAACTTGTTTATCTTAACACTTCCACGCTGATCGCGTGAGATCCCACGCTGATCGCGTGGTTCATTCGAGAGCACTGGCTTGCTCTTTTTGGCTTCTTTTCCTCTCTTGTTGGTTCCTAAATGATAAAATAACTAAGAAATTAAATTAATGTGCAATTACATAATAATTCACCAATTCCTAATCTAATTGATTAAATCTTAAACAATTTATTAATTAATTAATCCTAAAAACTACTATATGCTAGAAGCATATCAAATAATTCCCAGATTTATATATTGTTGTCCTCAGCAATAAACAGAGTTTCTATTTGGAAAGCAAGTTTCAACAATCAGGCATAATTTCACAGTTAACATTCTTAGAATCACAATGCTAAGTATAATCAATTTCAAATCAAGGTTTCAATAACACTTTCAATTCCATCAACTGCAAAAGTTTCACTTGAGTCTTCCTTACCAAGATGTGTGTATTTCACTCATTACTCAAGTGTATAAGGTTTATTATATTCACTCAATCCATCATAGTGATAGCACTACCATAAGCTTGATCATATTCTCGAGTTCCTGAAAAGGAGAAACATGAATGCATGCACAACTGATCAAAAGGTCTTTATAAGGTTATAACTTGGCCTGGCTTAAAGGTAGGGATCTTTTGGATAGTGACTAAAATTGAGATTGGATTTTTGTTAGAATTAGCCAATTCCACCTAGCAGTACACTATTCTTTATTCTTTGATTTTTCCTCTACAGAACACTTGTGATAGAGGGAGTAAGGTAGTAGAGAAATACATTTAGATCCACCAGCTGGTATTTCAGACTTGTTACTTCCCAACTGGATT
>CM023941.1:10816416-10870676 GCA_013407115.1 Glycine latifolia
TTTTTACCTTATACATGGCATTTTCTAAGAGGAAGTCAAGTTTAATTTGAATTCTTCTACCTAAAGAATAATATTAAATAATAGAACTCTAGAGATTTCCAGAAACTGACTTCAATTACAAAATAGATAGCTCACAAGCAGTCTATACAGAGTGTTACATAATCCTTACATACAAGACTGCTCTTATCTTAATTCTTATTGGTCCGTTTCTACTTCTGTCCATCAAAATTACTAAACCATTTTATTAACCAAGTCTGTATGTCCTACAAATAAGAGAAAATTCTCCAGATTCTACTTATCATTTTTCTATATTTTTCTGCCACCTCAATCTTCCTGAATAACATTTCAAAGTTATTATCGTATAAAATTCATAAAAATTCTATTTCTAAGGTTTTCTGTCGTAAAGTACTCTGGTAATCTGCCATCCAAGAGTATTCTGTAATTTCACCAAGTTTTCACAAAGTATCTAAGGGTATATTGGAATTTTTAGCCTTACGGGTACTATGGTAATTTGTTATTCACCCTAGGGGTATGATTGTAATTTTCACCATAAAATATCTCAACAAAATATCTAAGGGCATTCTCGTCATTTTCACCTCAAGGGCATTTCTGTAATTTCTACTTTAAGGGAATGGTAATATGGTCATTTCTCTTCAAACATTTTTGTAATATCTCTAATTAATATTTCACCTAAATAATTTAAATATAGAC
Source organism: Glycine latifolia (assembly GCA_013407115.1). Lineage (NCBI taxonomy): Eukaryota > Viridiplantae > Streptophyta > Magnoliopsida > Fabales > Fabaceae > Glycine > Glycine latifolia. Next base: position 10,817,128 of record CM023941.1, read on the forward strand.
CAATCAAATCTCACATAACCTAATACTTACATCAAGAATAATTCATATAATGTACATTTGCAGTTATTGAAATTTCAGGGTGTTACATCCTTTGGTTCCAATGAAAACTGTTGATAATAATTTGATTCCCAAAGAATGGGATGAAATGACAGATGCTGAAAAAAGAGTTGTGCAATATGATTTTAAAGCTAAAAATATGATTACATCTGCTTTTTCTTTTGATGAATTCTTTATCTGTGAGATGTAGAAGCGCAAAAGAAATGTGGGAAATGTTAGAGATAACTCATGAAGGAACAGATGAAGGAGATCAAGGAAGCATGCCTTGATTCATGAGTATGAAATGTTCAAGATGAGCAATACTGAAAACATATCTCAGCTGCAAACAAGGTTCACTCACATTGTCAACCATCTTCTTGGTGTTGTAAAGATTTTTTATGCTGAAGAATTAAACATCAAAATCTTGAAGTGTCTCACAAGACCTTGGCAACCAAAATTTACAGCAATCAAGGAATCAAAAGATCTATCCAAGATGTCCATGGCTTCACTTTTTGGTAAGATTTTTGAGTATGAACTTGAAATGTCACAGCTAACACATGCAGAGGATGCAGAGAAGAAACACAAGAGTATATCCTTGAAAACTATATCAACTCACACGGAAAAGGATGAAGACTTAAGTGAAGATGAAAGTGATGAACATATGAACCTAATAGTGAAGGAATTCAGCAAGTTCAAGAGAAGAAACAAGAACAAAAAGCTGTCAAAGTTCAACAGGAAAATGACAGCACCAACAACAACAATAACATCTCCAAGTTCACTTGCTTCGAATGTGGTAAACCTGGCCATATTAAATCAGAATGTCCAATCTTTTTAAAGAAGCAATTAGGTGAGAAGAAGTCAAAGAAAGAAGAGAAGCCAAAGAAGGCATACATAGCATGGGAAGACAATGATTCAACAACTTTCGAGTCAACTAGTTAAAATGAAGAAGCAAATGTATGCTTCACTTCCACAATAAGTGATGATGAAGATTTCTCAACTGCTGAATCAGAGGTAAATTTTGAATTTGATAATTTTGTTGATGTTTTCCATGAGATGCATAAAGAAGCCCAAAAACTCACACAATCCAATAATAGCCTAAAAAGTAATCTCAAATAGCATGTTACCAAAATTGCTGAATTGCAATCTGAACTTTGCAATTCGAAAGAAGCAAACGAAAAGCTTGTTTCAATTTACAAAGCTAATAGGTGTGTGTGTGCCTCATCATCTTCAAATGTTGATAAATGCAAGCTTTTACAAAAAGAATTTGATGATTATAAAAAGAGTCAAGGTGAAAAATATATGATTTTGCTTTCAAAAATTCTTATTTGGTTGATCTTTTGAAAAGACTCTATAAAGGAAAATGTGGTTTAAATCAAATGCTTAGTGTTCAAAAGTATGCTGGAGATACTTCTGGTTTGGGTTACAAACATGGATCAGAATCTTTTAGAAAAACAAAGTTTGTACCACCAAAACAGAAGAATCAAATAGGCTTTTCAAAAACTAAGTATCACCAATTGATTCATTTTGAAAGAGCATCAAATACTATTACTTGCAATTATTGCATGAAGAAGGGTCATACATCTCATAGGTGCTATGCTAGGAGATACTATGTGCCTAATGGTGAATGTATTTGGGTACCTAAGAGAAAAAGGAAGCCAACTAACCCCTATGGACCCAACCCATATTGGGTACCTTTCTTTGCTACTTAATTTGATTTTTGTAGGTGTGTCTAAGAGCAAAATCAGCATTATGGTATCTTGATAGTGGTTACTCTAGGCACATGACAGGTGACATGTCCATGCTCACAAATTTGACTCTCAAAGATGGAGGATATGTTACTTATGGTGATAATAATAAAGGAAAGATCATTAGAGAAGGAAATATAGGAGACAACTTCAAAACAAAAATAAGAAATGTGCTTTATGTGGAAGGTTTGAAGCACAACCTCCTAAGCATAAGCCAACTATGTGACAAAGGACTCAAAGTCTCATTCAATGACAATTGTTGTTTGATATGTGATGGTCAAAATGGTCAAATGGAAGAATACTTGCAACTCAATGATCTAAATGAAAAGAAAAAGGCAGAACCAAACGATGACATGGAACAGTCAACACCTTTACAAAAGCTCAAGGATAGGAGAACAACTAAAGACATTTCCCTTGGCAGTATAATTAGGGAAGTTTCCAAGGGAGTTTCTACTAGATCCTCATTAAGAAATCTTTGTTATACTATGTCTTTTGTTTCACAAATTGAACCAAAGAGCATTGACCAAGCTTTGCTTGATGAACATTGGATGATGGCCATGCATGATGAACTAAATCAATTTAAGAGAAATGAGGTGTGGGAATTAGTTCCTAGACCCTCTTCTCACTAACCTATTAGCACCAAGTGAGTTTTTCGAAACAAGCTTGATGAAAGTGGCATCATAGTTAGGAATAAAGCTAGATTGGTTGCAAAAGGTTACAACCATGAGAAAGGCATAGACTATGATGAAACCTATGCTCCTGTAGCAAGGTTAGAAGCCATTAGGTTGTTGCTTGCATATGCATGTTTAATGGTTTTTAAATTGTTTCAAATGGATGTTAAAAGTGATTTTCTAAATAGATTCATTGAGGAGGAGATATATGTTTATCAACCTCCTGGCTTTATTGATTACAAACATCCAAACCATGTTTATTAATTGAGAAAAGCTCTTTATGATTTGAAACAAGCTCCAAGGTCTTAGTATGAGAGATTGAACAATTTCTTGCTTAGTCAATCTTTCATAAGAGGGCAAGTGGACAAAACCTTGTTCATCAAGAAGAATGACAATGATATCTTGTTGGTTCAAATCTATGTTAATGATAAAATATTTGGTTCAACTAATCAATCTATGTGTAGAGAATTTTCTGTCTCAATGCAGAGTGAATTTGAAATGTCAATGATGAGAAAGCTAACATTCTTCCTTGGACTTCAAGTCAAGCAAATGAAGAATGGGACGTTTCTTACTCAAACCAAATACTGCCTAGAAATGATCAAGAAGTTTAAAATGGAGAAAATCAAAGATGCTGCAACTCCAATGGCTACATAAACCTATCTTGACTCAAATGAAAAAGGAAAAAGTGTTGATGAGTCAAAATACAGAAGAATGATTGGATCTTTGTTATATTTGACTACAAGTAGATCTGACATTATGTTAAGTGTGTGCTTATGTGCTAGATATCAAGCAAATCCCAAAGAGTCACACCTAACTGCAATCAAAAGGATCTTCAAATATCTCAAGTCAACACCAAAAGTTGGACTTTGGTATCCTAAAGGTGCATTTCTCAATTTAATTGGATATTCTGACTCTGACTTTGCATGGTGCAAATTGGATAGAAAGAGCACTAGTGGAACTAGCCACCTATTAGGCAACTCACTAATCTCTTGGCACTGTAAGAAGTAATCTTGTGTTGCTTTATCAATTGCTGAAGCTGAGTACATCTCTGCTGGAAGCTACTGTGCACAAAGCCTTTGGTTGAAGCAACAACTACAAGATTTTGGTGTAGAGTTAAAGGAAATACACTTGCTCTGTGACAACACAAGTTCCATCAACATATCCAAAAATCCAATTATGCATTCAAGGAACAATCACATTGAGATAAGGCATCACTTCCTCAGGGATCATATCCAAAAGGGTAATTGTTCAATTGAGTTTGTAGATACACTTAATTAATTGGCTGACATATTTACAAAACCCTTGGCAAGAGATAGGTTTTATGCACTTAGAAACATGCTAGGTATATTTGATGAATCCAACATATGCTAGCATGCTATTAAATTGCCTTTCCAATTGCTAACTCATTGAATGATTGATCAAACATCAAAATGCATATTCTGCTGCATAATCATTAAATGTTCTGCATAATGAACTGGAATAATCGATTACAACACGGGATAATCGATTATTTTTTATTTGAAAGCCTTTCAGAAACAATTCGATGCTTAAGTAATCGATTACTGAGTCGAATTAATAGATTAATCATTGTTTAAATTGAATCCTGAAAACTTGGTCGCACTGGAGTAATCAATTACTCTTTGATTTAATCGATTACTCATGTTATAAATGCTTTTTCCAAAACTGACTTGGACTGGAATAATCGATTACAAGAAATGGTAATTGATTAATATGTGTTAACTCTGCTTTGAGTTCTCACTGGAGTAATCGATTACTTTTCAATTTAATCATTTATACCTTGTGCAGAAGCTCTGTTTGCCTACGAATTAATCGATTACAAGATTATGTAATCAATTACCTATGGCTTTACTGTAAAAAATGCAAACTTCTTGGAAATGTAAACTGCCTATCCTATCAAGATATTCAAAATTCAAACCTGTTAGGAGTAGTTAATAGCCTTGATACATGTAAATAGCAGTTACACAAATTAAAATTCAAATTCAAGCCCCTAAAAAACCCTATAAATTTAGTGTTTCATAAAAGGGAAATTCACACCTTCAACCCTCTATCTCCTTTGAAAATTCTGAGCGTTCTTCTTGTCTTTCTTACTCTCAACCTCTACCTGTAACGACCCAGCACGTCGCTACTGAATTACTAACTCATAACCATGATATGAATTCATGTTAAAAAGAAAACACCCCTTTGGTGACTTGTGAAAACAGTGATAAATTTTTTTCGTGAGCATAAAATAACCATCATCATAGGAAATACACGTAAATAAAGGTACTCATTAGACGTTTCAAGTATATGTATACACGTACAAGGCATAGTTTAAATACAAGTACAAAAGATTACGTCCCAAAGCATATGTACATCAAGTGTTTTATAAATGAAAAGAGAAGTAAAAGTCAGGGGTGTAATTAGCAAAACAAGGAGTGCATCCATTAAAAACAAGGGGTGCATCTAGCAAAAAATGCAACTCCTGCCCGGGATCATGTCCATTGACATCCCGGCAAAACACGACGACTCCAATCAACCCGATCCTCTCCCATAAGCACTTACTGCTGTCCATCTGCTCACACGAACCCAGTTCGCGATCATCACAGGTACTAACCACAAGGTACAACAAAGCAAATGTGAGTTCATTATATTAAATAACAATAATAAATACAACAGAATAGGGACACAACCTGGTCTGGAAAACAACATGGTCATCAACATATCAACTCGAACATACTACGCATCCACAACCATTTCATAAGTCAACTTATAACATCTATCATGATGCTTGCTCCTGACTCAGTTCTCAACATGCAATGTGGTACCATCCCGGAAATGGGCCATCCCTGTGGTCAGATGATGCAGTAGCTTGTCAGGGTCACCTTGTTGTGCATAGGAATCACCCCCACACGGTGATCAGCCAATGGGTGTCAAAAGGAGTTCCCAACAGACGTGGCCCCCCAGTACCTCCGTACCCTACAGCCAATCATCAACCCCATTTTTGTCATGCAAATGTCGTATGTTACATAGGCACCATCAATGTATGACCCAGCTAGGAACACAATCCTTCCTTGCAAGGCTAACCCATCATACACCCCCTATGTAACATACCGCCCACACAAGGGCCCATCAATGCACTGACTGTGGCCCTCGAAAGGTTCACCACCCAGTCCCGTCATCTCACATCTATACATAGAATAACACCACGACACCATCAATGTATGACCCGGCCAGGAACACAATCCTTCCTCGCAAGGGTAACTCGTCATACACCCCCATGGGTATTTTATGTATATCCGAACACATTCATCATCTCAAGCCATCACATAGGCCGAGTTCAAATCCTACCAATGTAATCACATACGTCACTTACAAACACATACAAACAAGTGAATCGGTGTGAAGTATGAGGTGTTCGGGTTGGCACTTAGACATACTATCTCCAGGTAAGAATCCGAACAAGGTTGGACGAAGGTGGACATGATCGGTCAAGGCCGGTAAAACTCGGACAAGGTCAGTAAGGGTCGGTCAAAGAGGTAAAGTTTGGACAAGTGAAGACAGCGGTAGCAAGAGCGGACGAGGTCGGTTGGGTTTGGGAAGGATTTTCCAAATGTGGTCAAAGGGTGCTTAGGTTCCTTAGAAAGTTCCAAGGACGGGTTATGCACTATGTAATCGATTGCATAAGCGCTTTAATCGATCATAGCAGATAGCGCTTATAAGACCCGGGTTCATATTTCACCAACCCACGCAAGGGCGTAAGGGAACCCGGTCTCTCTCTAAGGAAAGGAAGTACGAGCTTCTAGAGGTGACACGTGTATGGAACCCGATCTTTCTAGAAGAAGGAACACAAGCTCAACCGAGTAGGGAACTCGGTCGCTCTTTTCTCGAGAAGGCACGAGCTCATCCGAGTTAGCGACCCGGTAGCTCTCTCTTTGGTGAGGTAACCTGAGCTCAACAGCTATAACGTACTACCAGGGTAAGGAACTCGGTACACCATAAAAAGGAGGCGAGTCTTAATAACTCTAAGGGAACACCTTGGGTAGGGAACCCGGTCTACAAACATCTGCCAACAAGGACTAAGTTATGTCCTGCATGTATGCATGCTACGTAACCCGCTTAACCTGGCTTACCCATCCCGGTACTCATCACCTTCACGAACACTTCTGCAAAGTGCCTTAGAAGTATTTCAGCATCAAAATGCCAACTTCACACATGCACGGGAGTTCTTAAAACATTTACTCCCCCACTAGAATACCAAACATCAAAACAACATGCAACAGATTTAAAGCATATCACATCCCATTCATAAAAGACAGCTTTTCTGGAAAACAAAACACACACCAGGGACATGCAGTTGTCATCACGGTTGGACTCCCTGGCTCCCAAACCATGGCATCTAAAGCTGTTATGAAACATGATAAACTCCCCTTACCTAACCAGAAGTTCATTCACGATCTTCACGGTGTGTTTGTCCTAAGCTTCAGCTTTGACCACAAAGTTCCTCTCAGCATCGGAATTTCTGCAGCAGCTACGGTGGCTCTCGTAGGTTGGAGATAACAAAGAAGGGGTCGAGAACGAGAGGTTTCTGGGTGAGTTTTTGAGAGAAAACAAAGGAAACATAAAGGTAGAGGAAGGAAGAGTAAACTTGTTGTTGTGCAGCCTGCTGCTTATAAACATAGCTGACACAGTACGTCCACTTAACGTGTACAGCCAGCAACCACTGCACTGCAGAGTTGACTTACGTTCAATACCCATCAAGCACGCATACCAAGATAAAAGCACTTAGGACAACAATAATACAATAAAACATACACCAAAACAAATAATTAAATTAACATAAAACACACATCAAGCATTCACTAAGCAACTTGTAATCCGGGTCGTTACAACTCTCCCACCTTTTTAGGAATTTCGTCCTTGACATTACCTGATGTAAACAAAGCCGGGTAGGCTTCCCGCATCTTCTCCGGATATACCTCCCCAGATAACCTTGACCAGGGGAATCTCTTTTCGTCTTAGATGCTTTGTTCGTTGATCCTCAATCCTCAAAGGTAGTGTTCCATACGTTAAGTTTTCTTTTACTTGAATATCATCCAACCCGACCACATGAGATGGATCATGAATGTACTTACGAAGTTGGGACACATGGAATACATTATGAAGATTGGAAAGGGATAGGGGCAAGGCAATTTGGTAGGCTACGGGACCGACTCTTTTTAAAATTTGGAAAGGACCAACAAATCGGGGTGTGAGTTTCCAGGATTTCAATGCTCGGCCGACCCCGGTCCATGGGGTAACCTTCAGGAATACATGATCACCGTCCTCAAACTCTAAGTCCTTCCTCCTTCTGTCATGATAGCACTTTTGCCTACTCTGGGACGTTCTCATCCTATCCATTGGATCAACCTGACCTTCTCGGTCGTTTGCTGTACCACCTCGGGCCCTAGCACAAAACTATCGCCGGGTTCTAACCAACATAGGGGTGTCCTACACCTTCTACCATATAGGGCTTTGTAGGGAGCCATGCCAATGGTAGAGTGAAAACTATTGTTGTAGGTGAATTCTATCAAGGGTAGAAAACTATCCCAGCTACCCCCTTGTTCTAAAACACACGCTCTCAAAAGGTCTTCTAGTAACTGAATGGTTCGTTCAGTCTGCCCATCAGTTTGAGGGTGATAGGCCGAACTCAGCCGAAGCCGGGTTCCTAAGGCCTTGTTCAAACTCCCCCAGAATCTAGATGTGAACCTTGGATCCCAGTCGGACACTATACTAGAGGGTACACCGTGCAACTGGATAATCTCATTAATATACAAGGTGGTCAACTTCTCTAAGGAAAACCGGATGTTGATCGGGATAAAGTGAGCAAACTTAGTCAATCTGTCAACAATAACCCAGACAGAATCTAACCCAGCCCGGTTCTAGGCAAACCTACAACAAAATCCATGGAGATACTATCCCACTTCCACTGGGGTATCTCCAAGGGTTGCAACTTACCAGATGGTCTCTGGTGTTTTACCTTGGCTTTCTGACAGACCAAGCACGCATAAACAAACTCACTAACATCCCTCTTCATGTTCGGCCACCAAAACATAGACTTAAGGTCGTGGTACATCTTGGTGGCGCTGGGATGGATACTTAGATTACTTCTATGTCCCTCTTCTAGGATCACCTTCCTAAGCTCGGCTACGTTAGGGACACAGATCCTACCTTGAAGTTTCAAAACTCCATTCGGCCCCACCTGGAAACTACTAGCACTCCTTGAGGCTATGGCTTCTAGTTGGGTCTTCAGAAAAGGGTCGGACCTTTGCCCTTTCCGGATCTCTTCTAGCAACCCACTCGTAATCTGCAGGGCCCCTAGTTTCACTCTAGTAGGGGTGAGCTTACATGCTAGACTGAGGTCTCTAAACTGCTCCAAAAGATCTAACTCCTTAACCATCAAGGCAGACACATGGAGAGATTTTCTACTTAAAGCATCTACCACCACGTTGGCCTTGCCGGATTGATAATAAGCTCAAAATCATAATCCTTAAGGAATTCTAGCCATATTCTCTGACGCATGTTCAATTCTTTCTGGCTAAACAGATACTTAAGGCTTTTGTGGTCACTAAACACCTCGAACTTAGAGCCAAAAAGATAATGTCTCCATATCTTAAGGGCAAACACCAGGGCAACCAACTCCAAATTGTGGGTAGGGTAGTTCCTTTCATACGTCTTGAGCTGCCTGGAAGCATAGGCCACAACCCGACCACCCTGCATCAACACCCCTCCTAAGCCCGTCATTGCTATATCACAAAACACCTCAAAGGGCTGTCCTAGGTTAGGCCAAACTAACACGGGTGCAGTTGTCAGCTTTTCCTTAAGAGTTCGGAAGCTATGCTCACACTGGGCATCCCATACGAACTCTTGCCCCTTTCTAGTCAACTTGGTCAAAGGCAAGGCCAACTTAGAGAAACCCTCTATAAATCTCCTGTAATACCCAGCCAAGCCCAGAAAACTTCTAATCTCGAACACAGACTTGGGGCTCTCCCACTTAAGGACGACTTCCACCTTAGAAGGATCTACAGTTATAGCACCTTGGAATATCATGTGCCCTAAGAAGCTCACCTTCTCCAACCAGAATTCGTACTTAGACAACTTAACATACAAGTGTCGATCCCTAAGGGTCTACAGCACAATCCTCAAGTGCTCTTCGTGCTCCTCTCTGGTCTTAGAATACACTAGGATATTATCTATGAAGACTATCACAAAGCTATCAAGGTAGGGGTGGAAGATCCTATTCATGTAATCCATGAACACACCTGGAGCATTGGTCACACTGAAGGGCATAACCAAGTACTCATAATGATAGCGGGTTCTGAAAGCAGTCTTTGGAATATCCTCAGACTTTACTCGGATCTGATGGTAACCCAACCTAAGATCTATCTTACTAAACACACAAGCCCCTACTAGCTGATCCATAAGGTCATCTATCCTAGGCAAGGGATACTTATTCTTAATTGTTACCTTATTCAGCTGGTGGTAATCTACACACAACCTCATAGTCCCATCTTTCTTCTTGACTAGCAACACAGGTGCTCCCTATGGAGATACACTAGGCCGCATCAATTGCTTTTCCAACAGTTCTTCTAATTGCTTCTTAAGCTCGGCTAGCTCTAAGGGAGACATTCTATAGGGGGCTACAGATATAGGTCCAACATCGGGTACCAAATCTATAGAAAAATCGACCTTTCTCTCAGGTGGTAACCTGGATACATCCTCAGGGAACACTCCCGGGAACTCTCTCACAATAGGGAGGTCGGCTAGAGGGACCCCGGTCTCAACCTCTGGGTTTGATAAGATCATGTATACTTAAGCATTTTCTTTTAAAGATGAGATAACCTGGTTGGCCGAGATGAACATCCCTTCCTCTCTCACATCCGGGTTGCCAAACAAGGCCGTTTTATCATAGCAGTTTAACAGAACCTGGTTGGAAGATAACCAGTCCATACCCAAAATAACGTCAATCTGGCTAAGAGGCAAACAAAGCAGATCAACTCAGAATTTTCTACCAGAAATTTCCAGAAGGCAGTCCAAACATACCTCGGAAGTCAACACAGACCCACTAGTCGGGGTCTCAACCACGAGTTCATTATTTAAAGAAGACATACACACAACCAGGATACGAAGGAATGGGTTGCACTGGAATCAAAAAGCACAAGTAAAGGAACTCCGTTTATGAAACACTCACCTTGGATCAGATCCCAGGAATTCGAGGCTTCAACACCACTAAGCGTAAAGACTCTTCCCGTGGTCCTCGGTTGTCTGGGTTGGCTCTGTTGGCCTCCACCATTCCGCTCCTTCTTGGGGTATGGGCACGCCCTCTGGAAGTGACCATTCTCCTTACAGTTAAAAAAGATCGGGCTCCTTTGCCCGCACTCAGCAGCAAAATGCCTGGGTTTGCCACACTTGAAGCACGTTTTCTGGATTGGAAAGGCAGCTGACCCACTACTACTGCCACCTGGGAATCCTGCAGTAGTAGCCCTCTGGTGGTTGGGGTGATGATCATTCTGCTTGTAAGGGATGGTGTAGGGCTTCCCACATTTTCGATGCCCGATCTTCTTGTCCTTTACAGGACCCGTGTTCTAGTAGTAGGTCGCCTGTCTTTGGAATCCTCATCCCAAATCCGGCACATGTTGACCAGGGCCGGGAACTGACGAACTCCCTGGTAGTTCATGGCTAGCTTCACTTCAGGTCGCAAACCGTTTAAGAACTTCACACACTTAGAGCTTTTGCCGTCCCGTCCTTGGTAGTGAGGAAGGTACCTCACCAACTCCTTGAACTTAGCCGCATACTTAGCTACAGTCCGATTTCCTTGCTTCAGCTTAAGGAACTCCATCTCCTTTTTATTCCTCACGTCTTCCGGGAAGTACTTTTCCAGGAACGCCTCCTTGAAGGTCTCCCATGTTACAACCCGGCCTTCCGCCTCCATGCATTGACGAGTGAAAATACTATGAATACACTGCAAATGAACCAAGAGGGGGGTGAATTGGTTCAAAATGAATATTGAAAATTTTCTAAAATACGTTGCAAAATTAAACTCAGAATCGTATCACAGAATCACCCTTTTTCAAATACAGAAATCCTTCTTCACCCAAGATCATCCTTTGGTTATGAAAGCAATACCAGAAAATGTTTTCTTGATAATCAAACTTGATCTCACAAAGACATACAATGAAATATACAGAAACTAAAACAAGAGACAAGCAAATATACTGGTTCACCTCTTAACCTTGGAGGCTACATCCAGTTCTTTCAACCAAAACTAGGTTAGAGTTATCACTATATCAATAATTCTTTTACAAGCAGTTTTACACAGACCACCTTTGTCAACCCTAGGCAAAGAAGCAGAAATCTAAACCCTATAGACTTCTAGTGGTCAAGATCCAGAGAACCCTTACCTGATCTTCCCTCTAGAGAACCCTTCTCTAGATTAACAGCTCAAAAGAAATACAGATATACAAAGAAAACTTCTTAATACACAGAAACAAAACTCTAATAAGAATTCAAGATATACCACCTGTGATCTTTTCAAGTGAATGAATGAATGAGAAATGTTACCAATCACCATGTGGAATAAAATCCAAAGCTACGAATCATACTCTTGAAATTCTTCTTTCTTTACAACATTTTCTCCAAAGAACTCAGAATTCTTGATCACACAAGAAGTAGCTTGAACACAGAGAAAAATAGTATATGGGCACTTGTGAAAGCTCAGAAAACTCTTGGGTAAGTCACTCTTGTATTGAGTAAGTCGCACAATGTCTATTTATAAGAAAAAGACTCACCAAGCTTTATAAAAAATAGAGTTAACTGATAATAATCGATTAATCCATTAGAGTAATCGATTAAATTGCTAATGTAATCGATTAAAACAAATAGATAATCGATTAAACTGTTCATCAGCTTTCTGGAAATATTTCAAGAACTAAATAATCGATTAATCCGTACAGTAATCGATTAAGTCAGTAAAGCTGAGTTTCACATAATATGTAATCGATTACTGAAAATGGTAATCGATTAAACTTGTATGGATCATTTCAAAATGAGTTAAGATAATCGATTACTTAAGGAGATAATCGATTATCCCAGTAATGCATATTTTTGTAAAACACTTATGTAATCGATTAAAACGATCATGTATAATCGATTAAACTGTTCTTCAAGGCTTTTCTAGAAAAAATAGAATGTCTTTAATCGATTAAAGTGTTTGTATAATCGATTAAGTCAGTAAGAAATGCTTTTTTAAATAACTTAGCCTTTTAGAACTTATTTTCATGAAAAACCAATTTGATTCCTTTTATGAATTGCAAATATGAATGCATGATCATGTGAATGCAAATGCTGATGAAAGATCACAAGGCTTTTTAACTTGAACCACTTAGACAAATTTACAAATGGCATCAAATGATTGGGCATGTAAAAAGCTAAAACAAAACAAGTCTTTTAATCCCTGGTAAATCTCATTGCAGCTTCCTTTAAAGTCAACAACAGGTATTATCCCACCAATACTCGGCCTCTTCTGCCAGGGTGTAAGTGCTGAAGGTGACCTTTTCTTTCTCGGAGCACGCCATAACCCGGAAGATCTTCTGAATCTCCCAAATCCAAGTTTGAGCGCCATCCGGATTATATCCCCCATGGAATGAATGAGGATTGTTGCGCTGGAAGTGGTCCAATCCTTGGTATTCCGTAGCTCCTGGGGCTTCTCCCCTATTCTGATTCCCCAACGCCTGGGCTAAGGCTTGGAGAGCATCAGCTATCGCTCGATCATTCCTACTGGCCATCACTTACTAACCATAAGAAGAAGTGAGAACCCAGAAGGAATACACAAACAAACACCAATCATACTATTCAGACTCTCTATGGTTTGTATCCCGGACCGCTTGCCATAATGTCCCCTTGCATTGTCCGGATTATACAGATGGCCAGTTTGATAACCCATAACAATGCATACAAACTTATGGTATAGCAGACATAAGAGATACAAATATGTTATGACTATACTAAAAACAACACCCTACATAAAATTCAAACACAAACAACATAACCCAGCATAGCACAGCTAGTCACTTCGACAATCAAACACTCAACAATCAGACACTCAACAATCAACACAATCATGCACAGGGAAACATATCAAGCTCACAACTCACTGGTCGGAAGGTCCGACCTGCTCTGATACCATTAGTGTAATGACCTACCACGTCGCTACTAAATTACTAACTCATAACCATGATATAAATTCACGTTAAAAAGAAAACACCCCTTTGGTGACTTGTGAAAACGGTGATAAATTTTTTTTCGTGAGCATAAAACGACCATCATCATAGGAAATACACATAAATAAAGGTACTCATTAGACGTTTCGAGTATATGTATACACGTACAAGGCATAGTTTAAATACAAGTACAAAAGATTACATCCCAAAGCATATGTACATCAAGTGTTTTATAAATGAAAGGAGAAGTAAAAGTCAGGGGTGTAATTAGCAAAACAAGGAGTGCATCTATTAAAAATGCCAACCCATCTCGGTACTCATCACCTTCACGAACACTTTCGCAAAGTGCCTTAGAAGTATTTCAGCATCAAAATGCCAACTTCACACATGCACGGGAGTTCTTAAAACATCTACTCCCCCACCAGAACACCAAACATCAAAACAACATGCAACAGATTTAAAGCATATCACATCTCATTCATAAAAGACAGCTTTTCTGGAAAACAAAACACACCAGGGACATGCAGTTGTCATCACGGTTGGACTCCTGTGCCCCCAAACCATGGCATCTAAAGCTGTTATGGAACACGATAAACTCCCCTTACCTAACCAGGAGTTCGTTCACGATCTTTACGGTGTGTTTGTCCTAAGCTTCAGCTCCAACCACGAAGTTCCTCTCAGCGTTGAAATTTCCGCAGCAGCTATGGTGGCTCTCGTAGGTTGGAGATAACAAAGAAGGGGTCAAGAACGAGAGGTTTCTGGGTGAGTTTTAGAGAGAAAACAGAGGAAACACAAAGGTAGAAGAACGAGAGGTTTCCGCAGCAGCTAGTAACCATTGCACCGCAGAGTTGACTTACATCCAATACCCATCAAGCATGCATACCAAGACAAAAGCACTTAGGACAACAATAATACAATAAAACATATAATTAAATTAACATAAAACACACATCAAGCATTCACTAAGTAACTTGTAATCCGGGTCGTTACACTAGCCATTATCTTTTTCTTCTAAAAAGCAAATGTCTGCCCCTAAGAAAGCCAAATCTAGCAAAAGGAAGGCTGGTGAATCCTTTAACCCCCTTGTGAACAGATTGAATTCATGGTTCACAAATGAAAAGGATAGGATGAATTACATGCAATTCCTTGCTACTAAAGTGGTCATGTCTCCAAAATACTTAGACCTTGTCTGGTTCATCAATGAGGGATTTCAATTCCCTGCCTTGCTTGGGGTTCAAGGTTTGAAGAAATTCCTTGAAATGAAGGGTACTTTCTACCCTGAACTAGTGAAGGTGTTTTACACCTGTGCTAAAGCCAACATGGATAGGGTTATTCGCTCTCAAGTGAATGGTGTATCCATGGTGATTGATGAAGATGTTTGGTTCGCTGTGGCTGAAATCTCTTCTGTTGGTGTAAGGAGGTTTGATGAAGAAATTGGGGGCTACAATAAGATTGAAACATATAGAGGTATGTTTAATCCCCAAGCTAGGTTGAAGACAAGATTAGGTGTGGGGAACATGACTAGGGAAGATAGGTTGCTCCATTATATCATAACATATATCCTTACCCCCAGGTCTACAAACCATGCCCAAATCACAGATGATGATTTGCAGTTGGTATATGGCATGAAGACCTCAACTCAAATCAACTGGGTTCTTGTTTTTGTTGAAACCATGCTGAAAGCTTCTAGATTAATTAGCTATCAATATCCTTATGCTGTATTAATATCCAGATTCATAGACTACTTTAGGATTGATGTCTCTAATGAAGTGGTTGACAACACTACAAACATCACCAACCTCATTAAGGAAAAGCATCTGAACAAGCTTGGACTGATAAAAAATCCCAATGGATGGCAAATGGCTGGACAACAACCTCCACCTGAAGATGTTGGAGAAGGTGCTGGTGAAGAAGAAGAAGAGGCTGAAGAAGGCCTTGCTTAACAGCCATACAACCCTTTTGAATCTCTAATGATTCAAAAGATGGATGCTCTATTATCTTTACCTCATGAACATACGACTGAGACCAACTCATCTTTGGAAGAAATTCAGTCTAGGCTAGAAAATATTGAGTCTAGGATGGGTATGATATGCCCTAGATTAAGCTGGTTGTGTTTATGTTTCTATTTGTTTGGTTTCTAATTTCTAGTTAGTTACTTGTTTTAATGTTTTTTTTAATTTAGCATTGTATTCCCCTTTCCATTAATGAATTCATGGTTAGGTTTCTTTCCTATTTCTTTCTTGCTTATCCTGCTTTATCTATGATATTTTTGCCTTTGATAAGCCAAATAGGGGGAGAAATATAGGAGGGAGAAATGAAACTAATTTGAGAAATGAAACTAAATTCGCTGCAAACCTTATTGCTCTGAATGCAAAATTTGAATTCTTATTACTATGAATGCTCTGAATCTATTACTCTGAAATCTATGAAAGATTATCTAAAATAAGGGGAGCAATCAAAGAGATAATTTTCTACTTATGCATGGTTACTTAACACTTGACCTTGCAAAAGGCTAAGTTGATTTTCAAGTTAACCTTGAAGCTCTTATCATTCATCTCTCTCAAGCACTTAAAAGGGAAACTAATGTTCAATTGGTATTTGACATGATCACAACCAAAAAGGGGGAGATTGTTGGTTATAGGGGTAGTTGGGAAGAAGATCAAGTCAGGAATGAAGGCCTTTGCTTAAGAATATTTTAGCTTTTTACATGCCTATCAATTGAAGGCATTTGTAATTTGGTAAGTTGCTCAAGAGAGTTATCTAATGATCCTTGCATTGCATGAGCATAATCACATACATGCATTCATGATCTAAGCAAAGCATATAAGGTTACATGTTGCATTAAGAAAGAAGTTTTTCATGATTTAAGTTTTTGGAAAAACATTTGTGCACTGATTTAATCGATTACTAGCTTGTGTAATCTATTAAAAAGCCTTGAAGAACAGTTTAATCGATTACCATTTAATCGTAATCGATTACACAGGCTTATTCCAAAAACTATGCAGGACTGTCTTAATCGATTACCAATAATCGTAATCGATTACATAGGCTTATTTCTAAATTGACATGAACTGTCTTAATCGATTACATTGTTCTTAGCAGTTTTCCAGATTGGTTCAAGAACACTTTAATTGATTACTTGGCATATTAATCGATTACATTTATTAAAATAATCAATTACCGTATCGTTTTAATCGATTAAATGCAGTTAAATTTGTTTTCTATTCAAAGCTATTGGGTCTGTGTATTTGTAACAAGTAAAGTAATCCGAGCTTACGAAATTCCCAATAATCCCAAAGCTTTCAAAGGTTCAAGAAATAAATTTTTGAAGTGTCATTTATCTTGTTTAAAATCACAAGTGCACATGCTTCATTGATGATGATGTTGTAAACAAGAATCAACAAGAAGTGTCAAGAGAGTTGATTTTCAGCATTTGCATTCATACAACCTGATTTGATTGGTAATATTCATACATTCATCTACTGAGGATCAAAAGGTTATATCTCTATTGAACTCTTACATTGTTTTGATTTGTATCTTTTAGTTTTGTAAGTACTAAGATCAAATAGTTTTCTTTAGAGTTGTTCTAGAGTAGTGTTCTCTAGAGGGAAAGAACAGAGTAGGGTTCTCAGGTTCTTTGTGATTAGAAGTCTAATAGGGTGTTAGATTTTAGGTTCTTTATCTAGGTTTGGTAAAGGTAATCACATGTAATAGCTTGTAAAGAACTTATTTGATTTAGTAGAACTCTAATTAGTTTTGATTAGAAGACACTGGATGTAGCTTCTCATTTGAGGGGTGAACCAGTATAGATTTGGTGTTATACTTGTTTCTAAGTATTGTTATCTGAATCTAACTTGTCTTGTGGTTTATCTCTTTCAAGATCAACAGAAAAAGTTTATGAAATTGCTTAAGGTGAAGGGTGAGTCTTTATTGATTAAAAACTGAAGTTTTTATCAAGCTTTAATTGTGATACGATCTAAATTCCGCTGCTGGTTTTTCAAAGATTTTTAAAGACTAAGTTTTAATCGATTCACCCCCTATTGGTTAATTGTGTGTGTTCATCCTTGTTTTCACTAAGCTCCTCATCCATCATGGTTGGATAGGTTGAAACTAATTTCATGTAATACTCTATCTTTTATCACAATTTTTCATATTTATTATTGTTTTTCTTCTCTTAATGCTTGTTTTATATTGATCACCTATTATTTGATATTAGAAATCAGTAGTTTAGTCAATAGACATTCTTTTGATTACCAAACTGAGAAGAGTACCTAATTGGGATTGATTTTAGACATAGGACAATACAAATTAGGCTTCTTTAATTCTTAAACGTTAATGTTGATTATTTAGATTGATTTGCCAAGACATTGAGAATTAATTTGAATAACTTATACTTTTTCACATAAGACATTAGGGTCAGAATATAACTATGAATTTGGGATAAATTTCATGAATAACTAGATTGATCGGGATTATTGCATTGAAAAAGGGGGGAACCCAGTCCAACCTTGGCTGTTCAAACCGTCAATTCTCACAACTATATTGCGATTGTTTCTTCAACTATTATATTTTATTTGCTTTTACTCTTACATTTGTTCTTTTATGCATTCAAATTTTTTTAAAAATGATAAATACTTTTGTCAAACCTTAGTTTCTAAATCTTAATTGCCCGAATATACACTAGTCCTTTGGGAGACAACTTGGATGCAAGTCCTATTAGTATTTCGAAGCTTGGTTACGCTTGACCACACAAAAAATCCCTAACAGGCCCTTTTAAGAATTGTGGAGGGTCTATCTTATATAAAAGGAAAGTTTTTTTCTAAAATATATTTTCCTTTATAAACATATTCTTTTCCTTTATAAAACACGACTATTGCTCAAAAACATATCCTTTCATAAAGCTAGGGGGAACTTTCCATCTAAGGAGGCATCCTTATTAAGTGTAAATATCTTAAGTAATTTTCTTATATAGGGTTCATCATTTTGAGAATATATCATCTCCATTTCTTTTTTCCTCTAATTCCACCATTTGATAAGCTTTTGAAAAAAAAAAGATAAATATGATACATATTTTATAGAGTTACATTTATTCTCTCAAAAACTTGGTAGTAGAAGAAATGGAGAGAAAGGGAAATAGAGAGGATACATTCCCATTCATTTTTTACATATAACATAGCAACAACAACAACAACAACAAGTACAATGATATATAGAATGGCATCAATGCAAATCTAAAATCACTAACAACAAGGGCAACAATAATATTAATTAAACAAAGAAACAAACACAAATGAAAAATATAAAAACACACATATGTAACAACCCATCGCCATTACATGCAACTAGGAACTAACTTAAGCGGAAGACTTTATTTTAATTCATTTAAAAATCTTCAATTAATTAATTTATGAAAGTATTTGTAAGCTTTTCACATCTCACAGGGCAAAGGCTAAAACACACAACACCAAAATAAAGCATCACATGATATATATCATGTGATGTGTGTGTGTGTGTGTGTGTGTGTCTATGTGTGTATACACATACACACATCATAGTAACTCAAATCTCCTCATAATAGGCATATAAACATAAACCACATTATAAGCATAAACTACATAAACTTTGAGTCGATCAACGCTATGCATAACTTTAAAGAGGAAACAAAAATGGATAACACATCTTCATGTTTAGATACACATATCCATGAAGTCTCCAAAGACAAAAGGCCACCTACGATGCATTTGCTCCAACATACATTAGATACATGATCATCATAGGCACAAACCACATGTGCAAAAACGCAAGGGTAAGCTTACCAAAAGTATGCATACTAAAACAGCACACAACTTAACGGTTAAAGCATAAACAAGCACCATATATACATATAAAACATAATATTTGAAAATCATACTTAAGGCATAAATCTTAGAAATTAATATAACATCACATCTTATAATAATCCTCAATCTATCAACCATCACATAAAGATTCAGTCATCATACACCATTACTTTCATCAATCAATCAATCATCTTAACCGTGATTTAACATCAAACATCATTGTTATTAGTCCATCAATCATCATCACCATGTACACCAATCATAAACACCAACGACAGACTCTACTCCATGGAGATTTCAACTTTTGAGTGATTAACTCAAGTACATCCCTTAACATGGTCACATCTTCACCATTCAAGGAGACTCAAATTAACCCTACGGAGGAAGTATGGATTTATCGAAAATGGATAAGCGTGGGTAGTGGCCTACCTCGACAAGGCTTGCAAAGACCTTAACCTATGAAGGACTTCAGCCACCCATCCAATGCATAGGATTTTTTACTGTTAGCCACCACCACCAACGTTCAGCACTAGGTTGAAGGCCTTCTTAGCACCCCTAACTTACGTGTCTACTCACAACCAACAACTAAACATAGATTCCTTGAGATTGTGAGATCTTGATGGAGTGCCTTTATTTAAATATTTTTCTATCATTCTTAGCTTCATTGACTTCTCTTGGACTTTTATTTTCCCATTCTAATTCAGTTTTTGTCTTAGGCAAGTTAGTGGGCTTAATAGCTAATTGCTGCGTATTTTCAGATTTTATGCTCACTTGACGTATCTGACTTGTACAGGACCTACAGAGCTCTATGGAACTCCAAATTGAGTGTTCTTGTAGTCCTTAGAAAGATAACGAAAAAATCTACAAGTTTTCCAGAAATAAGCCGAGGCCAATTCTTCCATTTTGAGGGTCATTTTAGGCTTTGAAGTCAGAACCACTGCACTTGTATTTTGGGCTGCGAGTTGGACTTTTATTGGTGTAAATAGCATAAATAATTAGAATTGATGGGTTGTTCATGGCCCATTCTTCAGACTTAGTCACTATATATTAGTGACATTAGGAGGAATTATGACATTACATTTTCATTTTGCAAAAAAAGTTTTACATTTCTCTTTTTAAGTTTTTAGAATCAAAACCCTTTATCTTATTTTCTCTCAATTGTTCTTCCTTGTTCTTCATTGTTCTTCATTTTTGTTTTCCCTTCTTTCATTTTCGTGCACTTATTTCATAGGGCTTTCATTGATGATGGTCATGGAAGGCTAAATAATCAATCAGTCCAAGGATCCAACCCAAACAAGAGAAGAATTTGAGTTCTGGTTTGATATTTCGAATTCTGTGTGAATGTTCACTTTCTTCTTCAATTGCTATTTTGTTTTCATGATTATGAGTGCATTTAGGATTGAAAGCAGATTAGGTTATGGATTCATTTCCTAATTTCGAATATAAATCACAGATTAATTGGATGATATTTCAATTAGGGTTGTGGTTTCAATTAATTTAGGGGTTAATTCGATTGAACTGTTTCTAATGAAATTGAATGAACTTTCACAATAGGATAAATTTTTGAGAACGATGATGATTCTAATAGCTTGGTTTGGTGAATTGGATTGATGCTCTTTAATTTGTTTTACATTACTTGTTATCAATTCTGTTAGTTTCTGCATTGATCTTTAATTGTAGTTTGTGTTTTTGCAATTTTTACTTCGCGCCTGCAAACTGTTCGACAAAAATCCCCTTTACTGTTAGTAGTGAATTGAAGATAAAACCATATTGATTGTGTCTCTGAGTCGACCTAGGTTAATCTTGTGCTACAGAATTAGCGTAGTTTAATTGTTTTAAAGCGACACGACAAACGTTTATGAGATCTCAAGGACCCAAGTTTCACCATTAACAACAATCCATCTCATATGCACTAAAAGGGTCACTAATCCCCCTAGAAGTAGTTCTTAACACCTCAACATGTCATTTAAAATCAAAGCATTGGGGTGATACTCAGGAAAATATCCCACTAGGTGAGACCCGTGGGTCGCTTTAGTGAGGCAGAGTTCTGGCATGGAACTCACTCTTTTAAGTATACCATTTTCCAACAACAATAAAATTTGTCCAAAGAATATAGTTAACTTATTTTCACACATATGGATTGTTCACAAAACAAGATTATCATCCACAAAAATCATATGTCATCACCAATTCATTCCCAAAACTCAACAACATAAAAGGTTATAATATCATAGATTCACTATTCATGTACTCATTACACTCATGAACCCACCTATAGTTCAATAGTAGAGCAAGACATTCCAACACCTTGAATTCTTGCAAACAACTCACCAAATAATCATACGAATGTGAATCCCATGATTTCAATGTAAACTCAAGTCAATTTGTTGTCCAGAATTTTTCAGACAGAGCAAAAACAGGGAAAAACAGAGGAAAAAATAGAGGAGTAGTAGGATGAGAATTTGTGTAGTGTAGTTGTGTTTGTAGTGTCAATTTGTTGTCCAGAATTTTTTAGACCTGTGCAGTTTTGCTTTACGATTTGTTTTCCAAAGTTTATCTCCCATTTTAAACAAAAACAACCCTTTTCTGGGTTGGGTCTGGGTTAAAATTGGCAAATTCGGCCTCTAAGTAGGAGTTTTGGACCCGTTTTTACAATTGTCACATGGGCATTATGGTAATTTCACAACAAACGATCTCAGAATTGACTGAAATTTTACCAGAATGTGTGAAGGATGAACACGGTCAGGAGGGGTCCAAATTGAAAAATTCTTTCATTTAGACCATTTTTGAGGCGATTTTCTATTTTCATGATTTTTAAAAATCACCAAAAAAATCACAAAAATCAATCATGATTTTTAGACATTCACTGTTATTTTTCTAGATTTTTTAAAAAACTTTTAGGGCAATTTTCCAATTTCTATTTCATGTCAGCATATATAGTGAGTAGTGTCCTGGTAGAGTAGCTATCTAACATGTCTGTGATTTCTGTGTTTTGTTCCTTATGAGTTGCATTGTGTATGGCTAGGTCCACATCAAGTGAATTACATGCATATGATCTTGAGATAGATAGGACATTTCACAGATTAAATAGACATAATATTAGTTTAGATGACTTTGATAGTGTAGTTTTAGACAGTAGCATAGTGTTTTCTGACTTTGATTCTGAATTTACTTCTAATCCTTCTATTTTTGAACATCTTGATACAATGGCTGATAAAAAATCTAACTCTTAAGGAATTGGCTACACCTGATGTTGTTTACCAACCTTGGTGTATTCAATATCCTGAGACTAAGGTCAGTTTATGAGCTAAAATCTGGACTGATCCATTTGCTTCCAAAGTTTCATGGTCTTGCAGGTGAAGATCCACACAAGCATCTTAAGGAGTTTCATTCGACCACACGATTCATGAAGATTATGTCAAGATGAAGGCATTTCTTTTTTCACTAGATGGTGTGGCCAAGGACTGGTTGTATCTTCAACCAGATCCTATCAACACTTGGACATATATGAAGAGAAGATTTCTGAAGAAATTCTTTCCAACATCCAGAATAGCATCCATCCAGAAGGAGATTTGTGGTACAAGACAACTAGCTGGGGAGACACTGTATGAGTACTGGGAGAGATTCAACAAGTTGTGTGCTACATGCTCTCACCATCAAATCAGTGAGCAATTATTAATTTAGTATTTTTATGAAGGTTTGATGTTGATGGACAGGAGTATGATAGATGCAGCTAGTGGAGGCGCTTTGATGGACAAGACCCATCTCGCTACAAGGCAGTTGATTTCTAACATGGCAGCCAATTATCAATAATTTGGTACTAGAGGTGTTGCTACATCCAAGGCTGCAAATGAAGTTTCTGTTTCTATGGTTGCTGATAACCAGAGGTTGGAGAACAAATTGACAGAGTTGACATCCCTTGTGAGGCAGCTTGTTATTGGTCAACAATAGAATGTGATGGCAGCCAACCAATCAAGACTTTGTGGTATTTGCTGTGCGCCTGATCATCCAATAGATGCATGTCCCATTCTCCAAGAGACAGAACAAGCTGCTGAAGTTTCTGCCATGCAACCTGGAGAACCATTTAGACCTCAACAGCAGTATAATCCTTACTCCAGCACTTATAATCCTGGTTGGAGAGATCATCCAAATTTGAGGTATGGTCCTAGTCCACCACAACAGCAGCAGCCCTTCAGACCTCCACAGCAGCACTTCCAGCCTGCCACCACCAAATACCAACCTCCCCCATTCAAACAACAACCACAGTTCCAGCAACCTGCACCTACACCTGCACAACCTGTGCAGACCAGTTCTGGACCTTGTTTGGAGGACTTGATGAAGCAAATGGCCACCACCAACCTTCAATTTCAACAGAATGTCAGTACCACCATCCAAGACCTCCAGACTCAGATTGGATAGTTAGCTACAACTGTCAACCAGATGCAGCAGCAAGGTTCTGGCAACATTCCAGCACAACTAGTGATTAATCCAAAGAGTGTGAATGCCATTACCTTGAGGAGTGGCAAGGAGCTTTCAGATTCAACAGTTGTTGGTGCTAAATCAAATTCTACACCAAAGCATACTCCTCTAATTCCTCTACCTTTTCCTTCTAGATCCATTTCTGCAAAGAAAGTGGAATTTGATTTTGATTTGCTTGATATTTTCAGGAGGGTTGAAGTCAACATTCCCCTATTGGATGCCATCAAACAGATTCTGAAATATGCAAAGTTTTTGAAGGATTTGTGCACTCATAAGAGGAAGCTGAAGGGAGATGAGCAAGTGAAGATGGGGAGGAATGTATCTGCACTCATATAGGGCAAGACTGTTGATTCCATGCCACTATCCACCTTACCACAAAAGTACAAGGATCCTGGCACTTTCGCTGTTCCATGCACCATTGGAGATATTACTTTTGCAGATGCCATGTGTGATCTTGGAGCCTCCATTAATGTCATGCCCACATTAGTTTACAGATCATTACAGCTTGGTGATTTGAAACCCACGGGTGTTGTCATTCACTTAGCCAACAGGAGTGTTGCGCTTCCACTTGGACTTATTGAAGATGTGTTGGTGCGAGTTAATAATTTGATTTTTCTTGCAGATTTTTACATACTGGATATGGAGAATGAGTCTTCCAGCCATGGTTCCACATTGATCCTAGGGAGACCATTCTTGATGATAGCCAGGACCAAAATTGATGTGTATGCAGGAACCTTGTCCATGGAGTTTGGTGATGACGCTGTCCAGTTTAACATTTTTGATGCCATGAGACATCCTGTAGAGGAACATTCTGTCCTTCTCCTTGATATCATTGATGCTGCAGTAGATAGTGTAGATATTTATGATTTACTTTCTGATTTTTTTGATTTTTCTGATTCTTCTGATTTTTCTGATTTTGATCTTGGTTCTTGTAATTGTACCTGTGATGATTCTGCTGTTGCATGTAGTATTTGTGCGGAGATTTCCTCTGCACTTCACTCTGATTGTGTTGCAGGTACAGATACCGGTTCTGAGCCTACTATCCCATTTCCCTCAGCCCCTAATCTTTCCTTGCCTTTCACCATTCAGCCACCTTCCTTGGAGCTGAAGTCACTTCCTGAGCACCTCAAATATGCATATTTAGATGATGCTCAGCAGCTTCCAGTCATCATATCTAGCAGCCTGTCACTTGAGCAGGAAGAGAAGCCGTTGCATGTTTTGAGAGGCCACAAAAAGGCCATTGGATGGACCCTTGCTGACCTTCCTGGCATTAATCCTTCTATATGCATGCATTGAATACTTTTGGAGGATGATTCTAGGCCAGTGAGGCAGCCACAGAGGAGGCTGAATCCCACTATTCTGGATGTGGTGAAGAAGGAGGTGACAAAGCTACTAGCTGCAGGGATCATCTATCCCATCTCGGATAGCACTTGGGTTTCACCTATCCAAGTGGTTCCTAAGAAGTCGGGTCTCACAGTTGTGAAGAATCAAGATAATGAGCTGATTCCGACTAGAGTGGCCAACAATTGGCGGGTTTGCATTGATTACAGGAGACTCAACTAGGCCACTCGCAAGGACCATTTCACTCTTCCCTTCATTGATCAAGTTTTAGAGAGGTTGGCAGGTAAATCACATTATTGCTTTCTTGATGGTTTCTCTGGTTACATGCATATTCATATTGCACCAGAGGATCAACACAAGACCATATTCACCTTTCCATTTGGCACATTTGCTTACACCCGGATGCCTTTTGGCCTATGCAATGCACCTGGCACCTTCCAAAGGTGCATGGTAAGCATCTTTTCTGATTTATTAGAGAGTTGCATGGAGGTGTTTATGGATGATTTTCACTGTTTATGGTTCCTCTTTTGATGCATGTTTAGATAGTCTCTCTAGGGTGCTTGACCGATGTATTAAGAATAACCTTGTTCTTAACTTTGAGAAATGCCATTTTATGGTGCATGAGGGTATAGTCTTAGGGCATTTGGTCTCTAGTAGAGGTCTTGAGGTCGATAAGTCTAAGATTGATGTGATTACTTCTTTGCCTTACCCTGCTTATGTGCGGGAAGTACGTTCTTTTCTTGGACATGCAGGTTTTTATAGGAGATTCATTCAGGATTTCAGTAAGATTGCATTGCCATTGTCCAAGCTTCTCCAAAAGGACGTAGACTTTACATTTGACCAGCCTTGCAAAGAGGCATTTGAGGGATTGAGGAAGAAGCTGACTACCTCTCCCATCATGCAACCACTAGATTGGGAGCTTCCCTTTGAGCTGATGTGTGACGTCTCTAATTATGCACTTGGGGCTGTGTTGTCACAGAAAGTTGGTAAACTCTCCTATGTCATTGCTTATGCTTCACGCACTTTAGATGCAGCCCAAGTTAACTACACCACCATTAAGAAGGAGCTTTTAGCTATTGTTTTTGCTTTAGATAAATTTAGATCTTATTTGCTTTGCTCCCATATCACTGTCTTTACTAACCATGCAGCTTTGAAGTACCTGTTGAAGAAGCCTGATGCTAAACCTAGATTGATCAGGTGGATGCTTCTTCTTCAGGAGTTTGACCTCGAGATTAAGTACAGAAGTGGTGCATAAAACTTGGTTGCTGATCACTTGAGCAGGATTGAAGGACCTCTTGAGTCTTTTCCCATTCGTGATAATTTCCCTGATGAGCATTTGATGCATTTGCATTCATCACATGCTACACCTTGGTTTGCTGACATTGTTAATTTCATTGTTGCATCTATTGTTCCACCTCATGCATCTAGGTCCCAAATAGATAAACTTAAGAGTGATGCTAAATATTATGTTTGGGATGATCCTTATTTGTGGAGATTTGGTAGTGACCAAGTGATCCGAAGGTGTGTGCCTGATCATGAGATTCAGTCTATTCTTCAGTTTTGTCATGGCACACCTACCGGAGGTCATTTTGGTCCTCAGAGGACCGCTAGGAGGGTATTAGACTGTGGGTTCTTTTGGCCCACCCTGTTTAGAGATGCTCATCACTTTACAACCACTTGTGAGCAGTGTCAGAGAGTAGCAGGAACCATTACACATAGACATGAGATGCCTCAACAACCCATTATTTTTTGTGAGATTTTTGATGTTTGGGGTATTGATTTTATGGGTCCATTTCCTATTTCTCATGGTTTTTCATATATTTTGCTTGCTGTTGATTATGTTTCTAGATGGGTTGAGGTAAGGCCATTAGAACTAATGATTCTAAAGTTGTTGTAGATTTTGTGAGATCCAACATTTTCTGCAGGTTTGGTGTGCCTAGAGCCATTATCAGTGACCAGGGGAGCCATTTCTGTAACCGGTCATTGGCATCTTTGCTTCAGAAGTATGGGGTTGTGCATAGAGTTGCTACAACTTATCATCCCCAAACTAATGGGCAAGCAGAGGTTTTTAACAAAGAGATCAAGCAAGTGTTACAGAAGGTGGTGCAACCAAACAGGAATGATTGGAGCAAGCTACTTGAGGATGCTTTATGGGCTCACAGGACCGCTTACTGGACACCTTTGGGGATGTCTCCCTATAGGGTGGTTTTTGGTAAGGCATGTCACCTACCAGTCGAGATTGAGCACCATGCTTATTGGGCGGTGAAGAGTTGTAACATTGCATTTGATGAAGCGGGTATGGCAATGAAGCTTCAGTTGCAAGAACTTGACGAGATCCGCTTAGAAGCCTATGAGAATTCCAAGATTTACAAAGAGAGAGTGAAGAGATTTCATGACTCTAGGATTCTTAGAAAGGAGTTCCATAGTGGCCAAAAAGTGCTTTTGTTTAATTCTCGCCTTAAGCTTATTTCCGGTAAACTTCGATCTAGATGGGATGGACCTTTTGTTATTACCAATGTTTTTCCCCATGGTGCAGTTGAGATTAAAAATGAAATTATCGGCAAAGTCTTCAAGGTCAATGGTCACCAACTCAAAGTATTTCATGAGAGCCCTCAAGTGGAGGAGGAGCTTGTGGCGGACATCTCTTTGGTCTTGCCAATTTTGTGTGATGAAACATCTTGAATGACATTTCGGGAGTTTCCTTTTCCCTTCTTTTATTTGTTGTCTCTTTGTTTGCATTTCTTTACATGATCACATTGAGGGCAATGTGCATTTCAAGTGGGGGGGGGGTGAAGGATTCCAAAATCTGTTTTCTGGTTATTGTCTGTTTTATGTTTTCTACTTATGTTTCTGTTTATACATTCTGTTTTCTATTTATATGTCTGTTTTAGTTTTTGAGTCTGTATGTTTTTGTTTTCTGTCTGTTTATGTTGCTGTTTCTATTTTTGTTGCTATTTTTTTATTGAATTTAGGCACTTTTTCATGTTTTTCATAGGATTTCTAACTTGCATAAATTGTGAGAAATGTTAAAAATTTGGTTGGATTGAGAGGTTTCATGCTTGACATGAATCATTGTTGCAATTGTTGAAGTGATAAGTAGGTTTGAGAAATAGAATTTAAGATGAATCATGTGTGATAGAATTATGCCTTGTCAGTTTTTGAGCCTTTGTAGATATGTTCTTTCATGTGTGAATTCACCCTTGTGCTAGATTACTCTATGTTTTGTCTTGCTTCTTTTGACATTCCTTGTTGCACATGCTTTGATTGAGATGATATAGGCCTTCTTTCTTTTAGCCACTAGCCAAATAAACCTATCCTTGTGTTGATATCCATTGTCACCCCTTTTTGAGCCTTTAGCCTTTTCTTTCTTATATAGCTCATTGCAAACTAAAAAAATGGAAAACCATGTTATCCTAGATTTAGGGAGGAAAGGGGCTTTGGAATTGTTTTGGGAGTGGGTTTCAAACAAGTGTGGGGTATTTTTATTTGCTTTTGTTTTGATTTGAAAAAAAAAATGAAAAAATGATGATGAGAAAATAATAGAAAAGAAAAGAAAGAGTTTAAAAAGCAAAGTTTAAAAAAAAAAAGAAAAAAATTGTGCATAATCAAAGAAAAAGAAGTACAAGAAAAGCAAAGAAAGAAAAATATTTATAAACGCAATAAAAGTTGTTATGGTTGATTTTCATCCTTGTAAATTCCTTTAAATCTCATTTATTTGTTTCTACCCCTCTTTTAACTTGTTGGCTTACTCCCCATTGCCCCTCTTTTCTCTTAGTTTTAGCCTAAATATCCTTTTCTTATCCATCTTTACCTAAGCCATTCATTACAAGCTAATAAAGTCCTTTTGATCTTTTGATGCATGTGTATTTCAAGTTGAATTAATTAGAGCCTTGTCAATACTTGGATGTGCTAGTTACATGTGGTGTTTGAGTGTAAACACAAAGCCATACACATTATATGAGGTTGAGTGTTGTCCTTAGAGAGATTTCTATCACCTTGG
Organism: Glycine latifolia; assembly: GCA_013407115.1. Taxonomy (NCBI): domain Eukaryota; kingdom Viridiplantae; phylum Streptophyta; class Magnoliopsida; order Fabales; family Fabaceae; genus Glycine; species Glycine latifolia. The sequence goes on from CM023941.1 coordinate 10,846,495, forward strand.
TACATTCTTAATTCTAAACTCGACTACTTTCTCACTTTGCACTTTGTGATCATGTTTTCATGGATTGTTTGTTACCGTAATATCATTCTTTCGTCTTTTATCTTTCTCACTTTAGTGCATTGTTATGATTAATTGAAAAATACGTGTGCCTTGTTCATACTTTTCTTTTAAATTTTTGATTTACTTTAGTTTGAAATTTTCTCTTAGTCTTTCTTTTAGTTTTGCCCAGGAGTGCAGATGTTTAAGTGTGAGGTATTTTGATGGAGTGCCTTTTAGTTAAATATTTTTCTATCATTCTTAGATTAATTGAATTCTCTTGAACTTTTATGTTCCCATTCTAATTCAGTTTTTGTCTAAGGCAAGTTAGTGGGCTTAATTGCTATTTGTTGCGTATTTTTAGATTTTATGCTCACTTGACGTATCTACCTTGTACAGGACCTACAAAGCTCCGAATTTATCATTCTTGTAGTCCTTGGAAAGATAACAAAAAGATCTACAAGTTTTCCAGAAATAAGCCGAGGCCAATTCTGTCATTTGGAGGGTCATTTTAGGCTTTTAAGTCAAAACCACTGCACTTGTATTTTGGGCTGCGAGTTAGACTTTTATTGGTGTAAATAGCATAAATAATTAGAATTGATAGGTTGTTCATGGCCCATTCTTTTCTTCAGACTTAGTCACTATATATTAGTGACATTAGGAGGAATTATTACATCACATTTTCATTTTGCAAAAATAGTTTTACATTTCTCTTTTTAAATTTTTAGAATCAAAACCCTTTCTCTTATTTTCTCTCAACTGTTCTTCCTTGTTCTTCATTGTTCTTCATTTTCGTTTTCCCTTCTTCCATTTTCATGCACTTGTTTCATGGGGCTTTCATTGATGATGATCATGGAAGGCTAAATAATCAATCAATCCAAGGATCCAACCCAAGCAAGAGAAGAATTTGAGTTCTGGTTTGGTATTTCGAATTCTGTGTGAATGTTCACTTTCTTCTTCAATTACTATTCTATTTTCATGATTATGAATGCGTTTAGGATTGAAAGTGGATTAGGTTATGGATTCATTTCCTAATTTCGAATATAAATCACAGATTAATTGGATGATATTTCAATTAGGGTTGTGGTTTCAATTAATAGGGGTTAATTCGATTGAAGTACTTCTAATGAAATTGAATGAACTTTCACAATAAGATAAATTTTTGAGAACGATGATGATTCGAATAGCTTGGTTTGGTGAATTGGATTGATGCTCTTTAATCTGTTTTACATTACTTGTTATCAATTCTGTTAGTTTCTGCATTGATCTTTAATTGTAGTTTGTGTTTTTGCAATTTTTATTTTGTGCCTGCAAACTGTTCGACAAAAATCCCCTTTACTGTTAGTAGTGAATTGAAGATAGAACCATATTGATTGTGTCTCTGAGTTGACCTAGGTTAATCCTGTGCTACAGAATTAGCGTAGTTTAATTGTTTTTAAGCGATACGACAAACGCTTATCAGATCTCAAGGACCCAAGTTTCACCATTAACAACAATCCATCTCATATGCACTAAAAGGGTCACTAATCCCCCTAGGAAGTAGTTCTTAACACCTCAACATGTCATTTAAAATCAAAGCATAGGGGTGATACTCAGGAAAATATCCCACTAGGTGAGACCCGTGGGTCGCTTTAGTGAGGCAGAGTTCTGGCATGGAACTCACCCTTTTAAGTATACCATTTTACAACAACAATAAAATTTGTCCAACGAATATAGTTAACTTATTTTCACACATATGGATTGTTCACAAAACAAGATTATCATCCACAACAATCATATGCCATCACCAATTCATTCGCAAAACTCAACAACATAAAAGGTTATAATATCATAGATTCACCATTTATGTACTCATTACACTCATGAACCCACCTATAGTTCAATAGCAGAGCAAGACATTCCAACACCTTGAATTCTTGCAAACAACTCACCAAAAACTCATACGAATGTGAATCCCATGATTTCAATGTAAACTCAAGTCATATAATAAAACAACCTCATCTCAACCGCAACTCATCTATAATTCATATACATGTTAAAAATAATATATTTACCTCATCATAACATGATTATTGTAACAACAATGCAACCACCTCGACATAATATAACCACATCAAGAGCAACATGGTCATTGTATAAATAAGCATACTACATTTTCATAAACATTTCAAACTCATTTGAACCATAAAAAACGGAATGGAAGAGTTCTAAGAGAGTTTTCAGATTAACTAGATTCTAGCCCATCCAACCAAATTGTGGCCCAACTAGAACTCCCTTGGAGCTAAGTTACCTAATTTGTCACATTTTTGGCCTAACTAAGCAAATCCTAACTAGGTTGAAATCCTTCAAACACTTTTCTAGCCTAGCCGAACAATCTCTCATTGGATCAAAACACCCTTGGAGTTGAATGCTCCATTATGTCAATAAACACAAAAAACATCATTGTTTCAAGCATTAAACATAAAACCAAAGCAATAATCAAACCTAATTAAAGCTTCCTTTACCTTCATAGAAGCAAAAAGAGAATTTTGTGAAGAAGAAAGACAAAGGAATGAGCTTTGGGTCCAAGGAGGAGCTCTCCTCCACTCCAATGGCAAGTCCATCACAACAAAATCACCTATAGCCCAAAACAAACCACAAACAAAATCAAAAACCCAAAAGCAAAGTTTTTTCATGAGCTGCAATGGGTGCTTTATGACAAAAACAAAAATGGAGTCAAATGAAGTAACAAGAGGTGCTTACCACTCCATGGATCAACTAAACAACATCAAAGGGAGAGGAAAATGATCTCTTTTGATCACCAACACCAAACCTCAAGCTTCTAGCATTTCGGTCTCTCTTGGAGAAGAAGAAGAGAAGAGAAAAAGAACCCCTTGCAAATGAAAAATCTAAATTGTTAGGGTTAAGGAAAGGATTTATGAGCCTTACAATTCTCTTTTTCATGCACAGGCTTTCTTCTAGCACACCCACCCCCTAACATACATCAAGGCCTATCTGCTCAAGCCTAAACTCACTAAACACATACAAACATAACACAACACCATCACATAAATAATTAATTTACTTCAAGCACTTAATTCACAATTGCTAATTAATTAAAATTACTTAATCAGGCATTATGAAAAACACAGTGTTACAACACACATACATGTACACCTTTTCCTTTAGGTTGCAACGTTTGTTATTCTAGAAGGTCTTGATTAGTGAGGTTCCCTTGCCCACCTCATTTGGAAGCTTCCTCATTTAGCAAGGCTCAAGACATAATTTAACACTTGAATCACTTTTGCTTAGTCTAGCCCATGGTTCTCTTAACAACCCTATGTTGGGCTTTCACCCAAATTATGAATGGCTTAAGTTGGACTCAAATTGTTAGCTCTGTTAGTATGCCACAAGTGTTCTATGTAATAATATTAGAGGTATCTATCTATTATATTATCTTTATTGGAGGCGATCTTCTCCATCATCGTGATGGACGACACTTGCAGCATGCAACAATTGTCCAGTGTTGTGGTGGTAGAGACCATTGGCCTCCATTGAATCAATATTTGTTCAAAGTGAGTTCAGATTCATTGTATGGTGGCAATCCCCGTGCATCCACATCATTTTCAGATTCCCCTTTTGTCAATGGAGGTCTTGAAGATTCATAGCATGCATGGAAATCGAATTGAAATGTTATTCTAAAAATAAATGGAGGAACTTTAATAATATTATATACCTTTGCTACAAGAACACAACATAGAAATTGACAATTAATAAAACTGAGGTGCAATATTGTAGAAATTGAAATTAAGTTGGACAATGGACATGGTTCTATGCATTTCTTGTGTGGGAAAAATGAACTTGTAATGAGATATGCAAATTTGAAAGTATTTTAATCAATTCATTCGAAGACTTCTAGTCGCATTAGTGTATAAAATTTATGAACCTAATTATTTGCCGTAAAATTCATGATTTTTTTATTGAGAAATTCTATTAGAACCATAACATTAGATATAATATATATTTGACCCTCTCATCTCTCTCGGTAAAACCTTATCTTTCTTTCTCTCTCTCTCTCTCTCTCTCTCTATATATATATATATATATATATATTACTAACAAAAAATCTTAGATATAAAGTAGTGATATCATCTTATTAGGTAATCCATTAAAGTTGGTCCAATGTTGAGAGATTTAGCCAGTTTGCATGAGATCATTGATAGAGCATATTAGATCATACCATTATAGCTTCATTTTTGCATACAATTGACATGTTTTACGATAGTTTTGAACCTTTTTAATTGAGTTTTATGAGGTTGGGCATCATTGGACCCAAGTGTCATGTTTCTTAATTTTTGCATTTTTTTCTCCTCTTGGCACTGTTTGAGTGTACAGAGCATAACTCTTTTCTTAAAGCTCTGATTCAGATGGTTTTGGACTTACAGTAAAGATAAGAGGCAGCTCTAAAATTGTCTCTCTCACAAGCTTGATCTGATTCGAAGGTTATAGGGGTTAAACTGGAGCTAAAAAGTCTTAGTCTTATGGCTCATTAGTGTTTTGAGTGACTTGATTTCATGCCTTGTTGAAGGTGTTGATTTTAAAGGAAGCTGCAAGAAGATTGAAGCAAGGATGAAGGCTAGATGTTTTAGCTTTTTACATGCCCAATCATTTGAAGGTATTTGTAATTTGTCTAAGTGGTTCAAGTGCATTGCCTTGTGATCTTTCATTTGCATTTGCATTATCATTATGATGCATACATGGGTTTTGGTTAAAATCTAAAAGCAATCCAAATGGCTAAGTCTTTGAAAAATGAAAACTTACTATTTTAATCAATTACACAAGCATTTTAATCGATTAAAGACATTCATAATAGTTCTGAAAAAGCCTTGAAAAACAGTTTAATCGATTACCATGTTGAGTAATCGATTACATAGTGCTTTTATGAAAATCATGCATCACTGGAATAATCGATTATCTTAGTATGTAATCGATTATCTTAGTTCATTTGCCATGATGCATTTCTGGTTTAATCGATTACCATAATCAGTAATCGATTACACAGGCCATTTCTTGGTTTATTTGTAGTATATTCATTGTATTTTCAGAAGGACCCACCGATTTCACTCTCTTTTGTAGTAAATACCTTTATTACTTTGTAAAACACACACCACTTTACATTATACTCTCATTTTAATTTCATATTAAGTTTTTGTGCTCTTTTCTCTTCCCTTTTCCCCTTTCTTCCCTTTTCTTATTTTGCTGAATCAGAATCATCCAATGAAGATTTTCATGGAAGGCTAATGTCCTTTCAATCCAAGGGTCCAAAGGCTATGTTAAATTTGAGTTTCTCTATGCTTTAATTTTTGTTTTATGAATTGTGTCTTTTCCCTTTTTATGTTTTTCTATTTTCTGATTTGATGCATGATTATGTTGAGATTTGGGAAATTGATTTAGGATTAGGGGTAGGATTGATTAATCCATTCATAGTAATCAATTGATTGCTTTTTTTAATTCAAACTATAATTGAATTAATTTCAATTGAGGGATACAATTGTATCCCTGAATTTGATGAATAAATGTGAGGTGTTTATCTTAGTATTTTGAATCAAATGCACACTCATAATTTTGTTTTATATATTTTGGAATCGGGATGATTTACCGAAGCATTGGATCCTAGGGTTGTTGTTGTTTTGAATCTGTTTACGTGTTTAATTAAATTATGTTCTTGTTTTCTTTGTTATTTTGCAATTTAAAACAAAATCCCCATGTTTTCGAATTAGCACACAAGGTGTTCAATAAAATGTGTCTTTGGGAAACGACCTAGGATTATTCCCTATACTGTATCATTTTTGGGGGATTCTGGCTGCTTTTGGCGATACTACGACAATTTTCGTCAATCATGTGTTCAAATCTTATTGTTGTCATTTTATAAAAAATTTATCTTCTATTATCGTTAATCTTTAAAGTTTTTATTAATTTTTTAATAATTATTTTAAAAAAACTATTTTTTTTGTAGAAACTATATTTATTTGTACGAAATAATCCTATGCAAGTTGAATAAAATCACTATGCAACAAAGAATTTTTTTAAAAATATTTAATGCAACTACATACACATAATTTATTAAACTATGAACCTCAATTAAACTAGAACAATCTTGTGTTAATTATTCAATGTAGATGGTGATATTTAAAACATACTATAATAAAGAAGATAACCCTAACGATTATCAATTAGTAGTTTTGTTGTTGATAGTAAATAACATTTTTTAAGTAAAAAATAGTTGTTAAAGTTGATATATTTCATGCTCTTTAATCATTATTGAAGGCTATTTTGATGTACTAGAGTAATGAAAAGGTAAAAAAATGGGATAAAAATTAAGGATACAAATTAGGTCATGGTTTTAAAAACTGAACCATTAATTGACCCAGTCAAGACACTAGATCACTGGTCGAACCACTGAGACACTAATAGAACTGCACGACTTGGTCCTTATTAAACAATTTAAAATTTTCATATCCATACTTAAAAATATATGCCTAATTTAGAACTTGGTGCATATGGAAGCACCAAGTGATGCTTCATCCACATTGCTGGGCACAAAACAAACCCCGCTCGATGGGGGTTTGACAACCCAAACAAAGAGTCTTCCACGAGAGAAAAAATATTCAAGAAGAACATGCCTCTCCAAGCACCATACAAAGACTTATTGTTCAAGAAGGGACCGGTCGACTGTTAATACCACACCATGTGTAATGACCCGGCACGTCGCTACTGAATTACTAACTCATAACCATGATATAAATTCAGTTTAAAAAGAAAACACCCCTTTGGTTACTTGTGAAAACGGTGGTAAATTTTTTCAAAAACGTATGTCGACCATCATCATAGAAAATACACGTAAATAAAAGCATGCATAAGACATTTCAAATATATGTATGCATAAGACATAGTTTAATTACAAGTACAAAAGATCACGTCCCAATATATGTACATCAAGTGTTTTACAAATGAAAGGAGAAGTAAAAGAGTCAGGGGTGTAATTAGCAAAATAAGAGGAGTGCATCCATCAAAAACAAAAGGTGCATCTAGCAAAATGTAACTCCTGCCCGGGATCATGTACATTGACATCCTGGCAAAACACGATGGCTCCAATCAACCCGGTCCTCTCCCATAAGCACTTACTACTACCCATCTACCCACACGAACCTGGTTCGCGATCATCACAGGTACCAACCACAAGGTACAACAAAGCAAATGTGAGTTCATCATATTAAATAACAACAATAAATACAACAGAAGAAGGACACAACCCGGTCAGGAAAACAACACGGTCATCAACATATCAACTCAAACATACTACGCATCCACAACCATTTCATAAGTCAACTTATAATATCTAGCGTGATGCATGCTCCTGACTCAATTCTCATCATGCAATGTGATACCATCACGAAAATGGGCCATCCCTGTGGTCAGATGATGCAGTAGCTTGTCAGGGTCACTTTGTCGTGCACAGGAATCACCCCCCCCCCACGGTGATCAGCCAATGGGTGTCAGAAGAAGTTCCCAACAGACGTGGCCCCCTAGTACCTCTGCACCCTACAGCCAATCATCAACCCCATTTCCGCCAGGCAAATGTCGTATGTTACATAGGCACCATCAATGTATGACCTGGCTAGGAACACAATCCTTCCTCGCAAGGGTAACCCGTCATACACCCCCTATGTAACATACCGCCCACACAAGGGACCATCGATGCACTGATCGTGGTCCTCGTAAGGTTCACCACCCGGTCCCGACATCTCACATCTATACATAGAATAACACCACAACACCATCAATGTATGACCCAGCTAGGAACACAATCCTTCCTCGCAAGGGTAACTCGTCATACACCCTCGTGGGTATTTTATGTATATCCGAACACATTCATCATCTCAAGCCATCACATAGGCCGAGTTCAAATGCTACCAACGTAATCACATACGTCACTCATAAACACATACAAACAAGTGAACCGGTGTGAAGTACGAGGTGTCCAGGTTGGCACTTAGACATACTATCTCCAGGTAAGAATCTGAACAAGGTCAGACCAAGGCAGACAAGGTCGGTGAAGGCTGGTAGAACTTGGACAAGGTTGGTAAGTGTTGGTCAAAAAGGGTAAGATTTGGACAACGGAAGACAAGAGTCGCAAGAACGAATGAGGTCGAGGGAGGTCGGTCGACGTCAATTGGGTTTGGTAAGGATTCGCCAAAGGCGGTCAAGGGGTCCTTAGGTTTCCTTAGAAAGTTCCAAGGACGGTTTTCGCACTATGTAATCGATTGCTTAAGCACTGTGATCGACTATAACCGATAGCGCTTGTAAGATCCCGGTGGCTCTCTTCCCGCGAAGACACGAGCTCCTCCGAGTTAGAAAACCTGATGGCTCTTTTTCTAAGAAGACACGAGCTCATCCGAGTTAGCAACTCAGTAACTTTCACCCTCCCTCTTGTGAAGTAACTTGAGCTTTACAGCTCTAACATAACACTATGGGTAAGGAACCCGGCACCTCTTAAAGAAAAAAAAAGTGAGTCCCAACAACTCTTAAGGGAACAACCCCGAGTAAGTAACCCGGTATACAAACATCCGCCAACGAAGACTAAGTCGCGTCCTGCATGCATGCATGCTACGTAACCCACTTAACTCAGCCTACCCATCCTGTAGCCGACGTCAAAACACAAGGGGTTGATGTCTACGTGTAATACGGCCAACCCATCCCGGTACTCATCACATTCACGAACACTTCCGCATGTGTCTTAGAAGCTTTTCAGCATCAAAAATGCCAACTTTACACACATGCATGAGGAGTTCTTAAAACCTCTACTCCCCACAAGAACACCATTGACTTTTCATCCCAGAACATCAAACATCAACACAAAACGACATTCAACAAATTTAAGACATAACACATCCCATTCATAAAAGACGTAGCTTTTTTGGGGAAAACATCACACACACCAGGGACATGCAGTTATCCTCACGGTTAGACTCCCTGGCCCCCAAACCATGGTATCTAAAGCTGTTAAAAAACACGATAAACTACTCTTACCTAACCAGGAGTTCATTCACGATTTTCACAGTGTGTTTGTCCTAAGCTTCAGCTTTGACCACGAAGTTCCTCTCAGCGTCAGAATTTCTACCACAGCTATGGTGGCTCTCGTAGGTTGGATATAACAAAGAAGGGGGTCGAGAACGAGAGGTTTCTGGGTGAGTTTTAGAGAGAAAACAGAGGAAACGTAAAGGTAGAAGAAGGAAGAGTAAACTTGTTGCTGCACTAACCTGCTGCTTATAAACACGGCTAATACAGTACATCCACTTAACATGCATAGCCAGCAACCACTGTACCACAGAGTTGACTTACGTCCAATACCCATCAAGCATGCATACCAAGACAAAAGCACTCAAACAACAAGTTATAAATAAAACAATTAATTAATCAACATAACACATGTAATTTAATTAATATAATACACACATCAAGCATCTAGATTAGCAACTTATAATCTGGGTCGTTACACCATGTAACACCTTGAAATTCAATCTCAATTTATTTGCTACACTATGCAAAGTTATGCTGAACCACTAGACAATGTAAGTTCACGTGGTGTAAATGTATTATGTGAATGTATGAATTTAATTTATTGATTGTATAATTCTAAGTTTGAATTTTGTGCTATACATACGCACACACACACACACACATATACGTGTATGTCTTTTGTTTGACATAGCTTAATAGAGATATGAAAATTATCTGAGCTAAAATTTCATCTGTGAAAGAATTGCACTATGCACTAAGTGACAAAGTAATTTAGATATGTGAGAGTGGACTCTATGTAAGGTTCACTCTGATTACACATAATCCAAGGAAGGTTAACATGTTCATCTAGGGGATTAGGACAGGATTTACCAATTTTAATAAAAATAGAATTTCCATTTTTGGTTTAGACCTACTTTAGCCATTTTTGGTTAAAATTTCAAAAGTAAAACTTATCCTAGAAAGTCATGGTTGGTCACGTTGGAAATGATCCAATCTCTAGTCAATTATTCATCCCAAATTACACTTAACAAAGAGATAAGATTTCCACATCTAATTTTCTTTTGGTCCAAAGCCATAACCTAATCTTAGAATTATTTTTCAAAGCCAAAACTATGCCATTTCCTTTCATTTTGCTTGAGACATATTGAGTAAAAATATGGCTTATTTTGCTTATTCTTCCAAGAGTCTACAAGTGTTCCTGAGCTTGGTAATCTATTTCATCCTTCTTGCCCTACCCTTGTTCTTTCATTTTCATATTTCTTTCTTGCTCATGTGTTGAGTTGCCTTTGAAGCATTGAAACTTGAGTCACAAAGAGTGTTCATATTGGGCAGATCTTGGACACTTCAAGGCTTATTGAAAGGTAAGGAAGGTATTTTCAATTCCTAAACCCTAACCTAGTATTAATTGGAAGCTAAGCTTCAATAGGAAATGTTTTTGAATGCTAGAAATTTGTAGTTTCTTCCATGTTGTGATCTGTATTATGCAATAACTTTCTTGCTATAAAAATGTTAAAAATGGATTATGTGCATGCCAAAACCAAGGGATGATCTAAGATTTGCTTAAAACGGAGTTATATAGAGAAAGTTATGACAAAATGGAATTTGCAATGATTCTGTAGGAACCCTAAAACTGTTATGAGTTGAATCTGGCCAAAATGAGTTCATAGGTTGCTTTCCATAAAACATTAATCTCATAATTGTATTATTTAGGGTCTAAACCATAGTTTTGTATATAAATTTCATTGAAAACTGAGTTACAGAGCTCATAGAAATTTGAAAATTAAAATGAAACAGCAAAATTGTCTGAAATTTGGGTAGGTGCATTTTTGTGGACCTAGCTTATGTAATTCAAAAATTTTAGGTTTAAAAATTGAATTTAGGATATTTATAAACCTTAGGGTGGTGTTAGGGAGCTCTAGAAATAATTTCAGGTGAAACTTTTAATTAAAAAGTTAAGGCAGATAGTGTGAAATTTCTAGTGAGTGGCATGTGATGAACTAAACCTAGTAAGGAAATTGTCAGGTGTTTGTGACTACTGAAATGATAAATTAGAACTATTATTTTGTAAATATGAAATTTTCATTTCTAAATTTGATTGGGTACCTTGATGATAAATTGCCTACCTGGAAATATGAAATTCCTCTGCTAGTTATATTGTTGATATAATGACATGTGTGAGTGATTTTGTACACGTGATTTGGGTCTGGCGATGTCTGACCCTCGGCAAATTGTTTATTATGATTGTTAGATGGTTATAATTACATCTGTTTTGGTATTCAATAATTTTGTGTGACAAGTGGTTTCTACTGATTGAGAGGCCAAGATTGGTTCCATGAGAGTAGTACGTAGGCCTCACTTTGCTACTCATGACGGTTTCCAACACTATGATTTTTGACTTAGGACCTTAGGGACCGATGTACATTGTATCCATATGTGGTGATCAGTCTTGACTATCATCCACATAATTGTATAAGACCATCAAGACATGGGAGGTTTGGCGACAAGGGTTAGGCCCTACTATGGGACAAGTGTGCTAGCTATGCACTTAGGATCTTGAGAGTGGTGTTTGCCTAGAAAATCCACAGGTAGTGCTTAAGTAAGTTTTATTTCCTTATTTTCTTGTTTTTGGCATTTTGAGGAGTGGAGGACTCACCCCTACAACCAATAACTTTTAGGTATGGATGACTTCGAGGATGCCGGTGCCTTTGTAAGCCTGACGTAGTTCATAGTGGAATGAGTATGGACAGGTGAGGTAACATGTACTACATACTATACATGCTGCTCCCAAGTACACGTGGTGCCAATAGAATATCCGGATGCAACACCCGCTACTATAGACTATACTATATCATGCTACATTCCATGGGGATTCATATCTACCATGAAGACGTTTGCCTGTACTTTGGACTTGGGGAGCCTTATTATGACTTGGAGTTTAGGTTGATCCCGGTGGGGTACAACGTTTAGGGAAACATTCTTAACTACCACATGCAGCCAATGAGCATAGATGAAGTTATCAAGGATAAGGAGACCATTCTAATATGACATTTGAGGAGATTGAGGAGTACAAAGAGTTATTGTGGCAGTTCTAGCCTTCGTCCAAGGAGGAGTATACTGATCTTCCTAAGGACATATCTTAGATATAGTTTAGTACTTCTAGTATGGTAGTGGTTTGTTCTGGTCTTATATTTCTTTTGCTTATTTTGATGTATTTTGAGGGATGGTTTCTCTGAGTGGAAATATTTTGTTGTAGCAATTATGTATAACTTATATCACTTACTTTCAAACACTTATGGGTTGTATCTGTATTTATTCTTCTGTGACACTGTTTATGTGACATTATTTATGTATTGAGACTAAGTGGATTTTATATCCATTCCTATTTAATTGATGTAAGGATTTATAGTTTTCCGAATCACGCGTTTTGAAAAAATACATATTTTACCAAACTAGAAGTAGAGATTAAAATTAGTGACACATATTTCAACAATAAATTAAATAAATTTTGAGCAATATCATTGAACTAGAATTTGAGGTTTAACACACCGCATCACATTCTTACATGCCATAGGAAATTATGCATTGTTATTCGGTGAGAACCTGGATTTGTTGCATCACGACTCATCTAACACCTCAACAAGAAAAATGTTGTCTAGGAACTTTGTAATATCGAAAGGCACTGAAAATGGACCCTCTTAAGCATTGCCATGCATCATTGATGCTAGAATAAGCCACACAACACCAAATCCAGGTTGTACCAAATCGGTTGGTTGGATGAAAACTCAATTAAGCAATCCATGATAAAATTGTAATATTATAAATAAATATATCCATTATTAGAATATATATATATATATATATATATATATAAAATTTGTTGCATACAATAAACTAGTTATGCTAATGGTTCAGTGTTAATTGGTAGACGTAACAAATTGAAGTATTAAAAAAAATTAGATTTACAATTTTAAATTCAACAAAATTTTTTTATTCCAAGGATAACTTATCAAATCCAATGTTTCATAGTAGAAATTGTTTTTGGTTGGGTTGGATTTACTATGATCTCTGTTAACTTGGAATTTGACTATATTCTGGTGGAGGTTCATGGGATATATACACTAGTGTTCTATTGGTAGGAAAGAAAATGAATGAAAGCATGAGAAATGAAAATGAATGAAAGAGAGATTAAAGAGAGTGAAAAGTGAGGTCGCTAGTTAGAGATAAAATAAAGAGGTAAAGCAATATTTTTACTTATCATTGATAAAAATAAAGACAACTACAAGCAAATAAAAATAGTGCCTAAAACATCTGCCATAAAAGGTTGTATACTAAATCATCTTGACACAAATCTAGGATCACTAAATCCGTAAAATCACAAGCTCCAAGCTTCGCAAGATGGTCTACACAGACATTAGCTTCCCTGTACTTATGCTGGAACTTGACATCCCATTGAGGTTGGGATGTAACAATCTGATGTTGGCGATAATAGTAGAATACAGGTGAGACTTTGGGAATTCCTTCATAATTAGATGGATAGTAGTGAGTCAGTATCAAGAATGATATGATTGTACCTATTATTCATTGCATTTTGAAGACCATGTAAAATGGCTAAGAGCTCTGCATGCATATTTGTAGTGTGCCCACAATGACCATGGTAGCCTGACATCCAAAGGCTGAGAGAGTTTCTAAAAATACCTCCAAAATTAGAAGGTCTTGGTTACCAAAAGAACTCTTGTTAGTATTTAACTTGATTAAGGGTCGGTTGCAGCTTGCCAAACAACTTCCTTGGGAATACGAGTTGTTGAGGTTGCTCAAAAAGCATTTTGAATGAGTTGTAGTTGGGACATTATCTGATTGATTATGTACCGAGTCGACCATTCTTCATCTTTGAAGACTCTATTGTTTCACGCTTCCAAATACTTAAATACCTCCAAACAACTGCAAATGGTTGCCTATAATGTTGGAAAGTAGCTAGGGAAGCTTCGTCAACATTGAAGAAACTTCCAATGTGTCAGAGTGAAGAAGCCTCCAAATGTTAGAAGCTCTAGGGCAGTCTATTAACATATATGATGGAGGACCATTGCAAGCTAAAGGTCTAGAAGATGAATTTTAAGCACTTCCTTTGGTGAGCTTTAAAGGACCCATGACAAGAGCTAGAACTCAAGCCCTACAAGACCACATCAAAGCTAACTTGGACAAGCATGAAGAATCACACCAACTCAAGGACAACAAGGGCTGGATTTTGTATTCTAAAGTTGAATTTAATTCCATAAATTCCAACACTTGTTAGTAGCAAAAGTAGTGACAATTAAAAGGATTTTTAGTGCAATTGTGTAAAGAGGTGTAGGTGCACTTGTGTGTAATTTGTGTAGCACCTAAGTAAGCTTGTTGGCTGCACTTAGAGGCTTAAAATACTGCACCTTACACAAGTTTGGATCAGCCAAGGGTCACTTAGGGAAGCTTGCACCTCAAAGTTTCATTAAGCTTGCATTAGGCTCCATTAGTTTGCATTACAAGCTTCATTTAATTTGTAATTTCATGTGCTTTTAGCTTGTAATTTCGTGGCCTATATAAGCTGCCCCAAAAACTGAACTAACACTTTGGATGCCATTTTTACAAATCTGAAATTTGTGTAGAGAGTTTCTCTCTTGTTCTTGTGCAAGAACCTCTTGTATCTTATCAATGACTTCATGCTATTGTGGCGATTCTTCCTAGTAGGCTTATTGGAATGCTTTTCCATGGTGTCATCCATCTTCATCTCTTACCTTTTCCATCTTCCATTGCTGCACATTTAAAGCTTCCAACAAGCCATATTAGACGTGAAAGTTGGACAGCTTGTGTTTTTGGAGAATTCTTGAAGTTTGGGTTTCATTGCAAGGTAGATTTGGGAAATTTAATGGCTAATGGGTTCAGCCATACATCAATATGAATATGGGTCTCTTCATGTCCACCACACCTATAACACAAAGAAATATAGGAAAGATGTCTCTTACAACGAAGAGTGTTAGTGGGTAGGCTTTCTCTATAGGTAAGCCAAAAACACCTTTGATATGTTCTAACATATGAATGATATATAATGGTTTATTTATATGTGTGTGTGTGTATTTATTTATTTACGTATTTGTGCATTGTCTGGTGAGTGTATTATTGCGAAAAATTTACCCTCATTTTCATAATAAAATTAATGGAGTTTTCATTTAAAATTCAAATTACACATTTAGAGTTGTGATATCGTAGTGACGAAGGGGGTTGTTACAATAAACACAGATAAAAGAAGAACAACATGATTTATTGATATGAGAACACTTAGGATCGTCTTGAAAACATGTATAAAAATAAAAGAACTTGACCCTAACCGCGACCTGCCGGTTGAACCAAAGTTATCAAAAGGAGCGTGACCCTAACCACAACCTGCCGATAGAACCAACACTATTAAGTTCTTAACCAAGAACAAAGGAAAAGCTCTCACAAATTAGAGAAACTCTCAAATTTCATTAATCTTCAAATTCTAGCTTTGGAGGGTACAAGAGTTCCCTATTTATAGGCTAATCTTGAAATGCTATAGTAAATTCTCACTAATATGCATTTACCAAATACATTGATAATTGCATGCCACTAAATGAAAATAAATTCCAATAAACCTGAAAATAAATTCCCACTAACCACTAAATGACCTGGAGCATTCTAGAAAGCATTTATTAAGGCTAAGAGAAAATGAAAAGTCATCAAAAAGTTCAGCCTAAAAAATAGTACGAAAATTACAAATAAAATGACAGAAATTGGACTTAATTATTATCTAATTAGTCCAATATTAATAGCCCATCAAAACTAATCAACTCAACCCATGAACGCTTCTTGTCTTGTATATTGGGCTTCCCAAGTGATTCTTCAAGTTGGCCACAAAGCATCTTCATCAATTTATAGGAAAGTGACCCAATTAGGTGCAGCCCTTAATTTACAATGGTCTTCTTTCTCTTTAATCTTTAGAATCAGACCTTGCAATGCTTTCTTCATCCTCTTACTCTTGGACCTTGTCATAGGACCTCCAATCCCATGTAAAGGATCATTAGATGGGCTGGTTGCACCTCTTTCATTTCCTCCATCTTCGAAAGGATTCATCCTCGAATCTAATCTGTTACCTACATCAAATAAAGATAGATCAGCAACATTAAAGGTAGCACTTATGTTTCCATATTCTCTTGGAAACTCCAGCTTGTAAGCATTGTCATTTATGTTTTCTAGAACTTGAAAAGGCCCATTTCCTCTTGGTTGTAACTCAGATTTTCTTTGAGCAGGAAACCTTTCCTTCCTCATATGAACCCAAACCCAATCTCTTGGTTCAAAAATAACTCCGATGCGACCCTTATATGCTTGCTTTGCATATTGTTCATTCTTCTTCTCTATGTTGGCTTGAACTTTTGCATGCAACTCCTTGATAGAATCTGCCTTTTTCTTACCATCAAAATTAGCATTCTTGTTAGAAGGCAAAGGTAAGATATCCAAAGGAGTCAAAGGATTAAAGCCATAAACAACTTCAAAACGAGAATAAGAAGTAGTAGAATAAACAGACGTATTATAAACAAACTCAACATGTGATAAACATTTCTCCAAGTTTTTCAAATTCTTTTGAATGATAGCATGCAACAAGGTGGTAAGTATCTTATTTACCACTTTAGTTTGTCCATCCATTTGAGGATGTGCAATAGTGGAAAACAAGAGTTTTGTCCCCAACTTATTCCACAAAGTTCTCCAAACATAACTTGGGAACTTCACATCTCTATCACTTACTATTGCTTTTGTCAACCCATGCAAGCACACGACTTCTTTAAAGCAAAGATCAGCAATATGTGTTGCATCATTGGTTTTGGAACATATCATTGTCTTTACCACCTTGAGATTGAGGTAGTCCTAACACAAAGTCCATTGAAACATCAGTCCAAGGGTGATTAGGCACAGTCAAAGGTGTATAGAAACCATGGGGCATGACTTTAGATTTTGCTTGCTTACATGGTATGCATTTGTCACAAATAGATTGCACATCATGCTTCATGCTAGGCCATAAAAATGCTCATGCAGAATTTCTAAAGTCTTTTTCACACCAAAATGTCCCATCATTCCACCACCATGACTGTCTCTAACATTTCACGTAAGGAACACATAGACACACAAAGTTTATTTTTCTGAAACAAGAAACCATCGTGTCTATAATAGTTCCCAAAAGCATGTTTAGAACAAGAATCCCATACTTTGCCAAAGTCAGAATAATTAGCATACAAAGCAATTTAGTTTGCAAAGAAGTAAGCAAAGCATACCTTCCGGACAAAGCATCAACCACTATGTTTTCCTTACCATTCTTGTACTTGATCACATAAGGAAACATCTCAATGAATTCCAACCACTTGGCATGTCTCTTTTGAAGCTTACCTTGAGATTTTAGAAACTTCAAGATTTGATGGTCAAAATGAATTATGAATTCTCTTGGCCACAATAGCGCTGCCATGTCTGCAAAGCTCTTACCAAAGCATACAACTCTGTCATACGTGGAATAATTCAATGATGCCCAATGAAGCTTTTCACTAAAGTGTGCAACTAGTTTAAAGTTCTGTATCAGTACAAACCCTATTCCAACACCAGAAGCATCACATTAAATTTCAAAAGCTTTATCAAAATTAGGCAAACAAAGTAAAGGTGCATTGGTCAACATATATTTCAATAAATTAAAAGCTTTCTCTTGCACGTCAGTCCACTTGAACACCGCATTCTTTTTGACAAGTTCATTTAAAGGTGCAACAAGTGAACTAAAGTTATTCACAAATATTCTATAAAAACTTGCTGAACCATGAAAACTTCTTACCTCATAGCATTCTTAGGTACAGGCCATTCCCTAATTGCCTTTACCTTTTCTTCATCCGCACTTATTCCTTTTGAGCTAATGATAAGTAAAAATATTGCTTTACCTTTTCTTCATCCACACTTATTCCTTTTGAGCTAATGATAAGTAAAAATATTTTTACTTAACATAATGGTGCGATTGTTCAAAACAAGAGCATATCTATTTTTGTAACAATCATGAGTAACCTTTCTATCAAATTACCATGGGTGCCCCAGAAGTATATGCCCAGCATGCATAGGTATCAAATCGCAAAGAACTTCATCCTTGTATTTACCAATGGAAAAAGAAACCAACACTTGCTTGGTAACCCTTATATCTCCACAATCATTTAGCTACTGAAGTCTATATGGATTAGGGTGCTTTAATGTGGACAAACCCAATTTCTCAACCAACAAGGTGCTAGCAACATTAGTATAACTTCCACTATCAATGATCAAATTTCATACCTTGTCTTTTATGTGGCATCTTGTATGAAAAGTATGCTCACGTTGCTCCTCAACACCTCCTACCTTTGGCTGCATGTTAAGAGCATGCCTAGTAACAAGCACATCTCCATTTACAGGTTCAACAACATCAACATCACCGCAATTCTCCAATGGTGGAATTTCATCATCACTTGAGGTCTCACTCTCTACGTCTCCATTATCCAGCAATATCATGGCTATTTTATTTGGACATTGAAAAGCAATATGTCCAACTCATTGACATCTGAAACATTTGATATCACGAGATCTAGAAGATGAATTAATTTCCATTTTACCTTTAGGTGCAGCAGATGAATTTTTGGACTTAGCTTCATCTTTTCACTTTGTCACATATTTTTTGTTTTGCCAATTTAACTTCCATGAAGAAGTGGAAGAAAAATTGGAAGTACTCTTTGCTTTCAATTGCCTCTCCACTTGAATAGATTTGTGAAGCAAGTCCTCCATCTCCACATAATGTTCAATTCTACTACATCAGCTATCTCCTTCTTTAGACCTCCAATGAATCTGGCCATAGTTGCCTCACGGTCTTCTTCAACATTGACTCTAATCATGGCTATTTCCATCTCCTTGTAGTAGTCCTCCACACTCATGGAACCTTGAGTTAGAGTTTGCAATTTTCTGTGCAAATCCCTATGATAATGGCTAGGTACAAATCTTCTTCTCATGACTATCTTCATCTCCTCCCATCTACTAATAGGCCTTTCACCATTCCTGCGCCTACTAGTCACAAGTTGATCCCACCAAATACTAGCATAATCGGTGAATTCAACAACAACTAGTTTAACCTTTTTTTCCTCAGAATAATTATGACAATCAAACACATGTTCGACCTTTCTCTCCCACTCCAAATATAACTCATGATTGTTTTTACCTTGAAATGTAGGGATTGTCATCTTAATGCTTCCCAATTGATTATCTCTTCTTGGTTCACCTCTTTGCCTTATTCCATGACGTCTTGCATCTGAATACTCTTCCTCATCTACTTCTTTTGAAGTTGATTGTCTACGACTTGTAGATCTGGATGGAGATTGTAAACTACCCAATCTCAAGTTTAAAGCTTGAAATTGGTCATTAACAGCTTTAACAAACAACTTGAGATCCACTCCTTCTTCTCCACTCATGATTAAAATTTCTACAAGAATTGTGTTAGAAGTGATTGTAAATGGATAGTAAAATATCCTCACACAAACACTCTCTCACGTGTTTACACTCAATATTTTTTTTCACTCGTGTTTCACTTTTTTTGGCTCTTTCCCTCTAATAGTCTCACCACTCTTGCCTTTTACCACTCAACTTCTCCTTATGAGCTCTTACGTAAGAACCTTTGGGTTTGATTATACACGATAAAACACAACAAGGGATCAATGAGAACTTTAGTGAATAAGAACAAATAGAGGACAACGAACAAGGAACAAGGGATTTAAGGAAAGTATTTTTTTTAAGGAGAATAAAACCAAAGGAAGACTAATAGAATAAGAAAATAAGACCAATAGTCACACTTTTTATGGATATTTTTTTTCCAATTGTAAACTAATGTAAAACTGCCTAGATTTTTTTTCTTTTTTTCTACTTTCTATTTTTTTCATGTTTTTTTCACTTCTTTCTTTTTTATTAGATATATAAAAGGAGAAAACAAAAATATATTAATACTATATAGAATTCAGAAAAGAAAGACAGACTCAAAGAAATAGAACACAGGAAGATGAAACAACAATATAGAGATAAAAAAAAGGGAAAAACAAACAAAGGAGGAAACACACAAGAAGAAAAAAAATAACACAAATGATAGATAACACCTGATTTCAAGAGCCAAGCTCTGATACCAAATGATATGAGAACACTTAGGATCGTCTTGAAAACAAGTATAAAAATAATGGAACTTGACCCTAACTGCGACCTGCTAGTAGAATCAAAGTTATCAAAAGGAGCGTGACCCTAACCATGACCTGCCAGTAGAACCATCACTATCAAGTTCTTAACCAAGAAAAAAGGAAAAGCTCCCACAAATTAGAGAAACTCTTAAATTTCATTAATCTTCAAATTTTGTCTTTGGAGAGTACAAGAGTTCCCTATTTATAGGCTAATCTTGAAATTCTGTAGTACATTCTCACTAATATGCAAATAAAATGACAGAAATTGGACTTAATTATTATCTAATTAGTCCAATATTAATAGCCCATCAAAACTAATCAACTCAACCCATGAACGCTTCTTGTCTTGTATATTGGGCTTCCCAAGTGATTCTTCAAGTTGGCCATAAAGCATCTTCATCAATTTGTAGGAAAGTGACCCAATTAGGTGCAAACCTTAATTCACAATGGTCTTCTTTCTCTTTAATCTTTAGAATTAGACCTTGCAATGCTTTCTTCATCCTCTTAGTCTTGGACCTTGTCATAGGGTCTCCAATCCCATGTAAAGGATCATTAGACAGGTTGGTTACACCTCTATTATTTATGGAGAAAGAACTTGCTTGAAATTTATTGGAATGAATAATTTCATTAAAATCACTTATCAAGAGCCATGGGTCAAAGATAGAGTCATTAATCAGCCTAAGGTGATCCTACAAGGTGC
The DNA here is from genome assembly GCA_013407115.1 of Glycine latifolia. NCBI lineage: Eukaryota > Viridiplantae > Streptophyta > Magnoliopsida > Fabales > Fabaceae > Glycine > Glycine latifolia. The sequence goes on from CM023941.1 coordinate 10,867,540, forward strand.
TACAAATTGAAGGAGTTGGGGATGCATATATAACCGAGCAGCACCATTGAGCATGAAGCTTCTTGATGATAGTGAAGGAAATGCATTGGGGCATGGTGTTGATTAAAGTGAAAGAAACATCTTTTCTATTATATAAGATCTAAATTCCCTCAAACTGGCCAACAACTTCTTGGATGAAAACAAACATCATAATCAATGGACTTCCAAAATTGCTCCACTTTGTCGAAAAGAACATAAGTTTTGAAAATTAAAAGGAGAAACGGGTGAGACTTCTTAACAATGTCACGAACATGTCGCTCAGTACAACGATTAGTGACTCCTCTAATATTCCATGTTATGATTGAAAAATCATAGAACATTTTAATAGAAAATATTAGAAGGATTAGATGTAGAGGACGACCTCTATGTGACCATAGAATTGTCATCAATGACATTGTTGATATTATGGTCCCTCTGTTTTATCCACAAAACCTTGAATGACTCCACTATCCATGTTCGTGTCTTGCATGTGAAAAGGACTATGATTGTTATTATGACAAAATTCATGCCATCCGTAGATCGAAATTTGGTGATGAGGGTATGGATGGGTGGGTGTATGGATCAATGGTGTTAGTAATGAGTGTAGGGTTAAGGTTAGGGTTGATGTTTAGCTGTTTTGTGGGAATAGATTTAGCATTTTGGATCAATTTCCAAGTTGGGGTCCCATAGTCATTACGTGGTCTTTTATTTTTTGCCAAGGGACTAGCGTGTGACTGGGGGTTAATCTTATGGCTGAGGTTTCCAGAATTTGATGTACCAAAGGGATTGGGTTTCATGTGATTGTAGGGAATCTTGGGAATATTTTTTCCTATTTTGTACATAATGTTCTTTGATTGCGCAATAAAGGGCTTCCCCTCTTTTTGTTTATTCCCCTAGTTGATTGTTTGGCTTTCTCCTACGAACAACCATCCAATTGTAACACCCTAATTTTCACCTTATAAGAATTAATGTTTTAGGAAATTTAATATTTCTGAAAGTAATACTTGTTTGATTTTAAAGAATTATTATTGCAAGAAATTGCTAGTAAACCTTTTGTTGTTTGAAAGAATTCAAGTTCTCTTGAATATTGATTAAAACTCTCTTATGTCTTTCTTGGGTTAAATCCTTTAAATTTTATTTATGTGCTTCTATCTCTTTATCTATAATTGTGTTTACTTTATGCAAATTTCTTAAATTATAATGATGATTATTGTTATGATTTATTGTTATGTGCCATTTGATTGTTATATGGGCTAATCTTAAAAGGATGATTAGTTTTGGGCCTAGGAAATAAAAATAAAAGCTCATAGGGGTGCGAATAATAGAAAAGGGGGACTCGAAGTAAAACTGGCTTGTTTCTAAATGAAAGAAAAATATAATTCTGAAAGTGTTTTTTTATGTAAGTAATTAGTTAGTTAAAAGGGTGATTAGAATTATTATAAAGATTATTGTAAAAAAAAGAATTATTGTAAAAATGAGAAGTTATAAAATGAAATGAAGAGGTAGGATTTATCTAGACTTAAAGTTTTAGTAACCTTATGAGTTCTCCCATTTAGTATCCATCATTAGTCGTATTTACTTTGTTACTATTCAACTAGTTAATAAATACGCCTTTCATTTCTTAATTCTACACACCAAAATTCTCTTAGTAGAGGTTTAGACAAAGTAGAGAAAAAGCTTGAGAGAAGCAAAGTTTGAAGCTCTCCCTTGTGGTGGTGGAAGAGTGGCACAAGTTTGAGAAAGGAAAAGATGAAAGGATTCCCAACTTCCAAGCTTAGGAAAATAGGTATGGATGAGGTTGTATTTTTTCAGTAGGATGCTATTTAATGGGAGTGTAAAGATGGACTTCGATGCCCTCTCATTCCATGATTAATCTTATATTATTATAATGCTTGCTATAATAGTCGTTAGTATGTTATTTTTATTAATATGTATGGATTAACGTGTTGATTTTGAATGAATATCATGATGAACTTGTTTGAATTTGCATGAACTTGTATGAATGTTGTTGGTTTCAAAGGAGTCACTTGAAGAATGGACAAAGAATCAAGCTTAGTTTTGAACTTTCAACATGCCTTGAAGCCTTGCAGATTAATTTGTGATTAAATGTAAAAGAAAGAAGCATTTCTGGTGATCCAAGTGCATTGCATTCCCATCATTCATTTAAGTCTTTAATTAGAGTTATAGAATTCACAAGGCTTTGATAAATTGATTAAGTTTTTGAATTAAATCAAAGGTTTTTGGAAAAATACATTTTATACTAGTTTAATCGATTATATTATTATGTAATCGATTAAACTAGTATAAAAGAGTTTTCCAGAAAGAACTAAGAACAAAATAATCGATTATATTATTATGTAATCGATTATTTTGTTCTTAGTTCTTTCTGGAAAACTCTTCAAGAACAATGTAATCGATTACATATCAGATTAATCGATTATTTTACCTACGTTTACATATAAACAACCTTGATAAACATTTTAATCGATTACCAAAGGATAGTAATCGATTACATCATATGTCTCTGGCTAGCTATTTTTGATACATTAATCGATTACCAAAATATTGTAATCGATTACATAGTTCAACATGTTTTATGAAGCTCTCTGTCTTAATCGATTACCAAAATCCGTAATCGATTACACAATGTATCTCAAGTTTATCAAGCTTTTGTCTTAATCGATTACAAGATGAAATAATCGATTATTCTGCTCGTTGCCCATACCCAGATTTCTGTAGAACACATTAATCGATTACATGGTTGATTTAATCGATTACATAAGTGAAATAATCGATTATTGGGCGCGTTTAATCGATTACTAACAGTTACAAAAGTTTGTTATAAATAGAACCCTTGCTCAGCTTGTTTTGTAACTTGATTAATTCGTATTCTGAGCCAGCTTAAGCTTTCTAAATACTTTCTTGGTGATTTTCTAGGTTCTATGAGTTCTTGCTTTCACTAATACACTTATGGGTTATTAAGTGATTCTTGAAGCAAGAAGATTCTTTTCAAAGTTTAAGGAAGGAGATGTTCTGAGTTTTAATTTCTTCTTTCAACCTGATACATTCATCCATGTGCATAATCATTTACTGGATCATCAGGTGATTTCGTTCCTTAA
>CM023941.1:10870776-10897113 GCA_013407115.1 Glycine latifolia
TTTGTAATTACTTGTAAGAACAGAAATTTGCAATAGTGGAACTTCACACTAGTGTTGAGTGGAAGAAAACTGGATGTAGCTTCATAGTGTTTGAAGTGAACCAGTATAAATATCTTGTGCTTTGATTTTAATTTCGTTCTTGATTATTTCCTATTCATCTTAATTGTCTTGCTTTGCTTATCAATTTAATCTTGAGCTATTGGATACCTTGGGTTGAGCATTAGATTGAATAAGTACTCTTGATTTCAAAAGTAATAAAGATCCTAAGGAAAACTCTGATTTTGTATTAAGTATTTTTAATTTACCAAGGTTTAACCAATTCACCCCTCTCTTGGTTAAGGGTGAAGTGTTCCTATATTTTACAAATGCCTATAAACATCATAAACATAACAGAAATTGGAAATACCTATCCTTTTGATCTTCATGTGGGGTGTGACTTTGACTTTAATGTTAGTATTTACTCATTTTAATTATCATTATAATGATAGTATTTATTTAATAAATATTCTTTATATACTTGATTTGTGAAGAAAAATGTTTCGGAATTCTATAGTTTTATCTAAATTATACTTATTAAAAAAAGTTATGATCACTACTAGAAACTCTTGTGAGAAACTTTTATTACAAATAAGTGTTGGACATTGTATAAGTTGACAAAGTTATTATTATCCTTATTTTATATAGGAAATGTTTCTATTATAAAGTAACCTTTATATACTCAAAATTCATTTTATAAGGAAAATTCTTTTACCAAAGTTTAAGGATTAGAAATAAATTAGGGTTAATTAAGTTTTTAGTCCCTCAACTTTTCTAGATTCTAAGTTTTAGTCTCTCAAATTTTTTATACAACTTTTAGACATTGACCTTCTAATTTATTTTTTCCTATTTTTAGTCTCTTGTTTATTTTTAGTGCTTAAAATTAGTTATTGTTTTGCCAATTTTTAGTCCCTTGTTTATTTTATATTTGGAACTACTTTTGAGCAATACAGAATAAATGAGAGACTAAAAATGGGAAAAAAGTTTTAGAGGGACTAAACATAATGATGAAAAATTAAAGAAGGACTAAAAGTTGTCAAAAATATTTTAAGGAGCAAAATTATAATATGAAAAAGATGAAAGACTTAAAACTTAATTAACCCAATAAACTATTATTATTATTATGTTATTATATATATGTCTTGTGTATTTATATATACACATACGTATAAAAAATGATTTTGTAAATGGTTATTTCTATCTCACAAAGAATTTAAGTATAATTGAGTTCTCAAATTATTAGTAATTATATGAACATGAATGATTCTTATAAATTTATTTTGAAAAAATTTATTATTATTATTATTATTATTATTTTGATCTTATAATTATTTTAAGAGAAAAATATTAAGGAAATAATATGATAAGATAAGAATCTTAATATAATTATAAAGATGCATAAAGCATGTGACATAATTGTTACGTCGTTATTGTTATATATGAAATTTATGCCTTGGGAAATGTGATGGTGTACCATTATTTTTTTTATTCTTGACATTTTTGGTACCATAGCCTTATATATTATTATTAGGAAAGGGTGAGAATGACCCTTGTGTGTCGAAGAAATGACAGAAAATGTGAAAGCTGTAGAAATGTTTGTTGAAGAAAAGTAAGCATTATCTTAGTTATTTTCCTTATGCTAGTATTGCTTTGAGAATTTTACTTCATTTCTGTTTCGTTGGAGATCCATGCTATTCAAGCAATGATACTGATACATCCCCTAATATTTGTTATGTGTAAGGGAGAATGATGCATTAGGAATCAAGACTAACATAACATTTGACCATTTGAATTATAGTAACGTAAATTAAAATTTCATTGTGGGATGATATTGAAATTTGATGGGTTGGAGTAGAATTACTAGTTAGTTATGTAGATGAAAAATGTTCCAGTCTTGCAAAAGTCCATCCCAAAAAATAAAGGTTTAATTATATTTTTTATCTCTGTAATTTAGCATTTTTTTTCATTTTTCTCCCTACAATTTTTTCCCGTTTTGGTCATTGTAAAATGTGTTTGTTTTAGTTTTCATCTTTAAAGTGCTTTAGATAACTCTTTTTTTCACTATTCAACATACTTTTTTTTTTTACTTTTCAAAGAATTATCTAAAGGAATTTAAGGATGAAAAATAAAATAAACACATTTTGCAAGAACTAAAACGGAAAAAAAAATAGGAACGAAAAAAAAAATTACACTGACCAAAAATGTACTTAAGCCAAAAATAAATTTACAATTTCATTATACTTCTATGATTTTATCCATACAAACACATGTATTGTTTTGCCTGAAAATTCCGAAATAGGTACTATTGTTTAGGATTTATCTATACTTCTTTTTTTTCTTTAGATATTCTTTAAAAGTGTTTTGTTTGTCAAAGTGAATCCTCTTTTGACTACATTTTCCCCCCGTTTCAAGGATTAGTTATCTGGATATATTTAAGGTTGTGGAACTAACTTGTCAGGAACATCAAAAGGAATTAGTAGCATCTCCTTCACTCGAAGAAAATATCCACTATGACCAATGGGCACAACAATATCATGCTAGTATGCAAAAAGCTTCGAGTGCTTGAATCCCAATATGCTACTAGTATGCATTCTATTTTTCCAAAAGATGAAGTGTTCTCCCTCAAACATCGGAGAACGATTGAAGGAGGCGCCCTCCTTGAAGGTAATTTGTGTGGTATTCATTTTCTTTGAAAGAAAGTAGTGATCTTGAGTAACACATAAGAACCTGCTCTTGATACCAATTCAAAATAATATGAACAACACACAAGAACCAAAAAGGGGGTGAGTTGGTTGCTCTTGGTCAATTAAAATTTGTTAAGCAATCGGAGTTAAAAATATCTCACAAAATAACCCAAGAACACTTTTAATCAATCAAACACCAGTCTTTAAAGAATGCAACCAAAATATTTTATGTTGATTGTAAAAAGTTACACTAACAAATGACAATTAGTAACCACAAGAAAAGATAAAGACGAAGTATTCAATACCAAGATTTATATTGGTTCATTTCTCAACCTGGAGAAACTATATCCAGTTCTTTTAACCAACTAGTTAAAGTTTCACTATTAACAATATGTTTCTTACAAGCTCATACAATCACTCACAATCAGACCTGCTACAATTACCCAAACAGAAATTCTAAAAAGAAATTATAAATAAGTTGTATGGAGAGAAATCACCTGAAGATCCACTACAGATGAATGCAAAAGATTACCAATTGGAATCAAGGTTGAAAGAAAAATATCTCAGAACTTTCTCTCCAAAATCTTCTTTAGAAACTTTGCCCAAAAAGAAATTCTCTCAAGGAATCTTGAAGCTTGAGGATTTGAGGGACTAACACAGAATAACACTTTGTATCTTTGGTATCTTCAAAAAGCTTATGAAAAAACTTTGATATTTCGTGGTGTGATTTGTTAAAACACTCAACATCTATGTATAGAAAATTGTTGTAACTATTAGTAATCAATTAAATCACTTATTTAATCGATTATATCACTTATGTAATCGATTAAACCAGTTATATAATCGATTAAAGTGTTCTTGAGCTTTCTGGAAAAGACTTATGAACAAAGTAATTGATTAAATCGTAATGTAATCAATTATTACAGGAAGTCTTATTCAAAATAGTTGCCAAGTAATCGATTACCACTATGCTGTAATCGGTTATCACAGAAAGTACATTATATGATTATGAACTGTGTAATCAAATATTGTAACACTCTGAAATTTCGATAACTTAAAATATATGTGTGATGTATTCCTTGTATTATTTGATTTCTTTATTAATTAGGATTATTTGAAATTTTATGTGAATTATCCATGTGCCATTGCTTGGTGTAAATGTCAAGTATGTGGAATTTGTTCGAGCTGCGTTGTAATTGAGTGATTCCGAATTTGACCCAAAAACCTATTTCAGTAAAATCACCATTATAGATTGGTTAACCGTTGGATCGTCTTCAAGTTTTAAACACAGCTTCCTAACCCATATATGTAACTTTATACCGTTGAGATTGTTCAAATATCATCTGAAACGTAAGAAATTTATTTTTTCACTGTAGCAAAAATTCTAGAATCTGGTCAGCTTGCCCAGACGAATTTTTCAGGCACTTTTTCTTGCCTGGGTGAGTAAAGGTGGTGTTAAATACGTATTTCAGCCTCCAAATCACGAAAATGGAGTTTCTTACTCCTCCAAACAGCTCCCAAGCTTCCCATCACCCTCCTCCACCACCCACAGCCACCAGAGACCACCATGGGCCGCTGTTGCTTGCCATGGGATCCTGGCACGGAGAAGAACCCTTTAATCGGAGTTGAATCTTCAAAACTCTTCTCAAAGTTTTGGTAGAGAATGAAGCTTCCAAATCTTTCTTTCTTGGTTTCCTTGTGGTAATCTTAGTTTCTTTTGTCTTCTTTTAACTAGTTTAAGCCTCTCTTGATAGCTCTTGTGATTCGGGTACCGTTATTGACTGTTTCTATACTTCCTTTGAAAACCCTTTGGAAACGAGATGTTGTAAAAGTCTCATTTTTATGAAACTGATATAATTTTTGTGATCCTTGTTGAACCCTGGTCACATTTGTGTGATCGGAATTTCAAAATGATGTCTTTTGATGTGAACTCTCAAAACACCATTTTAGCCTCTTTTTAAATTTGAGTGGGTATTTGACCCTGAATACTAACGTTAGCCTTGTTTTTGAAATCTATACTAAATTATTTTCAATTTGGTATATAGAGCTCTGCGTTTGAGCCAAAGCACGTGAACTTATGGGATAACTGCCTGTCCCTGTTGTGTGCTGGTTTTCAAGAAAAACTAAGTTTTAACTAATGGGATGCGATGTATTTATGATTGATGTGTGTTGTCCATGTGTGTGTGCTTTTTTTCAAGACAAATGATGTTTTTAACTAATGGGATGCGGTGAAATTATTATTGATGGATAAAACTGTGAATGATGTTGTTGTTGTAATTGATTGGATTTTTGGGAAAAGTCTTAATTATAGAGGAGACTCTGCCCAAAAATTTATAATGTGTGTTTCCTATTTAATTCTTTACTAAATTTTTAAATGGGCATAAGAATGTGTTTTCTATATTGTAGTCCTCCTCTTTCATTTAGAATTTTCCTAAAATGCCAGTCTAGTGGTAATATGGATTGTGGATGAATGAGGTGATATTGATGTCATTAATAACGTTGAAATGAGATGTTATTGATGTGTTGGTATGATTGAATGAGATAATGATCAGGTGTTTGATGATGTATAAATGATATAATGATGATGTGGTTTATGATGTTTAAATGAGATTATGATGAAATGGTTGTTGATGTTGAAATAAGATGAATTTGATATATATGATGATGATACTGAGATGATGTGATGTGTATGTATACTGATACTCATGGGAGGTGCATGATAGGTCATCCTTGTGGGGAAAGATTTGTTCCTGGCCATGATCATGCATTGATGGTGCTCATGGTTATTGTTATGTGATGTGGATATACATGGATACCTATGGGGGTGTATAACTGGTCATCCTTGCGGGGAAGGATTTGTTCCTGGCCATGGTCATACATTGATGGTGCCATTGTTGTATACTATGTATATACACATGGGTACCATGACGGTTGGTTATCCTTGCGGGGAAGGATTTGTTCCTAGTCACGGTCAGTGCATCAGTGAGCCCACATTGGTGTGTTAGGTATGTACATGGGGTGTGTATGACTGATCATCCTTGTGGGGAAGGATTTATTCCTGGCCTTGGTCATACATTGATGATGCCCATGTTTCATACTTCATGTGCATGGTTGGAAATAGAATGAAGGCACGTGCGTACCTGTGGGTTTTAGTGGGCTGAGAACGCAGGTATTAAGGGGTCATTAGGTTTGGATTTCCTTAGCGACACTGGTTGATCACCGGGTGGGGGAATGGTCAGTGCACGACAAGGCGGTCTTGATAGGTCGTGAATTATTTTTCCTGTGAGAGGCTATTTTCTGGATATGGTACCACATTGCATGCTGATAGATGAGTCAGATGCATGCATCATTTTATACATGATTGTTTAAGTTGTGAAATGCATTGGATGATTGGTTTATTGAGTGTGTATTGGAATCATGGATTTTTGTTAATGATTGTGGTGGGTAATGTTGTTTCCTTCCCAATTGCTGCTATTTGATGTTTGTTGGTTTTATATAATAAACTCACTCTTGCATTTGTTGTACTGTGTGGTTGGTACCTATGACGATCGCAAACTTTCGTTCGTGTGAGTAGATGAGCAGCAGTAGGTGACCTTGGAGGGAGATCTTCTTTTTGGTTGGAGCCGCCAAGCCAACGTGATGACGTTGGATTTCTTTTTGGAGAAAGAGTTATGCTTTGTTAATCAACGCTTTCTTAGTTAGTTCTTTGGCTTTTTGTTAGATATGTTTAGGTGTATATACATGTAAAACTAAAAGAAGTTCTAACATGTGGATGACATGTACTGATTTAATATATATGTACATATGTGTTTAATTATGTAATTGTAATATGTGTATGATAATTGTATCATCGCGAAAAAAATTTACCATCATTTTCATAATCAAATTAATGGAGTTTTTATTAAAATTGAGATATGCACGATTAAGAGTTAGTAATATCGTAGTGACGAGGCGAGTCGTTACAAATATCACAAACTCGCAATGGATTAAAATGTTCTTAGTTCTCAAGTAATAGATTACCAATGACTGGTAATTGATTAAACTAGTAAGAAAATATTTTTCCAAAACTTGAACATGGAACACTTGGCTTTTTAAGCAATCATGAAAACTATGTTTCAGAAAAATTATTCACAAAAATTATGCTTTTATGAAAACATGAATGCAAAAACATGAATGAGCTTTATGCAATGGATCATAAGAAGTCTGATCTTAGACATGCACAAATTACAACTACTAATCAATTGAATTGGCATGTAAAAAGCCTAAAGATTTTACTACCTAAGAGACTCAGCTTCCTGATCCTCTTGAGCTCCCCCTGACTCTAACATGAGGTGCTTTAGTGGGTTTAAGCAAGGTTGGGCCTTATTTTGGGCTTAGGAAAATGTAAGAAATGGGTAGCTATAGGAGACATGCTAATCTCTTTAATTTCACAAAGTTCAAAAAGCTGAAAGAGCCTTCCTTTGTCACTTATCCTCATTTTTTGTTTTCTTCCACCCTAAGCTTCTTCTTCTCCTCTAAAAAGCTTGAGAATTTTTTAAATTCACTCAATGAAAGCTTTGTTTTCTTGATTTTTGGAGCCTCTTTTGTTAGTTACGAGTTGATAACCTCATTTTTTTCTTCTTTATCTCTTAGTTCATCTGTCTCCTTCCACCAAGAATTTGATAAGCGGGTTTCATCAAAATATTTTTTGAGAGGTCAAAGTTTGATTGGAGTGCAGTTTGGTATTGATCTAGGCCTCTATTGGTTGAATCTACCGCAAGTGTGGAGAAAAGAACTCTCAAAGGTCTTCCTTTTAACTTCACTTTCAAGAAAATTGTATAAAACATAGGATGAAAAAACTTTAATTTGATTGAATGCTTTGTTTGAGTATTTTATGCTTGAAGTGTTGTTTTTGGGGGTAGAATGATTTTTATATATGATGTATGATGTGGAATTTGAATTGTAAAAGATTTGGAAGCCATATGAGACTGTTATGTAAAAGCTTAAGAATTTGTAGAGCCAGTCTCGCTTAAGCATAGGTAATCTCGTTTAAGTGATACATCTCACAGAGATGTAGCTTGCCTCTGAACAAAATCTCTCTTAAGCTAGAATTCATGGTGCTTAAGCAAGGTTGGTCAATTAAGCAAGACATGGTTTTGACTAAGGGATAGGGTACATAGGAAGTGATGACTCCTTGAAGAAAATTCTTTTAAGCAAGATTGGTCATTGCTTAAGCAAGATTAGTTGGTTACTGAAAGTGTTTTCGCTTAAGCAAGATGACATGTTGCTTAAGCGAGTACATACTTGAAGCTAAGTAATACCATTGGGAGTGTCACGCTTAAGAAATCCTTTCCTTTAGCTTAAGAGAGATTGCTCCTTAATTGAAATTAATGGCTTTCAAATTTATTTCAAGTTTTGAGTTTTATGACTTTATGAGAGTTGAAAAGATGCCCACAACAATTCTAGTTCTATTGTAGGAAATTCACATTTTTATAAAGGTTGATAAGGGTAAGGATTTAGAGTGTGAGAATGTGATGGAGGTCCAAGTCAAGCCAAAGGTCTAGAAGGGGAACTTGAAACACTTCCTTTGGTGAGCCTCAAAGGACCAATGACAAGATCTAGGACTCAAGCACTTCAAGACCATATTCAAGCCAATTTGGACAAGCATGAAGTTGCACACCATATCAAGGATGACAAGAGCTGGATTTTGATGTCTGAAATCCAATTTAATTCAATAAATTCCAGCACTTGTTAGAAGAATTCAATAAAACATTTGTAGATCAGTTGCTACTACTTTAATCGATTATTTTGGCTTTATAATCGATTACAGGATGTTTAGAAGCAATCAGAAATAAGCCTTTACTACTTTAATCGATTATTTCATCGAAATAATCGATTACCAGAATGTCAGTTGTAAGCAGGAATCATGACCTTACTGCTTTAATCGATTATTTGGCTAGTGTAATCGATTATTTCAGTTTCTGACTGATTTAATCGATTACAATAGCGAATTAATCGATTATACCAGTCTGAGATGACCACTGCACATTTTTAGGAAGCCAAAGGTCACTTAGGTAAAGCTTGTCTTACAAGCTACGTTTGGGCTTCATTTTAGTTTTCATTTACATTACATTTAGTGTCATTTAGCTTATTAATTTGTTGTCTATATAAACCACTCACAAACTGAATGTAAAGGATCTTTGGATCTTTGATTAATACAATCTCTGAATTGTGGTGAGAGTTTTCTCTCTTGTTCTTCTTCAAGAACTTCTTGTTTCTTATCAATGGCCTCCCAGCTATTGTGGTGATTCTTGCAAGACTTATCGGAATTCCTATTCCATGGTGTCATTTCCAATTCATTCCTATTCTTCTTCCACAATCCATTTCTGAAATTAGAAAACGTAAACAGCCTCACTCAAGAGAAGAGTTGAATGCTCTGTTTTGAAGTTCAATTGAAGAGTGACTTCCATTGCAAGGAAGATCAGGGCAAAAGTTGCTAAGATTCAGGTCAATAGCACATCAGAATGCCTTATTAGGCTTATTAAACTACTAGATGGGTTCATAAGTAGATATTTACAAAAAATGGTGAACATATAACATAAAGGGAACTTGTGTTATCAAGATTGTTTGGTTGTGTGCATGACATTGCATATGAGTAGGTATGCAAGTTGAGGGTGCTCAGTTGACTCTTAAACTAGTATCGTTGGAGGTTCTCGTGGTGGTTAACGAGAATGTGCTTATAGTATAGATGAGTGTACAAACCCCTATAGATGTAAGGTCCAACAAACCTTATAGAGGTATGTCGATACCTATACTGTAAATGCAATTATCACAAGAAGGAGGTTGAATTTGTCAAGTCCAAAACCCTTTTATTTTAATTATGATAAAACTTCTGACACAAATCATAAGCCTTCTGAGTTTATGCCTACTGATGAATTTGCTTAAGTGTATTTGAAAAGGAGAAGCTCTATAAAGAACAATAATTGAAGTGAACTAATGGTTTTCATGAGTCACCCAGACAAGACAATAGGCTTGAAAGCTCAAAGAAGGCTCAAAGTATCCTTGGTTGTTTATTACAATGAAGAAGTCAACATGCTCACTGGATGAAGAGAAAAATTCAGGCCATGAGAATTAATCATCAAATAAAGGACAAGAATAATGTTGAGACATGAAGATCTGCTCAATGAACATGACATGAAGAACAACATTGCTGCAACACACTCATAATGAAATTTCATCAACAAAATGAGTTCATTCTGGACATTTTATCTGTAGTTCCAAAAATGAAATTAAGTTATTTTAGGTGTCTATGGAAAGCTTGAAGAAATATCCTCAAATATAATGAACAAGAAAAGGTTTGAAACAACCTGGATCATAGACAAAATTTAGCTAGAAGTTGAAGACCCTGGTATGCCTGGACAACTTGGTATATGCAGTAATTTGAAGATTGCTCAATCTAGATAAGTGAATTTGATATGATCTCAGTGGCTGTGGAAAGCTAAGAGAAATATCTACATATTCCATGATAATGTGCTAATAAGGTTTGAATCTTGGAAGAAATTTATGATGAAGATAGAGATGTCATTATGTCCTCACAATATAACACAACTATAATGCTTTGACAATTGCTTATGTTGTAGTGGTCCAAATGACATGAGACCAGTGCATAAATGTCATGGATAGAATTATCTGAAAGTCTTATCAATACATTGAAAGACATCATGGCCATTCAAAGGGTTCAAGAAATAAAAAATAATAGTAAGACAAACATGCTACAACAAGCTCACACCAAAATGTTTGGAATACAAGTTTGCATGCCATCTCATCAAAGTATTCCTATAAGAAGAACATTTGTTGGCTTTCCATTTGCATTAGAGAAGTCTCTCAAAGCAGAACATCATAAGCAGTAAAGTTATTCAAGATTTGCAAATGATACAATGAAAGATATACAAATAGTAGAACATAACAAGCATTTTGAAGAGTTCAAAACATGCTTAAAATGGATGTCTCAACTATACTTTCAAGTGAAAATCTTTATAAGATTTGAAAGAAGCCCGTCTATTGATGAAGTCAATGCTTCCTTTTGAATATCTCAGTCTTAAAATGTTTCAAAGACATCAAGAATGCCTTACACAATATATTTATCAAAGGTTACAATGAGTAGACAATATTATAATGAAGTTGTACCAGATTCAACATTAGAATGGTGTCATTGAGGACTCTAGGATGAAGACTTCATAATGATATTCTGAAGAAGCTAACCAGAATCAAGACTAAAGTTGACATCAAAATGGTATACAAAGAAATATCATGTCTTCCATATGCTTCCACACATTCAAAGGGCACATCTAAAGATTAAGGTTGACAGCCTCTCACTTTCCATATGCTGCCACATATACAAAGGGCACATTAGAAAGTGAATATTAACTACATTCAGAGATGCACAAGTGGAAAGTTGAGAATGTACTTGAGAAGATCTGGTGTGCAACATCAGAATGAAGACTAGAGAGACTTTGTGAAGTTTGAATCGGGGACAAACACTAACACAACAGAATAGGTCCTTTCTCAGCAATATCATAATGCAATTCTAAGGTACCTTCAGAAGTAGATAAAAAAATTTCTTTAGAATAAAGAACTTCAGAACGACCTCAAACTAGTCAAGTTGATTGAGCAATTTTAGTTTAGAATTTTTCGATTCTTCTTAGCTTATTTGAATTCTCTTAGATTCTTATTTTCTCACTTTAACTTAGTTTTGGTCGTAGGCAAATAATTGGGCTATATTGATAATTGTTGCTTTTTTTTTCAGATTTTGTGCTTACTTGACCTATCTTCCATGTGCAAGACCAAGAGGATTCTATACTCCAAATGGAGCATATGAGTATTCTTTAGAAAGATAAGGAAAGAGCTACAATTTTTTTAGAGGTAAGCTTGGGTCAATTCTGTTGGTTTGAGGGTAAAATTAGGCTTGAAAGTTAGAACCTTTGAACTTGAGTTTTGGGCTGTAAGTTTGGCTTTTGATTGGTGTAACTAGCATAACAAGTTAGTTTAGATGGGCCTAATCAGAGCTCATATTTCATTCTGTTCAATTACTATATATTAGTGTAGCTAGGAGTTACTTTGAGTAGGACAAAACATAATTTCTAGCTTCTTGTGAAGGTTTTCAGAATTAAAATCTTTTCTATCTTTGTCTCTCAATTGTTCTTTATTTTTCTTCTTCGTTTCATCTCTCTTATTCTATTTTCTTACACAAATATTGTGGCTCTTCCACTGATGATTATCATGGAAGGCTAAACAATCAATCAATCCAAGGATCCAGTTCAAGCAAAGAGAATTTGAGTTCTTGTTTGATATTTTAATTTATGTGTGAATGTTCATCTTCTTCTTCAATCCTTTTTTTCTATTTTCATGATTACGAATATGTTTAGGATTGAAAACAAATTAGGTTATGGATTTATTTCCTAATTTTGAATTTTAATCAAAAATTATTTGGATGATATTTCAATATGGTTTTGTGATTTCAATTGATTTAGGAGTTAATTCGATTGAACTACTTCTAATGATATTGAATGAACCTTCATAATATGATCATTATCTGAAAACTATGATAATTTGCATTGCTTGGTTTCTTGAATTGGATGGATATTCTTCAATCTGTTTTACAACATCTTTTATCAATTATGTTAGTTTTTGCATATTTCTTCAATTCTTGTTTATGTTTCTACAATTTTTGTTCATTGTTTGTAAATTGTTTGATAAATACCCCTACTGTTAATAAGTGAACTAAGTCAGGAACCAAATTGGATTGTATCTCTGAGTCAACCTAGGTTAATCCTATGCTTCATAATTATCTTAGTTTTATTTGCTAATAGAGATGACACAAAAGACCTTACTTGGCATCAAGATGGGAGAAACTGTGATGGAATGCTCCATCATCCAGCTGACTCTTCCCAATGGAAGAAAATAAATCATTTGTATCCAGATTTCGAGAAGAGGCAAGAAATCTTAGGCTTGGACTTGTTACTGATAGAATGATTCCTTTTGGCAGTTTAAGCACTAAGCACAATTCATGGTCTGTTTTGCTAGTAATTTATAACGTGCATCCTTGGTTGTGCATGAAGTGAAAATACATGATGTTGTCTATGATAATATATGGGAAAAGACATCTAGGAAATGACATCAATGTTTTTTGAAGTTCCTTGATTGAAGACTTAAGAAAGTTGTGGGACGAGGGGTTGACGTGTTTTATGATAATCGAAATGAGACATTCAAGTTGAGGCAATGTTATTTTGTAACATTAACGACTTTCCAGCATATGGGAATTTGAGGGGATATAGTGTTAAGTGCCATCGTGTATACCCTATTTGTCAAGAAGACACAGGCTACATACAACTGAAACATTGAAGAAACACTGAGTACACTTGGCATTGATGTTTTCTCAAACCTTATAACCCTTAGTGATGATTACAAAACCTTTTAATTAAAGTCAGGAACATGAAATTACCCCGATACCCTTAACTGGTTAGCAAGTTTATGAGCGGGTTGAGGACATCAATACCATATTTAGAAAGACCCAAAAGAAGCTGACAAGTAAAAGTTAATATGGAAGATGAGGTCGATATTATTTTATCTTTCATACTAGTTGGATCTAGATGTTAGACATTGTATTGATGTTATGCATGTCAAGAAAAATGTGTGTTATAGTGTCATTGACATGCTTCTTAACATTCAAGATCTAGTTGAGATCGGTATACATGACCAATTACATCCAAGGTCTAATGGCAAGAAAATATACTTGCTCCTACATGTCATACTTTGTCGAGAAATGTGGCTACTATTATCTTGTGTCAGTTGGATATGTATTTTCGTCCTTCATTTCTCGATATCATGGTTTACTTAATTGTTCATCTGGTAAGGGAAATTAAATTGTGTGGTCCCGTTTATTTATGGTGGATGTACCCGATTGAGTGATTGATAACAATGCCAAATCATTTCAAAACAAACTAGGATTTCATCGAGCAATATGCAGAAAATTAAAATTCAGAATTAGAATCAGAAAATTAACAAGATTATGAAACAAATTTAAGGAGCATCAATTCAATTAACCAAATCCAAGCAGTTCGAATTATCACAATTTTCTAAAGATGATGATCCTACTATGAAGGTTCAGTCAATCTAATTAGAGGTAATTTGATCGAATTAATCCCTAATTAAATTAAGATCACAATTAAATTGAAGTATCATCTAATTAATCTGTAATTAGGATTCGAATGAGGGAATTAATCAATTACCTTATTCATTTCGAATTCTAAACACATTCAAAATCATGAATACGAAAATAGAATTGGAAAAGATGATGAACATTCATAATAGAATTCAGAATTGTTAACCAAAACTTAAATTCATCACCGCTTGAATTTGATCCTTGGATTGATTAGTTGTGTAGCCTTATATGGTCATACCAATGTATGAACAATGAGAATTGAAAAATAAGAGATAAGAGCAGAGTTGAAGAGATGAACAAATATGAAGAAGAAGTGAGAGAAAAAGAAAGAGAAGAGTTTCATCTAAAAGTTGTAATACAAGTAACTAAAATTGTGTTTATTACAAAAAATGAATCTCACTAACTAACTAACTCTAGAAATAGACTAAGTAAACTAACCTATATTATAAATAATCATAATGAATGGGTGGGCCCTGATTAGGCCCACATAATATTTCTAATTAAGCTAATTATAAGATGCAATGACCCAAAATTCGATGCCCAAAATCCAAGTGCAAAGGCGCTAACTTCCAAGCCCAAAATGAACCTCTAAAAGGCAGAATTGTCCCAAGCACTTCATTGGAAAAATTGTAGATCTTTTCCTTAGCTTTCCAAGGACCACTCATATGCTCAATTAGATCTTTTCCCAAGCACAAAGTCTAAAAATGGGCAACAATTATAAATTAAGCTCAATTATTTTCCTAAGACCAAAATTGAAAGAGAAAACAAGAGTCAAATGAAGGTCAAATAAGCTAAGAAGAATGTGAAAATAATAAATTGAAATTGCTCTATCAGCAATACATAAATATCTTAAAAGGGTATATCAAGAATCTACACTTTTCTGAAGCATCCATTGTTGAAAAGTACATTGTAGAATAAGCTATTGAGTTTTGTACAGGGTACGTTGAAAAGGAAGAACATGTTGGTTCTCGAGTCTCGACATGACAAGAGAGTAAGAGGTAATGGTTTACAAGGCCTACATGTTATAACTCCGAGTCTAGAGGAATTGAATCAAGCTCATTTGTATATATTGAATAACAATAATGAAGTTGTGCCATACATAGTTCATCATGAAGCTTTAGTCAAGGAAGCTAACCCAAAAATGAACAAGAATAGGGTGTTGAAAGAGCATAACAAGACTTTACTAAATTGGTTTAAAGACATAGTCTTTGGTGATGATAATGATTCTAAAACATTAAGGAAGTTAGCAAATGAGACTAAAAAAATGTTAGAAGTTGGCAAAGATACCATATCAACAAGCATTTGTTCTACACCAAATCACAAGATGACAAGAGTACAGTGCAAAATAGTGGGGTTAGTCTTAAGGTTGAGTCCCAACACTTTACTACTGTAAATGATGACAATCCCTATCTGGCATCCATGCCTTACTTTGAAGAAATCTGGGAGCTTAATTATGTTAAACTTACTATGTGTGTTTTTAAGTGTAAGTGGGTTTATAGCAATATCGATGTATGGACCGATGATTTCAGATTTACTTTGGTTGATCTAAAGAAGCTAGCTTATCAAAATAAGCCTTTCATCATGCCAGAACAAGCTAAACAGACGTTTTATGTTCAATATCTTTGTGATGAAAGGTGGTTAGTGGTTCTACACAGAAAAACCATTGGTGTTAATCTTAATGATGATGATTAAACCCTTGATACTTGTTGCACTTCTTTCTCCACACACATTCCTACCAGCAATGGAGAAGAAGAAGTTGATGACGACCATGCAAATCGCAATGATCATGATGAAGGATAATTAATTAACATCATATAATGTAATCATTTTTTAAATACACTCATTTCCATATATACAATTACATAACTTACTATAATTTCTAGTTAACTTTAATTAATTTGTTTCTTAACAAGCACATGGCTACACCACCGAGCTCCCCTCCTCCTAACTCAACACCTTTATTGTCTACATTTAAGAGGATTAGAAAAGCTACACGACTTAGATCCTTGTATGGGGTGAAGAGACCAGTGTGGTTCATAATGATCCTAACACTAGGAAAGTTGATGGTTCACATAAAGAAGAAATTAAGGACCTATTTGGAGGTCATTGCTCAAGACAAACTGGATGTTACATATTTTAACTGGAAACAAGTTTCTGATGCTCAAAAGGATTTGATTTAGGAGGACATTTAGGTATTTCAATTAAACCTTGTATGTTATTGTAATTGGCTGTATTAAATTGCTTACGTTGTTGTTATTAACTAACTATTACATGTCTTTTTGTATCTAAGGCTCAATTTGATATTCCAGAAGCATCTTTTAAAAGGACAAAAAAGAAAATCCTCCAGATAGCAGAAGAGCGATGGAGGAAATTTAAGTCAGATTTGACCTTCAAATGGGTTGTGGCACAAGGAAAGGATAATAGCGATGACACAGTCAGTAAGAAGTACAGTATTGGCAAAAAGAAGTGGAACCAATTTTGTCAAAGTCGTAAAGACCCTTCATGGTAGGTTAGTTATGGTCCTTCAACTTTTTGAAATTGACATTTACAATTGATTTAAGAATTTGTTTTAACATATTGTCTATTTCTCATAGGATGTTAGAAAGAAGACGCGTTCCATCCAGAAATAAAACACTACCCCTCACGTGTTGTCTCGTTCGGGTTATAATTTTCTTGAACAAAAGTTAATGGAGGAAAAAAAATAAATGATTGGAGCAAGTAGCCCTATCTAAGAGCACTAAAGATATTTATGATCCTCTACCTCTCGTTACATGACACATGAAATGGAAGATGACTTGCACAAAAAAATCGGGTCAGATGACATCTACGACAGCATGCCAAATTGCTGGGAGGGTTGTAAGTTAATTTTTAGTTTCAATTGACTCTATGTAAAATAACAACAATAGTCTATAACAAATTTCATATTTTATTGATTGAAGGATTTCTTGGAAGAGCAATCCGCATAGGGTAGCTTTGATAGCCCATAAACGTCAGGATGTACTAATTGCTACCATTGGGCAACCAAAGCACCTTGCTTGTGTTCGTGCTACTGGAGCTAATGTGATGATCAAGCAATACTTTGGACCAACTCTAGTAGACTCGCACATCTACATTGATCATTCTATTAAGGAGGAGCTGACACAAAATATCAGGTGAGAGCTGAAGCAGTGTTTCACTGAAAAAGTGACGAGACAACTAATGTTGTCATTCAGCCAGATGCAGTCCAAAGGAATTGTACCTCTTGTTGAGCCTGAAGTAGCTCATTCTGATGCCCGTGTCAGCTTAAAGGGAAGCTATTTTGATCCCTCGGGGTAGGAGTCAGACACAGATGTATCAATAGGCGTGGGTTGTATGTTGATGACAACCCTCCCTACCTGGTTGCCCTTGGAAGACTTTATAAGGGGTAGACTACCATACACCATGTCCCTTTGGGCAATGATCTAGTGAAAGTGGGTGCTAAGGAAGTTCAAGATGTTAATGCTCGTGTCCCTGTACCCACTTAAGAGGTTCAGTTAGTGAGGCAAGCCCTTAACAACTTCCTTGCTTGGTCAACACATCTTGTACG
This sequence comes from Glycine latifolia, assembly GCA_013407115.1. Lineage (NCBI taxonomy): Eukaryota > Viridiplantae > Streptophyta > Magnoliopsida > Fabales > Fabaceae > Glycine > Glycine latifolia. The sequence goes on from CM023941.1 coordinate 10,888,262, forward strand.
ACCTTTTCAAGAAAAGGTATTTCCTTTTTATTGTGTTTATCATTATTAAAAATGGATTTGTTACAAATAAAGTGTTGAATGTCATTGACTTATGTTTATTAACCGTGTAGGATAAATAGGTACCAAAGGGATCGACAAAGCCTATTGATAGGTCGGAACCTAATGGCAATTCCATATATCAGATGACATTGATGATCCTACAACTTTCCCTCAAGTCTATGCAGGTGTCATGGGATGAAATTATGTTTAGGGCGTACAATGATAATGTCCCCTTGTACATAAAGCATGAAGATCTTGGGGAAATAGCACACAGTTGCAAATTTCTGAACATCATTGTTATACAATTGTGGATAATGTAACTAAATTTAAATTACAGTCTATTACCTAATTGATTATTTTAAGTTGATGCATAATTTACATTAATTCAACAACAATAAGCATATGAATGAGTTAAGTCTGCAATCAGGGAATGCCTCTGTTAAACTATTGGCAAGCATACCAATGTTGTCATAGGTTACAGAATTTATAAAGAGATCGTCTCCATAGGGACTTGAGCTACTCAGTTCTTCCAAATGAAAGTAATCAATTCAATAGTTATGTACAACAAATATGATCCGAATTTGATGGTTTTGCTGAAATAACAAAAATTAGTGCGTCAGAAATACGGAAAATTATGGGAACAATTAAAATGAATTTAACTAATTTAAGAGAACGTAGGATAGGGTTTCATCACTCATACCCTCAGTATCCAAATAATATTAAACACATATGAATCATTCTCTAACATTACTGATGCACACATTAATTCACCCCGAATCGATCTCTCGCATTCGAGATTCCTAAGGATATTTACTAAATATCGATCCCTCGCATATGAAGTAAATAACCCAGCATTACAATCATAATCGCATGCTATTTGCAATCAAAACGTTATGCTCTATTCCTAGTAATGTAGCGTAAAGAGTAAAATCATTCAATTCAAATCCTAAGGGCACTTTCCAGTCAAGCTTAGAATCTAATTTCATGAAACTAGCGATCAAGTAGAATCAAGCATTAAGAACATAATGAAATCACCATAATGAGTAGAAAAGATTCATACATATATCAAATATTAAAGAAGATACAAAAGGGTACGAAGATTACATCCAATCCTTTGGAGAAACTAGCCGATCAATGTGTAGAGTAAGAGATCAACAGAAGACATGACGAAGGTGGTAATCCTTAGCTCGTTTCTACAGAGTTTCCACTCATTTTCTCTGTTCTCTCATCTCTCTCTAAGCCTCCATGGCTGCTGGTTTCATTCTCCCATTCAAAAACATATTTTCTCCTTCACTTTGCATGGCCTTTTATAGAAAAAGTGGAGCAGGATAGGCCAACTCGCCCAGGCGAGTTTTTTAGCCTTGTTTCATTCGCATGGGCGAGTTAATACTTAGTGGTCAGGAAGGGTCCACTCGCCCAGGTGAGTTTTTTACACATGATCCACTCGCCTGGGCGAGTTCATGCTTAATGATGAAGAAAGGTTATTAGCCCAAGCGACCTTAGGCGAATTTGCTTCCGGAAATTTCCTATTTTGACATTTTTGCCCTCTTTTCTTGTCTTAGTTGTTTTGGATGCCACGGATACACTTTGATACCTATCGAAACACCAAAATTTAGTGGACTAATCTTGCAAAATATGAATAACAACCTATATATATGTACAAAATATAAAACACCAAGGATTAGGGCAATTTCATAAGAAACTTTTCTAATATCAAAAGATAAGTGCCAGCATTATAATGTTGAAAACAACTAAAATAAGGCACTTATCAGCCTCTATGTACAAATTCCTTGAGCCATAGTCCATACAGAGATTTGGGCAATCACAGTTTGAATATGAGGATTATATTAATAAATGAATGCAGAATTCACAGAGAGATGTCTACCTAGAAGCCTACTTGAATGGATAAGTAAAATTGAATAAATCAATTGAAATAATGTATGGATTATAATAACTTAATGTTCTCCAATGTAGTGGACATTGACAACTGGTGGTTATATGTCCTAAGAACAATGTTGTCGCTTGGTTCTCTTCCTAGCACAATAAGCCTAACAACTACTTAAAAAGAGTGGTTAACAGGTCAATGTTAATTTGTTACACATTTACTTTATCATTAGTATTTGACATCAATATTTAATTGTACAATATACATGCATGTTTCTCTTAACCAATGATTTGAAGGGATTCAACGATAATCACAAAAGTAAATCCAAGGCAACTGCTAAATAGATTCTAGTTAAAAGTAAATCATTTAAACAATGTTTGATCTCTTCAAAACGACATTTTATTACTTTGTACACAAATTTTTGGATAACTTTGAACATCTTATTGAATTTAGTGTAATAAGCAAAGAGGAAACATTGAGTGCAGCTATTACATCATGCATTGGATGTCACCATAGTCCTAGAAGGTTTCAAGGATAATTGGGAAATGCTAATTGTTTACTTCAAAACTAATTTCATTTGTTATAGTTGTTATTATTTACACTAATTAAGTTATGTTTTATTATATCATACAATATTTTACTAATCCAAGACCATTGGAACCAGAGAGAATAAAGACAATTCGCATTCAGTGGACAAGATGTTTACTAAGAGTTAAAAATGAAACACTAAGTAGTGTTTAAGATATTTTACAATTGTTAGACTTATGTAAATCTTAGGTTATAGATGATATTTATGTATTGACATTATTATATTTATTAGTATTTATTCAATAATAATTTAAATATAATATATATTGTTTGGATTGATTTGGTTTTGGCCTAGATTGGTTCTGTTTTTAATTTGTAGGTTTGAGATTCATTTATTAAACAAACAAAATATTTAAAAAAATGCAAAAACAACATTAGTTCTCCCCAAAACCAATGTTTTAATGCATCATACAACATCGATTATGCAAAAGTTGATGCTTTATAGCACAATACAACATCAGTTTTACCCAAAACCGATGTTTATAATACTTTACAACATCAATTTTGGCATAACCGATGTTTTATGGTGCATTACAACATTGGTTTTTCCAAAACCAATGTCATTTGTGCTTTTTTTTTGCTATTTGCTACTATACCATATCGATTTTAGGGAGAATCGATGTTGTATAGTTGATTTCAACATTGGTTTTTATAACCAATGTTAAAAATGACCTACTTTTAATGATGGTTAACATCAGTTCAAAACCAATGTTGAATGTCCAAAATAACAAATGTTAAAAATTCTTTTTCTAGTAGTACACACATGTTGATTTTCTGATAGAAAATGTTAACTTAGAACACCAAAACATGTACTAAAATGATACAATTAGATTTTTGTGTTCTGCATAAGACTTGTAGCTCTGGATGTTATCTAGTTAACGATTTTTATTTCACTCAAAAAGGATTTATGTAACTCCATATATTGCAACATAGACTTATTAGATAATTGTCTTATCTTTATAACGAGATAAGAACAAACTTAATAGGATTAATACAACACTAGACATGATTATTATACTCCATGAAGATCATAGTAACGTAGTTGGAAAAGTTAGTGTGTAATATTGATATCATAATGAGTGGTAGTATGATGCATGATGTTATACTTATTATTTGATGAATGAAGGGATGTGATGATATTGTTGTGAAAATGAGTGAATGTGCCCATGATTAATACTGTGACTGAATGCATGATCTCCACAAGTATATGTGAAAGTAATATGTCATGGTATGCATATGTTTTGCGAAAATGTTTGGACTATCCCCTCGAGATAAGAATGTCCAAGGGAATTAAAATATAAACCATGTGCATATTGTCTTTGAACCATGCATCATGTTGTGTATATGTGTTTTGAAGTGAAGGACATTTATGAACCTAACCGGGGAGGTCATGAATGAGTTGAAGTATAACTTTAACCTTTGGGGTGCAACGGTTTGGAATCTCCTTTAAGCTCATGTGATCACATGTGTTGGAGTATCCTTGCAAGGCCGAAATACCCTAATGCGTTGCCGACGATATCATCCCGATGAGAGTGATATTGTCAGGTTGCCTATCGTGGCAATTCGTCGACTACATGGACTTCCAGGCAATGTTCATAGTGTTTTAATTTCCAAAATGATACCACGTGCATACGAGTCTGCGGGTATAATCTACATCGCATTTCGATTTGTGTATGAAATGTTTGATTTGGATGAGGTATGCTTGTGTTGTGGAACACAATTGTTTATAAATGTTTCTTATATCTTTTTTACTTCCTTAATGTTTTAAATTTATTGTGAAATATATCTCACTCCCTGTTTATCTGTCTTGTTTGTGTTTGGGCTAAATCTCACCCTTGCAAGTGAGTCTATGTAAGGTTATGATGATGATGCTACATGAGAGGTGTAGGTCTCCACTTTATATTACTATTAGTTCTAGGGTTATGGATGCTCTAAAACAATGTAGCATTGGGCCATAAGTTTTGTTTATTTATCTAAGGATTAAATTAATAAGTAGTTCTTCACCATACTATATTTAATATGGTTTGTATGGACTCTGGAGCGCCAAGATTTGTTTAACATGGAGTTACATTATTTTTTTTTTAAGTTTACAAACATTTGGCATGTAATACTCATACCGTGAAATAAGTGTTTTTTTGCCATATAAAAAGTTGATACATCCTTTTAATTAGATTCTGCTACCAACGTATTTAGAAAATATTACAAGTGTATGCATCTTGGGGTAGAAGGGTGTTACAAAAAAGTGAAGAACAACCAAAGCATCAATGAAGATTCAACCCATGAATGTTGTTTTGCTATAAAATCCCCTCAAACACATTCTCCATGTATGTAATTTGTATGTATCCCAAATTTACCATGTGGTTTAAGTTTGGCTGAGAGGTAGATGATAGGGAGAACCCATGGAAGGTGGGTAGCATAGATAAAATCTCATAGTGTAGCCTAAAGAGGCTAAAGTGAAATAATACTTATGTAGCCTAAAGAGGTGAAGGAAATACTTGTATTGTCTCTCGCATGACCAGGTAGGTGTCATGGTTGAGTGGGTTATCAACAAGCCAAGACTTGGTGTGGTGCAAAATGACTTCTTTTTCTTTGTTGAGGACTTGCCTATGAAGATGTATCCGTTGGAGCATTTAATTACAATTTTGATGCTCTAATTTATTTTTAAAGTTCAATTTGTTCCTCTCATTATTAGAAAGTTCAATTATGTTGATATTTACAGTTGAATGGAAAAGGCATGAAATAGATAAGGAGCTTTTAGAGTTGAGTTGCTTCTCATTGAAGCCCTCTACTAGAATATGAGATTTTCCCAACTGTTTTATTAATTAACTCTACAACATGTTTGTTTGCTTTTTGAGCATGCTTTTGCGTCATAGCTAAAAATACAATGAATACCTAATCCAATAAACCAAGAGGGGGGGTGAATTGGTTTTTGAACCTTTTTAAACTTTTCTTGGAAAACACAACTCAGGGGAAGAATTAACTTGGATCGTATCTTAAATCAAAAACAAATTTAGTAAACAATTTTCTTCTCCAATCAATTAACTCTTGTGTTGAATCAAAGTTTGAATTGATACACAAAATAATATCTCAAGCAATTAATGAAATGTATCTCAAAAAATAACTGCACACAATTTTATACTGGTTCACCTCCAACCACTGAGGCTACATCCAGTTTACCTTCTAATCCAAACCAGATTAGAGTTCCACTAATAGATTTTAATTCTTTACAAGCAATCAACAAGGTCTCTTTTACCCACCCTAGACAAAACTCTAAATCTATTCCCTAGATTTATCAAAAGACCTAGAACCTGAGAACACTACTCAGTTCTATCCACTAGAAAACCCTTTCTAGTAATGCTTTAAAGAAACCCAACTGTTACATGGAAAGATTCAACACAAATTCCAGAAAACAAAAGAAGAAAATTACAAAGAACAAAACTTGATGTTCAAGAAGGATATCACCTTATATTCCTTTGCAGCAAAAAAAATATACACGAATTTATAACCTGAGGTGATGAATGATATGCTTTCTTGATTGATCTTGACACAGCTCAATGCATGAATGATCACAAAATAACTCCTTCTCTTAAGCAAGCATGATGATTCTAACTCTTATGAACAACACTATCAAAATGATTCTTCTAACTCTTTGAAGCACTCAGAGATTACAAAAACTGTTGTATGAATGAAAGCTCTCGAAATCAATCTCTAGTTTTCTGAGACACTGCTTGCCTATTTATAAAAAAAAATAGATTTAACAGACTATAATCGATTATTTCGTTTATGTAATCGATTATTTTAACATGTGTAATCGATTATTCCGTCTAATTAATCGATTAAGTTGTTCATGATATTTCTGGAAATCTTGAACGAACAAAGTAATCGATTATTTGACCATGTAATCGATTACGACAGAAATACAAGTTTTAGTCACAAGCATAGATAATCGATTATAATGTGTTTTAATCGATTACGCCAGAAGTATTCATATTACTTTATAGCACATTTAATCGATTACAATTATTTGGTAATCGATTAAACCAGTTCATAGGCTAAACAGGATTATGCTGATACCTTATGTAATCGATTATATGACTTGTGTAATCGATTACATCAGTAAGAAAACATTTTTAATGCTAGTTTAGACTTATCAATGTATTTCTAATCAATTGCATATACTAATATGATTCTAAACCTAAGAGTGAATGCATGTATGTCTGATTTCTTTTATGACTGCAAAGGATTATTAGATTTTAACCTTAATGAACCAAGCTTAACCAAAAGGAAAAATTACAAATGCCATCATCACATGAGTGGGCATGAAACAAATATCAAAACAATACTTGTCTTCTGATTCTTCTAACACTTGAATCTAACAATAACTAGTTGGGGCTAATCATGCATAATTTTAGTTAGCCATAATTTGTTGTTTATTTTATCCAATCAAGAACTTGTTTGTTTTCCATTTAAATATAGCTGAAATTCGAAATATGTCATACTAGTTTTGGCCCTTCTCTTTCTCTTGGTTGTTCTATTTTTGAGATAGTTCTATTTTCTTAACATGGTATCTAGAGCTTAAATAATCTTTAAGGGGCTATGAAAGAGTGAATAAAACAAAATTAGTGAGGGAGTGAGAAACCACAAACACAGAGTGAGTGAGACAACACACAAAAAATTTTCAAATATAAATGTGGCTTCCAACAATAGATCTTTACCTCCACCTCCTATATTTGCAGGTGAAATCGTTCATTTGGGAGCTGCAAAATTAAGGACTTATCTTTGAGATTGTTCTATTTTCTTAACACCAACTCTACAAAAGGAATTCCTTGGACTCCTATCAAGGGTTTAAAATCTAATTTACTAAAACTTGTCAGATGTTGTAATGAGTGGATTTAATGAACATTTTTATTATGTCCCTCTTTAAAGATAATATTCTTTCTTGGGGGTTTAGTGATGGACTATTCTTTAGCAATCAACTAGTTAATGTTTTATGCCACAATAGGTGTAGGATTATGTTTAATAAAAAGGATAATCTTGTTTTGTACATATAAATTGACCTAACATGCTAATATATGTTTCATGAAGTACACAGAAGGATATTATATAAAGATGTACATGTGTGTTAGTGTGTTTTCAAGGAGGGCAAGTCTCATGAAGGAAGATAACTTATTAGATACAAGGAAGATAACTTAATCCATATCCTCCTAAGGAGAAACACTACAAATATTTTGCAAAACTTATTATTCTGCTTGTGAGAAATAGAATGTACCCAGCAAAGGTTGCTGGGATTTTACTATGGGATCAGGCTCTCTCTCTCTCTGAAGATGCTTATGGAGATGAAGCACCTCCAGGAAGATGATCATTACAGGAAACAACACGAGTGGCGTGCTGTGTGAATGTAAAAGAGAGAGTCAGAATTGTTGTGTACCTTTCACTATGAATGATGCTTTATTTATAAGATAGTACCTAGATCCTGGGAGAATGATGGTTGAGGCCCATTATCTTTGGCCGAGATATTTGATCATTTGAATATTTGTTCTATCTTTCTGTTGTAGTATTTGTCATATCTTTATCTTCTGTTGGATAAGATATTGGGCTGTTGAGGATTTAAATATAAAGATAATTGGGCTTTATCCGTAACAGATGCCCCTCAGCCCGGTTATCTAGCATTCTGGATGACCGGGATGTATTTGATGGATGAGCCCGAATTTATATTATACCGAAGTGCCTTATTCTTGCTTGTCCAATATCGAGATATGTAATCTTTCTTTGAACATTAGTATGGAACGCTTTTCCAATTATGATCGAGCTACATAGCGTTTTTATCCTGTACGGGTTCTGTAACCGCTATCAATCCGGGTTCCATTAGGGGGCTGAGACATATGTTCTTTTCTTGTGATGAGAATTTCATGGTCAGAGATCTCGGCTTCAAATCTTCTAGTTTGTTCTAAAATTTCTTTTTGAAGAGATGAAAGGTTTTCTTTTCATTTCTTTTCTTGACGACGATTACTGCTCAGATCATTTAATGCATCGTTTCTATTTCCCATGCCCCCATCACGAGCTTGAAATTTTGTTCCTATTTTGCCCTTTGTGTAGCTCGGAAAATGTCGTTTATACCCTTAGTGTCTGATCATATCTTGGAGGTTACATTTTTGAAGCGTTTCGTAAGCAGTTTTTGGCGGTTATTGGCACTTCAACTCCTTCATTTCCTTCATTTGCCTTCATTTGCTCTCATTTTGGCACCTCTTACACTTTCGTGTTTTCCTCTCTCTGTCAACTCCTCTTTGTCTCAACATCCTCTGAAGCCAAATTCCTTGAAGCTTTCCAGGTACTTACTACA
>CM023941.1:10912113-11066635 GCA_013407115.1 Glycine latifolia
GGAGACGAATCTTATAAATTTTGTAACTTGCAACGATAAATCGGTACGCTTGCCGAGAGTTTTTCCTAACATATCCCCGGCTGAAGATCCTGAGGCAGCAGCGGATGAGCAAGTTTAAAGATGAAGGGCTGGAATGCCGGTTTAACTTGTAATATTTTATTGCTTTGAACAATATTACTTCCTTCATTGACTTCGATACTTTGAACAATTTATTTAATGCATCTCGCTTTCGTCATATTCATTTCGCTTTATCGTTTCCGATTTGAGTACATTTGCTTGCTCAAATATTACTTTGGCTCCAATGGCCAAGTATTTCAATCGAATCATTAGTTTAAATATTGTTTTCGGAACCGAGTTCCTATCTTAGCAACTGTTAAATGTATTTTGTAACATTAGTCTACGGATGTAATTCTTTCGATATAACCGATGATTCATCCATGAGTAAGTAATTACGCCGGCTTGATCAAGGCCGAACTAATACATAACAACGACTAGGCCCTTATAACTTGTGCACAATGTATATATAATTTCCTTATAATAAGGATTTTATTATTCTTCGAAGATTATACAAATCCATGATCTCAAAAGATTTATACCGGGTTTAGATTCCTCGGCTTACATAATCAATGAGAAACACATGAATACATAAGTCACGATCTCTATGAAAGATTCGCCTGGATCCCAACTTATGAATCAATTAAAGAGAAACACGTGAAAGTATTATTCCGTGATCCCCATGAAAGACGAAGTCAATTAAGGGGAAACTCACGGTAAAAACATTAATCTATGATCCCAATGACGGGCTTGAAGCCAACTAAAGGGAAACACATGGTGAAAACATTAATCCATGATCCCTATGACGGGCTCGAAGTCAATTAAAGGGAAACACATGGATTTTATCTCGGCCTCGCGCTTTTAGCTGTAATATGTCTTTAACTTGTCGGCATTCCATGTTCGCTTGACATGTTTTCCTTTAAGAGTCTCTAATGTGTATGCTCCTTGTCCCAAATTTTGAGTAACTCAGTACGGACCTTCCCAATTAGGTGCTAACTTCCCATCTCGGGCGTTCTTGTTTTCGATATCAGCTCGTCGTAATACGAGATCACCCTTTTCAAAGGACCGCGGCTTAACCTTTTTGTTGAATTTTTGGGCCACCATTTGCTTCATGTATAAATCTCGGCTGTGTGCCGCAGCGTGGACTTCTTCTATTAAATCCAACTCGGCAGCCAATGCTGCGTTATTATCTTCTTCGGCATTAGACATGTGTTGCCTTCTCCATGATGGTTGCCCGACTTCTACTGGAATCATAGCTTCGCAGCCGTACGTCATTCTGAATGGGGTCTCCTGGGTGGACGTCTGAGCCATGGTCCTATGTGCCCATAAGACGTAATATAATTGCTCGACCCAGTTTGGGCCGGCTTCATGCATTCATTTTTCAATCCGTCCAGAATGGTTTTATTTGCTACTTCGGCTTGTCCATTGGACTGCAGATGTTCTACTGATGAGAAGTGGTGTTTTATATGGAGCCCAGCCATCATGTTTTGGAAGTTTTTATCTGTGAACTGTGTCCCATTATCTGTGACAACTTCTGTTGGAATTCCAAATCTTGCTATTATGCTGCGCTCAAAAAATTTCCGAACTCGAGCCGAGGTGATGGTAGTTAAAGGCTCGGCTTCAATCCACTTTGTAAAATAGTCAACGACACTATTAGCCATTTCATCTGACCTTCAGTTGCTTTGAATGGTCCTAACATATCCATTCCCCATTTGTAGAAGGGCCATGGTGCTGTGATTGTTGTTAACTCGGATGGTGGAGTCCATAATATCTTTGCGTGTTTTTGGCAGTTATCGCACTTTAGTACATGTTCCGCTGCATCTGCTCTCATTGTTGGCTAGAAGTATCCGGCCCGAAGGGCTTTTATTGCTAGAGCTCTTGCTCCCATATGCTGGCTATTAATGCCTTCATGTATCTCGGCCAATATATACTCAACTTGGTCCGAGTTTAAGCATAGCAGCATTGGAGTGTGGAGACCTTGGCGGTATAATTTGCCATCAACTATAGTGTACATGGTCGCATCTCAGATTAACTTCTTTGCTTCTATTCCATCATCTGGTATTATCCCTTGTTCTAGATAATTGATAATTGAATGACTGTTCTATGATTACCCGTTCCTTTTGTACTCGCCAATTTCGATAATATGTCGGCTCTAGCATTCTCTTCCCTCAGAATATGGGCTACGGTAACTTCATCAAACTCAGCTATCATTTCCTTCACTTTAGCAAGATATTTTGCTAATAAAGGACCATTGGTTTGATATCTCTCTTCAATTTGTGCCGAGACAAGTTGTGAATAAGTAAAGACATTGACTCTCAATGCTCCCTGTTCTCTAACTTGCTTTAGCCCGGCAATCAATGCTCCATATTCTGCTTGATTATTAGACGTCGGAAAATTAAGCTACAGTGATTGTTCGAGTGACACCCCCTCGGGATTCTCAACAATAATCCCGGCTCCGCTTCCCTTGGAATTAGATGATCCATCAACATATACTTTCCACACCCTGTTTCCCGGCTGGGTGGAAGATGTCGGGGTCAATTCAACCATGAAATCAGCCAGAGCTTAAGACTTGATGGCGTGATAGGCTTCATACTTGATATCAAACTCGGATAATTGGATGGCCCAATTCATCATTCTTCCCGCTAAATTCGGCTTGTGTAATACCTGCCAGATGGGTTGATTTGTTCTCACGATGATGGTATGGCTTTGGAAATACGGGCGAAGCCTTTTAGCCGTTGTGAGCAGAGCAAAAGCCACCTTCTCGAGCTTCTGGTATCGTAACTCCGAGTTCTTTAGAGCTCGGCTCACAAAATATATCGGCAATTGAGACTTGTCCACTTCTTTGACTAGAGCAGCACTTATGGCTTCCTCTCCAACCGAGAGATACAGGATAGGTACTTCTCTAGGCTCTGGTTTTGAGAGTACTGGGGGTGAAGCCAAACACTTTTTGATTTCCTAAAAAGCTTCCTCACACGCCTAGTTCCATCCTACGTTGGCCTCCTTTTTTAATAACTTGAAGAAAGGAAGGGCTTTTTCTGCAGATTTTGGGAGGAACCGTGTTAATGCAGCCATTCTTCCCGTCAACTGTTGGACTTCGCGTTTGTTAGCGGGAAATTGCATGTCGAGGACAGCCTTGCATTTTTCTGGGTTTGCTTCTATTCCCCGGTGAGTCAACATGAACCCTAAGAACTTCCTGGCCTTCACTCCGAAAGCACACTTCAACAGGTTCAATCATATGTTGTGCTGCCTCAGTTTGTGGAAGGTTTCTTCTAGATCCCGGATATGGTTCCCATTTGCCACTATTTTTGTGATCATGTCATCGATGTAGACTTCAATGTTACGTCCAATTTGATCAGCAAAAACTTTGTTCATCATCCGCTGATAAGTCGCCTCGACATTTTTTAATCCGAAAGGCATTACGTCATAGCAATAATTTGCTTCGACACCTCGGAATGCTGTTTTCTCCAGATCATCTGGATACATGGGTATCTGATTATACCCAGAGTAAGTGTCCATGAATGATAACAACTGAAACCCGGCAGAGTTATCCACGAGTTGATCAATACTCGGCATCGGGTATGAGTCTTTGGGACAAACCTTGTTCAAATCTGTGTAATCAACACAGACTCGCCATTTCCCATTGGACTTTTTTACCATCACCACATTGGAAAGCCACGTCGTGTATTGTATTTCTATGATGAAATCGGCTTCTATCAACTCCTCAATATGCCTCGCCAAAGCTTGCCTTCTGTCCGGACCGAGCTTCCTATTCTTTTGCGCCACTGGCTTAGAACCGGGATACATTGCTAACTTGTGGCAACAGAAAGTAGGTTTGATTCCAGGAATCTTGGAAGCTTTCCACGCAAACACATCTTGATTCTCACTTAAGCATTGGATTAACTTGCCTTTGGTTTCTGAATCATTCTGTTTACCTATCTTCGTGATCTGTTCTGGGGAACTTTCAACCTGAATGTCTTCAAGCTCGTCTATCGGTTCTGGTCTCCATTCTTCAATGTCCAGCATATCTAGTTCCACGAGATTGACCGGCCTTCGGAATGAATTTCTCTCTATCTGTTGCTCTGCCAGGTCTCCTTGCCTTATCTGAGGTGGGAAGGATGGGCTGCCCTCAGTTTCCCTGATTGCATTATAATAGCACTGTCTGGATTCCTTCTGATCACCACAGATTGTAATGACTCGGCCGAGGTGCCCAATCATCTTCATCTTCTGATGCTTAGTAGACATCAATATGTCCCATTTATGAAGCGTTGGCCTGCCCAAGATAATATTATACTGTGATGTGAACTCGGCAACAGTAAATGTTACCCGATCTGACTTGAAACCTTCCTTTGTTCCCAACGTGAGTTGAAGATCAATAACGCCTTTTAAGCCCGTGCCTCCACCATTAAAGCCTATCAACATGGTTTGGCATGGTTTCAAGTCGTCTTCCTTCAGGTTCATCTTTTTGAACGCGCTCAAGTTGATGATGTCGGCCGAGCTACCATTATCAACAAATATTCTTTTGACTCGGAAATTAGCTACGGTCGCTGTTATGACGAGACCGTCCTCGTGGCCAGGTACCACCCCTTTCATGTCTTCTTCCATGAAATAAATTAACAGGGGCGCAATTTTCTTCTTACTACTTTCCTTGAATCTCAGTTGATCTCTCACCGACATGACTTCGTTGAGGTATTTCTTTCGCTGATTAGCAGTGTCGCCTCCACCTCCCATACCTCCCGAAATTATGTTACATTAGAATTCGAGTTCTGGGAATTCGTCTTTTTTGCTTTTCTTCTCGTCTCGGTCTTTATTCTCTTGGCTCTTTCTTTTGCCTTGGTGCCCTTGGGTTCGGATGACATATTGCCGCAGTTTTCCTTCACGAATAAATTTCTCTATCGCATCACGGAGCTCCCAACACTGGTTAGTCGTACGACCTGGTCCATTGTGAAAGTCGCAATATCGGGAGTAGTCTAATCCTTCCTTTTTTAATATTGGAGGAGGACGATCTACCTTCCTCATCTCCGTAAAAGCCATTTCTTTCCAAATCTGACCTCGGGGAATAGTTAACGGAGCATACTTGTCAAATTTCGATTCATACCTCCTATACCTGAAACCGGGGTCAGGGGTACTTCTTGGAGGTCAGCCAGCAAGAAAATTTGCTGGATATTGGCTATTTGTAGGATGTCGGCTGGTATGTGTGTTCTCTTGTCGTCAGTTCTTTGGTGGTGAGGGTTTTCTATTCTCCCTTGGAGCCGAATTGGCAATTTCCATTTGCTCCAACTCCAAATATTTCTTGAACCGGATCCTGAATTCATTTAAAGATTTCACAGGATCTTTATATATCGATTTGGCAAGGTGGGAGGATCCATTGAGCCCGGCTGAGATAAGATGCACGTGGACCTTTTCTTCCAAACCTTGCACTTGCAGGGCGGCTTCCTTGAATCGATCCAAATAGCTTTGCAAAGTTTCTCCCGGCTGCTGGCGTATTTTGCCTAAAGCGAACTCGGACTTGGGCTGTTTCTTGTTCGTCGCAAAATTCAACAAGAACTTCTGTCCAAAATCTTCAAAATTTTGGATAGAACGCGATGGCAGAGTGTGAAACCAGGTTTGGGTGGCTCCAGTCAAAGTAGTAACAAAAATTCGTGAAATTATAGGCTCGTCAATACCTCGAACACACATTTACATGTCGAACTCGTCAATATGCACCTGAGGATCTTGGCTCCCATCATATTTGGATAAGAAAGAGCCATCGAAGTCCTCCAAGAATTGGGCATCCACTATTTCATCGACGAACGGGCTATTATTCTGCTGACCTCGGCGATACTTCCTCTGATATGTATCATCTTCTCGTCTAGGCCGACGTATGATTTCTCCTGCTGGTCTGTCAACAACGGTATGTTCTGGGATTATGGTTGAGGGAGTGAGCCGAGGTCCTTTGTTATGTGACTGAGAATGAGATATTCTGGCTTGCTCAAATTGACTAATCGGGCCCCTGTTGCCGATCTCGGCAGTGGGTGCCGAGGTACCTGATCCATGTCTTCTCGCTGTCGCATGAGGTTGCCCGGTGTGTATTGTTGCCGGATTTTCTACATTGCGAATCCGGTGTTCCATACGTTGGAAACGGTGATCTTCGTCCTGTCTATGTTTGGCACTGCGTTTGTCCAGCTGTGTTAACAAGTTCTGGACATCTTCCTGTCGTTGAAGCTCATAACGTTTCTCCAAATTCTCTATTCGAGATAACAGAGTATTCTGAATGAGACGTTGTGTGATATCTGGTTCAGCTTCAACAGTTGATGGTGGGATGCGTGTTGGTGGTATTGCTGGGGATGAAGCAGTGTGAGAAACCGTGTCTTCTGCTACTACATTTTTCAGATTTATATTTCTGGGTGGTTCATCTCGTCCAGCGTCGTCTCGGCCAGCAATTTGATGGCTTCTGGTGTTGACTATTGTGAGTTGGTGGGATTCAAAATTTATCGTTCCCCACAGACGGCGCCACTGTTCTGCTTGTGAGAAACAGAATGTACCCAGCAAAGGTTGCTGGGATTTTACTATGGGATCAAGCTCTTTCTCTCTCTGAAGATGCTTATGGAGATGAAGCACCTCCAGGAAGATGATCACTATAGGAAACAACACGAGTGGCGTGCTGTGTGAATGTAAAAGAGAGAGTCAGAATTGTTGTGTACCTTTCACCATGAATGATGCTTTATTTATAAGATAGTACCTGGATCCTGGGAGAATGATAGTTGAAGCCCATTATCTTTGGCCAAGATATTTGATCATTTGAATATTTGTTCTATCTTTCTGTTGTAGTATTTGTCATATCTTTTATCTTCTGTTAGATAAAATATTGGGCTGTTGAGGATTTAAATATAAAGATAATTGGACTTTATCCATAACACTTATTAATAAGAAAAATATATAACCTACCAAAACCGAGTAAGGTTCAAAGTTGTTATGCATAGAAAAAGGTGGAAGGTGAATTTCACTATTATTTGTTTAGTAAACCACTCTAACAGTTGATAAGTTACTTTGATCAAACTTATTTACTATACGAACTTATTTATTTTAAGCAAGGTCCTCTGTTGGTTGATGCTATGAGAGTTTATAGCTTGTTTAGTGTTTGTAATTGTTTTTTCCGTTTCTTTATTTTTATTATTATTATTATTTCATGTGAAAAAAGAAAATATAAGCTGGATTAATTCTTCTGATTTTGATAAGATTATGTTATATTTGATGTTAATAATACGTGATAATTTATATAAATAATTTAATTAGAAAAGAATATAATTCATTAATGGCTCCTAATGCATAATTGATGTTTAGTCCGTTAATAAGCCATATATTTACTATCTCCTAATAAAAAACAAAATAATGACATCTACCTAATATATGCCCGTTTATGAAGTTGAGAGTTGTGGGGCCGGAGCTGGTAACCATTACAATAAGATATCCGCGAAACTTATACAAATTCATTATTGAATTGGCCTTATTGATTTAAATATTACAAAATTAATTATTCAGTACTGATCAGATTAGGTTTACCTGCAACGTGCTTTTAAATTATATTTCGGATATATTAATTTAGTATCAACGTGAATGAGACGGCAAATCTGTTTGTGATCTTATTACCTAACGTATACTCCACCCAGTTTTGTATTATATTGTTATTGTTATCAGAAATTTTTTAATACTAGATCTTGAAAATTGAAACTTTCAATACAGATTACAAGCAAAATCACAAATTTTTTGAGAAATAAAGATTAGGACATTAGTATTAAATCTTCAAGTTAGTAAGTGGATCAATTGACTTGAGATTATTTCAAATTATTTAGAGGTTTTGGATTTTAAATTTGGGTACATAATTATGTTAAATACTTGAAAGAAGAATTTTCTCACCTATAGTGATCCTACTTAACTTGTATAATATTGTTTTTACTAAAAAATACATGTGGTTTAGATAAAAAAAAATTAATATTCAAGACCAATTCTAATATCGAACAATAATTAAATTATTTGTTTTAGCATTTCAAAGTTAATTCATTAATAATAGTATATTTTTAAGAAAATAGAAAATTAGCAATTACCTAGTATAAAGTTTTAAATTTTTTCTCTCCTTTGTGAGAGCCAAGTTTCTCTCTTTTGTGTGTCTTTATTTTTCTTTCTTTTGCCTTAGGATTGGTGTGTTTTGTGTGATGGGGAAACTATCACTGGTTGAGGAAGAAGACCATTTGGATTGGTTTTCAATGTAAAAGAATCATCAAGAAGCCAAAATTAAAAGACCTATCCTTATGTTTGGTGGGAAAGCTTTTGACAAATAAACCTATCTGATGCATGATTTCATATTATGAAGGAGAGGCTGGGGGTGATGTGGAGACCAAGAAAGGGTGTTTCACAAGGAAGTGAAACCGAGGGTGTTCCTTATTCCTTGAACTTTTGTTACTAAAATCTCATATGTTTGCAGATATTGACTAATGGCATTTACCGAAGCATTGAACATAGAGCAACGATCAACTCTGAGAAGGAGAGGATTTCCATTGCCACATTTCATGGGCCTCAAATGAACAAAGTTATAGGTCCAACAGCAAGCCTTATTATTCCCGAAAGACTTGCATTGTTCAAAAGGATTGGCGTGGCAGATTACTACAAAGGATACTTCTCACGTGAGCTAAAAGAGAAATCATATCTTGATGTTGTTAGGATCCAAAATGCATAGGACTTTGCTTAGGACTGTAATTCAGGCTCACAGCAAATAATTGTGCCACTCTATATATATGAACATAAATAATTAGTAATAATAATGTTAGAGGGTAATATAAGGCTTCAAACTAAACATGTTATAAAACATGGAATCTAATACGTCGATTAGGATATACATCAGGTAACTTCATGCGTGTATTGATGAACTAGTTATTTAATTAATGTGTCACAGGATCCACTTTCGTGCCTGATTATTCAATTTCTATATATTTCAGCTCGTTGAATGAGACTGCAACTCTTTTGTATTATTTTCAATGTATATTAGACTGTGTGCAGTGGCGTAACTAGGGGGGGTTAGGGTGGGCCACCGCCCCCCCTAAAAAAATTAATAAAAAAAATGAAAATAAAAGAAAAAAAAAGGAAAGAAAATATTATAAAAAGGTAAAAGGGGAAAGAAAAAAATATAAAGAAAACGTAGTAAAAAAAAGAAAAGTAAAAGAAAAAAAATATGAAAACAATAAAAAGGAAAGAAAACATAAAAGAGGAAAGAAAATGTAATAAAAATAAAATGGGAAAGAGAGATAACAAAAAAAGAAAAAAAGGAAAGAAAGATGATAAAACGGAAAAAAATAATAATAAAAAGGAAAATAATAAAGAGGAAGAGGAAGAAAGAACACTATAAAATGGAGAGGTCTAGACACAAAGGAAACACAAATCCCAAGAGAATAGAAGGAGTCAAAAAAGTTGTTTCATTTGGTAAACCAATGAAAGAGAAGAGTTTCAGGTATCCCATCATTCCTTTCTTTTTCCCTATTTTTCTCTTTCTTCTTCTTGCTGTTATTCTTCTAAAATAAAATAAACTATTATTTGTATTTGAAGATGGAGTTAAAATATTTTGAGTTTGACATTCCTAAACATCCAGATTTGATTAATTTATCAACTACATCTGAATTATGTCAAGGGCTAGCAAGAACTGGAAAGTCCATCATTTACCCTCTTATTGATAGAGTGATTAGACTTGTACTCACTTTTCCAGTTTCTACAGCAACTACTGAAAGATCTTTCTCAGCTATGAAGATAATCAAGACCAGACTTCGAAATAGAATGGAAGACCAATTTCTTAATGATTCTTTGATTACATACATTGAAAAAGAAATCGTTTTGAGTTTTAGCACAGATTCAATTATAGATGATTTTAACAATATGAAAACACGTAGAGTAAGAGTCAAGTCATGAAGTGATTTTAATTTCTGTAATAGTTTTTTTTTATATTAGATTTATATTGTCTTTTGTAACGCCTGGCCACTTGTAGGATCAATGACTGTCCTCACATACCAACACAAGACTTTTCAGTGTGCTTTGTCCTCACTCACACACTTCCTGAGAAACTTCCCAGGAAGTGTGTGAGTGAGGACAAAGCACACTGAAAAGTCTTGTGTTGGTATGTGGGGACAGTCGTTGATCCTACAAGTGGCCAGGCGTTACATCTTCGGAGTACTTTTATTTATGATATAATTTTTTTTATGTTCGCCCCCTCTCAATAAAATTCCTAGCTCTGCCACTGACTGTGTGTATGTATATGAATAAAAGAAACATAACATGAGTCTAATATATCAATCATACACTACTAGAGATTTGTTTTAATGCTACGTTAACATTGATTATTGAAAAAATTGATGTTAACAAAAACGTTATGACAAATTCGTAAATAATAGGATCTTGTTAACATTAGTTTTATTAGTTAACATCGGTTTTCATTTAAAAACCGATGTTGATTATCTCATGAATATCATCGATTTTAAAATGAAAATGGATGTTGTTGGTGTTTTATAAAAGATGCCTATCTGGCACCCAAATTAAAGACTCTTCACTCTCGCAGTGACAGAAACCTCTCGCTCTCACTCTCTGAGCTATATATCTCACTCTCGAAATCTTCCCTTCACACTACTCTGCTTGTGCCTCTCCCTCTTATTTTTGCATCTCTCTCATTCGTTCGTCACTCGTCGTCGCTCATCGCCACTCCTCTTCATTCGATGCTCCCTTCCCACTTCTCTCCCTCTCGTTTGTGAGTCGCGCCGCGTCATCGTTGCTATCAATCTGCCCTTAGGTTTGAACCTTGTTCTGCTTTACATATTTTTTTATTAAATGTTTATAGTGGGCTTTCATTGGAATTATTTGATTCAGTAGATGGGTTCACAGTTTGCGTTGAAAATTTTGTGGTGGTTATGTTATGCATATTGGCTGATGATTTTTCTAGACAATGTGTTCTATAATTAGGTCTGTCATTACACTGGTAAATGTAAATATTTGTTGACATTTTGATTTATGTTTTTTCTTGCATGCTTGATGATGACTATGGAAAATCCATTTTCTGCACTGGAACTTTTTACTTTTTGTTAATCATATAAAAGAGTTGATTGTTGTCCATGTATTATTCATTTGGGTCCTTTTTATTGATTCCTGATGATAGCAACATAGATTAGAATTGATTGTTGTTGGAGAACATGCCAAAATGATAATTTCTAAAAGTTAGTATAAGGGAAGGTAGGGTAATTGGATGTGTGGCCAAAGCGACTTTTTGAAGAAGGAAAAAGGAGTTTTCAATTAGTTTTTTACTTTCATCTAATTACATACACATGGTTTACTTTTTGAAGAGTTAGTTAAATTGTAGACAGAATAAGTCAGATAAGACACAGATTTTGCACATTGTTGTGGAAAGGATACGAATTTGCAAATTGTACGTGGTGGTTGGTTGCTGTTTATTTTTCCTTCCTTTTTTACCATAATTGACTCGAGATAGAAAGTAAGAGGAGAGGGTGTTACACGTAAAGGAAAAAAAAAACAGTAAGTACGAGGATCATGAGAGCTTTCATAGCTTTGTATCAAAGGGATCCTAAGGACCTTCATGGATGTTACAGAGTGTTGATCGTTGACTGGGTCAGTATGGATTATGATTTGTGAAGGTTGGTGAATGAATCAATTGTTTTGCCTTTGGAATTCCATTATCAATAGTGAATTTGAGTTTTTTTATTTGGGATTGTTGTTACGTTTCCAATTTTCACAAAATAATATGGTGATTAATTGATTGCTTGAAGTGTTTGATAATATTTAGTGCTTTGTTCTCAGTTGTTAAAATAACTAAGCCCAACAACATCATGAAATCCATGTGACTAACTTCATTCTTAGTTTGCTCCATTGAGTTGTGATTGTGTTATGTTCAGTGATGAAATCTTATGTGTTCTTTGTCTATCCACCGAGACATAATAGGGCAGCTTCTTAGTGCTTTTTGGTTTGTCTCTAGTCTGTCATTGTTTTGACTGAGGGAGAAATTTCAAATGTGTTTGTTGAGCAATAAGGAGTCATACCATTGGATTAGAGCCTTCTTCTCCACCCAACGATCATTCAATGGTGATTGTTTTCAAAATATGAATCATACTAGTAGTGACTTATATGGGCTAATACTCACACCATCCCTAATTTTGTCCTAGAGATGTAGTCTTGCCCTAATCTTTTTGTCACACACCCCTGTTTTTGTCCTAGATGCAATCTGCCCCCAGTCCCAGATGTAGTCCAACAGCCACACCTTGAGTCCAAGATACTGCCACCAGCCACCATGGTACATTTTTATTTTATTTTCTTGTGTATGTGTAATCTTTAATTATGATAAGCTTAAAGCTTAAGCTTGAAGATTAAAGATTAGTATTAGGACTTACGAGCATAGAATAAGTATAAATAATGGTTAGTGCTTTGCATTTTGTACCACATTGTATCCCACCAATATAAATAAGAGAATGTTATTCTTATTTATGGTCTATTCTATCTCTATTTATCTCATTTCTCTACCTAAATCTCTAGAATTTTATCAGTGAAAACATAAGTGTTTGTAATACATGAGCTCTAAGGTATGATTCAACAAAATACCTATAACGACCCGCGCTTGTCGCTATGATATCACTACTCTTAAACGTATAATTTTCAATCATTAATGACAACTTCATTAATTTAATTATGAAAAAGAAAGTAAATTTTTCGTGATACTACACTCACCAGACATTGCACAAGTACGTAAATAAATAAATATACATATATCATTGAACCATTATATGTCATTCACAAGTCAGAACCTAGTTTAGTTTTTACATGTATTTAAGCCTGGAATTTACATGCCCAACCAAAAAGAGTCAATGAACCAACTACATAAGAGTTGATAACATAACACAACTCTTTTACAAAATGAATTCCAATGTTACCACGTTGGCTTGGAGACTCCAACAAAAATATCTATCTCCAGTATTACCTATTGTTACTCATCTGCTCCCACAAATGAAGGTTCGCGATCATCACAGGTACCAACCACACAGTATAACATTGCAATGGTGAGTTTATTATACAAGATCAATAGGCATCAAGTACAATGATTAGCAAGAAAACAATGATGATAACCACAATCATTCTTAGTAATCAATCAGTTCAACACACTCACCAAACTAGTCATCAACTTTTTCCACAATTCAAATCAATTATGCTCAGAATGATGCATGCACCTGACTCAACACCCATAATGCAATGTGGTACTATTCCTCAAGAAATAGCCTAAGCGTGCCCACATGACACTCTTACTTAGGAAAATGATGCAATAGCTCGTCGAGGTCACCTTGTCATGCACAGGCCGCTCCTCCCATGGTGATCAGCCAGAGTCACAAGGGAGTTCCAAACAAAGTGATATGCCTCCAAGTACTTGCGGTACTTACCACCACCATTCTATTTCCATGCAATTATGAAGTATGAAACATGGGCACATCAATGCACTAACTGTGGATAGAGACCGAAATTCTAAGCAATCCCTTTTTCCTCTCTAGGGAAGCTTAAAATTCGTAAACTCTTCCTCGCAAGGATATCCAATAAGTCATGTACCCCCATGTACATACACAACATACAAATATGAGCTCATCAATGCATTGACCGTGGATAGAGATCGAAATTCTAAGCAATTGCTTTCTCTCTTCAGGAATGCTTAAAATTCGTAAACTCTTCCCTGCAAGGATATCCAGCAGGTCACTGCACCCCCTATGTACAACATACATCCATCAGGATGACATCATCAACATAAACATCATCTCTCATATATGTCATCATCAACATCAATATCATCTCAATCTCAATATCATCAACAACATCCATATCATTTCATTTTAATGTCATCAACAACATCAATATCATTCCATTTCAAAATCATCATCGTAAACATCAATAGCATCTCATATTAATATAATCATCAACATAATCTCATTTCAATATCATCATCAACATCACAAACCTCATTCATTCACAATCCACACTAACACGAGACTGATATTTTAGGAAAATTCTAAATTAAAGAGGAGGACTACAATATAGAAAACACACTCTTATGCCCATTTAAAAATTTAATAAAGAATTTAAATAGGAGAATGTATTATAAAATTTTGGGCAGACTTTCCTCTATAATTAAGACTTTTCCCAAAAATCCAATCATTACAACAACAACAACATCAATCATAGTTTTATCCATCAATAACAAATTCATTAGATCCCATTAGTTTAAAACACAGTTTTTCTTGAAAACGAGCACACAACAGGAACAAAACATACATCAATAATAAATATATCACATCCCATTAGTTTAAAACATAGTTTTTCTTGAAAACCAGCACACCACACGGACAGGCATACACCTCCATAATTGGGTTCCCTAACCCCCAACTATGGTATCAAAGACTTGTAACCAAACAATAAACTCCCCTTACCTATCTATCTCCCTCTGTTAACTCCTAGTAGCGTCGTTTAGAGATCTCTCAAGTTTACATGCTTTGGCCTAAACGCAAATCTCTATATACCAAATCAAAGATAATTTAGTATTGATTTCAAAGACAAGGTTAATATTAACATTCAAGGTCAAATACCCACTCAAATTTAAAAGGTGCTAAAATGGTGTTTTGGAAGTCCACATCAAAAGGACATAATTTTGAAATTCCGATCACACCAATGTGACCGGGGCTCAATGAAGGACACAAAAATAACATTAATTTTATAAAAATGGAACTTTTACAACTTCTCATTTTCAAAGGGTTTTAAAAGGAAGTGTAAAAACACCCAATAACGGTATCCAAAACACAAGAGACATCAAGAGGGGCTTCAAACTAGCTAGGAGAAAGCATAGAAAACAAAGTTACCTCGAAGAAACCGTGAAAGGAAGATTGGAGGCTCCGTTTGCAACGACCCACCTCGTCACTACGATATCACTAACTCTTAATCGTGCAAATTCAGATTTTAATGAAAATCCCCTTAATTTGATTATGAAAATGGTAGTAAGTTTTTTGCAATAATACAATCATCGTACACATGATACAATTACAATAATTGAATACATATGTATACATATACTAAATCAGTACTCATCATGCATATGTTTAAAACTTAATTTAGTTTTACATATATTTACACCTCAAAATATACATGTTTACAAAAAGAATCAAGGGACTAACTATGAAAGAGTTGATTGACAAAACGCAACTCTTTCCAAAAGAAATTCCAACATCATCACGTTGGCTTAGCAGCTCTAACAAAAAGAAGATCTCCCTCCAAGATCACCTAATGTTGCTCATCTGCTCACACGAATGAGGGTTCGCGATCATCACAGGTACCAACCACATGGTACAACAAATGCAATGGTGAGTTTATTATATAAAACCAACAAGCATCAGATAACAACAATTGGAAAGGAAACACCATTAACAATCACTATCATTACCAAAAGTCCATCAGTCCAATACACACTCGACAAACTCATCATTCCATTACACATTCAACAAAAACAATCATCCAATGCATTCCACAACTCAAACAATCATGTTCAGAATGATGTATGCATCTGACTCATCGACGTCACCCTGTCGTGCACTGGTCGCTCCCCCTCCCCATGGTGATCAGCCCTAAGTCACAAGGGAGTTCAAAATAGAGTGATGCCCCCTAGTACCCCCGTACTTACTGCCACCATTCTATTTCCATCCATGAGATATGAAGTATGAGCATGGGCACCATCAATGCAATGACCATGGATAGATAGGGACCGGAATTTTAACAATCCCTTTCTCTCTTGGGATGCTTAAAATTCATAAACCCTCCCTCTAAGGTTATCTAGTCATGCACCCCCCATGTACATACACAACATCACCGATACACTGACCATTGATAGATAGGGATCAAAATTTTAAACAATCTCATTCTCTCTTAGGATGCTTAAAATTTGTAAACCCACCCTCTCAAGGTTATCCAACCGGTCAATGTACCCCACTTGGACATACACAATATACAATCATAGGCACCATCAATGCACTAACTATGGATAGCTAGGGACCGGAATTTTAAAAAATCCCATTCTCTCTTAGGATACTTAAAATTCGTAAACCTACCCTCGCAAGGTTATCCAATTAGGCGCCCCCCATGGTATTCATGTGTATCCACATCACACATTTCAATATCACCATCATGTATATTAAACTCATCTCATTTCAACATCAACAACCAATTCATCATATCTCATTTAAACATCATAAACCACATCATCATTATATCATTTATACATCATCAAACACATCATCATTATCTCATTCAATCATCAACAACACATTAATAACATCTCATTTCAACATTATCAATGACATCAATATCACCTCATCCATCCACAATCCATATTACCATGAGACTGGTATTTTAGGAAAATTCTAAATTAAAGAGGAGGACTAAAATATAGAAAACACACTCTTATGCCCATTTAAAATTTAATAAAGAATTAAATAGGAAAACATATTATAAAATTTTGGGCAGAGTCTCCCCTGTAATTAAGACTTTTCCCAAAAATCCAATCATTACAAAAATAATATCATTAACCCAATAAACATATATCTCATTTGAACATTATTTCATTCAGACATCACCAATCACATAAGCATCACCCCATCTAAATCATCACAAATCACATAAACATCATCAATCATTTCCATGGTATCTCAATTTCATTGCATCTACAACATCAGTAATAAATACACTGTGTCCCATTAGTTAAAAACATCAATTGCTTTGAAAATGAGCACATACAGGTATCAACACCCATTAATCATAAAAGCTTCACATCCCATTAGTTAAAAACTTAGTTTTATTTGAAAACCAATACACAATAAGGACAGACAGATATCCTCATAGTTGGACTCCCTGGCCCCCAACTATGGTATCTAAACTGTTACCAACATAATAAACTCCCTTTACCTAACTAGGAGTTCTCTTGTTAAAACCTCACAGTGTTGTTTTGGAGATCCTTCAATACGCGTGTTTTCCTCCAAACGCGGAACTCTATATACCAACTCAAAGACAATTCAATATAGATTTCCAAGGTAAGATCAAAATTAACATTTGGGGTCAAATACCCACTCAAATCAAAAAGGGACTAAAAGGGCATTTTGGGAGTTCACATCAAAAGACATTATTTTGAAATTCCAATCACACCAATGTGACTGGGGTTCAACAAGGATCACAAAAATGACACCAATTTCATAAAAAGGAGACTTTTACAACATCTCATTTTCAAAGGAAGTGTAAAACTCCCAACAACGGTACCCAAAACACAAGAGACACTAAGAGAAGCTTAAACTAGCTAGGAGAAGACAAAAGAAACTAGGATTACCTCAAGGAAACCAAGAAAGAAGAATTGGGGGCTCTTTTCTCTACCGAAACCTCGGGTTAAGTTTTGAAGATTCTACTCCGATTAAAGTGTTCCTTTTAGTGCGGTGGTCCAATAGCAAGAACGGGGGCCCGTGGTGGTCACCGGTGGCCTTGGGTGGTGGAGGATGATGGTGGGAGGTTGGGGAAGCTTTGGGAGAAGAAACATCCTCCATTTTTGTGGTCTAGATGATGTTGTCTGTATATAACACTGACTTGACTCACCCAGGCGAGCAAAAATGCCAGCAAAATTCGCCTGGGCGAGTTGACCCAATTTTAAAATATCTGTTTAAGTGAAAAATTATTATCTCACTCTACAGATGTTATTTCTCTAATCCCAACTGTCAAACGTTTTATATTTTATATAGGGTTAGAAACCCACCTTTAAAATAAGAAGACGATCCAACGGTTAACCAATTCAGAATGGTGACTTTACTAAAACCGATTTTGGGTCAAACTCGGAATTGCTCAAATACAACGCATCTCAAACAAACTCCACATAACTTGACCCCTATGCCAAGCAATTGCACATGGATAATTTACATAACATTTTAACTAATCCTAATTAATAAAGTAATCAAATTATAAAAGGAATACATCACACATATATTTAAAGTTATCAAAATTTCAGGGTGTTACATCGTTCTCCACCGAATCCTTGAGTTAAGTTTTGAAGATTTCACTCTGATTAAAGTGTTCCTCTCCGTGCAGTGGTTCAACGGCAAGAAACAATGGCTTGTAGCGGTCACCGGTGGCTGTGGGTGGTGGAAGAGGTGATTCTAGGGTTTTGGGTGAGAGTTTAAAGAGAGAGAAGTGAAAACACATTTTTCTGCAATGTTGGATATATTTATAAAGTGCAATTCCCGCCCAGCGCACTCGTCTCGCTCAGCGCAATTTCCTCACTATCTGGAATTGCGCTTAGCTCGCTGGTCGTGCTTAGCGCGATATCAAAAGTTTTTATTTTGAAAATCCCAACTGTCAAAATATGAAAAGATGGGTCGTGAACCTTCTGAAGGCGATCCAACGGTTAACGAATCCAAGATCGTGGTTTTACTGAAACAAGTTTTGGGTCAAACTATAAATCACACATTTCAACATAGCTCAAACAAACTTCATATAACTTAACATCCACACCAAGCAATTGCACAAGGATAATTTACACAACAATTCAACTAATCGAAACTAATCAAATAATCAAATAACACAAGAAATATATCAAACATCCATTTTCAGTTATCAAAATTTCAAGGCATTACAATACTCGTGTCTTTCTTGAGCATCAATGAAATCATTATAAACTCTCATCACGTCCCATGCAACAGATTTATGATGCCCACAAAAAAACAAATAATTTTATTTTTGGATATTTTATTAAAATATTCAAATAAATATTACTATGGATGTAACTGAAACATCTTTATTAAAATTAGGGAGCCTTCTCAATAATATTTTATTTGAATTGTGTATGTCTCATCTTTGAAATAACATGTTCAATGTTCAACATCATTTCTAGGCAGTTGTCATTTTTCTCTTTGCATCATCATCACAAGATTCACTGTTGGAGATTGTCAATGACCATCATCACAGGTACTTATGAATGTGTTTCATAATTTTTTTAGGTTCTATATGTATACGTGTGCTTTTGTAACTTGTTTTATGTTATTAATGAGTATTGATTTATATATACAATTGATGTTCATTATGAGTGAACCTTAGTTTCCCATTTGAGATTGAATACAATGATTCTTCCAAACAATTTGGATTAATCGTTGTATTGAATCTTGAATTGTCCGTTTGGATAGTTTGGGGAGAGTCATTTTTTTATAGTAGATTCATACGTATAAGTTAACTTTATTTTCTTAAATTTGTTGAAATTTCTCTATAGTGCATTTCACTTTGTTCTCCGGGTGCATACTTGATTGTGGGGGATTTCATTTAATCGCTTTCATATCGTGTACTTGGAGATCAATACGAAATACTGCCAAAATTTTGTCAAGTTTAAGAAAAGAAACTTTACGTATGAATCTAGTATAAAAAAGTGTCTTCCAGAATGGGATAGGGTCACACCTCTAATGAAAAAGTGAGGTTTTCATGCATGGAATGACTTTGTGAGTAAAACAGAGATATTAATTAGATGGATCGAAGTTGGATGAATGCAAGTCGCATTAGCCCTACGTTTGAGGAAGGCTTAGAACAGTTCTTGGAATTTTCCTTTGAAAGAAGTCAATTGGATGAGGATGAAAATATTTTTGTCCTTGTATAAACTATTTGGATGGGAGACAACAACTACTAGACGACATACGGGAACATCTTTTGTGTGATGAGATTAACAAGAATTATACGACATGGATATGACATGGTGAATTGACAGAGATGCATAGGGGGTCCCAAACTAAATCGGTTGCTGTACAAATGGGAGATCGATCAGAGTATATGATTCATGATCTTGGACAAAAGTCTTTTCAGCAACCACATGCCCCTATGTATGATATATTGGAAAATGATTCGAAGAAATCATTGTATCCGAGGTGCAAGAAGTCTTTGACGCTGTTGTCTGTGGTGTTAAGTTTGGTTAATGTTAAGGCCAGATATGGGTGGAGTGACAAAAGCTTCACCGCACTGCTTTAGTAGTTTAGGATATGCTTACAAATGAAAGCATGTTACCAAAAAGTTACTATCAGGCAAAGAAGATATTGTGTCCGATGGGTATAGAGATCAGAAAATCCATGTCCGCCTTAATGATTGCATACTGTACAAAAATGAATTTGAAGAAATGCATAAATGCCCCAAATGTGGGGTATCACGGTACAAAGTGAAGGACGATGACGAGTGTAGCAGTGATGAAAACACAAAGAAAGGCCTCCCAGCGAAAGTGTTGTGGTATCTTTTGATCATTCCAAGGTTTAAGCATCAATTTTCTAATGGAGATGATGCAAAAGACCTAACATGGCATACAGATGGGAGAAACTGTGATGGAATGCTCCGCCATCCAGCTGACTCCTCCCAGTGGAAGAAGATTAATTGTTTGTATTTGGATTTCGGCAAAGAGGCAAGAAATCTTAGGTTTGGACTTTCCACTGATGGAATAAATCCCTATGGTAGTTTAAGCACTCAGCACAATTCGTGGCTTGTTTTGCTAGTCATTTACAACTTGCCTCCTTAGTTGTGCATGAAGCAAAAATACATGATGTTGCCTATGATGATATCGGGCCCAAGACAGTCGGGAAATGACATCAATGTTTATCTCAATCACTTGATTAAAGACTTGAAAAAGTTGTGGGTCAAGGGGGTTGCTGTGTTTGATGGGTATTGAAATGAGACATTCAAGTTGAGTGCAATGCTATTTTCTACCATTAATGATTTTCCAGCATACGGGAATTTGAGTAGATACAGTGTTAAGGGCCATCGTGCATGCCCTATCTATGAACAAGACACGAGCTACGTACAACTTAAACATGGAAGAAAAATAATTTACATTCACCATCAACATTTTCTGAAACATTATCACCCTCACCGGCAATTGAAAAAAGCTTTTAATGGAAGTCAAGAGCATGAAAGTGTGCTGATACCGCTAACTAGTCACCAGTTTTGGAGTGGGTTGAGGACATCAATACTACATTTGGAAAGACCTAAAAGAAGTTAAAAAGTAGAACTTGCATATGGAAGAAGAGGTCGATATTGTTTGATCTTGCATATTGGTCCAATCTAGATGTTAGACATTGTATCGATGTTATGCATGTGGAGAAAAATATGTGTGACAGTGTCATTGGCACGCTTCTTAACATTCAAGGAAAGACAAATGATGATTTTAATAGTCGTCAAGATCTAGCTAAGATGGGTATATGTGACCAGTTACATCCAAGGTCTAATGGTAAGAAAATATACTTGCCTCTAGCATGTCACACTTTGTCAAGAAAGGAGAAGACAAGTTTTTGTCAGTGTTTGCGCTGTGTCAATTTTCCATAGGGATACTCTTCATATATTAAGAGCCTTGTGCAACTGAGAGAATTGAAACTAGTTGGCTTAAAGTCTCATGATTGCCACGTCTTGATGCATCAACTGTTAGCCATGATGATTTGAGACATTTTACCTAACAAAGTAAAGCATGCCATAACTCACCTGTGCTTTTTCTTCAATGTCATTTGTAGCAAAGTCATCGATCCTGTAAAGTTAGATGACTTGGAAGACGGGGCTGCAATTATCTTGAGTCAGTTGGAGGTGTATTTTCCTCCTTCATTTTCCAACATCATGATTCCCTTAATTGTTCATCTGGTGAGGGAAATTAAATTGTGTGGTCCCGTTTATTTACGGTGGATGTACCTGTTGAGTTTAAGGGAAGCTGCAAGAAGATTGAAGCAAGGTGGAAGGCTTGATGGTGTTTTAGCTTTTTACATGCCCAATCATGTGAAGGCATTTGTAAATTTGTCTAAAGTGGTTCAAGTAAATTTCCTTGTGATCTTTCATTAGCATGTGCATTCTCATGATCATGCATACATGGTTTTTAGTCTCAAAGAAATCAAATGATTGTATAAGAAATTAAGTTCTCAATGGCTAAGTTGTTTAAAAAAGCAAAACTTACTGCTTTAATCGATTACACAAGTAGTTTAATCGATTAAAGGCATTCATATGTTTCTGGAAAAGCCTTGAAGAACAGTTTAATCGATTACAGGCTTCTTGTAATCGATTACATAGTATTTTATGAAAAACCTTGCATCACTGGAATAATCGATTATCTCATTATGTAGTCGATTATCTTAATTCATTTTTCTTTATGTTGTTCTGTTTTAATCGATTACAGTACGGATTAATCGATTATATTGTTCATGAAACAATTTCCAGAAAGTTGATGAACACATTAATCGATTATTTAGTTTCTTAATCGATTACATATGGCAATTTAATCGATTACTCTAGCGAATTAATCGATTACTATCAGTTAATTATGTTTTTATAAAGTTTTGTGAGTCTATTCTCTATAAATACATATTGAACGAATTGTTCTAAACATATGAGTGATCTACCCAAAAGACAAAAAGCTTACTAAGAGTTTCAAAGACTGATTTCTGAGTGAAAAACATTTCTTGTAAGAATCAAGAATTCTGATTTTTCTTTTAAAATGTGTTAAAGGAAAAAAGGTTTTTCAGATAGAGTTTTTGAGCTATTATGTTTTCAACCTGGAGAGTGTGGTAATCTCATTTCATTCATTCATACATGAAAGATGTGTTTATCTTGAACCTATCTTTTTAGATGTTTTAAAATTTTCTGTTGTATTGTGATATATCAATTTGTTTCTTTTCAAGCATACTAGAGTAGAGTTCTCTAGGTTTGGGATTCTGAGTAGAGTTCTCAGTATCTTGGTGATTTGTATTCTAATAGGGTGTTAGAATCAGTATCTTTGTCTAGTGTTGATAAAGAGAGTCACTTGTGGATTGGTTGTAAAAGATTTTTTTTGATATAGTAATTACTCTAACCTAGTGTGGGTTGGAAGCAACTGGATGTAACCTCCAAGGTTGAGAGGTGAACAAGTATAATTACTTTGTCTTTAGTTTAGAATTCTGTATGTTTCATTACATGTCTTTGTGAAATCAAGTATTATTGTTAAAGAAATACTTTTCTGTCATTGCTTTCATATCAAAGGTTGTTCTTGGGTAAAGAAAGATTTCTGAATTTGAAAAATGTGAACTAGTGATATGATCCAAAGTTTTAATTCCGCATTTTGTTTTAGAAAGTTTTTTAAATCTCAGGTTTGAACCAATTCACCCCCCTCTTGGTTCATTTGCAGTGTATTTATTGTATTTTCAGTACCCGATTGAGAGATATCGAAGATATTAAAAGGGTATACAAAGAATCTACACCGTCCTAAAACATCCATTATCGAAGGGTACATTGCAAAAGAAGCTATTGAATTTTGTTCAGAGTACATTGAAAATGCAAAGCCTGTTGGGCTTCTCGATTCTAGGCATGATGAGAGAGCTATATTAAGAAATTGATGTGATTTCACATAAACATGTCTACCTAGCAGCATACTTGAATGGGTAAGTAAAATTGTACAAATCAAATAAAATACTGTATGCACTATAATAACTTAATGTTCTCCAATGCAGTGCACATTGGCAACTGGTCGTTATATGTCCTAAAGAAAATGTTGTCATGTGGTTCTGTTCCTAGCACAATAAGCCAAATAACTACTTAAAAGAAATTATTAACAGGTCAGTTGTAATTTATAAGATATTCAATTTATTATTTGTAAGACATCAATATGTTAATTGTACAATATGTATGCATGTTTCTCTTAACCAGTGCTTTGAAGGGATTCAACGATACTCAGAGAACTAAATCCAAGGCTACCGTTAAATGGATTACAGTTAAAGTAAGTCATTTAAACAATGGTTGATGTCTTCAAAATTACATTTATTACTATGTACACTAATTTTCGTTTAACTTTGAATATGTTATTGAATTTAGAGTAATAAGGGAAAAGGAAGCATCGAGTGTGGCTATTATTTCATGCATTGGATGTCAACGATAGTACAAGAGTTGGAAATGGTAATTGTTTACTTCAAAACTAATTTTTTGGTTTCAGGGATAACTAGGACATGGTAAGTGTTTACTTCAAAACTAATTTTATTTGTTATACTTATTTTTATTTATACATATTAAGTTATATTTTATTATATCATGTAGTATTTTACTGATCCAAGACCATTGGAACAAGAGAGATTGAAGGCAATTCGGATTCAGTGGGTAAGATTTTATCTTAGAGTTAGAAATGAAACACTAGGTGGTTAAGGGATTTTAACAATTGTATAAATAGTTTACTTACAATCGGTTATACTGTATAGACATTATTGTTTTCTTTGACCGTTACTTATAATTCATAGTAACTTTGTATTGTAATGTGAAACTATCTGTCTGGACTGGTTTATTTTTTAATTTGTAGGATTGTGTAATAGTAAAAAAAAGACAATATATTAAAAAAACTACAAAAATCAAAATCGATTTTTACTAAAAATCGATGTATTTTAATGCCTATCAACATCGGTTTTTAGTAAAAATCGATGTTGTTTTTTGTATATCAACATCAATTTTTACTAAAACCGATGTTGCTATGCATTAATCAACATCGGTTTTGTAATGCATATTTTACATTTTTTTTGTTTATTTCTTATTAGGTGACATCGATTTTTCTTAAAAATCGATGTTGTATTGTTTGTTAACATCGGTTTTTTAAAATCGATGTTAACGTTGATACTTTTAACGTCGATGGTTTCAACATTACGTAAAAACCAATGTTAAAAGCCTATTTTCTAGTAGTGATATATATACCTTCAAAATGGATAGTTAATATTTGATGATGATGATGACTTTTAGTCCACCACAATGTAATATTGTTTTAAATAGTGGTTTGTAACTATAATTGCAGTTGCAATATTGTTGTGGAGTTATCCACAACGGCAACAACTCAAAATTGCGGTTTGAGTCTCAATCACACGAAATGCAGATTTTACTTTTTATTTTGTAAAAAAGAATCAAAGATTCAGATTTCGGTATTTTATTTCAACTTTTTTTAAAAGGAAAATCGCTATATTTAATATATAACCAATGCACACAAAAGATTATATATATATATATATATATATATATATATATAGAGTAGTATTTACAAGGTGTAGAATATAATCCTATATGTAACCAATGCCTAGTAACCCAAAAAATAGTTGTGGCAACCCCAAGAGGGAGACAAATCATGAGAGTCTTGTTATCCTAGATTATGTTTGATGCAAGCTAAAGAGCTTGAGCACCAAGATGAGAAAAAAAAAAATCCTTGGGTTTCAATCCTGGTTTATAAATCAGCCATTGCCACGAAATAGATTTAATGAATGTTACACAACCCAAAATATCACTCTCCCCATTTCTAAAAAACAACTTGTTACAGAGGTTCCATATATATCAAGTCGCGACATGCCAAAAAAAATGCCTCAACTTCCTAGCTTTCTTCCCTGTCATCCACTCACCCATCAGATTAAACAAAAGTTGGGCATCTTGAGGAATAGTTGTTGATATACCCAGCCAACTGAAGATGGCATACCATATTTGAGATGCCAATTAGAAATGAAAAGAGATAGTCTCGATCCCCTCAGAATTCATTATAGAAAGCACACATATGGCTAAAATTTAAAAAATTTACTCCCTTGTGCAAGAGTTGAGCGCATGTTGGCAAATGATCAAGGAGAAGTCTTCACGAAAAAACTAGTATTTTTGATGGGATATCACTACCATAAATGCTTAAACAAAGGAGTAAGAGGGGAACCATCTAGTATTATCTTATAGATTGCTTCATACGTTGATCCTACCGAGAAGCCATCTGCACATGGTTTCCACACCTACAAATCATCGTCAAATTTTTCAATGAATTATTATACAGCTCCAAAGAAAGATTTGCAAACATATCCTCATCCCAGATGAAAAAAAAGCATCTTTTTAATGACATGCCTCTATTAAATGGAACTATAAAATATTTCAAGCAAAAGACTTTATTTTAATTTATTTAAAACTCTTCAGTTAATTTACTTATGAAAATTCTCATAAACTTTTTTGCATTTCAAGGAAAAAGTTAAGATGCATGACACAAAGATAAAACATTATTTAATATAGTTGTACAATTGAATAGATATGTGCCTTATGGCACACCATCATAACATAAACCTATGCAATAGTAGAGCAATTCATAACTCCTCAAAACATGCATATAAACATATATAACCCTATAAAGGTAAACTTCCTAGACTCTGAGCAAGTCAACACTATACAAGATGCTAAGAAAGAGACAACAAAGAAAAGCACATCTTCACATCCCGATGCATATATGCACGAAGTCTCTGAAGGTATGAGGCCACCTCCTAGCCATGTACTCCCACGTACATCAAATATGGATCACCACAAGCATAAACCATAAGTACAACGATGTAAGAATAAGCTTACCAAAAACAAGCATATGGTAACGGTATACCAACAGTTAAAGCATAAACAAGCACCATCATATACATATAGAACATAATATTTAGAAAACATACTTAAGGCATAATCTTAGAAATTCATATAATAAAGCATCTCATTATAATTATCAATTCATCAAGATTAAATCATCATACACCATCATCAGTCAATCAATCATCATCACCTTGATTCATCCATCAAACATCATCATCATGAATTCATTAATCATTGACACCAAAACACACTTGACTCCATGAAGATTTCTCCTTTTGAGCAATTAATCCAAGTACATCCCTTAACATAGTCACACCTTGACCATTCAGGGTGACTCAAATTAATCCTATGAAAGAAGTGTGGTTTTATCGAAAATGGATCAACGTGGGTAATGACTTACCTTTGTAAGGTTTGCAAAGACCTTAATCTATCTTGGGATTCACCCACTCATCCATTCTATAGGTTAATTCCCCCTAGGTTGAGGGCCCACCAAGCATCCCCAACTTACATGCTACTCACAACAACAACAAAATTTGGGATTCCTTAAGGTTTAAGATATGACACCTTCGTATCCACCATTTAAGTCATGGTTGGTCTTAAGGATCCAAGTTTCACCATCAACAACAATTCATCTCATATACACTAAAAAATCACTAAACCTCTTGGGAAGTAGTTCTCACTATTTTGACATGCCATTCAAAGTAAAAAAAACTAGGGGTGTTACTTGGGAAGACACCGTACAAGGCGAGACGCTCAAGTCGCTTTAGTGACAAATAATTTTGATGTTGAACTTACCCTCACAAGTATATCATTTTCATTTCAACAAAAACCTTCCCAAAGGCCATGGCTAATCCTTCCAACACATATGGATAGTTACAAAGCAAGATTATTACCAATTATCATCATCTTATATACATCACCACATTCACCTTATCAAACGATGTTCAAATCATTATCAAGAAAATAATTAACCAACACAACTAAAGACATTATCAATTAACATAAATATATCATCATTAATATAATTCACTTCATCAACAATTCAATTCATTATCAATTCACCATTCATATCATTCTCACCAATCATGAACTCTCACATAGTTATTCTAAACATCATGAGACTTTTCACACGACAAGTTCTCATAATCAAACACCAAGATCAACATATGAATGTGAATTACATGAGAATAAAAAAATATATCAACTCCATTCATTCCATTAAAGGTTCATATACACCTGAAGAAGCATTTAAGATTGAATTTCAATTGAAAAGCACCAAAGGAAACTCGATAGGTACTCATGGTTAAGCCTGAAATCCAACAACCATATTTTCTTAATAGGCATTTTAAGCAAAAATCACTCTTGGCTTAAGCGTATATGTCTGCAGAACCTCAAATTTCTTGATTAAGACCTCAAATGTCTTCTAAATCAAATCTAAGTCAAAATACACATATCCTATACCATACATACAAATCATTCCACACCTAAAAACAACATTTCAAGCATCATCCACTCAAACAAAGCATTTAATTAAAGTAAAGCTTCCTTTACCTATCAAACTCAATGAACTTGCTTTAAGATGAAGAAAGGAAGGATATGATGAGACCTTGGGTTCAAGATGCAAGCTTTCCTTCACTCCTACAATAGTTCTAAATCATTCAGACCACCCAACCATAAAAGCCATCACAAAATACATCAAAACCTTGAAAGAGAACACTTTTATGAAGCTTTGAAAAGTGCTCGTGGAGGAAAACAAAAATGGAGGGAAAAGATGAGGGCCTCTTACCTATGAAATCAGTCCAAATTCGACAAAGAAGCTCAACAACAAGGTCCTCTATGGTAGGGTTTTCAAGGTCTCACACTCTCTAATTGTGGGTTGTCTTAGAGAAGAAATGAGTGAAATGAGAGTTTTATGTGTTGTGGTTCAATTTTTGGTCGATAAAACTAACTATATGACTTTTCTTCTTGTTTCTATTCACTCTCTATCACTTCCTAAGCTCAACCACTTTGTTTTCATCACTCAATGCCCACTCATCTCAGTCCAAACACTCTAAAACTTACAATTCACACCCAAAATAAGATTTTTGCATACGTAATCATAACTATATATGCAAACATCACAAACCATCACCTCATAATTAATTAATTATAGACACTTAAATGAAATTTAATTACTCTTGCATTATAATTAATACAATTAATCAAACTTTATGAAGATCATAGTGTTACAGTCTCCACTCTCATTTCAAGGCCAAATAATGATCAGAGCCTAAAGCAACCTCTGCTACTAGGGCATGCTTGTTCTCAACCACTTGGAACAACCTCGCATAGGCTTCTTTTAAAGTCATCCCCCAGGCTATTTGTTCAACAAAAATCTCATCCTACTCCCATAACCCACCTTCCTCTGTATAGGGTTATGAAACCAACCTTAATGTGCCTCGATGACATAAACTATATCTCTTATATAGATTGAAGCATGACATAAGTCACAATATTCATTCTCCACATATTATATACCGCCATACTTGAACTCCAATAATTTATGCCACACGAAATGATTGGCATTAATGAATCACCATCTCCATTCAGCCAGTAGATTAATATTAAAGAGTTCTAAGTTTTTGTCCCAAGACCTCCATCAAATTTCAGTCGATAGACAACATCTCAACTAATCCAACAGATTTTACGAGAGTCCTCATTGTCATTCAATAAAAAGTTTTGTTGCATCGATGTTAATGTTTGCGGCACTTTCTTGGGAGCCCTAAAAAAGAGAAGAATAAAGTGGTAAACTATTGAGCATCGAATTTATGAAAACCAAATTTTTTCCAATTATAAGTATTTTCCTTTCCAAATCGCCAATATCGCCTTAAGGGAAGCAATAATCAGCTTCCATACTGATCATCTTCCCAGGCTTCAACCAATGTGGAGTCTGAGAAAACTAAAAAGGTGGTCTACTTATTCTAAAATTCAGAAAAGCCTCCACTACAAAGAGGAAGGAGCTTTAAACATTGACCCCATAAATGTTGTTTTTTAAAAAAGTTCATCTTGAGGCTCGATATTAGTGCATAGCGTCTACAAATTGCCATGATGGTTCAGAGGTTCTCAAAACTACCATCTCCAAGCACAATGGAGTCATTGGTGTATTGGAGTAGAGAAAACTTCCCTGCCAATGATCGCACCATAAACAAGACCCTTGATAACCGCACTTATGAACAAATCTATTAGTCCCTCTACAATTATCAGAAAGAGAAAAGGGGCCAAGGGGTCCCCTTGTTTAATTCCCCTTTGTGTTTCAACCTCTGCAATTGAGCTATCATTCACGAGAATAGAAATTCTAGTGGGTTGAATACATGCCTTGACCTATGCCCTCCATTTTGCATCAAAACCAAGCCTATTTAGCATGTACTCTAAAAAGGCCCAACTTATTGAAAAGTATGCTCATTGGAAGTCCACCTTGAACATAAAAAAAAATCTTGATTGTTCCTCTTGGCCCAAACGACAAGCTCATTAGCTATTAGAGCTCCAATCGAGGATCTGGCATCCTAGAAGAAAAGCATATTCGTTAGGATAAATAATAGAAGGGAGAACCTTTTTTATCCTAGAAGTTTGTAACTTTGATATAATATTGTGCAACTTCCCATGAGTGAAATATAATAGTACTTCAACAAACTTTGTGGTTGAAGGTTCCTGGGTATCAGCATAATGAATGATGAAGTGACAACTTTAGGCAAAGGAAGAATTCAAGTGTAATTCATGCACAAGGTTGCATATACTTCAGCCCCTACTACATCCCAACACCTTTTGAAGAATTCCAAGTTAAAGCCATTTGGTTCTGGGCTTTTACCCTTGTCACATTACCAAAGAAATTCCTTGATTTCCTGGTTGGTGAAAGGTGGATATACAAAGTCCCTATTAGCATTTGAGAGTTGGTTAAACTCGATACCATCCAATAAGGGCCTAGATAGTGCTGATTCACTAAACACCTCCCCAAAATGGTTGTGCTCTTCCTCTTTCTAACCTTGTATATCTTCAACCCAACGATTGCCCACCTTAATAGTATATAAGTAATTCCTACACTACCTAGCTCTTAGGTACGCTTGAAAATAGCTTGAGTTTGTATCCCCAAGCTTCACCCACTTAGCTCTAGATCTATGCAGTGTCATACTCTCCTTAAGCCTTCCCAGCCTCCAAAACTCTTTGAAAGAAATTTCTCTATTGCTACCATAACCAAGTTGCCCCTTGGTCAACCGCCTATCCAGATCATCCAAGCCTTTCACCTTACTTTGAAATTACACTCCAAACCATCATAAGTCTCTTTACTCCACGATTTTAGACTCAATTTCATATTCTTTAGTTTTTCCTTAAATCTGAAAATTTTCCATCCTTGTGGGCAATCTGTATTCAAACTTACTACCACCAGCCTTTTAAAGTCTTGATGATCCATCCAATTGTTAAATAATAAAAAATGGTCTAATGGGTGTGGTCGTATAGGATGTTGGGTGATATCAAATCTTACGATAATTTATAAGTTATGCTATCTTATAAATAAAAGATATAGCAATAATTATAATAATTGTAAACTTCCTTTTACATTCAATGCAAGTATATAATAATTTTACGCCATAACAACCGCAACACTCTACATTGCAGCAACTGCAATGGTCAAAACTACGACTGCAATTGTAACCACATTTGTATTTTAGAACCATGCAATATAGTTACGTGGTCAATATTAGTTCATCCAAAAAAAAAAGATAGATACATGGAGGCAAAAGAAATTAAGGACAAGGGAAAAGAAGAATTTGTGAATGTTGACAAGGTAGGGAACAAAGTAGTACTTTCATGGAGTTGATAACATGCAACATAAAGGGGTTAGGAGGAAAGATCAACAAAAGTTAGCTACAAGAATTAGTTTTGGCTCAAAACCTAATATTCTTTTGTGTAAGAGACAAAATTGAATATTATATGAATGAGAGGGTGTGTTATATGATATTGGAGGGGGATGAATATGATTGGGTACTTAAACAAAAAAATACAATAATTAGTTTAATTTTTCTCAAAACCTTCTATAGTTAAGCTTGTTTGGCTTAAAGCAATTATAGGATGGGTGACATTCTGGAAAGTTTCCTAGAAAGCGTGTGAGTGAGGATCAAGCATGTTGAAAAGTTTTGTGTTGGTTTGTGGGAACAATCAATATCTTGAATGCAGTTGGGTTGGTTGTTAAGGTCTCAAAAAGGGTTACCTATGGAGGGTTCTAATCGGTAGAGGATTTTGACCAACAAGAATGTTGAGTGAAGTATCACCGAGTGAAGTACCGTAGAGTGTAAACCATCGAGATGTTACCAATCAAGGGCATTACAAACATCATTAGAGCAAACCTCTCTCCTATTACAGTATGATAAGAGGATCTAAGCGAAAGCTTGTGGATATGTAATACCCCAGATGAATCACTTTGGAAAGAGAGGGATCCAAAGGTTATACAGGTATGAAACTATACAGTTGAGGATGACTTAAAGGAATTAATTGGTACTGCCTATACCAACAAGATGCATCTACTTTTTGTAGCATGTCACTTAAGAACTCCATAGTTAAGCATGCTTAGCGATCAAGTATGGGATGGGTGATCTTTTGGGAAATTTCGTAAAAAACATGAGTGAGGACAAAGCATACTGAAAATTCTTGTGTTGATTTGTGGGATAGTCAATGATCTTAAGAGCAGTTGGACTATTTATCAAAGTCTTAGAAAATGCTACCTATGGAGGTTTCTGATTAGTGGAAGGTTTTAGTGATATAGATGAATGTGGGGACTTTCTATAATATTTTTATTTGTTTTGGGGTGTTATAGTTTAGGTTGCATTCCTTTATAAATGAAATACACTAGAAAGGTGTGGATAAAATATGTTATTGTAAAAATTGAACTTAAAAACTTTATTGGTATCAGTGCACAAATATAACTTTTGAAAACAGGTTTGAAATCATTTTGCCCAGAGATGTAAATGTCAGTGGACAAAAAAATAACGTTAGCACAAGAATAAAAACACTTGTTTTATAATGGTTCTTTCGATATGAGCAATGTTCTATTCTCCTTCAATTGGAGAAAGGTTTCACAAATCTATAACTAATTACAACAAGTATTCTTCCTCTTCCACTTCTATCTTACAACAATATTCTCTCGGCCAATTATGATACTAACACAATCTCACATTGAGATTGTAAAACAACTCAAGTATTCTTTACACACCAAAAAATTATGGGTTTTCTCCAATAGAATTATTTCAAGATTTACAATAAAATCAACTCACAAAGTAAAGATAAGTAATTACAACACAAATATTCTAACTTTGCTAAACAAAGTGTAGAGCTTTTTGTATCAGAGAGTATCGTCCAAATATGAGAGCTTTTTCTGAGAGTCATTGTTCTATTGAATTCTTCAGCACTTTGTTAATATCAAGCATCTTCTTTAACGTTTCAATCTTGTATATATAGGCTTTAATGGAGACGACTATGGTGAGAGTGAGAGCCTTCTAATTTTCTGTTTAGACACAACACATGTCTGCTTGATGTGTCAACTTGTGGTAGGGAGAGAAAGACAAAATTTGATTGTGCCTTGTCCTACCTTAGTATACACACTTGAAATTCAAATAATTAAATATTTGAGAAATAAGAAGGAACAAAAGATAGATGAAAATTTTTGAATAATCATCATGGAATAGAGTGTACATTCACCTTCATGTTTGGATGAAGGAAAACTTAGGATAAATATAAATTGAAGTATAAGTTTTCCTTATTCTGTTGGACAAGATAAAACATAGGACATTGGATGCTAGATTTTCTCAAAAACTTTGCACAAAATTCATTAAGTAAGACATTGGACATGAAGTTTATCTTAAAAAACATTGGATAAATAAACCCAATGTAATAA
Source organism: Glycine latifolia (assembly GCA_013407115.1). Taxonomy (NCBI): domain Eukaryota; kingdom Viridiplantae; phylum Streptophyta; class Magnoliopsida; order Fabales; family Fabaceae; genus Glycine; species Glycine latifolia. Next base: position 10,945,529 of record CM023941.1, read on the forward strand.
AAACCCAAAATAACTTATAAATAACTATAGGTATTCGTTAACAAACTCAGCTAAGTATATTTTCCAACCTAATGGGAAATACATTAATGTAAAAGAAAGTTAAAACATCTCTATTGAATTTTAATTATTGATAATTGTTCTTACCAAAATCTAGAAATGCCACGTACCAAGATGGAGATGGTACAAGTGGATTCCAAACCTTGCACGTCGGACGAAGAGTCGACCTTGTTAAGGAGGGGGACCTGCAAAACAAAGGATGTGCATCCCTTGTACATCCAACTGTTATCTCTCATAAGGGCTTTTGGTAGTGGTCCTAGGATGTTCATCCCCCCACATAGCGAAAGGCCAAGGAGAATTTAGAGTGTGAAGGTTGTCAGAGGGAGTCCGTGGGACGTCCGCAAACTCCTGAAACTTTTTGCACCTTTGAGTGAAGTCGAAGGTGTCGGTCTTGAGTGTCGGCCAGTAGTATCCTGCTCATACTACCTTGGTGGCAAGGAAGTGCCCCCTATATGGAGACCGTAGATCCCTTCATGGAGCTCTCTCAAGACATAGTTCGCTTGTTGATTGTTCAGGCACTTAAGCAGAGGCGCTGTCAACCCTCTTTTGAATAGCTCACCATCAAGGATGACATAATAGTTGGCTTTTCTTTGGGAGCTTAAGTTCTGCTATGAGTGCCTCGTACTCGGCTTGGTTGTTTGAAGCTTTGAAGTTAAGCTGGAGGGCTTGCTCTAGCAAGATGTTTCTAGGTCCTTCAAGAATTATACTTGCTTCGCTTCCTTGCACATTGGACTCTACGTCCACATAGAGGTTCCACCAATCTGGGGTGGATTTTTTTCTTTTCCCACAAACTCCGCTAGGAAGTCCACCATGAATTATGTCTTCATGGGACCCCGAGGTTCGTACTGAAGGTCAAATTTTTGATAGTTTGACTGACCATGTCACCTTCCTGCTTGCCAATTCGGGTTTCCGCAGTACCTGCTTGATAGGATAGGTAGTAGTTTTAACTATCACTTGGTGACTCTAGAAATAAGGCCAAAGGCGTCTAGCTGAAGTGATGAGTGCCAAGGATATCTTTTCTATCATTTGATAGCATTTCTCGGTGTCATATAACATGCGACTGGTGAAATAGATTGGAAGTTGATGTTTCCCTTCTTCTTGAACAAGTGTTGAGCTGACAGCCTCGTCCGCCACTAAGAGATACATAAGCAATGGTGCCTTCGGTCTGAGTCAACTTAAAATAGGCGGTGCAACAATTGTCTTTGTGAATGCCTCAAAGGCTTTCTCGCAAGCTTCATTCCAGAGGAAATGTTCGGTCTTGTTAAGAAACCTGTAGAAAGGCTTCGCCTTTTTGGCAAGTTTTGGGAGGAATCTGGACAGAGTTGCTAGTCTTCCATTCAATTTTTGAACTTCGTTGATGTTGGTTGGGCTATGCATCTGTAGTATGGCTGTACATTTGTCCGAGTTGGCTTCAATTCCATGATCTATGATCATGAAACCGAGGAACTTTCCGCTACCTACCCCGAATGTGCATTTTTCGGGGTTGAGACGCATGTCATACCTTCGTACTTTTTCAAATACTTTTTCTAGGTTCTCTACATGCTGGGCAATATTCTGAGATTTGACGACCATGTCATCAACGTAGACCTCGACATTGCGTCTATTTTTTTTTGAAGACCTGATCCATTAGCCGCTGGTAGGTGGCCCCTGCATTTTTGGTGACTCTGTAACTGTAGTTGGCATCTTCAGTAATGAATGTCATCTTCTCTTCGTCTGTGGTGTGCATCCTTATTTGGTTGTATCCGGAGTATGTGTCCAAGAAACTTAGGATCTGGAACCTTGATGTGCCATTGACCAATCTGTCAATATTGGGCAATGGGTACACATCTTTTGCGCATGCCTTGTTGAGGTCGATGAAGTCAGTGCACATACACCACTTGCCACTGGCCTTTTTGACCATTATGACGTTGGTGAGTCAAGTAGAGTACCTGACCTCTCTGACAAAGTTGGCCTTCAATAATTTGTCGACCACTTCTTTGACTGCCTTGCTTCTTTCTTCTCCCATTGTCCGCTTCTTTTGGGATATCGGTTTAGCCTGTGGGCATATTGCCAGCCTGTGGCATATGATGCTGGGAATGATGCCCGGCATGTTAGACGGTTGCCAGGAGAACATGTTTGCATTTTTGCGAAGCACAACGGCTATGTGTCTGTGCTCATGACCAATGAGGTCTTTGCTAGCTGTGTACACTGCCCAGGTTTGGGTCCAAGCTGTAATTTGATGAGTTCCTCGATTGGCTTTGGTCCTTTGTCGACATTGTCATCGTGTGGACCACATCGAAAGTGTTGTCATGGTGAGTTGTATAGATAATTAGGGTATAAGGGATGGATCCTTTATCTATGCTCATGACCTGGCTGGTACCCTCTGAAGTGGGACGGTATCTGCCCGACTCCCTATTGGAAGGATATGGTGCCACTTTCAAACTCTTTGTGTAGCATTATCTAGCTTGCTTGTGATATTCCTTTACGGTACTATTTCCCCCGTCATGGTAGGGAATTTCATCTTTAAGTGAGGCATGGAGACGATGACTCTAAGCTTGTTCAGCATTTTCCTACCAATCAAAGTAAGGTACGAGGTGTCAGCATTGACAATTAAATACCTGATGGTAAAACTCCTTGAGAGTGAACCCTGACCAAAGGTGATCATAAGGTCCACGTAGCCCTAGGTTTCTACCTTTTTTCCTGCAAAGCCCAGAAGAGGTTCGAGGTGAGGTTGAATCATGTCTGATGAGACTTTCAGCTTTTGAAAAGTCTTCCAGTGTATAATGTCAGTGGAGCTACCCTAATCAATGAGAATGTTCGACACTTTAAAGTTGACAATCATAAGGGAAACCACCATCGAGTCATCCTGGTTAACAGGATTGATCCCCTTCAAATCTGCATCTGTGAATGTAATAAGATGGAGACTTTGTGGTGGGGGAACATCAACACAATTGATATCGATGTCCCGTATAGCATGTAGATGTCTCTTTCGAGATTGGCTAGATGATCCCCCATGAGAGAACCCACCCGTGATGGTGTTGATTACACCTCAGATGTGTTGGGCAGGCTTATTCTCCTATTAACGAAGGGGCTGACGCTCTTGTCTGGGCTATTGTTGCCTCTATCTTCCCCTATCTTTTGCTCCATCTCTTCTTCTGTCGGCATCTCGGTTCCTGTATTGGTCTTCAAGTCGTCCCCTATGTATGTTTCCAGTTGAGGGGTTGTCAGGTCTTTTTACAAACTGTGACAAGTAACCGCCTGGATAAGTTCTTCAATCTTGTCCTTCAAGGCCCAACACTCTTCAGTATTATGGCCATTGCCGCAATGAAATTGGTAGTATTTGTTCAAGTTCACCCTTGGCGTGAGAGACGATGGGGGTGTTGGTAGTTTCACATGTACCTTCGTATTGAAGGCTTCCCCCATGATTGTGGCCCGATCGACCATCAGGTTGAATGTATCTCTCCTACCTGGGTCTTTTCGAGAGAGGATGTTGTTTGTCCAGCTTCTGCTTTTTGTCTGACCTCCGGGGATTGACTTTGGCTATCACCCCATGCTTTTCTCGGTTCTTTCCAATCTGTCTGATTTCATTTCCGGAACTTGGACATTTCCTCCATCTGTATGTAACTTTTAGCCCATTCACTAATTTGTCAATGCTAGAGGGAGGTTACTTGTATAGACTATCCAGGAACTTGCCCGGTCGTAATGCATCATAAAGTGTAATGCTACCACAGGGTTAAGGTTTCTGATCTGAACAACTACTCGTCCAAATCGTCCCATGAACCTTCGGAGAGGTTCATCATCTGCTTGATGTGGAGTGGCTAGTGCAGTGGAAGTTAACCTGTCAAATCGGCTTGTCACATATTATGCATTGAATTTCTTAACAAGGGTGTCGAAACTGTCTATGGACCTTGGGCGTAATCCTCCATACCATGTCAAGGATGCTCTCTTGAGAGATGTAGGAAACACTCGACATAACACAGCGTCACTATTTGTGTACAAGTTTGCTTGAGTGAGGAAGGCATTTAAATGCTCATTCGGATCGGTGTTGTCGTCATACCTTTCTAGATGGAGAGATTTGCACCCAAAAGGAAGGTCGATGTCCATAATACGATCGACAAAAGGGTGTCGTCGTGTTGTCCACCCTTCTGGACGATATACATGTGCTGAGTTGGGACTGCCCTAAGGGTGGACGATCTGTCGGGGTGTGACTCCCCTTGAGTGTGCCCATTCCCTGTGAAAGTCGAATGTTCATCTCCTTAAGGTTGTCTCGTTCTAGTCTCCTGCTTATCATGGTCAGCCTCCAGCCTTCGAATTTCTTCTTCATGTCTTTGCTCCATCTCCACTACGCGGTTTTGGAATTGTTGAATGGTGTCTACGTTAGTCATGGTCATCTGGGGAGGGTTGGATGTCTCAATGGGAGTGTGACGTTGAGACTGAAGCGTACTGACCATTGATGTGAGCGGACGACGAATGTGATATGGAGAATGCAAGACCATAGGGTAAGTCTTACTATGGCCCCGCGGTGGGCGCCAAATGTTCTTACCAAAATCTGGAAATGCCATATACCAAGATGGATATGGTCCAAGTAGATTCCAGACCTTGTACGTCAGATGGAGAATCGACCTTGTTAAGGAGAAGGACTTGCAAAACAAAGGAAATGACTCCGACGCTCAAGTAAGTACATCAATTACGGAAGATAAATGAGTGTATGAGAGTCCAAGGTGGTCTCGGAGTAAGAGAAAGTAGAAGGTTTCGAGAGTGTATCGAATTGAATGAATGAATATATTAAAGGTTTAGAGAGAACATGTATTTATAGCGTGGAGTATGGGCCTTAAGCCTTTGTTTGATAATATAAATAGATAATAACAGATAGTTATATAATTCAAATAGGAGATAATGTGTACCTTGTAGATAAATTGTTACTTGTAAATATGTAACAACTTGTAGATAATTGGAGATATGCTAGAAGATAAAGTGGTTACACTTATTTGAATAAATAAGCGTAACAGATAAGTTGTTGGCCAGGGAGACTCGACTGCTGAGGGTTGACATTCATGCTACTATAGTAGGGCTAATACGGAAGGCGGACATGTGCGCTATTATTGTAGCAGAGTTGACACTGAGAATGGACACGTGTACATTGACCCTACAGTAATGATCATGTGTAATTTTACCATTTTCTACATGCAATACAATAATTAAGGCAGTCTTCCCACAACTAGCTAGTTGAAAACTTGATTAATTCTGGTTGTTTCCAATGATGTGAGTGTATATGGATAACGCTGACAATAAACATTTGTTGGGATCGTCATAAATAATTCCTAATTTATTATTAAATTATTAAAGGGTTCTATCATAAAATTATAAAAATGCGTATTAGTTTATACATATAAATCGGTATATTTTTTAATTAGGCAGTGGGTCCTTCAGTACGCAACGCTGACATTGAGGAAGCTAGTTCTTCTTATTTTCTTATTTGATCAACAACTTCCTTATTCTCCTTACATGTATAAATTAACACTAATCATCCAAAGTTTCATTTGCTCTTACGGAGTACGTGCTATATCTCAAATCATCACTTAAGCAATCTTATGCTTTAGTTAGAGAAGGTAACTATCTCAATTGTATCTATTTTCTTCCTTGGAGATACCATTAACCTTGCTTGGTTGATGACTGTAATAAAATCAAAGTTGAAATGTAGAACTGTACCTGCAATTATCCCCACTTCAAATTGTGATTATGATAGCATTATTATAAGATTTTTGTAGGCTAAAATGGCTTGGTGATGTTTATATTCATGATGTTTTGGATATATAGATGTTGATACTAGTTGGTTTTGGTTTTGCCCTTTGCCCTTCAATTCTTTCTTCCTTTATTTGGTTCTCCTGATCAATTGCTTTGGTTGGTTCCATTCAAGTATAGAAATTTAAAGTTACATTTATGCAAGAATCACTCAGTAAGTGGCTATGATTAATGGATTTTTGTTTAGATCTTTAGCAGATCATAAGTAATTATGAATTGCTATACTATTCATTGCGATAAGAAATGAGTAATTTGTTTACTTCCACCATTTTTATGGTCATTTGTTCAGCAGCTATATCAGATTTATTCGGATCTTAATGTGTAAAATTTTGATGGTCTTTTCATAACATAATATATACTGACAGATCTCTGAGTTTGATGGTTGCTAAATTAGTTGGTTAATCCTGTTCTGCAAATTTTGAGAAGTTTGAATAAAGGTATTATTATTTTTTTAAAAATTAAGGGTCTTTTGGTAGTTATTTTTTGGGGTTAATAGTTGAATAAGTTTGAGCATATATACTAAAAAGAGAGACAACAGAAAGGAAAAGAGAAAGATTTTTTAAAAAAATAATAGTATCAAACCCCTTCAATTTTCAAGATTACTATAAAATTTCTCTACTTTGTTTATTTTCTTGTAAAATTATGTTATATCCTTGAATATCCAAGCTTGCTAGACTAATATATCTGTGTGTGTGACAATATATTTTTTTTTAAATATAATAATTTCTATACGAAAAATATCATAATTATCTGTTTTGTTGTGAGTACACATTTCAAGGTTAACAAATAATCACTGTTATTCAATCATGTGCGTTGACACATTTTTTTACATAAAATATTTTTCTGTGTTAACTTTAATGAGACATTAAGCCCTCAAATCATCTGCTAACAATTAAATAAAAAATATAAGTGTAAAATTATTTAAAAATAATAGTGGATTGAAATTACTTTTCATTATAAAATGTTAAGTTTTATTTTTTTACTCCATGTTTAATTGTATTAGCTTACCTTTTTTTGGGTCAGCAGTATTAGTTGGGAAATGATTCTTGGCCATATATATTTTTTTGGTGTACCTTGAGAGATTCAGAAATATAAGAGATTTATAAATATTCAAATATCACCAGTCTTATTTTTTAAATCATTCTCCAAAGTTACTGGCTCCAATTGGGTCTAACCTTTATTGACATCTCGGTGGGGCATTTTGGGCTTGAAATCATATCAACCCAAGCAATTAAGAGGATTTAGTATTCAAAGACAATGTCCAAGATTGGTGCCTGTCTGTTGGTGCCTTTAGTGAATGAGCTAGCAAAGCAACCCATCACCGAAGTTCCAGAGCGATATCTTCGACCAAATCAAGAGCCTCCTATCATTTCTAATACAACCCCTGTACCACAAATTCCCGTCATTGACCTGAGTATTTTGTTATCTGAAGACATAATGGAGCTAGAAAAGCTAGACCATGCATGCAAGGAATGGGGTTTCTTCCAGGTTTGAATCATTACTCTTGTTTTATTTTAACTTTTACTATTTAAAACTTCTTCCAATGGATTACATAAAAGAGTCCATCTCGGTAAAATGAAGGTCAGATTAAAGTAAATTTTCCTTAAACGGGTCTTTAAAAAATATTGATGTGACATGTTAATAATTGCTTTATACTGATAATGGTGGATGACATGACAGTCAAATAAACATACTAATATGTCATATTAATTAGTAAATTGTTATTATAACGTCAACACAATATTAATATCACATCAGCATAACGTTAGTGTCACTTCAGCATATGTGGCATTGGTCACATGAACAAGTCACTGTAAGATCATTATACAGTGTTACAACAATAATTTCCATTAAAAAATTATTAATAAACTAACAAAGGATCATATTTGTTAAATTTAAAAAACATGAGTGTGCAATTGAATTTTTTTAGAAACCAAAATTACAGTCATAAAATTATGGAGATTAAAAGTAAATTTAAGTCTAATTTATTTTAACAAATTATGTGATATAAAAATTAAAAAAGAAATTGTGCATACTTTTAAACCAAAATTATACTTTTGCATGCAATACTAATTTTACTGCTAATTTGACTTTATATGATGTCGGTATAGGTTTTTCATAGGGTTTAGGTCATCTTATCTAGAGCATAAAAGTGTATTTTGTCATGCTCTTGAGTTGAGGGTGACTTATATAGGATTATATAATTATGAAAAGACCTAATTGCATCTTAGTTCCATAATTTTTGGAGATAGAGATATGATTAAGATATAGTTAAGATATGCTTAAATTATGTCTCGCGGGATTTGGGGGATATAAGATAAGGCGTTAAGGGCGCAGCTACCCACACTCTACACTCTGGGTGGAATCAGTCAGTATTTGTCTGACCATTGGGACAGGCAAGACTCGAACCAATGAAAATCAAAATGTACATAGTTCCCCAGGTTCGAGTACAATATGTTGTACGAAGAGACTTATGTAGAAAGTTCTTAACCATTGGGCTTATCTCAGTGGAGACCGAAGAATACATATGCTTGTTATGTTTGGTGAATGCCATTCAACACATTGATGTATATAAAGTTATTGAAATAGTTTATAAAAAGTAAATAAATTTAATTTTCTTGAATGTTAATAATTTCTACTATGACAATTAATTCCAGTTGATTAATCATGGAGTCAACCTTTCATTGATGGAAAATGTGAAAATTGGTGTTCAAGAGTTCTTTAATCTTCCAATGGAAGAGAAGCAGCAATTTTTGCAAACCCCAGGAAATCCAGAAGGTTTAGGTCAATTCTTTGTTACTTCTGAGGACCAAAAGCTAGAATGGGCAGATATGTTCTTCATTCAAACTCTTCCAATAAATGAAAGGAATCCTCACTTATTTTCTTGTTTTCCCCAATCATTGAGGTTAATTGTTGGCTACTCTCTATTGGTATTTATTTCTTGACTTAAATATGTTTTTAATCTCTTAAATTTAGAATGTATCTTTTATAGTCTTTTAAAGTAAAATTTGCAATTTTTAGTCCTATCTCCTTCGTAAAATTCTTTTTTTAGTCCATTCTAACTGATTTGTTGCAGTTTGAATGTCCAAGAAGATTTTTGAACACATGACAGACTAAAAAAATATTTTACAAATTAAAAACATTAACAAATACAGATTTTAATTTAGAGGACTTAAAAAGACATGTCACTAAATTTGAGGGACTAAACATGAGCCTTTGTTTTCGAGCCGTATAAAATCTATCCCTTTATTATACAACATATTGGGTGATTTTGTAGGACACTCTAATATACATTAATTGTTTCATTTCAGAGATGATTTAGGGAACTTCTCATTAGAAGTGGAAAAACTTTTTGTCACAATCATTGAAAGTATAGCAGGAGCTCTTAAGATTGATCGAAATGAAATGCTAGAGGTGTTTGAAGATATATCTCAAGCAATGAGGTGGAATCAATATCCTCCATGTCCCCAACCAGAAAATGTCATTGGACTAAATCCTCATTCCGATGCTGGTCCCCTTACCATCCTTTTCCAAGTCAATGAAGTGGATGGCCTTCAAATAAAAAAAGATGGAAAATGGATTCCTGTTAATCCCCTCCCTAATAGCTTTGTCGTCAATATTGGAGATATGTTGGAGGTATAGTTGACACAAAATCGTTCCCAAATCTTTATTTTTATATTAGGTTAACTAAGTTTTAAAAATCCTAAAATTTTTTAAATTTGATTTATAGTTTTTGAACAGAAGTTTTATTGGTCGAGACATCTCAACTTTTTTCTTTAAGATTTTTAATTCTTAATTCTTTAACCAGTTAAGATTCCTATACTTTTTTAAAAATGATTTTTTAGTCTCTAAATTAAACAAAAATTGGAACTCCGGTTTTCTTATTTATAAAATGGGGGTTTCAGTAACTAAAAATCGAATTTTTAAAAGGTTTACATGCCTTGATCAGTCAAGCCTTTTATTTGGGAACTAAAAATTAAATTTTGAAAAATTTAAGGGATCAAAAACTTAATTAATCATTTTATATTTAAATGTCTATATCGTTGTGTAAAATATAAATGAATTTGAATATATACTAAACCATAAAGCTTGCTCATTTAACTAACTTATGCGAGCAAATTTTATGTGGTCTAAAATGGATATACCTAGTGGCCAAGATCAAGTGACATGTTAAGATTTCAGTAGACAGAGTTTAAAAATACTTTTATTCTTAAAATAATATATTTTTTCTTTTTTATTTTGTGTTTTGAAAATTGGAAATATACATCGAAATCCACAAAAATACTTTTCAACTTTTATCCAAACATAACCATAGTAACCTTAGTGCCTCTAAGAATTTATTTAGACACCTCATGTCCCAAATAGGATGAGCCGATGAGTATAGTCATGACCGAAAAAAGAATATAACCTGAGTTTTTCTTTAAAGTAAAAATATTTTGTTACCTAAATGGTTTTGCAGATCATAACGAATGGAGTTTATCGGAGCGTTGAACATCAAGCAACAGTTAACTCGGAGAAAGAGAGAATTTCCATTGCTGCATTTCATCGACCTCAAATGAAGAGAGTTATAGGCCCATTACCAAGCCTTATTACTGACGAAAGACCTGCAGTGTTCAAAAGAGTTATTGTTGAAGATTATTACAAGGCATTTACTTCAAGTGAATTAAACGGAAAATCATGCCTTGATTTCGTCAGGATCCAAAATGAGATTGGTAAATGAGAAAAGCTCATGTTTAGGACTTTGCTTGAGATGGAAAAATAAAAATTGTACACTGAAGGCATGCAGCTAGTGAATAATAGTACAATAATGCCGCTAGACGCTAGTGAATATATAGTACAATAATGGTGAATACATATGCCGCTAGGTATAATAAAATCCCTTTCGAAGGCTTTTAAGCTGGTAAAATCTATGGTACATGTTAGGCTTGAAAATTTATATGATGGGATTTGAAATGTGAATTCTGCAAGTAGTAGACTGATATGTGATTCATACGTCTTTCAACTTTTACCAACATATAGTTTCATTACATAATGATTGTGTGCGGTTGACATTGGTTTATTTTTTTAATTATACTTTGATCAATTAATGTTTTTAAAATTGGATTGTTCATTAAATTGGTTAAAATACTAATTTAAGGTTAGATGCTTAAATTGTGATTGAATTGAATCATAGTTTTTTAGTCACCATGACATTAACATAGGAGTGTAATATTTACTAGCTTTAAAGATGATTAATTTTTGTTAAAAAACTTGGTTGATCACTTTTATTAGAGTCTCTTTTTTCAATTACGTTTTTCATCCACAAAACTTAAATTTGATATCTCAATTAAGAGGATTAAGATTAGTTTAACTCAAACCAAAGTTGATTGAATCCTAGTTGAACTTATATTAATAATAACAAGTCCAAATCTAATATATCATAATATTTAGGTTAATTTCAAATTAAATAAATACAAAAATATTCGTTAATAATATCAAGTTTACATTTAGAATAAAAAAATGATAAATTGATCTAATATTGAAAAGAAATTGATATAAAAAATTAATATAAATGGCTAAATTATAAGTTTTATAAGAAAAAATCAATAAACAAAAACAATTATACCAATTTGTAACCATTATTAAATATTTATTTTTATTTAGCTTAAAAATATTTATATTAATTTTTAAAAAACAATAAATAAAAACACTTGATTGTATCAATTTTCTACACCGATTTGTACTTATTTTCACCAGTTTTGGAGTAGTTTGTTTGATTCTTGATTACTTCTTACTAGTTCTCGAATGGTACGATTTTGTAGAGTTAATGAATCGGTTGCCAAACCAATTCTATATTAGATCAATAAATCCAATTGGTTTGGTTTTCAAAACTATGCTTGAGAATGTATGTGTATTTGTCAAACTTCATGAAGCTATCATCCACCTAGAGCAAATGTATGGAGGTATCACGTGCACTATTATCTTAGGTGTCCATTGAACCTAATGCGTAATAAGATGAAGTACATCACCCTTTGTTGCAAACACAAAGTGTGTCCTAAGTCATTGGCATCACACTAGAAAGGAAAGCTTGAGCGGGTTGATCTTAGCATAAGACCTAAAGAAAGCCTGAAGTTTGATAAATGGGTTATAAGAAAGATTGGGACAATGAGCTCGAACGAGTTATGGCACTGTACATAAAAGAAAGGAAGATGAGTAAGCACTTTTTCCTAGAGATGTGGAGATTCACTATGCTAACATGAACCATCCTCTTCAAGGACTAGAGGATAAGTATCATGGTTGCTTCATCCTTAATTAGCAAAAGTTCAAACTTGGTGTGCAAGCAAAAGTGAAGTGTGCTACTTACTATCTCTACAAGGAAAAATAAAAGAAATAGTACAAACCATAGACCTTCTGCACTCACCTTAGACGAAGAGCCCTAAAGAATGATCATTTTAGAAGGCTTTATTTCAAGCCAAATTCACACTATGTGGGAAAGGCTAAACCGGATTTAATATTTTGAGGCTTTGGAGTACTTTTCTGGTTTGACTCTTGAGGAGAAAGCCTTATCAATGGTTTTAAATTGCGGTCAGAGTTGCGATTGTTGTAACGACCTAAAATTTTTCCAGATATTATTAATTTTATTATTATTATTAAGATTAAATTTTTAAGAAGCGTATGTTATTATTAATTCTAAAAACGTATAACTTACAAAAGAGTTGAAACTAGTATATTATATATAACCACAGTCCTTGTTACAAAAGTCATTAAACAAGTACAAGTTTTTCCAAACAAAAGTCTACTTCATTTTTCTTCATTTCCACATCATCACCGACTTAGGTCATCAAGGAGATTGACCACTGTTGCCATCTAAAAAAAATGAAACAAATCTAGTGAGAAATAAAAATTTCTCAGTAGGCAAGGCTAAACCATCAAACACGTTAGTATGTTAGTAAATCATTAATATATTCAAAAAAATCCATAAAATAAATATGCAAACTATATGAATGCATGAAATGAACTATCCTAGGGTGCAAATGGCCTCTACATATCGTACTGTATGTAGCTACATCTCGTACTGGATGTAGACGATGCGATCGTCTTACGCAAACATGCATGAATTTTGCCATATATCTGCACCTGGGCACTACATATCGTACTGTATGTAGTATCAGATTCAGTTTCACAAAATCTCGTACTGGACTTAGAAACATGAATCAACCTATAATCACATCACATCCATCCATAATAAAATCCATAACAAAATACATATCATCTTATGGAAAGATATTTTTATCATAACATCATACGTACCTTAAGTATGGTTAAACCACCATACGTTATTCAAGTAAGATCATTACCAACTTAGGCATGACCTTTGAATATCCTCAAACTACAAAAAATTATGTTAGTAATCTAACTAAGAATCCACAATATAAATAATTTCTAATCCCTTTAATACTTTCACAGGAAAAGATTTAAAACCTAGCATGCATCTTAATCTCCTTTCACCTACCACCTTACTACTTCATCCTCAAATTTAATCACTCAAGCTTTTGAACCATTTAACTACATACCATTCAACCTCTACTTCTAAAAATTAATTAAAAACATTCCCATAGTAAAAATATGAACAAACAGCCCAAAAGTCATCAAATCACTTTCAAAATCATCAAGTGTGACTCCAAATATCACTAATATTTCAACATATAAATCATTACCTATCCTATGGTTTAAATCAACACTTTCACATCATAAAATAACCTTCAAATAACATGAAATTCCAACCTAAACAATAACCATAAATCTGCCTAATTAAGCAAATAGGTTAAACCAAACAAATGCTTAACTAGAGATTGAAGCCTAGCCTACCTCAAGTGAGTTTGAGTCTTGAAAATGGAATGGAATAATGGCTGCCTTCTTTGGGAAATCCTCTAAGAAATGAAGCCTTGATATCCTTTTACTAAACTTATCAAACTCTTCCTAAGGTTGCTTGCCTTACACGTGATTTCTTTAAGGTGGTGGGGTTTCTTTCTTACTTGATTTAAGCTTTAAAGGGAAGGATGAAAGTGAAATGAAGGTGATGTGAGGGAGAGAGCTTTACGTGAAGTATGTAGGGGAAAGTCTTGAAAAATGGCTTGCACTTAAGGTCCCCCCTCCCTTTATATAGTGTTTAGAAAATGATATAATATTCAAGGACATTTTTGCCCTTCCTAACTTAATTACCTTCATTTAGTTCCATCCTAACTTAATTACTTCTCGTTTCTTTAGATTCTAACTAAGTTCATTATGATTCCTTTACTTTATAAGAAAAATCTTCTAAGTTCATCATGTACCTTACAAGTGTCCTAACACTTGTCTTCATCGTAAAGCTTGCCTTTACAAGTGTCCCACTTACTTGGCATGGCCTTTACAATTGTCCCACCACTTGTCCCATTCATGAAGTTTCTCCTATCTTCTCCATGTTTCACGTGAATACTAGAGGAAGGGAGAAAAATCTTTGCTTCATTTCATGTTACCTTGTATCCATATCATTCAAGGCATGACACCTTTCTTCCAAGTGTCCTTTTTCTTGGCATGTTCATGAAACTTCTCTCATTTTCTACCTAATTCACATGATTAACCAAAGCCAAAGGGAAAGGAAGACAAATTTTACTTCCTTTTATACTATTTTATGTACACATGTCATTTTTGATGATGAAGAGAAATCTAATCCCAATATGGCTTCTTACATGGCATTTTCTAGTAGGAAGTCAAGTTTGATTTGAACTCTTATGCCTAAAGATAATATTGAATAATAGCATTCTAGAGTTTTTCAGAAACTGACTTCAATTTCAATAAAAATTTCTCACAAGTAATCTATACAAAGTGCTATTCAGACTTTTCTTACAGGACTATTCTTATCTTAATTCTGATTGGTCCATACTACTTTTGTCAATCAAAATTACTAAACCATTTTATTAAATAAGTCTATTCATCCTACAATTAATAGAAAATCCCATAGATTTTATTTATGATTTTTCCATATTTTTCTCCTGCTTGAATTCTCATGAATAAACTTTCAAAGTCATCACCGTATAAAATTCATAGAAATTCTATTTTGAGGCTTTCTGTCACAAAGTATTTTGATAATCTGCCATTTAAGAGTACTCTATGCTTCCATCAAGTTTTCACAAAATCTCTAAGGGTATCTTGGTATTTTTGGCTTGAAGGGTATTATGGTAATTTTGTCATTCACCCTAAGGGTATAATTGTCATTTCCAAAATCTCTAAGGGTATTTTTGTAATTTTCACTTTAACCAAAAATATCCAAGTATTATCACACTTCCACAATTCAATTATAATTATAAATTCAAGATATAATTTTGAGGATGTTACAATTGTGGTGAGTCAGAAAAACTTTATAGCATGGGTAATTGTGGGAAAATGTGGTTGATCCGGCCACAATATTGCGGTTGCGGTGAGTCAAAATACCTCGATATTGTGATTGCAATAGTGGTTGTGAAACACTTTTTAGAACCATGGCCTTATCTAAATGTTTTCAAGGAAAAACCTATGGAAAATGTTCTTGTATCTCTCATTTGCAAAGCTTAATAGAACCACCAAACAAAACAATCATTTTGTTTAAAGCTTTTATTCCCCCTCTACGTTTTGGTTTTTTTATTTATTTTATCTTACTCTATATTCAGGTTTCTAGCACTACCTCCCAATATCACCATTGATGTTGCTAACCCTGATAAAGACCTTTTTGTGTAAAATGTAGATGATCTGCCTCTTTATGTGTCTTCACTATACTCAAATAAATTGTTACTACTTTGCAACAAACAGTGGAATAGGAAAATTCTCTCCAACAAGCACAACATCTTCCTAACTCTGTGAAAAAGGTCAAGAAGAAGATGAAGCTTGATTGTGACTCTAATTAAGTCTTTGCATTCAACTCCTTTTGAACTTAGACAGAAGAATCTTTTCTCCAAACCAAAAAAAAATGAGTTCTAGTAAATTCTAAAAGAAGGTAAACTTTATTGGACATGTCCCAGGAAGGGGTAGCTATAGACCCCCACAAGTTAGAATTCTATTGAAAAGGAATAACTAAAGCCCATAGTTTGTATTAAGAGTTTCTCAGGCCTAGCTAATACGATAGGGAGTTCATTAAGTTACCTTTCACTAAGTTGACTAGAAATTAAGGGGCAACCCTTTGTGTGGGATGAAAGTTGTGAGAAGAGCTTAAAAAAGCTCAAAATAACGTTAACCTCCTCCTAGATGTTAGTCCTTCTTGATCTTTTAGGGAAATGTAAGATGTATAGTGATGCCACAGAAAGAGGCTTAGGATGTGTCTTGATGTAGGACAAGTGGGTAGTGTAACACCCTGAAATTTCGATAACTTAAAATATATGTGTGATGTATTCCTTGTATAATTTGATTACTTTATTAATTAGGATTAGTTGAAATGTTATTTGAATTATTCATGTGCAATTGCTTGGTGTAGAGGTCAATTTATGAGGAGTTTGTTTGAGATGCGTTGTATTTGAGTGATTCTGAGTTTAACCCAAAACCTGTTTAGTAAAATCATAATTATGGATTGGTTAACCGTTGGATCATCTTCACAATTTAAAGGTAAGTTTCTAACCCATATGTCACGTTTGACTGCTGAGATTGGGGAAATAATATCTGAAGCTTGAGATATTAAATTTTTTTATAGAAGCAGAAGTTTTAAAATGGGTCAACTCGCCTAGGCGAATTTTGGAAGGCATTTTTGCTTGCCTGGGCGAGTCAAGGTGGTTTTAAAAGCATACAACAACCTACAAATCACGAAAATGGTGGTCTTCTTCCCCCAAAACAGCACCCAACCCCCTCCCCCTCCTCCTCCACCACCCACGGCCACCGGTGACCGTCACGAGCTACCATTTCTTGTTGTTGAACCACCGCACGGAGAGGAACACTTTAATCAGAGAGAAATCTTCAAAACTCAACCTGAGGATTCGGTAGAGAACGGGGCCTCCAATCCTCCTTTCTTGGTTTCTTTGAGGTAACCATGGTTTCCTTGTATTATTTTAGTTAGTTTGAAGCCTCTATTAATATCTCTTGCGATTCGGGTATCGTTTTTGGTTGTTTTTATACTTCCTTTGAAAAGCCTTTGAAAATGAGATGTTGTAAAAGTCTCCTTTTTATGAAATTGATGTCATTTCTATGATCCTTGTTTAGCCCCGGTCACATTGGTGTGATCGGAATTTCAAAATGATGTCTTTCAGTGTGAACTCCCAAAACACCTTTTTAGCCTTTTTTTAGATTTGAGTGGGTATCTGACCCCAAATATTAATTTTGACCTTGCCTTTGAAATCTATGCTAAATTATCTTCGATTTGGTATATAGAGCTCTGCATTTGGACCAAAGCACGTGAACTTAAGAAATCTCAAAACGACGTTTCAAGGAGCTAACAAAGGGATATAGTAAGGTAAGGGTAGTTTATTATTTACTTATAGTTTTCGTACCATAGTTGGGAGCCAGGGAGTCCAACTATGAAGATAACTATTTGTCCCTGTTGTGTGCTGATTTTCAAGAAAAATTGTGTTTTTAACTAATGGGATGCGATGAATTTGTTATTAATAGATAAAACTGTCAATGATGTTGTTGTTGTAATTAATTAGATTTTTAGGAAAAGTCTTAATTACAGAGGAGACTCTGTCCAAAATTTTATAATATGTTTTTCTATTTAATTCTTTATTAAATTTTTAAATGGGCATAAAAGTGTGTTTTCTATATTGTAGTCCTCCTCTTTAATTTAGAATCTTCCTAAAATACCAGTCTCGTGGTAATATGGATTGTGGATGAATGAGGTGATATTGATGTCATTGATAATGTTGAAATGAGATGTTATTGATGTGTTGGTGATGATTGAATGAGATAATGATGATGTGTTTGGTGATGTATAAATGATATAATGATGATGTGGTTTATGATGTTTAAATGAGATAATGATGAAATGGATGTTGATGTTGAAATGAGATGAAGTTGATGTTTATGAGGATAATGTTGAAATAAGAAGAATTTAATATATATGATGATGATATCGAGATGAGGTGGTATGTACACTGATACCTATGGGGGGGTGCATGATTGGTCATCCTTGCGGGGAATGATTTGTTCCAGGCCATGATCATGCATTGATGGTGCCCATGGTTGTCATTATGTGATGTGAATATACATGGATATCCATGGGGGTGTATGACTGGTCATTCTTATGGGGAAGGATTTGTTCCTGGCCATGGTCATACATTGATGATGTCCATGTTTCATACTTCATATGCATGGATGAAAATAGAATGAAGGCACATACGTACCTGTGGGTTTCAGTGGGCTGAAAATGCAAGTAGTAAGGGGTCATCAGGTTTGGAATTCCCTAGCGACACTGGCTGATCACCGGGGGGGGAGGGGGAATGACCAGTGCACGACAGGGTGGCCCTGATAGGCGGTGAATCATTTTTCCTATGAGAGGCTATTTCTGGGATATGGTACCACATTGCATGCTGATAGATGAGTCAGGTGCATGCATCATTCTATGCATGATTGTTCAAGTTGTGAAATGCATTGGATGATTGGTTTGTTGAGTGTGTACTGGAATCATGGACTTTTGGTAATGATGGTGGTGGGTTATGTTGTTTCCTTCCCAATTGCAGTTATCTGATGTTTGTTGGTTTTATATAATAAACTCACCCTTGCATTTGTTGTACCGTGTGGTTGATACCTGTGATGATCGCGAACCTTCGTTCGGGTGAGAAGATGAGCAGCATTAGGTGACTCTGGAGGGAGATTCTTTTTGGTTGGAACCGCCGAGCCATCGTGATGACGATGGATTACTTTTTGAAAAAGAGTTGTGTTTTGATAGTCAACTCTTTCTTAGTTGGTCTCTTGATTTCTTTTTGATGGATATGTACATTTCAGGGGTAAATACTTGTAAATACAATTAACTTATATCCTGACATGTTATGGTTTAAGATATACATGTCTGTGTATTTATTTATATATTTATATATAGTATGACAAGTGTAATATCGCGAATAATTTACCACCATTTTCGTAATCAAATTAATGGAGTTTTCATTAAAATTCAAAAATTGCACGATTAGAGTTAGTAATACCGTAGCGATGAGGCGGGTCGTTACAAGTAGTAGCTTATGCTTCCAAATAATTGAAAACTCATAAAGGAACATTACCTTGCGTATGACGTGGAACTACGAACCATTATTTTTGCTTTTAAGTTATGGATAAACCATATCTATGGTGTTAGGTTTGAAGTCTTCAATGACCACAAGTGTTTAAAATACATTTTTAACTAGAAAGAATTCAATGAGATAAAAGAGGTGGATGGCTTTTCTTAAGGACTATAAGAAGAGCTTCTAAGATCTCACAATAAGGTTCACCTCCACCTAAATTTTAGTTTTTCCTTAATCCTTTAAGGAACTTTAAGATGTATAGTGATGTCTTGGGAAGAGGCTTAGGATGTGTCTTGATCCAAGATAAGTAGGTAGTAGCTTATGTCTCTAGAAAATTGAAAATTCATAAGAACAATTACCCTACCTATGACCTGGAACTACCAGTTATCATTTTTGTGAAATAAATGAAACAAACTAGAAAAAGGGTTGAATTGTGTGTAGTGAAATCATAAATCTTTTTCTTAAAAATGGAATCTTTTTCAAAAGCATATATAAATGACATGTTAAGAAACAATTTTAACAAAACAAATTTGTAAGGAGTTACGCATTTAAGGATGCATGCTTTCAAGAGAAAACAAATGAAGCCACAAGAACAAAAGTATAAACACTTGTTTTATATTAGTTCACTCAATCTCATGAACTACTTTTAGGGTTTTATTTCATGTTGGATTCAACTTATAGGCCAAAAGTAACCTAATCATGATGTAGTAACTGAACTATCGTCCAGGTCGTCTCCCAATGGAATAAAGTAGGGATTTCATGTAATTATTTAACTAATAACTAGGTTTTTGTATGTTTTTTTGTGATTGTCACAAAATAAATTGCAATAAAAATTAAATGACAATAAAATAATTAAGTAAAGATAGAAATATTAGACTTGCATGGTGACGTCGATATTGATGAATGAATGTCAAGGTTTGGACTTGGAATTCGCTCGATTCACTGTAATTTCATAACTCTCTACTCATCTCTCTTACTCATCCCCAATTCACAAATCAATTAACATTAATGGTCGAGAATTAGTGATGCTTAACCAAGATAATTTTATCCCTAGAGATAATCTCAATTAAGTATTTGATTCATGTTCAGGTTTCAACAAGGCTCGCCACAGCACAAGTCAATTCCTGAATTCATCTATAAGATGGACAATCAAATAAAAACATTAAGTACAAAAACAAATAAAGAACTCAAGATGAAATATTGAATTGATAAAATCAAAGTGAAACAAGGTTCATCCTTTCCTCTAGTAGGTGGAATAATGCAATGAAACCTAGAGTGTCTAATGCAGTAATGAAGGCGTCTAGTAGGTGAAAGTATAAAATATAATTCTTAGAACTACTCAGAACTTCTACACTGTTACAACGAATGCCTAGCCTCCTATTTATAGAATTGTAGATAGGTTTAAAATGAGATAATCATAAGAAATTACAAGCAAATAATATCTCTAATTAATTCAAGTAATTATCTTCTTCTTCAGCTGATTTATCCTTGAAAAATAACTTGCTCTTGATTTTCCTAGTTTTTTTATCTTTAATTTTTCAATTTCTCATTCCAAACCTTTATGTTGATTTTGGGCCTCTGGATCTCTTTCCAGAATGACATGTTTTTCTTTTGGAAAAACTATCAAAAAATCATTAAAAAATAAATACAACATAAAATTCTACCTAATACAAAGTAAAAACTAAATTTAAAGCTAATTTCATTCAAAACAAGGCCTAAAGTTAACAAAATTACCAAATAAATGTCACAAAATGCATATCAAAATCTGGTAAATTTGACATTTATCATCTACGTCCAATTTTCCTTCAACATTAGAAGGACTTCACTAATTAAAACAAATTACAAAACAAATATTTTTTCCTGTTACTCCTAGTTCACAACAAGTATTTCTAGGCCACCCTTAATCTCACCCTGTGATTGATAAACACCAAAGTATTGGTTAATCACTAAGCCACTCCTGGTTTTCCAAATAACAAGTTTAAATGATTACAAATCAAATAACTCTAAAAGAGAGAATACACATACAATTAATAAAGATATGGTTATAGAATAATTTTGCTAAGCAGAGAATAAAAGACAAAGCACTTAAGGTTTAATTATACAATAGTCAAAGATGTATAAGAGGAAGAATGACATCACTTGAAGAATATCAGAATGCAAGAGATGTTTTCTGTTGAACTTCTAATAAACCAGTTTTTGACCTTGTTTATACATGTGTTTTTTAGCCATAATCATGCATCTTTGGTATATTTCATTGGAAAAACTCACATTTGGGTGCTAGATTGTGCAATACAGGTACTCAAAAGGTAAAGAGTGGAAAAAAGAGTTAGAAATTGGATATTTTGGCTGAAATGGATATTTCAGCACTGTAACACCCCGTATGCATTCGGCGTATTAACAATTGCTTAATCAGATTAGCGCAGTAATTAATTTAAAATCAGTTAAAACCAACGAAAGCGTTTCCAAAACCATATTTCTTGATTCATCATGTATGGTAAATATCCACAATTACATATACGAATGCCGAGACACCACAACAAGCCCCCACGATCCAGATAACATAAAGGACGACATATAAAACAATAATATCCATACAAATATAACAGGAGAATCATAAGCCACATGTATCTATATATACATCAAAACATTCACTGTGGCTATACAAGGTATACAGCGTCTGTACATCACAATCCATACAGGATTCAAAATACATGTAAATGCACATCTTCCCTCGCAGGGGTACAAAATATATCATAAACATAAACAGTGAGCCACAATGCTCTCAAAATACTATCCAAGCAGTTGTACAGTGTCTGTCCCTACTAGGGCTTCCCGCCCTGGGACCCATCATCTCTGCCAGATGCATCACCTGCAAAATATAATCCCCACACACGGGGTGAGATACAATCTCAGTAAGCTCAGGGTTCTTGGAGGCTTCTCCTCCCCCTGGCTTACTTCCATGATAACATAACATCAAAGGCATCACAACACCAGGCCTCCTGGCCCTCACAACAACACATAGACATTCTCTAGCTCTAATGTGTATCTGTGGTACTACGCCCGCTAAAGATGCATCATCATCAACATCGGGACTCTCAGTCCCCAGTGTGAGACACTCGTGCCATCCCATCGGGAGCTACCCCTTTACACATGGATGCACGTATATAACACCTCCGAGAATAGGCTTCAATCGTGACGGGACCACCTATCTCTGGTCTTAAGGGATCATACACCCTTTACGTGAGCAAACCGACTAGGAGTTGCGCTCTACTCCTACGCAGCAAGCCAGAAAATCTATCTGAAATGCAACCATACACAAGGCACAGAAACAAGCATACATATTATCATGAGGAAAGCTGTAACATCCAATTCAATGCATATGAATCATGTATGCAACCATCACTGCCTCAGAGTATGGTGGAACTCAGGCAATGGGAAACATTCCCAAGAACAAAGAACTTACCTGGCAAACCAGTGCTCTACTGTTCAATCCCTGAACTGTGGTCTCCGCCACTGACACCCTCTGTGTCACGCCCTATACAAAGGCACACAAGTAATCAACAACGGTTCTCAACCATTAGAATGAAAAGAAACGTTATTCTCTTTCATTATAACCCATTATTACACTATTTTCAAGTTATAAGGACTAGTCACCTAACTGGTGACTTACAGACCCCCAGAAGGATCTATCTCGGCCTAATCAAGGCACTAGAGTCTCCCTAAGACTTTGGATAAGCCAATTCAAAGAGTTCAATACTCTAACCAAACTAATCTCAATGATTATCAATAAGGCTAAAACGATTACTTCAACACATTTTCACTGTTTATATAGCCTCCTAAACGCATTTTGTAAAAGCACCAAGGCTCATGCACATCATAATATCATCAATTTAACCAACATTCTTCCTACACATACATTCTTTAGAGCCAAATTCCAAAGTCCATAAAAATCATATTTCAAGGCTAAACCTTCATCACAACAACCTCCTAAGCATACTTTTCCAAAGGACCCAAGCCTAATTTCAGCTCTAACACAAATGGGTCACTATTCATCTCAAGAACAAATCCTCAATTAATCGATAAAACTTGCATTTCTTACCTCTAAAACGTCAAGGAAGGCTAGAGGACAACTTCTCCAAGCTTGGGTGTCCTTGAAACGCCTTTTTTCTCCTCCAAAACCAAACTTTGTGAAGTTCCCTAGAGAAAATGATCTCTCCGTTTGATGGTTTTCAAGGAAAATAGAGGTTGGAATCTAGCTCATTGGATGATTTCCTTCAACTTTCATGTTGGGTGCTAAAGGTTTTGGTCAAAGAATGAGTGGGTATGAACCTTTCAAAGCTCATCAATGGCAGAAACGTACAAGGAGGAAGAAGGTGAAGCTTTGGGCCCTAATTTTGTGAGAATTGGCCTTTTATAGTGGTCCTGCGGGTGTCCCCGCACTGATCGCGCCAATTCCACGCTATCCGTGCCAGATTCCAGTGGAAAATGGCTTATTGGAGCATTTCTAGCGCTAATGGCGCCACTATAACACTGATCGCGCCAGATTCAAGAGAAAAATGGCCTTCTGGTGCATTCTCACGCTAACGGTGTCAATCTCACGCTAACGGAGCCAGTAACTGGCCGTCGCTAATGCCGTCACTAATTCCGTTGCTAACGCTTTTTGTGACAGAATATTGTAAATTTAAAACAAAATAGTGGGTTTTAAAACAAAAACTCCATATTTTTCCTTTGAAGTGCAATTTTGGGTTTTCCAAGGGAGAAGAGCATCGTGAAAGCATTTGTGGGCTATGAAGGAGGGTCGAGACCACAACTGGGGTTGTTTCCTCTAAAGATTTCTTCCTTTTTTGTATTTTCATGTCTTTTTTATGGTTTCTAGCTTTATCACGACAATGAGCGGCTAATCCATTTTGGTCTATGATTATGGTCTACGATTATGGTTTCTAGCTTTATTTTATATTTGGGTTTGATCAACCTAAAACCTAATTAATTGCATAGCAATGATCATTTGTGTGTGATTAGTTAACCTAGAAAGACACTGGTTCGGTAATTTCCAGTGGATTAATGTGATTGAAAATCATCTATATGATTTAAGAATTTATCCCTTGACCTAAATTAATATTTCTATGATCAATTGAATACTGATCAAGTGAAAGTTCAAAAACCGCAGCACCTTGGTCCAACCGCAGTGTGCTCACATGAAGGTAAAAAACAAATTTCAATGCGAAACATAGACCATCTATGCACCTCATGTATGTGTGCTTAGGAATTACTCATTGAAACACGTTCGGGTTTTAGAAATACCTTTATCACTTGAAGGCTCAAAGAAGATGATATAACACACCGAATTTCAGGTGACATAAGTTGGATGTTTCTTTTGTGTGATATGGTGATTAATTATATGTTTTATTGTGTGTTTTACTTGATAATTGTTGTTTTGAGTGCCCTTGCCTTGGTATACGTGTTAGTGGATGTTAGCTGTCCTTGTTGACTTGCGGTTGCTATGTTTGCACGAAAGGCAAACCTGTTCTGTCAGCTAGGTACTTGAGCACAGGAGTGTGTAGTGGAATCGTGTTTTTCTCCTATTCTTCTCCTTTGCGCTTTCTTTCTTTCTCTCTCTAAGCTTACCCACACCCAGAAACCTTTCTTCCTCAACCCTTCTATGTCACCTTCAACTTGAAGACCACCGTAGCTGCCACAAAATCCCGATGTCAAGAAGGACCTCGTGGCCAGAATGGAAGCTTAGGACATCACGTCGTGAAGTTGTGGAGCGAACCCCTGGTTAGGTAAGGGGAGTTTATCGTGTTTAATAACAGCTTTAGATACCATGGTTGGGGCCAGGGAATCCGACCGTGATGATAACTGCATGTCACTAACTGCATGTCACTAGTTCATGATATGCTTTATGTCTACAGGTTGGTGTTTTGTGTTGATGTTCTGGGATGAAGAGTCGATGGTGTTCTTGTGGGGGAGTAGGTGTTATAAGAACTCCCTGTGCATGTGTGAGAAGTTGGCATTTTGATGCTGAGAAAGTCCAAGACACTTTGTCAAAGTGTTAGTGGAGGCGTTGGGTACAGGGATGGGTATGCCGAGTTGAGCGGATTATGTAGCATGTATGTGTGCATGCTTGATGTGACTTAGTCCTCGTTGGAGGACGTTGATATACCGGGTTCCTTACCCGGGGTGATACCTTAGAGCTGTTGAGCTTAAGTTTGCCTTGAGAGAGAGAGCTATCGGGTTCCCTAACTCGGATGAACTCGTATCTTCTAGAGAGGAGAACCATCAGGTTCCTTAACTCGGATGAGTTCATGCCTTCTCGGGAAGAGAGCCATCGGGTTCCCTAACTTGGATGAACTTGTGCTTCCTCGGGAAAAGAGCCATCAGGTCCTCTACTCGGTTGAGCTTGTGTCCTTTCTTCTAGAACGACCGGGTTCCCTATCCGTGGTCGTCTCTTTAAAATTACTATGTCCAAGCCTTTCCTTTGTGAACTACCGGGTTTCCTTACCCAGATAACCTTGTGTAGGCTGGAGATATTAATAAAAACCTGAGTCTTGCATCTGCTATCTGTTATAATTGATTACAGTGCTTATGTAATCGATTGAATACTGCAAAGTCCGTCCTTTGGTATTTTATTGAAACCCAAAGAACCCTTGACCGCCTTTGACCGACTTCAACCGACCTCTTTCGACCTCACTCACTCTCGTCCACCTGTCTTCCATTGTCTGACCTTGACCGATCTTGTCTGCCCTCGTCCGACCTTGTTCGGATTCTTATCTCATGTTGTTATAGCTAGGTGCCAACCCGGACACCTAATACTTTACACTAGCTCACTTGTTTGGGGTGTTTGTGAATGACCTGTAAGAGATGTATGTGTCTATATGGATAATAGTTGAGATCAGCCTATATGATGGCTTGAGATAATCATATGTGCATTGATACCATGGGGGGTGTATGGCAGTATCCTAATCAAGACGAGTTATTCCCAGGTCGGGCCATGCATTGATGGTGACCATGGTTATCTGAATGCGGGTGGATATACATAGATAACCACAGGGGTGTATGGTAGTATCCTAGCCAGGACAAGTTGTTCTCGGGGTGGGCTATACATTGATGAAGCTGTGGCGATATGCTATGTATAGACACGTGAGGTGCCGAGACCGGGTGGTGAAGCTTGCAAGGACCACGGTCAGTGCATCGATGAGCCCGTGTTGGGGCGGCCCTCATTTGGGGTGGTACGTATGTACATGGGGGTGTATGGTAGTATCCTAGCCAAGACGAGTTGATCCCGGGCTGGGCCATGCATTGATGTAGCCCATGTGACATACTGCATTTTGCACGACGGAAATAGGATAATGGCTGTAAGCTACCGAGGTACTGGGGGGCCACGTCTGTTAGGAACTCATTTTGACACCCGGATGCTGATCACTACCGGGAGGGAGCGGCCTGTGCATGACAGAGTGACCCTGATAAGCTACTGCATCATTTGTATGTCGAGATGGACTATTTCCGTGATGGTACCACATTGCATGATGAGAGTTGAGTTAGGATCATGCATCATGCTAGACATTATAAGATGACTTATGGAATGTTTGTGAACGCCCGTCCATGTTAGTGCTTGATACATGCTTGGATATTTGTAATGATATGGTGATGACCGGATTATTTTTCCCTAACTGATGTTATGTATTGTTGTTGTTTAATATGATGAACTCACCCTTACTTTGTGTACCTTGTGGTTTGGTACCTGTGATGATAGCGAACTGGGTTCGTGTGACCAGACGGGCCGCAATAGGTACTTTGGGAGATGACCATCTTTAATTGGAGCCGTCGGGTGGTCAGGATGTCGATGGACTAGATCCCGGGCAGGAGTTGTATTTTGCTAGATGCACCCTTGTTTTAATTTATACACCACAGTGTTTTGCTAATTACACCCCCATCGTTTAAACTTCTTATTACCTTTTTGTAAAACATATAATACAATTTGGACATGGTATTTGTGCCTACAATTAAGCTATGTTTTGTATATATTCATATACATATATATTTTAGATGTCTTATGTGTGCCTTTAATTACGTGTACATTCTATGATGATGATCTTCATGTGCTCGCAAAAAAATTTACTATGTTTTTATAATCAAACTAAGGGAGTTTTGTTTAAAAACCTATTTAATAGCGTGATTAAGAGTTAGTGATACAGTAGCGACATGGCGGGTCGTTACAGATGACACCCTCCAATGGTGATCCACACGGTTATCTCCTTCTTGCAAGTGAGAACTTCTTCTCCTTGATTCCTCCTTCTCCTTGGTGGCTTGCTAGGTGCATGCAAGGTGTGAGGCTTTCAAGTATTTGGTTTCTTTTCTCAAGACTATAATGGTGCCTTAAGGTCAGGTGAATGTGCAACAAAAGAAGAGAGAAGATGAGGGAAAGGAAAGGCTAGAACTTGGTTTAGAACCAAGAGAGGAGGGGGGCAAAATTTTCTAATGCTTAATCCTCCCCATATAGGCGCCTATTTAAGGTGAGATGAGGTTGTTGCATTGCATTATCCTCTCACTCCAAATCAACCCCAGTTTGTTGGGAATTTCGAAATCCAAGATGTTACTAGAACATCCTTGAGTTTGTTCCACTCTTGCAAGACTTGAATTCAAAATTCAAGTGAATGGATCTTATCCATTTGTTGCAGAAAATTTGAAAAACAATCTATCAAGATCCTCTCATTAAAACCTCCTCCTTCTCTCTCTCATCCCTCCAAAGTTTGTTGCAACAATAACTTATTTGAATTCAGAATTCAAATGACAATGTTGTTGAGAGAATCTTCATCCAATATTTATTGGATAATTCATCTAGATAATATGAATTTTCCTCAATAACCTAACCTCATAGAATTTAAAATTCAAATTCAAATTTGAAATCTGAAATTTAAACTCAAATATATATTCAATCTTATCCCAGTTCTTAGTTTGAATTTGAATTCAAATTCAAAAATCAAAATTTCAAATTTCAAATTTTCCCAAAACTTATTTTGGTCAAGTCAACTCCTTGACTTACTAGGATTCAAGGCCCAAGGCCCATCGGGCCTGTCAACACATTTGGGCCCATTAGTGGAGACACTAATTTCACCATTAATGCTCCAAATAGGGCGCATGATTCAAATGGGCTTGAAGTCCAACTCTAACCCAATTTAACTCATAGTCTTGATAAAGCCCAATAACTAATTATTGGCCCAAACTCGCTATAACTTGCAACAAAGAATAACCTTTGTGTGTGACCCATTAGGCCCAATTAGTCACTGACATAAACAAACTTGGACCAATTAAACTCTTTTAACGGGTCCAATTCATTTAATGACAACATAAGACACTAGCAATGCTCTGCGACCCTAGAACTAATTGAGTTGATCAAGTGATCTACCTTTCTAATTTGGATACCATGTCTCCATCATCCCTCACATCGTCATTCACATTTAGTCGAGAGCAAGGATAAAGTATTATCTCTCTTTATTGACTAAATATAGCTTTTCATAGGAACTAGGAATCTTCTTATATTAACTCTAAGAAAGATCATGACTCCTCATGATCTCTTACTATGCATAGATTCCCAAGTCAACTAGAAGTCATCCAAGCCTTACCGGTCTTGTGAACGACTAATCCCTCGTAAGGGATTGTGAGTCCTTTTGGCATGTCCATCTATAGTCATGTATTCAGGTTATACCCAAAAGTACACTGTTCTCCCCATTTTCAGGTGGATAGAGTCGTACAATCAAAGTATAACCCTAGGACATAGTTTTCGATGACATCCTCAAGTCTAGGACGATCCGCAATTCCAAACGATGAGAGACTTTACAAATCCAATGATATTTTAAAGAATCCTTGTGGAGTCTCTTGGCGGGTGAGTTTAGTGTCATCTGTTCCTGAACAAATCCACCCACGACATCCATTAAGGCATCACCATGCCCGTATTCCATGAGGTCCCCACCTTGTATCTCTATACAAGTAGAAGATGTTGTACTAGTCTTATTGAGATCATCAATGCCCTTTCTTGATGATTCAAGGCTAGGAACAAGCTTTAGGCAATAGACATATAATGTCCTCAAATTCTCATGATCATGATCCCTATTATAGATCCTCGAGTGTACACTTGTTCTATTCCTAGGGCCTTTATCTTTAAACGCATAGGTGAGACATAAATATGATAAAGATAAAGTTTGCTCTTATTAATCATGAAATAATAGTACAAGGTGTACAACTTATAAATCAGATTGTCTCTAGGACACCTATGTACTAACAAAAAGGATATGCGTGAATTCATAATCCTAGGCATTTCATTATAACTATTTTTCTTGTAACATCCTCAATTTTTTTTATCTTGAGTTTGTATTCATGTTTGAATTATTTATGGATATGTGATGGTAGTTTGTTACAAGAAGGATATGATAGAAGCCAACGAATCCAAGTGGCAAGTTTAGAAGTACTTAGACTAGATTTAGTTATGATTAATGAATTTAAGAAAAGAAACCAATCCTTGTCATGTCGGATATTGGTTAAAGGCTTAAGACTTTAAATGACATATAAGTAGCTATCATATTAATTGAAAAACACGTGAAGTACAAGAAGTATAAATCAAAAGAGACAAACTTTAAATGAAACATGCTTGTGTACGTGAATTTTTCAGCAAAACCAATTGAAAGTGGAAGTGCAAACCATGTGTGTGTACGTAAATGACCACCATAAATGAAGAGAATCTTTGCTTTATTAAGTGATAAGTTGCATTTAATGAATGAAGACAAAAATATTAGATATTATATTTAGGCCATGATTACTTAGTTACATTAGAACTAAACTAAATACTAACTAAGTTCCATGCCTTACCTAGGAGATTTATCAAAGGCTACAATGAACATACAACATCAAAATGAAGCTGCATCAAAATGATGAAGAATTTGACTCCAAAAAATAAACATTAGAATGGAGTTCAAAATGGCTTATGTCGCAACGTGGCTGGTCACGATGGGACGACGATAAAAAAAATAATAAAGAAAGAGTTATCCTAATAAAGAAAACTTAGGGGATTCGCCACTAACGTTTATTTAAGGGAAACATTGAAAAAAAATCAAAAGATAAGGAATGATCTACTTTTTGAGATAAAGGATTCGGGAGTCGTTTACGCACGGAGAAGGTGTTAGCACCCCACGCGTCTATCATGAAGACGACAACATTTAATCGAGTGTGCTAAAAATAAAGTGACTTTTAAATTATTTATTTTCCCTTAAGAACATGAATAATGTTTGTTTAATTTATTCAGAAAAAGAAAGCAACTTTTTGTTTTTTTTTTAGAAAATAGAGGATTTTATATTTTTTTAGTTTTTTAGGTCAACAAGGGGTTTTCCCTCGCTCCTATGTATCCTCAAGTGCAATGAGGAAATTAGACTTGCATAGTTCTTTGAATAGAAAACAACTTGTGTGTTGGGTTGATTTTATGTTTTTTTTAAGATTTGTTTTAATTGCATGAAAAAAGAGTCGTTAAGGCATTGGACCTTGAAGCGATCTCGAGTAATGTGTAATTTTTGTGGAGAAAAAGAAGAATTGAGTGATCATTTATTTGAATATTTTTAGCTTTTGATAGAAAAGATTTTGGATTTATGGTCAATTCTGTGAAGTAAAGCAATTTAGAGACCCAGCATGACATTCACAAAATTTATCCATATGTTATTAAAACACCACCAAGCAAATCGGAGACCCAGCATGGAGTGCATATGTAAAGGATGGAGGTCTGACTAGAATTATTCATTTAATTCAAATTTAACAAGAAAAAATGGGCCAAGCCCAAAAAAACAAAGTTGTGTACATGTAAAAGATAGTGCAACGACCCTGTATGCATCCGATTCATTAACATTATAATATGGTCTTAAGTGCAGCAATTACTTAACATAAGTAAACATGGAAGCGTTAAAATAAAACAAGACGTCAGCTTACGTCATACAATACATCCAAAACATTACGTATGGAATTTGATATACATCCCGGTGCCCGAGTCTTGTTCCAAAAAGGTACATTATACAAAATAAACCCATATCGGGCTGCAAATACATAATAAAAAAAATTGAGTCGACAGACTCGCAAAAGACCACCTCTATGAACCCGACCTCAGCTCCTTATCCGGGATCCTCAATCACAAACCAACCCTTACTCGGGTCTCTTACCCTGGACCTCGTCCTCCACTCTTTGGCTATCACCTGCAATAAAATATAATCCCCAACCGGGGTGAGATACAATCTTAGTAAACTCAAGGTGAGATACAATCCCCCTGGTTCACTTTCACAGTACATAACATCTATATTGGCATTACACATAACATAACCAACCCGGCCATTTAATAAAAACAGCAGTATAACCATCTCATCCTTTTAAGAAAATAAAATCATAACCATCCCGGCTTTCATAAACATCACATGTATATAATCACACCCACGTGCCATTCCAGCACAGATATACAAGTTCACCAGTGCACATCTTATGCACAAATGTATATCACCCGTGCACTTCTCATGCACCCGTGCACATCTCATGCACTCGGACGTATATGAATTGACAAGAAGCTCATCCTAAATGAGTCTTACACTCTCATATATGGCCCGCTTCCCTAGCCAGAGGGCTTCCTCAACCATCATACAAACATTTCACTACAAATCATTTACATGTATGTTTCAATCAAAAAGCAGTAACACACAAATTAAATACATGCATTGCATCATACATAACCATAACTCCCCAGGAGTATGGTGGAACCCAATCAAGGGATACAAGCTCCCCAAGAATAGAGAGCTTACCTTCTCTGATTCCAGCATCAGCTATCGCAGTCTCGTGTTTCCGACCACAAATATCTTCTTTATCAAGCCCTACATCAGGTAAGAAAGATATCAAGAACGGTTCTCAACCGTCTCATGAAAAGAACCCAGTTCTTTTCCAGATCCCAACCATAACAACCAACCAGTGACTTGTAAACCCCACAAAAATCTATTCAGGCATAACAAAATACCCACAACCCAGAAAAGTCCACTCTCAAAGTTGAACCTTCATCACAATAACCTCCTAAGCATACTTTTCCAAAGAAATATCACCCAAAACCAACCCTAACTCATATGGGTTATTTTTCCTCTCAACCCCAAACTTAAAGGAAACGGTAAAATTTACGCGTCTTACTTTAAAATGTCAAGGGAGGATTGTGGACAACTTCTAAAAGCCTGGATGTATTTATAGTGTCTTCTAAGTCATAAAGGTTGAAACTTTAACTTCCTTAGGAGAAATGATCTCCTCGACTGATGATTCTTTCAAAGAATAAAGGGTGGGAACTAATTCGTATGGTGATTTTCTTCAATCCTTAAGTTGGATGTGAAGGTGTTTAGGTCAAGGAATGGTTATCTAGGAAGCTTTTTCTCACTTTAACAATGGAGGAAATATGGAATAAGAGAGAGAAAGTGTTTCAGCAAAGGCGGTGGAAATGAGATTACTACTGAAATATCTCACTCATGCATATCTTATATATCTTGTAAACTAACACACGTCGTAAAATAATAAAAGTCTTCCCGCGTCAAAACAACCAGTAGGGAGTCAACACGTGGCACTTGTATAAAGTGAAAAAGTAGGGTCGACCAGTGTAAAAAGACTAAGTTTGGGTTAAACAACAAGTACTGACTGTTTTAATCGCTTACAAATACTTATGTAATTGATTGCATAAAAATCCATCCTTGGTAGTATAATACGTCCAAAGTTCCCTCCTCCTCCGACCTCTTCCGACCTCATCCGAGTTCCTACCTTGGTACTCCACAAGTCCAAGGTTCCTCCCAACCGCTTCCAGGATCACTAATCTGGTAACTCTATCAAAAATGGGTTACTAGCTCTTCCGGTCTCTCTACCCGGTAGCTCTTACAAGTCAACCACATACGAGTTCTTCCAAGCTCACCCGAGCTCAACCGAGATGACTACCTGGTTGCTCATCCGAGATCACACGAGCTTATCCGAGATCACAACTCGGACCTCAAAGAAAAGGAAGACACGAGCTCTACCGAGACCGTAACCTGGTCCCTCAAGAAGAAGGAACATACGAGCTCTGGCAAGATAGTTACCTGGTCGCTCTTCCCTTCCTTGTCTGAGTTCCTTCTATACAACACGATCCCGGATTTGAAAAGGTGCTATCTACACCCCTCCCATATCCGAGTTCCAAAATACACCCCCTAAGAAACACCCGGTCATACGAACCCGGATAAAACACAAGGTTATTATAGATAGGGGTGTGACTAGTAGTATTTATTTAATTGGCCAAGCCAAAAATAAGTTGTGTTTGTATAAAATATGGAGGTGTGACTAGCAGTATTTAATTAAATTGAACAAAAAGAGCCCGACCCAAAAATAGATAAGGCGGTGTATGTATAAAAGATGAAGTTGTGACTAACAGTATTTATTTAATTAGAACTTAACAAGAAAATGGGTCAAGCCCCAAAAATAAAAATAATGGGGTTGTATATGTAAAAGCAAGATGTAAATAGTTTTTTTTAGACAAAACAACAAGAAAAAAAGAGAAGAGATGGAAGGAAGGGTTAAGGAGAGAAAAGAAGAGAAGAGGGAGAGGAGAAGGAAGGAATGAAAGGATACCTAGAGACCTCTCTTCTTTCTTTGTCTGTAGTGCTAAATAACGCGACGTTGTTGACTCTTTCTGCCTCCTTGGGATCTGTACCTCTTTAGTTCTTTCTTTTGTGTCCTTTTTTTGTATCTAGATCTCCCCCTTTTATATTGTCCATTCGCCTTTTGCTCTCTATATTTTTTTCCCTTTTTATTATTATTTTTTAGTTTTATCATTGTTCTTACTTTTCCTTTTTTTTCTATTTTATCATCTTCCTTTTCTTTTTTCCTTTTTCTATTATCTTCCTTTACTTTTTTTATGTTTTCTTTCCTTTTTCTGTTTTAATATTTTTATTCCCCTCTTTTTTTTATTCTTTCCATTTCATCATTTTCCTTTCCATTTTTTTTGTTTTCATTTTTTTAAAGATAATTTTTTCTTTCGTTTTTGTTTTTAAAAATTATTTTTTTTAAAAATATGTCTTTTCCCCTTTTGTTTTTAGGACCCAGACAGAATTAGAGTCTGACAGCTGCCCCTCTTTACTTATCTTTTATTGAAAATAAAAGATAAGTAAAGACGATGACGCTAATTCTATTCAGACGATCCTTTGAAAGATCACAACATGAGAACAAAAACCTTCAGAAAAAAAAGGATATGGTCTATCAACAAAACAAAGAACGTTCAACGTGGCAACAAATGGAAACAAGTCCTTTGAAACATATATAGCAAAGGACGTCGAGTCCTATGAACCATAAAAGCTGAGGATGTTGAGTCCTATGAAACATAAAGAGCAAAGGACATTGAGTCTTATGAAACAAAAAAGCTGAGGACATTGAGTCCTATGAAACATAAAGAGCAAAGGACGTTGAGTCCTATGAAACATAAAAGCTGAGGATGTTGAGTCCTATGAAACTAAAAGGCAGAGGACGTTGAGTCCTATGAAACATAGAAGCTGAGGACTTTGAGTCCTATGAAACATAAAGCAGAAGATGTTGAGAGTCATATGAAACTAAAAAGAAGAGGATATTAAGTCCTATGAAACATAAAGCTGAGGATGTTGAGTCCTATGAAACTTACCAACAGGTACTAGTACTCAGAGGCTTAAACCTATAAGAAAGCGAGATGTTGACCCCCTAAAAGGGATACTTATCCCAAACTGGATCTCAAGAAAATGACAATTAAAGAGAAGACTATGCACTTAAAGCCTGATATGAAGCATGTGAGTTTGGAATGCATTATGATGAATGAAAAGAGACATACAGGCTTTGCCCTGAAGCATAGTAAATGTGGGCTTTTGTACCCAGAAATGCAATGCAACGGTTTGAGTCATGAAAATGAGATATGTCAACTTTCAACATTCTGGGACGAGAAAAGCCTTAAATTGTGCAATGCTCATAACATACTTTGTCTCTTGTTACACTTTTCTCGTCTTTATTTTTGGAAAACACATATTGACTGTTTATTTTTAAAAGATGTGATGATTTATGCAACCTCATCCTGGCTTTTGTAGATCTCTTCGGAGACTCCCTCAAAGTGTATGTTTTGTTTGACTTAATTGCTTGGCAATTTTGGAAGATGGCAGTGAAGCCATTTGACGTTTAACCAATCAACTAAAATATTGATTCCAGGGTTTGTCCCTTTATTTTTAAACTTCGATTGCTCTGCACAACAAGGAAATATAAGACTTTGGGATCGACCACGTGAACCATTTAAGATCATACAGCGATGCCATAAGTCTATCAATCCCAATGAAGCTTGATGATATAGGGTGATCCCGAAAGGACTTATGCAACAACGACTACCCTTGGATTCAAAAGGAAACCTAGGGACTCTGTGTGAGCGACTGACATTGAATAGACCCCACTATCATAATTGCCTTTGAGCGTTTTCTGTAACACCCCAAAATTTTGGAATCATAGTCAATTACTAGGGAAAAATGTTGATCAGAGGCAGTATAAAAGATTCAGGGAAAATGACGAAAATACCCCTGGACATTTGGAAATGACCAAAATACCCTTAGGTAGTTTAGCAAAACATTTTAAGGAGAAGATCTTATAAAGATCCTTGGATGTTCTGGAAATGATCAAGAATACCCTTAGGGTAACAATTATAGAGATATCTTGAACATTTTTGGAAATGACGATTATACCCATAGTGTGAGTAGTGAAATTACCAAAATACCCTTATGTCAAAAAAAAAAGATCAGATGGCTTTAGAAATTTGTGGGAACCTGAGTATTGGATAAAATACTTTTAGACAACAAATTATCAACATGGTTGGTGGAATAGAACCATAAACTATAATTTCTAGGAATTTTGGTAGATATTTTGAAAAGAGCTTAATATAGACTACCTCAAATATCAGAAAACCTCAGGAAAATAACAGATACAATCTATGGAGTTTTCTATTAATTATAAGAGGAATAGATTCTTTAATAAAGAAGTTTAGATATTTTACTAATTAAAAACAAAATGAACCAATGAAAAAATAGATAAAAATAAGCTATGTGACATTTTTAAGAATGTTGTCACACTTAAGCTAGTTCCAAAAGATTTCTAGGCTTTTTACTCCTATCAAACCAATAAGGATTAAGCTTCCATAAATTATAGAAGCAATGTTATTTAATTTCAAGATATAAATTAATTCCAACAAAGCATTAAAATCTCTAAAATCTTAGCCATTCAAGCCATTATGTGAAATTTGTAAAATTGCAACATATTTGCTCCAAAAATCCAATATGGCCGCGGAGTTACAAGAAGAAGGAAGAAAGCTTTAGAAAGCTCAAGAAACAAGACACTTGTATGGTTAATAAGCCATGTAACATGCCATTGGACCATTTGGAAAGCTAGGTTATAAATGCTTAAGAGATATTTGAAGCAAATTTTATTTTGTCTCCTTTGAAAGACCACGTGGATATTTATAGACATTATTTCAAAGATCCCAATGGTCAAGATTTACATATATGAGATAGGATTATACCTTTAAAATTTAAAGGAAATCCAACGGTTTACGAATCCAGAATCAATATTTTGCTAAAACAGGTTTTGAGGATAAAGAAAAACACGAAAAATTCTCTAAAACCTAGTAAATGAAGAAAATTGGTAAAAATTTCCCTAGAAGCCTAGCAATCCACGTGAGAATGAAGAAGAATGTGGAAATTGGACACTTGTATGGACAAAATTCATTAGCCAATGGAAAGAAAGCAAGTAGAAAGTAGCCATTATGACCTTGGATGATATTTGCAATAAAAATCAAGAATCACCCCCTTATAAATAGGAGTAGGAACGAAATTTGGGCTGTCCTAAGCCACTCCAAAGCTTTTCCATTCCATTTCTTTCTAATTCTACCTTTTACCTAAACCAAAGCAAAGATCTACACCCTTGGAAACCTCACGTGAAGCACTAGTAATCCTAGGAGCAAGGATTATTCAATTTCAAAGGAGGAAAGCTGTCCAAAAGCTTAAGAAAAGCAAGGTATGGAGAAGTTTATGATAAGCCAAGTTTGAATATTAATTACATGAGGATTCTTACTTGTTTTCATGAGAAATTAGGCTTTGCATGCTAAGTGTTTGTGGAAATGCCTCAAAGAACTCAAGAGTTGTTACATGAATGATTATGTTATATTGATCTTAGTTTTAGAAATAAGTATTGAATAAATATCTTAAATCTAACTTAACCAAATAAATTTAAAGTAACTTACAACTATCTATTTTATGATTAATTGTAGAAAGTAATGATTTAGAATTATAGTTCTTAATGGATTTCTTTCACTACAAGATTTTATGTTGAACGAAATACTCTATAATTCTCTGGGCTTGTATATTTATTTTGTTAAGATCATATCTATTAAAGTTTATAAATAATAAAGAAGATATAACTTTCTTTCAAGAATTTTATAAAACCAAGCTTTCTTACTATATGGCACATAAAAGGTTTCAAAGAAATAAAATTGGTTATGAGATGAAATTAGTGTGATTTGTTTATGGTTTATAAAGTTTCATGTGGTTGTTAGACAAAGGTGTATATATATTGTTAAATAAACCTATTTCATGAATTGTGAAGTTGACATATATAAAGCATATGTGGTTGAGTAATTTTGTATAATTTGATAAAGAATTAACATGTTGCTTGGTGGTGTTATACTTTTGATGTTGAGAAATAAATAAAGAATTGTAGTATGTTGCTAAAGATGTTGTGATTATCTATGGATTCCAAGAATGGTGTTAAACAATGGCAAAATGCTTAGATTATTGTCAAGCTTTATATGATGATAAAAGAAGATTTCGTGTTGTTTAAAAAGCATATGCCATGAGTGGTGAAAGATGTTGAGCTTTGAGATGTATGAGAAGAAGAATAATTAAATAATTAAAGATGTGATAAAATGAATCATTCATGCATTTTCATACGCATATGCCTGGCGGGGGTTAATCCGTGGAGTTATGCCTGGCGGGGGCTAATCCGTGGAGTTGTTTGTCAGATAGCTAAATTGAGTCCACGCGTTCAAAGGTGTTGTGAACTTGGGGGTAGTTGAGACAGTGAGGACCACACCACCATGATGATCACATACGTGGAGGTGACTATCCTACGTGCCACTGGGCTACCCCGACTGGTTGGATAAGTTTGTGCCACTGGGATGGGGCTATCTGACTGTGGCCACTGATGATAATTTAATAACCTGAGATCTCAGTCATGCATCATATAAAGAATGATGAGCATGCATTACATGCATCACATGATGAGTATGATGTATATTTGTGTATGGATGATATGATTTAATCTGTGTGTTGCGTAGATGGTGTGATTTAATCTGTGAGTGAATCATGCGTGTTTGTTAATTTATAAATATCATTATAATTATTTGTGTATATATTCTTTTATGTATGTTTTATTCAAACTGTGTTTGTCATAAACTTACCCTATTTTTGTGTCTGTGGTTGACACTTGCAATGACCTCAATTTTGTTGAGCGAGCAGATAAACAGTAGCTTGAGCAGTAGATGAAGAGAAGATGCTGAAGATGTGTGGATGTTGAACGTGTAATTGAGTTAGATTTAGTTCTTTTTGTATATTATTTTGGATTGTATTTATTGGACTGTACTATGGACTGTATTATTGGATTGTATAACCGTGAAAGAATTTGTTTATAATATAAACGACTTGTAACATGTGCAAGCAAAGCGAAAAGAATTTTCATAAAATTTATAACTAATCTGATCCTAATCCAAAGTGGTCACAAGATTTCATCTAAAATCAATCAAGCACGAGAGAGTAAAAGAGAGGCGTTACATTTTCCACGAGCTCCTTGTTGAATGAGTTTTCTTCTCAAATGTGCAAGTGCAAACCTCAGGATTTTTTATCCTAACAATCACAAGCGTCTGCGTGTTCCATTCTATAATCCAAACTCAAAAGCGAAATTAGTCCTTCCTTGATCCACATGGGCTTTATTGGGCTTGTAATGTGGCCAATGGTTAAGAAGGCTGTGAAAGAAAGGTTAGATAGGGTTAAAGAGTGTTTACGGGTTATATAGAGTAAGAACCTTGAGCGTCTTGGTTGTAATTTTATTCATTTTAGCTTTTTAGGCTGGGCTTTACTCCATTTGTCTTATGTATTGACCATCATTGCACTTTTGTGCCTTCCTTGTGAAATTAAGAGAACTTTGGTTCCCTTTTTTTTGTTGCTTGCCTTTGGCGGATTTGTTTTCTTTAACATCATTTGAGACCCAACCTAAAGCTTAGTAAACCTCATGCATATGTTGCTTGCATTGCTCTTCCTATAGTTTGGCGATGGTTCCTACTCTGGTTTTTTATTTTTAGAAAACAATTATACTTTGGGATGAAGAAACACGACCATGTGTCATTTCAAATATTGTCTGGAGACTCTTACAGTTTGGATTTTGGTACAAAACCTTTGATAAACATGCTCTTGATTGTTTTTCTTTGATTCTTATTTTTTATTCATTTTCATTTTTCCTTTTTTTCTTGTTTTTATTTATTTATTTAAACCCTAACTTTGCCTAGGCCTCTCTTTCAGGTTTTCAACCTACTGGGTACAAACTTCTTATCTCCCCCTAGGTTCGCTTAGAGCCCATGCTAGGTGTCCGAAACATAAGGGGTGTACGTATAGAATATGGAGGTGTGACTAGCAGTGTTTAATTAATTCGAACAAAATGAGCTTGAATCTAAATAGATAAGGCGGTGTACGTATAAAAGATGGAGGTGTGAATAGAAATATTTATTTAATTCAAACTTAACAAGAAAATGGGCCAGACCTAAAAAATAAAAATAATGGAGTTGTATATGTAAAAGCAAGATGTAAATAGTGTTTTGTTTTTAGACAAAACAACAAGGAAAAATGAGAAGAGAAGGAAGGAAGGGTTAATGAGAGAGGATTGGAGAAGGGAGAAAGGAGAAGGAAGGAATCAAAGGATACCTAGAGACCTCTCTTCTTTCTCTTTAGTGCTAAATGACGCAACATTGTTGACTTCTTTTGCCTCTTTGGGATCTGTACCTCTTCAATGCTTTTTTCTGTGTCCTTTTCTTTTCTTTTGGTATCCATACCTCCCCCTTTTATACTGTCCATTCTCCCTCTATTCTCTTCATTCTTTCCCTTTATATTATTATTATATTAGTTTTATCATTGTTCTTACTTTTCCTTTTTTCCCTTTTTTTCGTTTTATCATCTTTTCCTCTTTTCCTTTTTCTATTATCTTCATTTCCTTTTTTTTCTTCTTTTTTTACGTTTTCTTTCCTTTTTCTATTTTAATATTTTTCTTTCCCCCTTTTTTTTCTTTCTGTTTCATCATTTTCCTTTCCCTTTTTTTGTTTTCATTTTTTTAAAGATAATTTGTTTCTTTCATTTTCATTTTTTAAAAATATTTTTCTTTTCCCTTTTTGTTTTTGGGACCCGAAAAGAATTAGGGTCTAACAGCTCAAAATTAATCTCAAAGACAACATCATTTCTTCCATATACGTCCACATATAGAGGGCACATTTGAAGATTGAGTTTGAAAGCATCTCACTTTCCATATACTATCACATATTGAGGGCACATCAGATAGTGTCTTTAAGAATATCTGGTGGGCAACATCAAAATAAAGACTAAAGAGATTTAGTGAAGTCTGAACCAAGATAGAACACTGACACAATAGAAACAACAACCTTTAGATGTTACCTATGCTGAGGTGTGCTACTTCAGAATGATCTTGCTGGGATGAAGTGTTTAGATTGATGAAGTTGAGGTATCTACATTCTCATATCATGTTATCGTCATCAGAAGGAACATACATTAGGATAAGTCCTTCCTCAACAACATTATAATGTATTTCGAAGAGACCTTTAGAAAATTGCTCATAAATAGATCATCACAATAACAACATAAAAATGGACTAATCAGAAAGAGTTGATAGCTATAAAGTTAAAAGCAATTTGTCTACTTCAAAAAGAAATCACCTAGTTATCATAACAGCTAGATAATGGTTAGTTTGACATATAAGGCCTATAAAAGGAGAAAAGACAATTGTAAAACATAAGAGAGAAGGTAGGAGATAGCATACACTGTGCAGAAACAAGATTCATCTCCTCTCCCCATTACAAATGCATTTTGAATTGCAACAGGAGTGCATACAACTTAGAGCTTCAAAGAATATTTACCCCAATGAGTGTTGTAAAGCTATAAAACCCCCTAAAACACATTCTCCTAGTTTGCAAATTTGTACATATCCAAATTAAGCATGCGAGTTAAGTTTGGTTGTGAGAGAAGTGATAGGGAGAACCCATGGAATGTTAGTAACTTAGAGAGAGTCTCTGAGATGGAAGCCTGAAGAGGCTAGAGTGAAATAATACTTAGGTAGGTTGGAGAGGTAAAAGAAATACTTGTGTTATCTCTCCTATGACAAAGTGGGTGTCATGGTTGAGTGGGTTTTGTTTCATAAAAGTGAAGAGAATCACTCTGTAGGTTAAGCCTATATAAAGAGGTGAAAAATATTTGGATTGTCTATGCCATAGT
This sequence comes from Glycine latifolia, assembly GCA_013407115.1. NCBI lineage: Eukaryota > Viridiplantae > Streptophyta > Magnoliopsida > Fabales > Fabaceae > Glycine > Glycine latifolia. Next base: position 10,987,164 of record CM023941.1, read on the forward strand.
GTTGTGGTTGAGACATGTTTTATCCAAGCCAAGACCAGGTGTGGTGTTGTGATGAGGGAGATGTTGTAAAGTCCAACAAGTGGTTGATAGTTGTAAAAATCTAGCATGTTATTGGTTGTGCTAGTGGAAATCTCATCAGTTGGGTGAAGGTTAGACGTAGCCCAATGTTAGGGTGAACCAGTATAATAATCCCAATATTGAATCATCTCTTTCCTTCCTTTTTACATTATTTTATTTGTTGTCATTTATACTGCATTTGCATAAGAACATTTTGAGCATCAAAATGACATGTATCAAAATGCATACATAAGAAGGTTTTCATAACAAGCTTAATTATTTTGTTAAATGACATATTTGAACTAAATCATATTTGTGATAACAAGATCTGTTTTAATCTAGATCAATCATATGCACCAAAGTATGAAAACTTTCAAAAAAACCATGAAAATGATTTTGTTCATGAAAAGCTTCAAACAATATCTTGAACAATGTCTTTTTGAGTGCTATAGTCAACACAACTTCTGAGTGCTAAAACATCATTACATAATCTATGTTTTCATAATAACTAAGAGATGCATTTATCTATGTAATGATCTTTTAAACATGAGAAAATGCACGTTGACATTATCTTCATAAAATCATATAAAAAATTTGAATAATGAGTGTCGTGACTAACCACTTAGAAAGTCGAACTCTCTAAGTGCTTGAACCTTTGTGTCAAGACTTTTTGAACACCAGGGTAATCTTGAGTAAAAGTTCAAAAAGGTTAAAGTTTCAGGAAAAGTTGGCAAAGTAACAATTCAACCCCTTTTCTTCTGACATTCTTCAGATTATGCATGTTTTCTATGGAGGAGTTCCTTTGACAATAGGATTAGCCTTGATGCTACATGGCAAGGCAATCTGATGTTGAAGCCACCAACTGATGCCATTAAGATCATTGAAGACATATGCTTGAATCCTTACAACAATTATGGGGATAGGAGAATCATGAAAAGGGTTGTCAACCAGGTGGAAAATGAAGCAAATACTTCTAGTCTTGGACAAAAAATTCAGACATTGTCCAAGCAAATTGAGAATATGATGAAGGCTTAGTCTCAAGTTTGTAACTCTACACCTCCTTAATGCACTTGTGAGAAGTGTGGATATGTTCATGACCTAGAAGAATGCACAATGGATGGTGAGTTGGCCCAAGCCATGGATGAGAATAATTTTGTGGGATGCAAGAACAATAGTTATAATCAGTACTCCAACGACAGTTACAACCAGGGGCAAAAATATAGGAAGGAACAAAATCAAAACTTGTATAGGCCACCACACTTGCAAAATTAGAGGCCTATATAAGAAGAGACACGATGTAGGAGACATTGATGCAATACATGATTCAGAATTATCAATGAATGAAGCTCATGGACACTCATCTCTCCAACATACAAGAACTTCCATCTCAAAGAACTCTTGGCACACTTCCTTCCTAAATTGGAGTTAATCCTAAAAAGGAGGAAGCAAATGTTGTGAGTACCAAGAGTGAACAACCTATGACAGAGCTGAAAAAGAAAGAGAAAAACCATCCAGCGCCAAAACAAAGGCTATTACTGAAGAGAGACAAGAGGCAAACAATCAACATGTGACATGTCCTCCTAATCATCATCCATATGTTGCATAAGATCACAAAGGTCTGGTAGACTTAGTGGCACTTTTGGGCCCAAGACAAGAACAATGTAAGAGTAGAAGTGTGAAATAAGATACTGTGAGTGATGCATGCTAGTAAACCACACGTGGTGGTTGTTAGGTCATGTGTGGGACTTAACGTTTGTCTTTGTGGCTTCTAAAGGGATGAAGTACTCATTCCCTTGTTACCATTTTTAGGATTATATGTCAAGCTCGATGATGATTACCCCATTCTTCATTGATGCCATCAAGGCATGGTTGAAGCACGTTGTTGCACTCCATGTTGACTACTTCTACAGGTTCCTCTATTGTCATCGTGCATCGTGGACGTACCAAGATACATGCCCCGCATAGTTGAGTTCTATGTTTTGTAGACTCAGCCCACACCATATTACTATTGCTTCAACATGCCCATGATAGAGTTTGTCATTCCTTTACTTGACTAGACTCTTCATCTGAGGACATTGAGGCTATTTTCTCTACTCTAATGTATCCCCAATCAGTGTTGTATGAGTCTTGGGTACCACCTAAGGCATACAGTGTGGATCCCATGTCAGAGGACAAGGGAGAGGATTTGGAGGAGGACACGTCTTTCAAGATGGATTCGTCGATGTATGAGAAGGACACCATCATAGAGTCGAAGCTTATGGAGGATGATTCTTCACAACATTCTTTTAACATGTTTTGCTACTTTGTATATGTTACTCACTGGTTCCATTGAGACACATATGTTTTGCTACTCTTTATGGCGCACTACAATTAGTTATATATATTTGGTGACCATGGAGGTTCACCTAGTTATCATTACTTATTATTTAAGCATATATGGTTTATTTATGTTTCTATTTTACTTGTCGACTCAAGGTTTTAACATGTTAAGCGGTTACTATGTTTGATTATGCATTGTTAGACTTTTTGGCAAGCGTACCAATTGTCATTGTAAGTTACAGAATTTATAATAGATCGTCTCCACAGGGACTTGAGTTACTCAGTTAATGCAAATAAAATTTAACAGTTCAATAGTTATGTACAACGAGTATGGTCGAAGTTTTGATGGTTTTACGGAAATAACAGAAATAACGTAAACTTAAATAAATCAAATTAATTGAAGAGAATGTAGGATTGAGTTTCATCATTCATACCCTCAGTATCCAAATAACATTACCATGTATAAATCATTTTCTATCATTACTGATGCACACATTAATTCACCCCGAATCGATCCCTGCAATCGAGAATTCTAAGGATATTTACTGAATATCGATCCCTCGCATATGAAGTAAATAACCCAGCATTACAATCATAATCACGTGCTGTTTACAATCTAAACATTATGCTCTATTCCTAGCAACGTAATGTAAAGAGTAAAATCATTCAGTTCAAATCCTAAGAGTACTTTCCAGTTAAACTTAGAACATTATTTCATGAAACTAGTGATCAAATAGAATCAAGCATTAAGAAAAGAATGAAATCACCAGAATGAGTAGAAAAGATTCACACATATATCAAATATTAAAAGAAGTACATAAAGGTAAGAAGATTACATCCAATCCTTAGGAGAAACTAACTGATCATTGTGCAGAGCAAGAGATCAACAAAAGACATGACTAAGGTAGCGATCCCCGGCCCATTCCTGCAGAGTTTCAACTCTTTTTCTCTCTTCTCTCACCTCTCTCTAAGCCACCTAAGGTGTTCCTCATGTTCTCTCCCCCAAAAACCATGTTTTTAACTTCACTTTGCATGCCTATTTATAGGAGGGGGAAGCTGTTGGAGTCCACTCACCCAGGCGAGTGTTTTAGCCTTGTTTAACTCACCTGAGCGAATTTAATACCTCTTGCTGATGTCTCCACTTGCCCAGACGACCAGAATACACATAAATCTCTCACCCAGGCGAGTTAAAGCTTTAATAAGTTGGCTTGGGCGAGTTCTGGGCCATTTTTGCTTCAGGAAATGTCCTTTTTGCGCCTTTTTGCCTTTTTGTGCTTGTGTTTAGTTACTTGGATGCTCCGGATACCATTGAACTTTATTAAATCTCCGGATTTGAGTGGATGAATCTTCCAAAATGTGAATAAAAACCTATATAATTACAAAATATAGAACAACTAGGTTTAGGGCAATTTAATCAAAGAAATTTACTAAAATGAAAAGATAAGTGCCTCTCATTATAACCCTGTTTTTACTAAAATATGGCACTTATCACTCCCCCTAACCTAGAATCTTGCTTGTCCTCAAGCAAAGTAAGGAAAATAAAACTACAAATACTAGAAGTCTAAAAAGAATTGTTTCTATATTAAAAACGTGCTTTGTAAAGAATCAATTTTTAATTTGATCATAACATATTTTTCAAGTAATCAACCATGAGAATTGAAACACAAAAGATGGAATTTACCAAACCAAATGAGATTAAGATCAATTTGGATTTCATTTCTAAAGAACATCAAAGGAAACACTCGATTGATTCAAACAGGGGAAAACCTCTCAAATGTGTTTATTTCTCCCACAGGTATGTGTTTCTTCTCAATTCCAACATTGATATGTTATAGATCAATTTTGCAGTTCATTTCCCATCAAATCAAAGATAAGCACATAATTAGCATGGATCTTTAGGACTTTTAAGGGTTGGCCTGGCTTTAAAGGAAATCTTGGTTTTTCTGGATATTCAAAGTTATCTTGAGAATAGGAGAGCAAACAAAGATAAAACAAACAATCATCATTTCCTATTTCTTTTCTTTTTCTTTTAAGTATCCATGTTTCTTATACCAACCTTCCAATCACCCAACTTATAGAATTTACAACACTTTGTATAATTTTAGAACACAAGGCATTTTTTTTTTCTTTTCTTCCTTTTCTTTTTCTTTCTTTTCATAACAAAGAATTTTCATCACATTAGCCACCTAAATGATAAAATTTCCCAACAAAATCCCTTTTGCTCTCCTAACCCAAGGTAAGGTAGGAATTTCTTTTCCTAGGTTAGTGTTCCAACAAAATCATAAGTGTTTTGGCTCAAAAGGGCTAGCAAGTGGTAAATCATCATATATTGGGATAGCTTTTTGGCCAGTGGCTTTTAAAATGTTCAAAAAGAAAAAATTCCTAAATCATATCCATGCATCATATGTCATTGCAATTAGAAATTCATGCAAAATCAACTATAGATCATATCAGTGAGGACACTCAATACAATTTATGTGGGTGCACTCAGTCACTTAAGCTTAAGGCTTGTTTTCATGTTTAAATCAAATTAGTGTTTTTAAAAGTTGTTCATTATTAAATTCGTGTAAAAATATCTGCCTTCATTTGGTATTTGAGAAAGTCATTCCTTTGTTTTTTTTTCTCTCAAGGTTTTCAAAAATAAATTTTATTGAGCTCTGATCTAAAAAGCAGTTTTCAAATCTGTTAATTCTTTTCAAAACATGTTATGTTCCATAAATATTTGTCTTTTAAGTCCCAAAAAGTTTTATACATATTCTATACTATGTTGATAAAACAAAAATTTATAAAAAAAATGTGTACTTCCAAAAAGAGGTAACCTTCCATGTACACCATCAGACTTGCACATAATAAAAACCAATAAAAATCATAAACGTATGTAATTATCTAAGAAAAAAGTAATTAAGAAAATAAAGTACTAAATTTAATACAAAACAGTAAAGAAACATAAAGACTATGTCACAAATTTTTGAGATCATGGTTTTGAGGAGCTCGGTCTCCTCCATTGAGATAATCAGCAGGATCTACCGTGTCCTCATCCTCATCTGCTCTACTTCCTCCTAAAAATAGACCTCTCCCTAAGCCCTAAAATGGTAGCTCTAACAAAACAGATGATATGTTTAAAAACATAAGACATAAAATTTCAAAAGTAAAGTTAAGAAATATAATTCAAAAACATAAGACACAAATTTAAAACAAAGCTTAAACACACTGGGTTGCCTCCCAGGAGCGCTTCTTTAACGTCTTTTTAGTTGGACGCCTTTGTTATGGCTCAGGTTTCCAGCAATTGGACAATAGTGAAGAGCCAATGGCTTCTATGTTTTCCTTCATTATTTTCACCAATTTCTTTTCTTTTTCAGAAAGACTTAAATCATTGGTAACTGGTGTCTTTGAATCACCTGCAAGAAAAACATAATTCAAATGTTGAGGTACTGCGTTTACCTCCTTTATTGATTCTTGATTCTTCTTTTCCTCTGACAATTCTTTAAAGAGAGATTGTTGGTAAGGAATTTCCTTGAAAGCATCTAGTTGTTGGAGACAATCTGATTTTTCATTTTCTTCACATTCACTCATCTCCTCAAATGCTTCAGTCAATGTCCTCTTGAATTAACCCCTAGTTCCTTGGGGTTAACCAGTGTGTTTGCTGAAAAAGGTCCACTTCTATGCTCAAATAGTTGTTTTGCAAGCTGTCCAACCTGAACTTCAATATTTTTAAGGGAAGCCTCAGTGTTCTTTTGATTTGTGATGGACATCTGCATAAAATGAGTTAGAGTATCTTCCATTTTTGATATTTTATCAGGCTGAGCTTGTTGATGTTGTTGTGGTGGACCCCTATTTGAAGAACCTGCATAAGAGTTGTTAGAGGGGTCTGCAAAAGAAGAGTTAGTGGGACCATAATATGCATTATCATTTTGCTGCCTCCATCCATAAGGCTAATTTGAACCTGGACCACCTATGTAGCCTTGGTAATTTCCTTGAAAGTTCTATTGAGGTCTGGTCTGATTCTACAAATAATGAGCCTCATCTTCCTGTTGATAATTAGCATGTGCTGAACAATGGCCATTTTGATGGTCACCACCACAGAAATCACATCTTAAAACTTGTTGAACTTGATGGGCTTGGTATGTTTTCTGTGATCTTCCATGCTGAAATTGTTGAGGAAGTTGGTCTATCTATTTTGTTAAGGCCTCTAATTGTTGAGTCAAGAGTTTATTATGATCTGGAATTGCATTCTGAGTATCCAGTTCCATTATATATTTCCTTTGAATCAGAGATCTATCATGGTGAGACTGGTAACCACTGGCTACTATGGCCTATCTATTTTCAAACCACTGTAGAAAATATGTAGTTGTGTAACATCATCAAAATTATGGTTTAGCCACCTCCGTAGTAAGGATTTGAATCTCTCCCATGTCTCAAAGAGAGGTTCATCAAACCCTTGGGAAAAAGTAGCAATGGCTGATTTTGCGCTTATGAATCTTGATGGAGGAAAGAATCTAGCAATGAATTTTTCCTCCACTTCTTCCCAAGTGCTAAGACTTTGGTTTGGTTGGGATTGGAGCCATGTTTTTGCTTTACCTATCAAGGAGAATGGAAAAGCTCTGAGATAAACAGCTTCAGAATCTTTATCAGAAGCTCTCATGGTACTGCACAGCTCCATGGAGGTAAACAAATGAGTGTATGGATCCTCATGATCCATTCCAGCAAAAGGATGTGAAACAATTAGACTGAGTAACGCTAGCTTCAACTCCACAACCTTGTTGTTGAAAGGAGGAATGGTTATGTTGTTGTAATGCTTTGGTCCTTGTTGGTAAGCATAGTCACCAAGAGTCCTCCTTGGTGGCCTATTTCCTTCTCCTCCTTTATCATCCATAATATCAATTACAAGTGGCTTTTGCTGAAGGAGAATAGAAGAAGATTAACCGGGTGGCTTATTGGCTGCTTATTTCTTTTTCTTCCTGTTATTCCTTTCAGTCTTGGTAATTTCTAAATCAAATAACAATTTATCTGCAGGAAACTTACCTCACATAAAGGAAAAGAACAAACTCCAATAACTCGTAAGTACCGAGGTTAATGAAAATAAAATATAACAAGAGAAAATTTATACAAAACCAAAATAAAATAAATAAAAAAAGTAAAGAAAATGTCCTACTAAACTGAAAATTTAAATTTAAAAGAACTGAGTAAGCGACTCAAGTCCCCGACAACGGCGCCAGAAACTTGTTAGACTTTTTTGGCAAGCGTACCAATTATTGTTGTAAGTTACAGAATTTATAAAAGAGTGTCTCCACAGGGACTTGAGTTACTCAGTTAATCCAAATAAAATTTAAAAGTTCAATAGTTATGTACAACAAGTATGGTCAAAGTTTTGATGGTTTTATGGAAATAACGTAAACTTAAATAAATGAAATTAATTGAAGAGAACGCAGGATTGGGTTTCACCATTCATACCCTCAGTATCCAATTAACATTACCATGTATAAATCATTTTCTATCATTACTGATGTACACATTAATTTACCCTGAATCGATCCCTCGCAATCGAGAATTCTAAGGATATTTACTGAATATCGATCCCTAGCATATGAAGTAAATAACCCAGCATTACAATCATAATTGCGTGCTATTTGCAATCTAAACGTTATGCTCTATTCCTAGCAACATAACGTAAAGAGTAAAAGCATTCAGTTCAAATCCTAAAAGTACCTTCCAGTTAAACTTAGAACCTTATTTCATGAAACTAGTGATTAAATAGAATCAAGCATTAAGAATAGAATGAAATCATCAGAATGAGTAGAAAATATTCATACATATATCAAATGTTAAAAGAAATACATAAAGGCAAGAAGGTAGCTTATCAAAATGAGCCTTTCATCATGACAGAACAAGCTAAACATGTGTTTTATGTTCAAGATCCTTCTGATAAAAAGTGGTCAGTGGTTCTACATGGAAAAACCGTTGGTATTAATCTTGAAGATGATGATTCAACTCTTGATATTGGTCTCACTCCTTTCTTGACACAAATGCCTAACATCAACAAAGAAGAAGTTGAAGATGTCCATGCAAATCGTAATGATCATGATGAAGGAGAATTAATTAACATCGTTTAATGTAATTTTTTTTATATTTACTTGTTTCTACGCTTACAATTTCATAACTTACTATACTTTTGAGTTTACTTTAATTAATGTTGTTTTCTAATAGGCACATGACTACACCACCGAGCTCCCCTCCTCATCTTGAGTCAGCACCTTCATCATGTACGTCGAAGAAAACTAGAAAAGCAACATAACTAAGATCATTAGCTACCAGACATGTCGGTGTCAAGAGACCAGTGGTTCATGTGGATCCTGCCACTGGGAAGGCCGATGATCCCCACAAAAATAAATTAAGGACGTATTTGGGGATCATTGCTCGGGACAAGGTGGATGTTATAATTGGTAACTGGAAAAAAGTTCTTGTAGCTCAGAAGGATTTGATTTGGGAGCACATTCAGGTATTTGAATTAAATATTGAATGTTGTTGTAATTAGTTGTACTAAAAATAGTAATATGTTGAATGTATTTTTTGTATCGCAGAATGAATTTGATATACCAGAAGCGTCTGACCAAAGGAAGAAAAAGAAAATCCTTCAAACAGTAGGAGAGCGATGGAGGCAGTTTAAGTCAGATTTGACCTCCAAATGGTCTCTAGCACAAGGCAAGGAGGAGAAGGATAACACAGTCTATGAGAAGTATGGTATCAACAAGAAAAGTGGAACCAATTTTGTCAGAGTCATAGAAACCCTTCATGGAAGATTAGTTGTCTTCAATTGTTTATGAATAAAACAGTTAACTTGCATTATTTTGAAGCACTTTTTGTTGACAAGTTTAAGTGTAATTTTGACAGAATGTTAGAAATAAGGCTCAGGCCATCCAAAAACTAAACATTGCCCCTCATGTGGTGTCTCGTGGGGGTTATGATTTATTAGAACAAAATTTAATACAGGAAAAACAAAATAAATGATTGGAGGAAGCAACCCAATCCAAGAGCACGAAAACAATCGTTCATCCTCCATCTCCTGCTAGACGACACGTGAAGTGGAAGATGGCTCGCACCAAATCAAGAGAGATGACATTGAGGTGGCACATGAAATTGCAGAAAGGATAGTAAGTTAATTTTTTGTTTCAACGGTCATTAATTATAAAAACAACAAATTCAAAAACTCATGTACCATCCAGATGATTGCAAGATACCCTAGAAGAGCAGTCTACACAAGGTAGCTTTGTCGCCCATGGACATCAGGATGTATTGACTGCTGCCATTGGGCTATTAGAGCACTCTGGCCTTGTCCGTGCTGCTGGAGCCGATGTGGCGATTAGACAATACTTCAGATCGACTTCAGGAAGCTCTTGCACATATAAGTCCATCAACCTAGAAGACTTAGATCAAATGAAATAGAATATCAGGGACAAGCTGGAGCGGTTGATCCCTAAATACTTGATAACTAATGTTGTCCTTCAGCCAGATGCAGTCGTAAGGATTCATACTGCCTCCTGAGGTTGAGGCTGGTCCATCTGCTACTCGTGTCAGCACGAAGGAAAGCTGTGTTGATCTCTCAGTGTAACACCCTGAAATTTACAGGTTGAAAGATATTTATGTTAATTAATGGTTTAGTATATTATTGCTGAAAAGTGTGAGTGCATTGATATTTGTGCTTAAGGAGTGTAAGTCAAAGTTTGTGGCTGAAATAAAGTTATCGTTGCACGCATAACAGTGGTGGTTGTTTGGTCACGCAAGTAGGCAGCTATGGTGGCTGTGGTAGCTGGCTGATTCAAGTTGTTGGCAACTTGCCTCATAGCTCCGTCTATAAATAGCAGTGCAGGAAGCGGAAGCAAGATTCACTCTCACTTCTTTGGGTATTTCTCTTCTTTCTCTCTCTTAAAACCTTGCACCCAAAACTTTCTTTTCTTCCACTTAAAACTTTTGAGAACCACCGTAGCAGCAGCGAAAAATCGTCTCCGTCAAGAAGAATTCGTGAACGGAGCCTGACCTTTGCTGGTCGTTGTGAGAGCCAGTGTTCGAATAAAAGACACATTAAAACGAAAGAAAAGAATCCCTGTTAAGGTAAGGGGAGTTTATTGTGTTAATAATGATTTTAGATATCATGGTTGAGATAAAGTCTGTATCCGTTGTTTGATATTTTGTATGAAAAGTATTGATGATGATGTTTTTAAGTGGTGTGTTGGTGAAGAAGACGACTACCGGATTGGGTAAGTCGGGATGAGTATGTGATATATATTAAAACATTGTTGTGTTGTGACCTCGTCTACCGGGAAGGGTAGGCCGAGTTAGGTATATATATCAATCCCTTGTGTTTGGGATTTCGACCATACTCATTGTACATAACTATTAAACTGTTAAGTTTTATTTGGATTAATTGAGTAGCACAAGTCCCTATGGAGATGAACTTTTATAAATTTTGTAACTTACAACGACAATTGGTACGCTTGCCAAAAGTCTAACAAGTTTATGGCGCCGTTGCCGGAGACTTGAGTCACTCACTCAGTTCTTTCAAATTTAATTTTTCAGTTGAATAGGACTTTTTCTTTACTTTCGTTATTTTAATTTTGTATAAATTCTCTTTTGTTTTATTTTATTTTCCCTAACCTCGGTACTTACGAATTATTACAAGTTTGTCCTTTTTCCTTTTTGAGGTAAATTTCTTGCAGCTACATCGTTATTTAATTTTGAAATTACCAAAAAGAAGGAAAAGTACTAAACAACCAAAGAGATACCGAGTAAATCTTCTTCTATTTTGATTCTCCTTCACCAGTAAAGCCACCTATAATTTATATTATGGCTGATAAAGGAGGGGGAGAAGAAAATAGACCACCACAAAGGACTCTTGGTGACTATGCATACCAACAAAGACCAAAGCATTACAACAGCATAGTCATTCCTCCCTTCAGTAACAAGGTTGTGGAATTGAAGCCCGCATTGCTCAGTCTTATTGGATCACATCCATTCACTGGACTAGATCATGAAGATCCATACACTCATTTGTCTACCTTCATGGAGCTCTGCAGTACCATGGGAGCCTCTGATGCAGATATTGAAGTTGTTTACCTCAGAGCTTTTTCGTTCTCCTTGACTGGTAAGGCAAAGACTTGGCTTCAATCCCAACCAAACAAAAGTCTTAGCACTTGGGGAGAAGTGGAGGAGAAATTCATTGCCAAATTCTTTCCTCCATTAAGATTCATAAGCGCAAAATCAGTAATTGCTACTTTTTCCCAAGGATTTAATGAATTTCTCTGTGAAACATGGGAGAGATTCAAATCTTTACTGCGGAGGTGCCCAAACCATAACTTTGATGATGTTGCGCAATTACATATTTTTTACAGTGGTTTGAAACCTCAAACAAAGATGATTCTTGATGCCTCAGCTGGAGGTACGATGAAGTCAAAGAGCCCGAAGGAAGCAATTGTAATCATTGACTCCATAGCAGCCAGGGATTACCAATCTCATCATGATAAATCTCTAATTCAAAGAAAAGGTATAATTGAGCTGGATACTCAAAATGCAATTCTAGCTCAAAATAAACTCTTGACTCAACAAATAGAGGCCTTAACAAAACAGATAGGCCAACTTCCTCAACAAATTCAACAAGCACCTCATGGTTGCCAACAAGAGGAGGCTCATTATTTGCAAAATCAGACCAGACCTCAACAGAACTTCCAAGGAAATTACCAAGGCTACAAAAGTGGTCCAGGTTCAAATCAGCCTTATGGCTGGAGGCAACAAAATGATAATCCATATTATGGTCCCACTAACTCTTCTTGTGCAGACCCCTCTAACAACTCTTATGCAGGTTCTTCAAATATGAGTCCACCACAACAACAACAAGAAGCTCAACCTGATAGAATATCAAAAATGGAAGATACTCTAACTCAGTTTATGCAGATGTCCATCACAAATCAAAAGAACACTGAGGCTTCCATCAAAAATCTTGAAGTTCAGGTTGAACAACTTGCAAAACAACTATCTAAGAATAGAGGTGGATCTTTTTCAGCAAACATGCATGAAAATCCAAAAGAACCAAGGGAGTGTTTTAGAGTGGATGATTTAGGCCTTCTTTCTTTTTGAACATCTTTTTAAGCCACTGGCCAAAAAGCTATCCCAACATAAATATAATGATTTACCATTTGCAAACCCTTTTGAGCCAAACAGTTATTTTGTTGGAACCCTATCCTAGGATAAGAATTCCTTACCTTACCTTAGGTTAGGAGAGCAAAAAGGGAAATATTTTGTTGATTGAAACTTCTTTTGGGTAGTTCATGCGATGAAAAAGACTTTTAAATATGGCTATATGCTATTCATGTGATAAGCAAAAGAAAAGAAAGAAATAAAGAAAAAGAAAAAGGAAACAAATTCCTTGTGTTTTAAAGTATTGTACAAAGTTTTTGGATGAAATGGAAAAATTGATAAACATGGATATCTTGAAAGAAAAAGGAAGAAATAGGAAGAGATAATCTAATTGTTTATTCTTTACTTGCTCTCCTATTCTCGAGGTCTTTTTGAATATCCAGAAAAACCAAGATTCCTTTCTAAGCCAGGCCCAACCATAAAAGCCCTACCATGATAAGTATGTATTTTGATTTGATGGGAAATGAACTGCAAAAATTAATCTATAAGGTATCAGTGTTGGAATTGAGAATAAACACTCACCTGTGAGAATTAAACACCTTCGAGAGGTTTTCCTCTGTTTGAATCAAGAACATGTTTCCTCTGATGTTCTTTAGAAATGATTGTAATGTTGGGTTATTTATTTCATATGCGAGGGATCGATATACAGTAAATATCCTTAGAACTCGATTGCGAGGGATCGATTCGAGGTGAATTAATGTGTGCATCAATAATAATAGAGAATGATTTATACATGGTAATATTAATTGGATACTGAGGGTATGAATGATGAAATCAAATCCTATGCTTTTCTTGAATTAATTAAAATCGTTTTATTAGCTTCTGTAATCTTCCGTAATCTTTCGTTATTTTTGTAAAACCATCAAAACTTCGACCATACTCGTTGTACATAACTATTAAACTGTTAAGTTTTATTTGGATTAATTGAGTAGCACAAGTCCCTGTGGAGATGAACTTTTATAAATTTTGTAACTTACAACGACAATTGGTACGCTTGCCAAAAGTCTAACAGCTACTGGGTTATTTACTCGGCAGAGCTCGTGTATTCTTGGGAATAGAGCTATTGGGTTCCCTTGGTGACTTTTAACCAAACTTTTACCGACCTTGTCCGACCTCTACCGACTTCATCCGACCTTGTTCGGATTCTTTCTTCAGAGTTGTTATAGCTGAATAACAACTCGGACATCTAAAACCTCACACCGTTTTACGTGAATGATTTTGAATAACGTGATTATGTTGAGATTGGCCATTGTATTGGCTTGAGTTATTAAATGCATTGTTACCATGGAGAGGTGTATAGCGACACCAGGCAAGAAGGGATTGCTCCTGCGCCAGTCTATACAGTGGTGCCCATAGGTAATCTAAATGCATTTGGATATACATAAATACCCATGGGGGCGTATGACATTATCCTACCCGGGTCGAGTTGAGCCCGGGCTTAGGTCATACATTGATGTGCTATGGTGATAGTTTATGTGTTGACGTGAGATGCCAGATAGTGCATCGGTGTGCCCTTGTTTGGGGTGATGAGAATGTACATGGGAGGTGTATAGTGACACCAGCCAGGAAGGAATTCGCTCCTGCGCCGGTCTATACAATGGTGCCCTTGAGAGACATACTTCATGCATGACGGAAATAGGATGATTGATTGCAAAGTACGAGAGGTACTGGGGGGCCATTGTTGTAGGGATAGCCTTCTGACACCCATTTGGCTTATCACCATGGGGGGGTGAAACCCGTGTGCAACAGAGTGACCCCGACAAGCTGCAGGAATCATTTGTACCATGGATTTGGCCTATTGTCCGGAGATGGTACCACATTGCATTGACTAAGAGTTAAGTCAGGAACATGCATCATGATTAGTCATTATAACATGAATTGGTGAAGTGGTTTGGACGGGTTGTCCATGATTGATTATGTTAATGAAATGTTTGAATATTGTTGTGATAATGTAATGACCGGGTTGTGTTTTTATAATTGATGATATTTATTAATTATTATTTTACATGATGAACTCACATTTGCTTTTCTTGTGCCATGTGGTTTGGTACCTGTGATGATCACAAACCATGTTTGTGTGAGCAGACGGGCAGTAGCAAGCAGTCTGGGAGTTATTTCTTTTTGATGGAGCCGCCAAGTATCCGGGATAATGTTCGATTAGAACCCGGCCTATAAATGAGTTGTGATGCCGGGATGGCTTTGGACCATATCCCAGCCACGAGCTGTATTGTGACAACTCACTCTTAGTTAGAACCCAACTTATAGAAGTGTTCTATTGTCGGAATGGCATTGAATTGTAACCTGGGCAGGAGTTGTATTTTGCTAGATGTACCCCCATTGTTTTGCTAGTTACACTCCCGTCACTTAATCCCTTGTTTCTTTTGAAAACTTTGTACACTTTAGACATGGTTGTTTGTAATCACTCCAAAATATGTTCTTATATAAATGTATTACGAGGTATTTTAACATTGGTTTTCGTGTTTTTAATTATTGATATTGATTAAGTTCACGCGCAAAATTTACTACTTTTTTTTAATCAATTTAAAGGGATTTTCAAATATAAATTACAATTAAAAACGTGATTAAAGAGTATGATACGGTAGCGACGAAGTGAGTCGTTACACTCAGGCCATGACCCAGACACAGATGCATCAGACAGACATGGGTTGTATGTTAATGACAATCCTCCCCGCCTAGTTACCATTGGAAGAGTTTATAAGGGGTCAACAACCGTGCACAACGTCCCTTTGGCCAATGAATAGGTGAAGGTGGGTGTTGACTATGTTCAAGATGTTGAGCTCGCATCCCTATACCAATTGAAGAGATTCAGTTAGTGGGGCAAACCCTTAACACCTTTCTTGCTTGGCCTACACATCTTGTACAGCCTATTTTAGAAAAGGTATTTTATTTTTGTTGTGTTTATTATCATTTAAAAAGTATTTTTTAATAAATTAGTGTTGATGTTCATTGACTTATGTTTATTAATTGTGTAATATAAACATGTACCTGAGGGATCGGCAAAATCTATACATAAGCCAAAATGTAACACCCCGTAGGCCTCCGGTGCGTTAACATTAATAATATCAGTATAGCGCATAGGTATCATAAAATAGTATTCAGCGGAAGTGCAGAATCGATTTTCTTGATTCATTATGTATGGAATATCAAACTGGGAAATCATAATAATACAGAACACAATACAATTCCATGCTGATCCAGTTTCCCCACTCATATATCAAAACCAGACATCTTAATAATACAGGCAGATAACAGATATAAGACAATTATGCTCAGGGTAAAGTCACATATCATATATAACAGAGTTCTGTACATGTACATATCAATGTCCATAGTCCACACCACACATACCGTGGTGGTACAAAAGAATAACAGCCCTCCATGAGGGAGTACAGAACTCTCCATCAAAATAGAACAAAAAGAGCCATCTAACTTCTAGCCTAGTCTCAACTGGGCCTCCTGCCCTGAGACTGCTCTTCTCTTCCAGAATTATCACCTGAAATCATGTAAGCCCCACACGGGGTGAGATAACATATCTCAGTAAGCTCAGGGTCCTGGGAAATTCCTTCCCACCCTGGCGCACAATTCATAACACAAACATCATACAAGCATACATATCCATTTAATATCACATCCATGGCAGAGATTCACTCAATGCCGTTTCACATGGCAGAGATTCACTCAATGCCTCAACTATCTGGCAGAGATTCACTCAATGCCTCAGCTCATGACAGAGATTCACTCGATGCCGTCAGAATCTGGCAGAGATTCACTCAATGCCTCAACTATCTGGCAGAGATTCACTCAATGCCATTCACAGATCACAACGCAGTTCATTTCATTTATACAGTATCATATCGGTATGCAACAACCAATGCATGCAGTATGAATATGACCATCACTCCCCAGGAGTGTGGTGTGCAACCAAATGGGAATCAATCCCCAGGGACTCAGAACTTACCTGGTAAGGTATCAGTCAGTAATTCCTTCCCAGGTCTGTGGCTTCCACCGCCAACAGTCTCAGAATCAATGCCTAATCAAGGCATAAGTAATTTCATATCAAAATCCATGTCACAAACATTCAATTACAGAATGTATCAGATCTCAAATCCCCTATCCTAGGGTTTAATCAATATCTGCCCACACAAGGCTTTTTCTCAGGCTCAACATAAGCATAACTAAGGCTCTGGCATCTCAACAGATAATCACAAGTGACCATCACACAGGTCACACAGATAACACAGAGCCAAAATTCAAAGTCATCAGAATTACAAACTGAAAGCTAATCCTTCATCATTACATTGCCCTGAGTAAGTTTCTCTACAGGACCCTGGGCTAATTCTAGCCCCATCTCACTGTGGGTGACATTACTCAGAAAATCCCAAATTCCTAATTACCCAAAGGAACTTGAGTTTCTTACCTCAGTGGCGACTCAATTGACCTCAGGACAGCTTCCTCAAGCTCTATTGTCTTTTCCCCAAGCTATGAGTCCTTGCCCACTCAAATTCTCTGAGTTTTCTCTAAGGGAAGAGATTTTGCTCAAAACTAGGGAATTGATGAAGGATTTTCGTTTTCAATCGGTTAAAACTAGTTTCTAGGTCACAGGAAGGTGTTTAGACTAGTATATAAGGTACTAGGGAGCTTGGAACGTCCATTAATGGAGGCTGGAGGTCCAGGGAAGAAGAAAACCTTTTTCCCTCTCCATTTTCGCGTTCTGCCCTTTATATACTCAGCCTGCCCGAACTCCCGCGCGATCCGCGCCATAATGGCGGTGCTTCTGGCGCTACCCGCGCCACCTCTGGCGCTGTCCGCGTGAAATTCCAGTGAGAAATGGTTTTCCAGGCCACTTGCCGCGCGATCCGCGCCACCCATGGCGCTATCCGCGTGGGCTGGAAAACTTTGGCGCCATCAGCGCCAGACCTGGCGCCATCCGCGCCACACCCTTAACAGGTATGGCACCAACCATGCCATAACTTAGGGTTATCACACAAAACCTGATGGCAATCCCCTATACCAGATCACATTGACGATCCCACAGCTTTTCCTCAGGCCTATGCATGTGTCGTGGCATACTACTGTGTTTAGGGTGTATAATGAGAACATCCCCTTGTACATTAAGCATGAAGATATTTCTGAATAATACACTGTGGTCAGTGTCTCAACATCTTTGTTTTACATCTGTGGATTATGTAAGTCACTTTACATTAATGTCTCTTACATAACTAATTGTTTTAAATTGATGCATAATTTACTTTATTTTAAAAACAATAGACATATGAATGACTTAAGTTTGCAATCGGATAATGCCTCTGTGTATGGATTCTTTGAGCCACAGTTCATACAAATAATGTATGCACTATAATAACTTAATGTTCTCCATTGCAGTGCACATTGGGAACTAGTCGTTATATGTCCTAAAGACAATGTTGTCGTCTAGTTCTGTTCCTTGCACAATAAGTCTGATAACTACTTGAAAGGAATTATTTACAGATCAGTTGTAGTTTGTAAGACATTTACTTTATTATTTGTAAGACATCAATATGTTAATTGTACAATATGCATGCATGTTTCTCTTAACCAGTGTTGCGAAGGGATTCAACGATAATCCAGGAACTAAATCCAAGGCTACTACTACATGGATTGAAATTAAAGTAAGTCAATTAAACAATGGTTGATGTCTTAAAAATTACATTTATTACTGAGTACACTAATTTTCAGTTAACTTTGAATATCTTATTGAATTTAGTGTAATAAGCAAGGAGGAAGCATAGAGTGCGGCTATTATGTGATGCATTGGATGTCAATGATAGTACTAAGATGTTTCAAGGATAATTAGGAAATGATAATTGTTTACTTCAAAATTAATTTTATTTGTTATACTTTTTTTTATATTTATACTAATTAAGTTATGTTTTATTATATCTGTAACGACCTAATTTTTCTAAATTGATTTTATTACTAGTATTTTTACTTAGAATAAAAAATTTTCAAGAAACGTGTATTTGTAAAAAATTCTGAGTCATTAAAATTTACAAAATATGTAAAGACTAATTCATTAGTCAATGTCTCTGTTAGAAAAGTTTATACAAGTACAAAACTCTTTGCAAAATCCAGCTTAGTACATGGCTCCTTCAATATATCAATACTACTCCAGAGCTTCAAGGAACCTGTCCAGGGCTGCCTTCTAAGAAAAACATGAAACAAATCTTGTGAGAAATAAATTTCTCAGTAGGCAAAGCTAAATCCCGAACTTATTAGTAGGTTAGTAAATTCATTCAAATAATCAAACACATCCACAAGAAATATGCAACTATATGAATGCATGAGATGAACTATCCCAGGGCAAATGGCCTCCACATATCGTACTGTATGTGGCCACACTGAGTGTGGACGCTGCTATAGTCTTACGCAAACATGCATGAATTTTGCCATATATCCTTGCACCTGGGTACTACATATCGTACTGTATGTAGCATCAGATTCTGTTTCCCCAAAGCCTCGTACTGGACTTGGAACATGGAAACATGAATCCACCTATCTTACTCATATCAACATATCAACATCCATAAAAATCAAATTCATAAGCAAATACATACTGCCTTATGGAAAGATATTTACATCATAACATCACGCGTACCAAAAGTATGGTTAAGCTACCATACCTTATTCAAACAAAATCATACCATCTTAGGCATGATAATTGATTATCCTCAAGCTACAGACAAATCATGTTAGTATTCTAACTAATACACCACAATATATCTTCCAAATAATTTCTAATTCCTTTAAACATTCACAAGAAAAGATCATAACCTAGCATGCATCTTAATCTCCTTTCACCTACCACCTTACTACTTTATCCTCAAAATTGAATTACTCTAGTATTTGAACCATTTAACTACACAACATTCAACCTCTACTTCTAAAAATTAATACAAAACAGTCCCATAATAAAAATATGAACAAACAGCCCAAATATCATCAAAATCACTTCCAAAGATCACTAAATATACTTCCAAACATCACTAATCTTTCAGCCTATAAATCATCACCTATCCTATGGTTTAAATCAACATTTCCACATTATAAAATAGCCTTTAAATGACATAAATTTTCAGCCTAAATAATAACCATAAATCTGCCCATTTAAGCATATAGGTTAATCCAAACAAATGCTTATCTAGAGATTGAAGCCTAGCCTACTAAAACATGTAAATTAACCTAAACCATTGATTAAAAAGATTTAAACTTCACCTACCTCAAGTGAATTTGAGTCTTGATATCTTTCTAAGCTTGTTAAATCCTTCCTAAGGTTGTTTGCCTCTACACGTGATTTCTTCAAGTTTGATGGGGTTTACTTGATTTAAGCTTTAAAGGGAAAGATGAAATGAAAGTGGTGTGAGGGAGAGAGAGTTCACGTGGGGTTTGAAGAAAGGAGTGGTCTTGGAATTGGTTTGTACTTAGGTTCCTCCTCCTCCCTTTATATAGTGTTGAAGAAATGATTACTTAGAGAAAAATCTCATAAGCCATCATTATTCATTTACAAGTGTTCTTACACTTGTTATAATCTTAGGGCTTCCTTCCTTTCTTCCTTCCAAGTGTCCTACTACTTGGCATGATCTTAGAGCTTCTTCTCCTTTGCTTCCAAGTGTCCAAAATCATGAAGTTTCTCCATTTCTCTTGCATTTTCGTGAAGTATCTTGCCAAGGAAGATTTTTATGCATTTTTATCCCAAACCTGTTTTAGTAAAATTCTAATTCTGGATTCATTAACTGTTGGATCTTCTTAAAATTTTAAAGGTACATTAATATCTCACATATGTAACTTTTGACTGTTGGGATTGTTTAAATAATATCTAGAGTTGTCCACGTGCAAGATGGAAGAGTGTAGAGAAATCTTGGCTTGATTTTTATGTTACCTTGCATCCATGCCATACAAGTGTCTTGCCACTTGTTTTCTTCTTATGGCTTATCTTCCAAGTGGCTGAATTCAAGAAGCTTCTTCCTCATTCTCCATGCTTCTCCACGTGAATGACAAGCTCAAAGGAAAGGAATAGAAATTTTTCTTCCTTTCATGCTACATGTGGTCATTTTTTGATGATGAATAAAAATCTAGTTTCAATATGGTATTTTTCATAAAAAGAAATCCAATTTAATTTGAATTCTTTTATCTAAAGAAAATTTTGAATATTAGAATTCTAGATGTTCCTAATAATTTATCCCAATGATAGTTTAAATTAATCCCAAGCAGTCTTATACAGGGCAATACATAAACCTTTTATTCTAGACTACATCTTTATCTTATTTTTGATTGGTCTATACTTCTTTTGACCATCAAAATTACTAGATCATTTTATTAAATAGGTCTATTCATCCTATAATTAAGAGAAAATTCTATAGATTTTATGTATCATTTTTCCATATTTTTCTGATGCTTAAGTTTTTCTTGAATACAGCCTCAAAGTTGTCATCTTCCAAAATTTGTAGAAATTTTATTCTAGAGTTTTGTGTCACAAAATATGTTGATACTTAGTCAGCTAAGTGTATTTTATAATTTCATCAAGTTTCTACAAAATTTCTAAAGTTATTTGAGCATTTTTGGCCTAGGGCTTTTTGGTAATTATGCCATTCAACCTAGGGGTATTTTGGTTATTTTCAAAAATGTCCAAGGGCATTTTTGAAATTTTCATCTTAAGGGTTTTCTAGTAATTTCTGCATCATGGAAAGAGTAATATAGTTATTTTTCTCTAAACATACTTGTATCCAATTATCATCACATTTTTATAATTTTGGGGATGTTACAATATCATGCAGTATTTTACAAATCCAAGACCATTGGAACCAGAGAGATTAAAGGCAATTCGCATACAGTGAGCACGATTTTATCTTAGAGTTAAAAATCAAACACTAGGTGTTTAGGAGATTTTACAATTGTATAAATAGTTTTATTAGAATCAATTATAATAAATGATGTTATGTATTGACATTATTGTTTTCTTTGACTATTACTTATCATTCATAATAAATTTGTATTGTATTATGAAACTGTCTAGCTGGATAGGTCTATTTTTTAATTTGCAGGTTTGGATAATATTAAAAAAAAGACAATATATTAAAAAAATTACAAAAATCAATATTGAATTATGTATATCAACATTGATTTTTTTAATAAAAATTGATGTATTTAACAACATCGATTTTTACTAAAAATCAATATTGTGTTTCATATCAACATCAGATTTTAGTCAAAACTGATGTTGATATAGGCATAATTTACATTTTTTTTCGTTTATTTCTTATTAGGAAACATATCAATTTTACTAAAAATCAATGTTGATATACATAATTCAATATCGATTTTTATGTTGTGCTTCATATCAACATCAATTTTTAGTAAAAATCGATGTTGATATAGGCATATTTTACATTTTTTTCGTTTATTTCTTATTAGGCAACATCGATTTTTCTATAATTATGTTAACATCGATTTTTGAAAATCGATGTTAAGTTGATACTATTAATGTTGGTGGTTTCAACATCGGTTCAAAACCGATGTTGAAAGTAAAAAAAACGATGTTAAAAATCTATTTTCTACTAATTAAACACTCGTACAAATGTTTGCCATAAAAAAAATCTAAATAATTTATAAATAAGTTCTTTCAAATTCATTAGTTTTTCATGTAAATTTGATATGATGGACAATAAGTTCATATTTAGTTTGGATTTGAAATTATTACTATATGCATTTCAGTGCAATTTTAACATATAAAAATAAAATAAAAGCAAAAATAAGGATGATGAGTCTTTTGCAAAAGTATTTTTGTCTCAAAAATATTTTGTCACCTAATTCCCAAACTGCACTAAATTATCCTATATTGAATAACAATTTTCTATCATTTAAGTAATAAATAATTCTATTATATACTTTATTTTTTATTTTATTCTATCTCATAATCAATTTAGTATTAAATGTAAAATGAATAATTTTACTTAAAATGCAATGATATATACAATATAAAGCTTTTTTTTACAGCGGACTCATTATAAATTATTATCTATAATAAATTTGTTAAATTTTATATCAAGAATGATATCTATCTCATTGGTTAATATGTAATTTTTTTAATGATATTACATAACCTTTAAACTTAATAATCATTTATATAATGTCCAACTATTTGTTTTTAAAATTTTAATTTATATATACTATTTGAAAAATAGTGAATCCAATAAAATTTTAATTCATTATTAACATTTTGTTGGTCTAAGTAAAACGGATCTTACATGTAATTAAGGTTTTGAATTTAAATATTGTAGATGATAAAAATGAATAGAATAGAAGATTCTACTAAAAATAATCAGATAAATTTGTAATTTGAAAATAATCATTTACAAAAGTAATGATATTTCATGCAAATAACATCATAAAAATATATAATATTACCAAATAAAATAGAGTGATAAAACAGACAAATCTTATTAATTTTTGTATGAAAAAACTTTATACTTGTAATATATATAAATTTACACTCTATTATTTAATTAAAGTGTACATAAAAGTCATGTGTTACCTACTAACGGTGACTTTATGGTGGATCCACGTTACAGAATAGGAAAATATTTGTTGTAACTCGACACATAAGTGGACCACCAGGAGCAAGCACTGAATTTCTGATTCTTATCTCTTTCAATGTCCCTCTTCAAGGCAAGAGTATAGAAACTCAGTTTCAACTAATGGCTATGCATGGAACTTCTCTTTTGGTGCCTTCTGTTCAGGAGCTAGCAAAACAACCCATCATCGAAGTTCCAGAACGATATGTTCCTCCCAATCAAGATCCATCTATTCTATCCGACACAACTTCTTTCCCACAAGTTCCTGTCGTAGACTTGCATCAATTGTTGTCTGAAGATGATGCAATTGAGCTAGAGAAGCTGGACCATGCGTGCAAAGAATGGGGTTTCTTTCAGGTTTGGATATTCTCCTCCTTAAATTTATTTTTCACGAGTAAATGAAACCAAAGTCGATTTATATTCAAAGAATGTAGTCACTTATTATTATTTTTATTATTGAAGGGACAATCTCAATGTAGCACGATGGATTTTTCCGGATTCGGCTATTTTAAAGTGAACAACTCAATTTAAAAGATAAAGTAACAAGTATCAATGGTTCATGAGAAAATCAGTGGTCAATATTACGTGCACATACATAACAAATCATTGATGTGTTGGAATATCAAATATTGATTTTCTCATCATCAATTAAGACTTGACGTAAGTTGCTCAGTTTAGAGGGATCAAGTCTGATTATTTGTAATTTGTCTTAAGGTTTTAGATGGGTTTCAATTGTTACAATATCAGCGGTTTTTATGATTTATGACCTCAAATCATGCAATTTCAAACTTTGCCATAACATAATCTTAAATGATTTTATATTGAAGTTGAATCAGGCCACAAATTTTGTGAAAAGGAAATGTGCTAGCTGCATCAGTGTTCAACGTGATTAATAACAACA
Source organism: Glycine latifolia (assembly GCA_013407115.1). Taxonomy (NCBI): domain Eukaryota; kingdom Viridiplantae; phylum Streptophyta; class Magnoliopsida; order Fabales; family Fabaceae; genus Glycine; species Glycine latifolia. Next base: position 11,011,254 of record CM023941.1, read on the forward strand.
CAACATCTAACAAAAAACACATGAACTGGTTCAATTACTGTTATGAATAAGATGTCTGAAAATTGAATTTTTGTATATAAACTTTATAGCATAATCTGTAGAGTCTGATGCAATTCACGTTGGACTATTTAATCCTTACACTTTGCAAACAATTTCGTTTCACATTCATGATGAATGTAGCACTCAAGGCATTACTTAATACATGTAATTTTATTAGCAATATAGGATTTGTAATTGGCAAATTAATTACAGCTTATAAACCATGGAGTGGATCCTTCAGTGGTGGAAAATATGAAGATAGGTGTTCAACAATTCTTCAACCTTCCAATGGAAGAGAAGCAGAAGCTTTGGCAAACACCAAAGGATATGCAGGGGTTTGGTCAGTTATTTGTTGTGTCAGAGGAATAAAAGCTAGAATGGGCAGACATGTTCTATGCTCACACATTTCCGTTACATTCAAGGAATCCCCATCTTATTCCTACGATTTCCCAACCATTCAGGTTGTCTACCTCAATTTCCATGTGTTAACTACAACATAATTGACTTATTCTGTTGGTACCTCAGGGAGATTCTGTTTCATTGCAGAGAAAATATAGATAAATATTGTTTTGAGCTGAAAAAAATGTGCATCACAATCATTGGCCTTATGACAAAAGCTCTCAAGATCAAAACCAATGAACTGTTAGAGTTATTTGAAGATCCAAACCAAGGAATTAGGATGAATTACTACCCTCCATGTCCCCAACCAGAACGAGTCATTGGAATCAATCCGCATTCTGATTCTGGTGCCCTTACTATCCTTCTCCAAGTCAATGAAGTGGAAGGACTTCAAATAAGAAAAGATGGAAAGTGGATTCCTGTTAAACCCCTCTCTAATGCTTTTGTCGTCAATGTTGGAGACATTTTGGAGGTAACTAGAGCACAAAATCATTCTCATATCTTTTTATAGTTTGGCATTTAAATCATCTTGTAACAATGAAAGTATAAGAAAAATTAGTACACAATAGACATTAAGTTTGATTTTCATACACATTTTTTTTTATACTATCAATTAATCAGAAATTATTTCACATGTGATTTTTAAAGTAGTTATTATAGAAGTTAACAAACTTATCATATGACAATATGTGATTTGATGACAGTATAGAAAACATTTACACTTATAGTGCATATGGTAAATGCTTTGGCAGATACTAACCAATGGCATTTACCGGAGTATTGAACATCGGGGAATAGTAAATTCAGAAAAGGAGAGGATTTCCATTGCCATGTTTCACAGGCCTCAAATGAGCCGAGTTATATAGGTCCAGCACCAAGCCTTGTTACTCCTCAAAGACCTGCATTGTTCAAAAGAATTGGAGTAGCAGATTACCTCAATGGATTCCTTAAACGTGAGCTACGAGGGAAATCATACATGGATGCCATCAGGATCCAAAACAAGATTGGTAAATAATTTATGTTCATAGGACTAAGCCTGAAATGGAGTGATAGAACAAGTACACAGCACAATAATGTCACATGACAGTCAATGTGCAACCATTGTAGCAGTAAAAGTTGAATCACTGTTCATGGTATCAAGCTGAACATATGTACCTTGAAAGCTAATGTAGGTTAGTAAAATATGTCATGGAACATAAAATGCATACTCTTGAACTAATTGTCTGAAATGTGCTATAGGCGTGTCGTGTCTCAAACCTTTTAGTATTTGTATTCATTACTATATAAGTATATATAATTCTTAGTGAAGAAGTTCAATTAAACACATTCAACAAGTTATTTGATTATGAAGTTGAATAACTGCATTTATATGCAGTTTGAATGCTATCTTCTTGTAAAAGATCACCACGTTTTGCCACTTTTCATTATAGTTAGGAAGGAACATGGGTCGTTGATAATCAATATAATGTGAAGAAAAACTTTATATACTTTGGATTCATTTGAGGAATTCTTTTGCCAGTGAACTCTTGTGTATATATCTGTGTGTGCTTGTTTGTGTGTAAAAGAGTGCTTTGTCCTTCAACTTGTGGTTCGAATTTGAATTGGCTATGTTCATACGAAAAGAATGATAATGATAGGTGCAAGGATATTATGAAAAGGGGTTTTCCTGAATTCGAGGCCAGGAAGGGTACCTCCAGAAGAAAAGGGGGAAAAGACGAACTAATTTTGGATAATTCTTCTTTGATTTTATTCATGTCATGCTCTCCACTATATAGGAGCAGAATACTCAACGTTCATAGTGTTGGGCTTGAATCCCAAGCCAAGTCTAGCCCAATAAGGAAATAGTAGGGTTCCTTCTTTTAATAGGTTAACAGTTATTCTTTTAGAAGTTGGCAGTTAATTTGAAACAACAAGAGGGAGAATAAGGAGAGGAGAAAGAAAATATTAAAATTCGCATGCTGAGAAGGGCAGAAACTGTCATCCTTCAATCTTCTTGATCTCCTTGTTTACCGGTTAGATTTTGCTGAAACATTTACAGCAAGTTCGTGACTAAGCACTATTCATATCTAACGGTTAGTTTCTTAAATAGAGGCTTGTAGCATCACCAGAAATTCCCAAACCGAACTGGTTCTGAATCTGTTTTCTGAAGCATACTGCGTTATTGTGAGGGACATTTATCTCACACTAACCGTTGGATCGCGTTCAAAATTTGAGTAAAGGTTACTCAAATAGGGTTCTACATTTTGACCGTTCGGATCATTCATTTAAGTGGTTTCAAGAGGGATTGTTTCAACTGCAAATAGAGGTTATCAGAATTTCTGCTCTGTTCTGTCTTGTTTCGAGCAGTGATATTGAGAAAGCGTTATCTCTTTTCTTAACCGTTAGATTGTACTAAAATTTAGTCAGTGTGTTCCTGTCTTGAAATAAGTCAATTTGACCATTGGGATTTGTTAGTTGTTATTTCTGGTGGTAGGAATTAATTTCGTACAGAAGCCTATTTTGTATGTTTGCCTCTTGTGATGGTTTGGCACAACTTTTGTTAAGTTGTTCGTTGATTGTAATGGTTGTTGGAACCATTTTGTAATCTCACTTTATTGATAGTGAAGAATTTGGGTGGATTCCGAGATCGGTCCCGTGGTTTTTATTTCTCACATTGAGAAGGTTTTCCACGTTAAAAATTGTGTTGTGTTGCTTGCATAATTATTGTTTGTGCATAAAGTATTTTGTTTGTACAAAACCATTCATAACAAGTCCTGGAAGGGGAAATTGGTATCTTTTTTCCCAAAAACTGGTATCAAGAGCTTGTGTTATTTACCTGTTGACTTGTGATTAATTATGGAGGTTAATACAAGTAGAATGGTTACACTAAATGGTTCAAATTATCATGTATGGAAAGGAAAGATGGAAGATCTTTTGTATGTGAAGGAGTATCACTTAGCCGTCTTTGGTACTGAGAAACCAACAAATAAAACTGATGAAGAATGGAAGTTGATTCATCGACAGGTTTGTGGTTATATCAGGCAGTGGGTGGATGATAATGTTTTGAATCATATTAGTGATGAGACTAATGCACAAACGTCGTGGAACAAGCTTGAACAACTGTTTGCAAGAAAGACTGGAAACAACAAACTCTTCTTGATTAAGCAAATGATGATGTTAAGGTATCAAGAAGGCACCTTCATGGCTGATCACTTGAATAAATTTCAAGGAATTATTCTTCAGTTAGCAGGAATGGAAATCAAGTTTGAAGATGAAGTACAAGGGTTATGGTTGCTTTGTACTTTGCTGGACTCGTGGGAGATGTTTAGAATGTCTCTATCTAATTCAGCCCCTGATGGTATAATCAGCATGGATTTTGAAAATACAATGAATACCTAATCCAATAAACCAAGAGGGGGGGTGAATTGGTTTTTGATCCTTTTTGAAATTTTCTTGGAAATCAAAACTCAGCGGAAGAATTAACTTGGATCGTATCTTAAATCAAAAACAAATTTAGTAAACAATTTTCTTCTCCAATCAATTAACTCTTGTGTTGAATCAAAGCTTGAGTTGATACACAAAATAATATCTCAAGCAGTTAATGAAATGTAACTCAAAACATAAATGCACACAATTTTATACTGGTTCACCTCCAACCACTGAGGCTACATCCAGTTTACCTTCTAATCCAAACCAGATTAGAGTTCCACTAACAGATTTTAATTTTTTACAAGCAATCAACAAGGTCTCTTTTACCCACCCTAGGCAAAACTCTAAATCTATTCTCTAGATTTATCAAAAGACCTAGAACCTGAGAACACTACTCAGTTCTACCCACTAGAAAGCCCTTTCTAGTAATGCTTTAAAGAAACCCAACTGTTACATGGAAAAATTCAACACAAATTCCAGAAAACAAAAGAAAAAAATTACAAAGAACAAAACTTGATGTTCAAGAAGGATATCACCTTATATTCCTTTGCAGCATAAAGGATATACACGAAATTTATAACCTGAGGTGATCAATGATATGCTTTCTTGATTGATCTTGACACAGCTCAATGCATGAATGATCACAAAATAACTTCTTCTCTTAAGCAAGCATGATGATTCTAACTCTTATGAACAACAGTATCAAAATGATTCTTTTAACTCTTTGAAGCACTCAGAGATTACTAAAACTCTTGTATGAATGAAAGCTCTCGAAATCAATCTCTGGTTTTCTGAGACACTGCTTGTCTATTTATAAAAAAACAGATTTAACAGAATGTAATCGATTATTTCGTTTATGTAATCGATTATTTTAACACGTGTAATCGATTATTCCGTCTATTTAATCGATTAAGTTGATCATGATATTTCTAGAAATCTTGAACGAACAAAGAAATCGATTATTTGACCATGTAATCGATTACGCCAGAAATACAAGTTTGAGTCACAAGCATAGATAATCGATTATAATGTGTTTTAATCGATTACGCCAGAAGTATACATATTACTCTATAGCACATTTAATCGATTACGATTATTTGGTAATCGATTAAACCAGTTCATAGGCTAAACAGGATTATGCAGATGCCTTATGTAATCGATTATATGACTTGTGTAATCGATTACATCAGTAAGAAAACATTTTTAATGCTAGTTTAGACTTATCAATGTATTTCTAATCAATTGCATATACTAATATGATTCTAATCCTAAGAGTGAATGCATGCATGTCTGATTTCTTTAATGACTACAAAGGATTATTGGATTTTAACCTTAATGAACCAAGCTTAACCAAAAGGAAAAATTACAAATGCCATCATCACATGAGTGGGCATGAAACAAATATCAAAACAATACTTGTCTTCTGATTCTTCTGACACTTGAATCTAACAGATTTGGCGAATAGTAGTATCTTAAATGAAGAAATGAAAAGAAAGACACAAGTTTCGTCTTCTCAATCAGAAGTTTTAGTTACTAAAAATGGGAGAAGTAAAAGCTGAGGTTCAAAGAATAGAGATAAAGGAAGAAGCAAGTCTAACAAGTTTGCCAATGTTGAGTGTCACTATTGTGGTTTGAAAGGACATATAAAGAAGTATTGCCGAAAAATGAAGAAAGATAATAAACAAGGGAAGTTGAAAGATAACAAGAATGACGAAGGTGGTAAAGATGATAGGGTTGCTACTACCACTTCAGATTTCCTCCTTGTTTATGATTGTGAAACAATTAATCTTTTATGTCATGACACCAACTGGGTGATAGATAGTGGAGCAAGCATTCATGCTACATCTCGCAAGGACTTCTTTACATCTTACAAATCTGGTGATTTTGGATTTGTCAAGATGGGTAATGATGGCTTGGCCAATGTGATTGGAGTTGGAGATGTGTGCTTGGAGACTAGCAATGGCACAAGGTTAGTCTTGCATGATGTTAAACATATTCCTGATATTTGTTTGAACTTGATTTCAATAGGAAAACTTGATGATGAGAGATTTTGTAACACATTTAATGATGGTCAATGGAAGCTCACTAAAGGTTCAATGATTATGGCTAAAGGCAAGAAGTGTTCATCATTGTATATTACACATGCAAAGATCTCTACAGGGAAAATTAATGTTGTAGAAGATGAAGATACAATGGAGTTATGGCACAAGAGGCTTAGTCACATTAGTGAGAAAGGCTTGGCTCTTTTAGCTAATAAGGAGCAGCTTCCAGGATTGAAGAAAGCACCATTGAAGAAGTGTTATCATTGCTTAGCAGGAAAGCAAAATAGAGTTGCATTCAAGAGTTCCCCTCCTTCAAGAATGTCAACTACATTTGATTTAGTATACTCTGATGTTTGTGGTCCTATGAAGACAAAAACACTTAGTGGTGCTCTTTATTTTGTCACTTTCATAGATGATCATTCAAGGAAGATATGGGTTTACACCTTGAAGACAAAAGATCAAGTGTTGGATGTGTTTAAGCAGTTTCAGGCCTTAGTTGAGAGACAGACTAAGAAGAAGTTGAAGTGCATCAGAACAGATAATGGTGGAGAGTACACATGTCCTTTTGATCATTATTGCAGACAACAAGGCATCCGACATCAAAAGACGCATCCTAAGACTCCTCAGTTGAATGGTCTTGTTGAGAGGATGAATAGGACACTGGTTGAAAGAGTTAGATGCTTACTCTCACAGTCACAGTTGCCTATGTCATTTTGGGGTGAGGCTTTGAGCACTGTTGTTCATGTTTTAAATCTCACACCATGTGTTCCATTGCAATTTGATGTTCCAGAGAAAGTTTGGACTGGTAGGAATGTTTCCTATAATCATTTGCGTGTCTTTGGGTGCAAGGCTTTTGTGCATATCCCCAAAGATGAGAGATCTAAACTTGATGTTAAAAAATGACAGTGTGTCTATATTGGATATGGACTTGATGAGTTTGGCTACAGGTTCTATGATCCAGTAGAGAAGAAACTTTTGAGAAGTTAGAGTCGATGGTTCGACTTGGTGACCAGCTCGGACAAGTAAGAAGGCGTTTGTGGATCCATGGACTTGGAGATCCGTTGTATCGAAAGTCTTTCTGGCAGGTGAGTCCATGCATAGAGGCCAGGCAGCGAGTCCCGCAAGTGTTGCGGTGGTACAAGGTACTAGAGCATAAGCTCTGAGGGCCACTACTTATGAATTTTGAAAATGACTTCCGCTCGAGGGGGAGACTACCATGTGGAAGAGACTCACACTTTGAGGGGGAGATTGTTGAAGTATAAGTGTGAGTTAAAGTCCCACATCGGATAAAAATAGAAAAGTTGAGCACCATATAAGTAAGGAGTGGTGTCTAGTTCACTTATATGGTTACTCATGATCTATTGGTGTAAAATCTCTCCGATATTTACCCCTCTCAATTTTCCAACAAGTTAATTGTTGCCGGTATCAATTTCACTTGATGATTGATGTTTGGAATCTCCCTCATTGGACTGGAGGGGGAGATTTGTTGGGCTTGAATCTCAAGCCAAGTCCAACCCAATAAGAAAATAGTAGAGTTCCTTCTTTTAATAGGTCAACAGTTATTCTTTTAGAATTTGGCAGTTAATTTGAAACCACAAGAGAGAGAAAAAGGAGAGGAGAAAGAAAACATTAAAATTCGAATGTTGATAAGGACAGAAACTGTCATCCTTAAATCTTCTCGATCTCCTTTTTTACCCGTTAGATTTTACTGAAACTTTTACAGCAAGTTCATGACTCATCAATATTCATATCTAACGGTTGGTTTCATGAATAGAGGCTTGTAGCGTCACCAGAAATTCCCAAACCGAACTGGTTCTGAATCCATTTTCTGAAGCATGTTGTGTTATTGTGAGGAACATTTCTCTCACACTAACCGTTGGATCGCGTTCAAAATTTGAGTAAAGGTTACAAAAATAGAGTTCTACATTTTGACCGTTTGGATCATTCATTTAAGTGTTTTCAAGAGGGATTGTTTCAACTGCAAATAGAGGTTACCAGAATTTCTGCTCTGTTCTGTCTTGTTTCGAGCAGTGATATTGAGAAAGAGTTATCTATTTTCTTAACTGTTGGATTGTACTCAAATTTGGTCAGTATGTTCCCCTTGCAATAAATTAATTTGACCGTTGGGATTTGTTAGTTGTTATTTTTGGTGGTAGGAATTAATTTCGTACAGAAGCCTATTTTGTATATTTGCCTCTTGTGATGGTTTGACACAACTTTTGTTGAAGTTGTTTGTTGATTGTAATGGTTGTTGGAACCATTTTGTAATCTCACTTTATTGATAGTGAAGAATTTGGGTGGACTCCGAGATCGGTCCCGTAGTTTTTATTTCTCACATTGAGAAGGTTTTTCACGTTAAAAATTGTGTTGTGTTGCTTGCATAATTATTGTTTGTGCATAAAATATTTTGCTTGTGTAAAACCATTCATAACATATCCTGGAAGGAGAAATTGGTATCTTTTTCCCAACACAAAGATGAGGGAAATAACAAACTTCTAACAACCCAATTATTGGGTAACAGCACAACATCAAATAACAATATCTTATCAGAGAGAATCTGAAGATAAATTCTAATACTAGTGTGTAAAATCGTCCCAGCCTTGAGGTCTCTTTGTAGCACGTTTGGGCCTGCTAGCATTAGGCACTTGGGCCTCCTCAGGTGACAAAACATCCTCAGTACTTGTAGTTGGGCCAGTACCAGTACTATCAAGATAATGAAGCAGATCATCTTGTGGCCGAAGTTCAACTTCTCTTCAATTTGTGGCTTCGGCTTTAGCAAAACCAGCATAAATGGTGTTTAAGCTTCTATTTCCCCCAACTCGTTATTTCCATATGCTCCTTTACTATCATTGCACATTAATTGTTCGAGTACAAGTTTTTTTTAGTTGTCTACTCAAATTTGTTGCTTGAATCTACTTTTGTTTTTTATGAAAATTTCTTTTGATCTTTCCTTATTCTTTCTCCATAACTCTTCACTGTTCCATTGATCATCTTACCTAAAACTTTTGAAAGCTTGTCAGTATTTAATCAACATTTGTCTACATAAAAGGTTCAAGTATTTTTTTTGTTGTATTATACGCTATCATCTCACTGCTATACTATATTTTTGAGTTCTGAAATTCTAAATGTAAAGCGCCAGAAAATTCTTTTGCTACACATGACCTTGTGTCTGGCTGATTCCACCTTGAAAAAAAATTTGGTCATTGACATTCAAAAGTCACATTGGACTCCAACTATTCCAAATCGAACCAGTGGAAAAGGACAAAGGAAAAAGATCGTTGGACACCCGAGAGGTGTAGACACCTAAATAGGAATTTTGAACCTATGCAGTAATAAGTAGAGCTGCATGAATCTCATCCATCCAATTTATTTTCTTACATAAAAAATTACTATTTAAAATCAATTTATTAGTTTTAATGGTTAGATTAGGAACTGCATGACAAGAAAGAAGAGATAAATAGAAATGAGAAATGTTAATATAGTATTTACATTATTTGACTGTCCAAAATCAGGAGTCAAGGATATAAAACTCTCCCAACAGGACCATCACTTTTTTATTTTTTTTTATTTACTAGATTCGAATTTGAAATTTTGGTTAATAGAATTTAAGTTTCAAACTACTTGAACTAGCAATGGTTTTCACTTTCCACCTTCAAATTATATTATTTTAATATTAAAGCTAAACTTTAAAGAACATTGTGCTTCCTATTTTTTTTCTTTTTTTGGTGGGGGGGGGGGAGGGGGGGGGGGGGTCTTGAAAATTTTCTAAATTTGGGTTTTATTCCCCGACTTTTGAAACTAATATTTCTCTTTCATATTTAAAAAAAAAAAAACCAAAACTTTAGATCTTAAAACTGACATATCTTCCACTATATATTTTTTTAGATGGCTTCTTCCACTATATAGAGACCAAAGTTTTTGGTATTTGAAGAAAACTATAACTAAAACCAAAGTTTGAAAAGTTGGAGACTAAAATTAAAAATTTAGAACCACCATTATTCCATCAACCCAATTATTTTATTCTTCTATATATTAACTTGGTTCGTCATAATGTTATGGCAGCAATAGAAATGGACTTTGAAAATGGCTGTATCTTGAGTGGGGGAGGGGGGGGATACTACTGAGGCACTGGCCTCAGTTGCAGATGGCCATGATTGGGAAACAGTTTGGGGTATTTATGATGGATGGACTTCATTAATCAGAACCCATCAAGTCATGTTGGTTTGGATCTTTCATTGCCTAACAGATTTTGGAACAACAACCAAACTGCCACACTTTTGCAAAAAATATACACAAATACCACACCTACAGTATTATTTACCAGACTGTCACACTCGCTAATTCGCAACCAGTACCAGCGAAATACACAAGATGACGTGGCGAGTAACGAATGGCAAAGGCAGTCCACGTGGCCAATTTCGCTACAATGATTGGCGAATTAGGTGGCATATTTCACTACCCGTTGTAGCGAATTACGTGCAATTGCCACGTGGCAAAGTTCTGAAATTGTGTAGAAACTTCGGAAGATCATAACTTTTGACTGGAACGTCCGATTGAGGCAAAATCGGTGGCCACGCGATCGCAATTGATAGGAGATGCCGCTGGCAAGTCCCAAAAGGGACTTGGTCAAAATTTTTTCCCAAAAGAGGCCTCTAAGTGCCTCAAAATTGCGATTTAGTATTCGGACACCCAAAAAATTCATTTTTGTCTTCTTTTTTAATTATTTAATTAGTTAATTTAATGTTATTTTTTATTTTTTCAATTACTTCTCTGAATTACGATCGTTGTGACATATCGTACGCCTCCATCGGACATTTCTATCAAAAAATATCACTGTTTAATTGATAGTGCATATAAAAAATGTCCGATGAAGGTGTACGATATGTCAAAACGATCGTAATTCAGAGAAGTAATTGAAAAAATAAAAAATAACATTAAATTAACTAATTAAATAATTAAAAAAGCAGACAAAAATGAATTTTTTGGGTGTCCGAATACTAAATCGCAATTTTGAGGCACTTAGAGGCCTTTTTTGGGAAAAAATTTTGACCAAGTCTCTTTTGGGACTTGCTAGCGGCATCTCCTCTCAATTACGATCGCGTGGCCACCGATTTCGCCTCAATAGGACGTTTCAGTCAAAAGTTATGGCCTTCTGAAGTTTCTACGCAATTTTAGAACTTTGTCACGTGGCAATTGCACTTAATTCGCTACAACGGGTAGCGAAATATGCCACCTAATTCGCCAATCATTGTAGCGAAATTAGCCACGTGGACTGCCCTGGCCATTCGTTGCTCGTCACATCATCCTGTGTATTTCGTTGGTACTAGTTGTGAATTAGCGGGTGTAGCAGTTTAGTAAATAATACTGTAGGTGTAACATTTGGGTATATTTTTTGCAAAAGTGTGGCAGTTTGGTTGTTGTTCCACAGATTTTGGTGTCAGCCTTGAATCCCGCATTAAAGCCTTCAAAAAGCTGAATTGGAATAATCAGATATGCATGCTTCCCTACCAAACGTGCCAGAGCCTGTGTTTGGCTATCTAAGTCATAATTAATTTTGTCTTTGATAAGTGTTGACCTTATGCTCAGCTCTAAGGACATGCAAATCTAGAGAACCATATAGAGATGCTAATAGAGTGCTATCGGGGCTGTCATTAGTCTAAATAAGGATTTGAAATATCAGTGGTTATATATGCTCATCAAAGGTTATAATAATGTATTAATAATTCAATGCATCGCTATAATTAGATTACATATATTTCATGGAGATATAAGGTTGATTTAATGGTAAAAGAAGAAAAAAAGAAGAAAGATCATAGATTCAAATTTATCCATTAACAAGACTATCAAATTAACAATTAACATTTACTAGTTACATATATTTCCAAATGTGGATATTTACACAACCACACACACACATGAATAATGAAAACTAAAATTTTCCAGTGTTACAAGAGTGTGTACCCCTTTTATTAAAGGAAGAGTTGAGCGTGTACCCCTTTTATTTAAGGAAGAGTTTTTTGTTCTCTTCAAATTGGAATTTCACTCCATAATATGCACAACAAAGAAATGACAAAGTAAATTATCACGACAAAAGTTCACTTTTTATTAGAAAACAACAATAAGAATATATAAATTACATCTAAATTGTGTCCCTTTTTAAAAATGATGATACTTGACATTGTGTTTTTTTTTTGTTTTAACTATTGGTGATAAAAATAAGAAAAAATTTTCAAAAGTGTAAGTGATACAAAAAATACTAAAAATCTGTCTTTGAACTACCCTTGCACAAGCCATTAACTAACACTAGTCCCCTTATTTCTTTTTCCTGAACCCATTAATTCACATTTTACACACAATTTATGCTAGTATCTTTTCTATTTAAATAAGGCTGTTTTACTCAAAGCAGCAAAGGGTTCTATTGCAAATTTAATTTGTCAGAAAGAGGCTACGGCACAATTATGTTAAACTTATATAAGAAGCAAAGATTTAACGTATGAGTACACTTAAAATAGTTATGTTTCCGTACATATCCTATAACAATAGATATTAGATAGGCATGACATGTACCTGCATACTTATTCATTATTCAAGTACATGTTAATTTATGTAAAACATCAAGCTTATTATTAAGTAATTTGATTTACTAATACCCTAAACAAACCATTACTTTAGTCCTTTCAAAAGTAGTTTTCGCTTTAAACAATTCTGCTTGAGCTAAAATACAAACATTATCATATCTTACTGCATCCTTATCAGTATCATAAATAAATAAAAAACAAAAATTATATCCCTAAGTTACTCAAAGGCAGCCCCTATATTATTTATTCCCTCCTCTTTTTCCACATGCAGAATATTGACCAATGTCACTGATTTAAGCTCCAATAGGCCATGATATAATAGTTTTGATTGTGGCACTCAGTATCTAACTCAATAACAGCTACAATGCAATGAAAGGCTTTGAACAAAAAGCTCCCTATGTATCATATTAAAATCCCAACTTGTTCCATGAAAGAATGTAACATAGCTAATTGTTGGGCAGAACAACATTACATTATGTGCAAGCAAGCACCTAGCAACCATCAAATCAAAACCATGAACAGGTTCTCATAGCACTTTGTAATTGTAAACTATACTAAGTCCAACTAAAAAATTTGCTTTAGCATTTCTCCTGGTTGATCAGACTCAGTGAGATCCTGTCTTTACATTCTTTAATAATATATTTAGTAAGCAAACCTATTTTGATAAAATAGACTTCCACTTCTAAACATATGATACATATATTCACGCTTGAAAAGGAAGGAAACATCCATGAATACTGCTCTACATCCTCTAACCTAGAGTTAGTCTTCTGCAAGGGTATGTGACTGCCCTCCAAGGCCTAACCACCAGAACCTTACTCAGTAGTATATCATCTAAAATATATTTCGCAGGGAATTGAGACCATGGCCTTCAAGTTTGGCAAGTCATGTGTAAAACTCTAAGCTTGGTTTTTTCCATCTGACGAGAATGAAAGCCAAAATACTCGATGTAGCAAGATTAATGTATGAAGACTAAAGATCAAAGTTCAACTTTCATCTGACTTGCTGGCCCAGTACCTACAGGAGCATGTAGCAAAGGTTATTTGATTGAGAAAATGAAACTTTACCAAAAGGGGTTATTTGTTGGGGAATGCATACCATCAAAATCTTGGCTAGTAAGGGAAACAGTTGTTGCAAAGCTCATCTGTACAACATTGTGAAGTTCATCCTCCCATACATCAGGCAGCTATTGCAAATTGCATCACAGTAAGAAAATAAAAGAATGTAAAATATAGCCAGGCAAAGACATTGGAGAAAGTTAATTTCATTTAAGCATAGGTACTTTGTTATAAAAAAGCAAGGGAAGGCCACAGAAACTCGAATGTAAATTTGGAGGATGGAGGATTTTCAACATTCCTCGTGCAGCAATCTACAGCAAAAATTATTCATTCACATATTTGTCATTTATAATAACTATTAATATATGCTGTAGCAGCCAAACTTGAAGTGTTTACTCATATGAACAAAATAATGATGTGCATAGTAAATTAAAATGCTAGCAATTGCAATGGATCAATACCTGATTCGGTTCCTTGAATCCACCATTCAAGGGAGCTAACTGTGGATGGATAGTTCTTTGAAGGATATCAGATGAGTTTGCCATGTTGGAAATTACTGGATGAATCTGCCCTGGTTGAGGTGGATGTAATGGAGGAAAAGCCATGGACATATCTAGAGGAAACCCTAGTGCGGATGAAGGACCAGGCCGTTGTTGAAGAATCTGACATAATATTCAGAATGTTCAAAAGCAACATCAGGCATCTATACTGAGTATAAGCCTTTTATCACTGGTATATAAATAGATTAACAACTTACATCTTTAGCAAGAAGTCCTTCAATATTAAAATCCAGCCGTGGATTTACTGTTGCAAGTTTCATAGACAAAAACTGCCAAATGAAAAGGCAGGTGTGTGTGTCAATTTAACTAGGAAAAAATGTAAAGATTTTTAAAAATAGATGTCAAGCATCAATTATATATACATGATAATTGGTAAAAAAATTTAGCTTGCATCTTTAATCAAAATGCAACAAAGATAACAGCAATCATACCAGATATCAGGAGTAATGATTCAAAATGAGGTTATTTCAAAAGCAGAGAAGAATGTTACAGTAGTATAATGAGAAGTTGTATGGAAATAAATATTTTGCACTGAGCTTAAGCAGAACCAGAACATACAGGGCAAATCAGTTACATGACTAAAGAATCACATGTGGGCAATAGGGAGATAAGCTTTTCATCCATACCTCAACCTGTCGTTGAAGTGACTGTACATAGTTGATGATTTCATCTAGCATTACTGCCTTGCCAGTGACCTAAAAGCATAGAAAGTAAAAATAACAATGTTAAAAGGATGTGATACATAAACACAAATAACAATATGACATAGTGAATTTTCTAGTTTCAAACTTAGAAGCCACCTTGCTGCATCCAGGTACAAGATCTTGAAGAAACTTCATCCTCTCACTTATCTTTTCCCTCCTCACCTGCAGTGAAAATATAATTTAAAATTCTTCATACAAAAATTACATTTTCATTGCAGATAAGTTCTCACAAAATCTTACTCTCTCTGCAAGGCTATGGCTATTTGTTGCTTGACCCCGGCGAGCTCTAACATGTATGTATTCCTCCTTGGGTGGATCAGAAGCTTGAGACCCCAGTTTGGTGCTCTTCCCAGAAGCCTTGGCTGTTGAAGTTGGTTGGTGGTCTCCCTTCTGTTGATTCTCAGAGTTGTCCTTTGTACCTTCACTAGGTAGTTCTTGAGCTTCATTGGCTTTATCATTATCACCATCCTACCACAAGGAAAACAATGAAATGGATAAGAAGAAAATAGCATCACAGTATAACACAAAGTAGAAACAGCTGAAACACAAGTTACAATAATACCTGTCCACTTCTTTTCCTTTTCTTTGTGTTTAGTCCTTTGCTAGAAGGTTCCCCACTAGTACCTTCCAACATTGGGGAATCATCCAGGCCACCACCATATTCACTAGATTCAGCTCTATCAGACTCATTAGCGGACCTAACAAGAGATTCCTTCCCTTCATCTTGGGATACAACATGACCTTCATTTCTTCTATCACTCTTGAGAGGGCTTCCTTTAGCATCAACAAGATGATGAACAGATGGAGACACATCCTTTGTAGCTTCAACTACATTCATATCACTTCCTTGAGATTGCCCTCCAGTTACTGATTTCATCCCATGGCCTGCAATAGCATCTCTTGCTCCATACAGCCCCATGGATTGAGCAATCCCATATGAGTTCACCATATCATTAAAATTCCCTCCACTGAAGCACGAGAACCTTGCAGCTCTCTCAATAAATCCAGAATCAGTTGGAAACTGAGATAAACTGTGGGGAAACATCCCTGGTCCATTTGGTAACATAGAATTAGCAGGGTTCCAACTCATTTCAGGTGTTCCATGATGATCCTGACCAGCTCTTCCAAATCCAAAACCATATTTTCTGATTGCAACTGTGCTTGAAGAACCCCCATTGTTGTGGACATTAATGTCACAAAATCCCAAGTTTTGGGAACTGGTGGGGTTTTCCCAGTAGTTTGGACCAAATGAGTCCACCATTGAAGCAGAGGAACATGAAGAAGAACCAATCAAATCCCCTCTGCTAACATTCATAGAATTCCCCAAGCCAACCATACCTACAGAAGAACTTGCAAGATTTGCACCCCCAAATCTCCAATCCGAGTGCATTCCACCAGAATAACTCATAGGATCCTCGTTTCTATCCACCTCAAACTTTTCTTTGTCACTCATATCCACCCCTCCTTAACAGGTGATATATCAAACCACCCCACGAGCAGATTCTTTTCTAGGGTCTCTTCCAAACTAACTGATAACAAAATTTAACAAAAAGTACCTCTAAGAGTGGCCAAATGCTAACCACTTACTAGTACAGAATAAAACAATGATCAAAAGTGGGGGGGTCAAATTTCAAAAGAAACCAACTAACAGATGAAGCCTCAAAACCCCCAACATGAATTTATGACAACCATCAACTAGAATCCAGGAACACCCTTGAGAAACTGAAGGACTAGAAACTGTCCAAGTAGTGTGAGGCAAAAGAAGGAAAAAAAAAAAAAGAGAAGGCTAGAAGAAGCAGAAAGAGATAGATAGAGAACAGCTTCAGTTAATGATGATGTTGATAAATTGCTTAAGGGCTAAAACAAAATCCAAGTACCCAAAAGATGGTACCAAAGCTCTCACACGAGTTTGGCAGCTACCATTTCCAAAGCCAACACTGAACTTGAAGTACCAAAAATCATAAAGAAGGGCCCCCCCAAGAGAAAAAGAGAGAGAGAAAGAGAGGCTATAAAAGACTGTTCAAAGAAAGAGCTGAAAAGAAGTCCATGGAAGCAGTCAATTATGCAAACAACATTGATTTCAGCATAATAAATACCCATTCAAGCCCTAGTCAGAGTTACAGAGTCCCCCAACCCTGCAAGACACAAAGAGAGAGAAAAAAAAATATAAATAAGATAAAATAAATAAAAAAGGACCAAACTTTAAAAGTGCGAAGAGAAAGATACCCATTTCTGATGCTCCTACTTTTGGAACCCCTTCCTTCCATTCAATCTTTTCCCTCAAATCAAAACCACTTTATTCAATTTGGGGTTCCTTCAAACTCCCTCCTCCTTCCATAAAAAACCTGCCTTTCACTGTGCCACATAGAGAGAGAAAAACAAAACAACCAAAATTTCAAAGCTTGAATTTTTAGAGAGAGAAAAGAGAAAAAAACATAAAGGGCGGTAGAAATTGGGCAAAATACAACTAACAAACCAATGTGTATATGAAGGAGAGAGTGCAAAGCAAAAGGGTAATGGCAAAAAAGAGCCTCCATTTATATACCTCACGCTCGCATCAAAAAGAGAGCTCTTGATGATTAACCACCGCCACAGCTACTGTAAATTAATACTAATATAATTAAAGACCTGCCCCTTAAGCTCCTCTTCCTCAACTTTGAGAAATTAATAATCATTATTTTTTATCCCACTATTTTCCCATTTTTTGCAGTATTTTGTTTTTGGCAAGTTCTATGTGATAATCATATCAGCTTTAGCTAGCAACTGACATTGCCAACTCTTACCTGGGCTGTTTTTCTCTTATCTTATTGAATTGTCCTTTATTACACCTTGAAAGAAGTGCATGGAGAGGATCTTTAATAAGGGTTTTTTATATTTTTTTCTTTTCTTCTTTGTTGTCTGGTCAAGGCCCCCAAATCTAGCTGGGGTCTTCTCCACATTTTTTTTCCCTCAACAATATTATTATAAATTCTTTTTTTAAACATTTAATTGATATAAAATAATCTGTTAGTGATTATCTTTTGTCAAAAATTATTAACACATAAAATGAATATTTTTTAATATAATTTATTTTATATTTATTAAACAACTTAATTAAAAAACACAAATTGTTACTATGTATAAACCAAAAACAAACCATATGGATCTTGCACTAAGGATTATTATTATTGTTAGATGCGTTGTCTAGGTTCTTAGTGAGAGAGAGAGAAGGGAACATCAAAAGAAGATACTTTGTCTGTGGCAATGCCACCCCCTTTGCGTAAATAACCTCAACGTCTTATGCATCATGCTCTGTTGTTTGTTTGTAGTGCCTATGAAATGAAAACAAAGGAGAAAAAAGCATCGGTTTCAAGAGTTAATGTCCAACATAAATTATTGCAAATATATATATATATATATATATATATAATATTTAAATTTGTTTATGTCTTCTATTGTCAATGAGAAAATTATGAAGAGATTAGTCATCCCGAAAATTTCAAAGAATTTTTTTGAATAGCGCGAAATTTAAAAGGAATAAACTTTAACTAGTTTTAAGGTCAAAATATATAAGATTAAGATTTAATATGGGTTTATTTCAACAACATGCAAAAAAAAAGTTTTAATAAGGGTTTGTAATTGTATTAA
Organism: Glycine latifolia; assembly: GCA_013407115.1. Taxonomy (NCBI): domain Eukaryota; kingdom Viridiplantae; phylum Streptophyta; class Magnoliopsida; order Fabales; family Fabaceae; genus Glycine; species Glycine latifolia. The sequence goes on from CM023941.1 coordinate 11,029,669, forward strand.
TACCTATTTTCCTTTTGAGGAAATCAATACCTATATATTATTCATATAAAAAAAAGAATTTAATTGGAATGCATTGATTGATTGTATTTTCAAGTACATGGTTGATTTTTATAGAAATTATTTTAAAAGTTATATTTAAAGTGGTTTTTAACTTGTCTAAAGTTTAAAAGTATTTACACTAATAATACATAAAAATTAAATTCAAATAATATTTTTTTAATTTCTATCTATTAATTATTTAATTCTTAAATTTAATTATTAGATGAATTAGTTTCTCTATGTATAGCTAATGGTTAGTTAGTCTACTTTTTAGGAAATAAAATGTGATAGAAAAAGCTTGTTTGAACAAGTATTATAAATTCATTATCTCCTAAACTGTAAATAAAAATATCATTTAAAAGATGAAGTCTTTTAACTTATTCCTAAGAAAATTAATGAAAAAGAAAATAAAGCCTAAAGTTAAGTGAAAGTACTACTATCTTTAGCAATAAAAACAATTGTAGTTGCCCCGTCATATTCTTAGATGTAGTACTCAAGCTGGTTTGAAAGAGATTGAAAGTAATCAGTTCTTCTTTATCTTCATAATATATTTCCTCATTTAGTTTTAGTGTTATATTTGTCGATATCTTTTTCTTTAGAAAATTATCGTATTATCATCACCAAATATTTGATACTAAGAAAATAATTCAAATGGACATAGAGAAGTTCTAATATAGGAAATATTATAAACATGTAATGTTTAGGCTCAAATATTATATTTTTATAGGCTCAATGATTAATATTTTTTATTGGCTCAAAGACAAATATTTTTTGTATAGGCTCAAAGATTAATATTTGATAGGCATTCTTTAGATTTTGCAATAGATTATATACAATTAGGTTTTGTACTTTTTTTTTAACGAACTAGATTTTGTATTTTTCAATCTATGTAAGAAATTGTGAAGAGTTTAATGGTAATATATTGATTCATTAATAGTGTAAAATAATTTTATAATGTCATTCAATTATAAATTATTGTTTTATATGACTTTTAAAGTAACTATTATAAAAGTCAACAAATTTATTATATACATAACGGATTTTGATTATATAATTGTGTAAAGCAATTTTACACTATCAATGCATAGTTATTTTTCTCTTATAAAAGAGTTTAATAACTATTTACTAACAGTTTATACTATCATTCAATTATGAATTATTGTATGATTTATAAGGTACTATATTCATTATTTTCTCTTGGAATATAATTTGTTAGGCAAGAGGAATCATCTACTGTGGCTAGTGTATAATATGAAGAATAAGATCAGAAGCATGTGGTAGTTAGTTTGTTGGGAGTTAGTTAGACTCTACCAGCTGTCAACAGCTGGTAGGTTACTTAATAGTTTTGAATAAAGAGCATATTTCTTTAGAAGGAAAGAGGAAATTGATTGTATTGAGAGAACTTGAGAATTGTCTTAGTGTTGTAAGGGAAGAGAGTTTTCTTCCTTGTGTAAAGAGTGAAAGAACTATTAATAACAATGATCCCTTTATCTCTGCATGTATTGTTCTATGTTGGTTTTTGTGTGTATATGCTCTACCTCTAGTTGCAACTAGTAAAGTGGAGAAGATTCCTAACAATTGGTCTGATTTGTCGATGAAAGAATAATGGATCGTGACAAGGCTCAATTCATTGCTTCGGAATCTTTGGTTGCAACATTGAAGACAACCAACGAATTGAACCACTGAGTTGTAGAAATCATCCAAGAAACAAATTGAGGTGATTGTGAAGGTGTCGAAACAGTGCAACAACATTAAAGATTTGCGCAAGATGATGAAGATGTTCATGGAATAGAAATGCATCACGTATAATGATGCCAATAATGCATCTAAGGAGCATAATAATAGGTTGGAGGATGAGGAGTCCGTGACGGAACCCGAGCCTTCATCAGCGTCGGAGGACGAAGCAAGCGACTCTAAGGAGGATTCAATATTGAGTTTTTCACATCATTATTGGGCGAAAAGGGTGAAAATGCCAATCTTTGAAGGAGAGCATCCATTAGGATGGATCGCGCGTGTGGAGAATTTGTTTGCCATGCAACACATCCAACAGAGCGCGAAAGTGAGATTGGCCTTTATCAGCATGGAGGGAAACGCCTTGCATTGGTTCTAGTATTGGAAGCAAAAGGCGAAGGGAATAGTTGGTCTGTTGTCAAGGCAATGCTGATTAAGCGCTTTGGCGATACTGAAAAGGGAGATGTTTACGAACGTTTGGTAGCGTTGTGCCAAATAGAGATTGTGATTGAATTTATTCAGGAATTCAAGGTGCTGATAGTCAAGTCTCGGGTACGAAAGAAGTGCAATTGAAAGGATATTTATTAGTGGGACTTCGCAATAAGATCCACCCAAAAATTCATCCCACAAACCAAATGATCTGTCAAGTACCATGGAGTTTGAGGCTGATTTCGAGGAAGCTGAAAACGAAAGGAATCCAAAGGTTGATTTGTGTAGTCATGGTTTTCGTTTTCAACCAAAGAAAGAAACGTGGATATGTAGTGTTGAAGGATTCGCAACGAATACCCTTCACAACACCCAAAGTCAGAATCGAACTCTAACAAGAGATGCGCGTAGCTCATAATCATTTTCTCCTCAATTATTAGAGGTGTGTTATTTGTCAAATTTAAAGCAGATCATTGTAGCTCAAATGGAAAGCTTATAGTTGAGAGATTACCATTATTTATAATATAATTTAAAAGTTTATAATTTTATCTAAGTGATATATGTGATTTCACCTCTATCAATGAACACATGGACGAATCAATACAAAATTATTTCGATTCAAGTAAAATTAATCTGAATTCCAAGTCATAAATTTACAGTTGTATAAAATATTTTTTTTAAAAATATCTCTTATAATTATTTTATCCAACTCAAACAAAATCATCTTATTAAAGATAAATTCCGTTTGTTACAAATAAAATAAAATATCATCCCTTTAACTGCGTTAGCTTAAACTTGCTTCCTGTTGTGACCCAGCAGTACGTAGTGAAACAATAATGCAACAACATTAACAACATTAAATTTACAACTTGCATGCGATAGGTTCTAACTACTTTGGACGGAGTGTCATGAGTCTTTACCAGATCCATTAACTTGGTGAAACTTTTTAAGGACCTGGAGCGCACACATAGATGATAGATCTTCATGAACAGAAGTAAGAGAAGTCTAGTAAGAATAACAGCACTTATATATAAATGAACATGTCTCCATTTTTAACAAACAAGGACTGACCCTATTTATTTTTCTTTACTCTGCATGTCATTATTAGTTCACATTGGAAACTGTAAATATAGACCTAAGGTTTAGAGTGGTGGTGGAATCTCTCATTTTATATGTAAGTAACTAACACGGAGTTGTGAGGTACTAACCCTTCAGACTTGTCCACAAAAAATGCAACTCACGATATTCAAAGCATAAATTATTACGGAGTGAGGTACTAACCCTTAGATTTGGAGTAAATAGTCCATACGTTAAATTTGACTATTGCTAGTCAAGGCAAGTAGGCCGTTTAAAGAGTAATATTATATTATGTCTATTGTAAATTGGTTTGATAATTGGAAGAAGAAAAATCTCGTCTTACAAAACACAATGGGAAGTTGATTTTTGCTTTAGAAACTGTGTAGGTTCTGAACATCTCATTAGAGGTTGTTCCAAGTTAAAATAAATATACTAGACTTTAAAGCTCTTTTAATGTTATTTTTATTTATTTAAGTAATTTCTTAAATTTCTTACTACGTACTTACCTCTATTTCAGATATATGCATGATATCAATTATATCTAACTCCGTTGATTAGATAGTATATGTAAATAGTTATAAACACTCTAATGTTGGAGTCAAACTTTTTCCTATGAATAAAAATCACACACAAGGTTAATGTATAGAAATGAAGTAATATTTAATGGATATAAATTATTATTGTATTTAGATTTAAATATTTATTAATATCTCATTGTTTGCGATAAATTACTAGTATAGGAATTATTAAATAGGGAATAGGTAGAAAATATAATCAATAATATACTTTAAATCTGTAAAATACTATTAATAATTTTGGGGGTAAAAAGGATAAAACATTAAAAAAAATGTGGAAGACGGTAATATAACTTAAACCAGTAGGCATTCGAATTAGTTGTATAAGAAATTTTTTATGTGTACGTTTTTTTTTAATCAACAAATTTTATTTGAATAATGGAAAATTTACCAAAAAGGGTAGTATTTTTTAAAATTAATCAAATGGGGATAAATTTTAAATTAATACTGAAATAGAAATAAGTCTTACGATGTATCACGACTTCTGATAAGGAAGTCATAAAAAATGTCCAACTTTAAATTTTTTTTAGTGAAGTCTAAAAAAGTAAAGAATTTTTGTTTTTTTTTTTTTTTAAATTTTAATGTGAAAAGTATTTTATTTTTTTTAAATATTTATTTGAAGTTATAAACTAATTTACGACTTTAAAATCGTCTTAATTTTTTAAAATAAATTATTAACAACTTTAAATTAATTTTAATTTCTAGTTTTTTCTCAATGTTTTTAATATTTTTGTTACTAATATTAATAGATAATATTAACTTAAAATTTATCAAATAATATTAATTTTTTAAAAATATTTTTAATTAATTTTTATAGTTATTGGTAAGTAAATTAATATTTTCGTATAATATAATAAATTAATTTTATTTGATAAAATTATTTTAATACTAATAACATAAAATAATTTAGTAATAAAAGTAGTTGTTAAAATAAAAATAACATAATACATTAATATAAAATGAACGATATAAATTAAACACAAACATAAAATTGAAAAGTAGAAACAATATTAATCGTCAACATATTTATATGAACAATTATTATAATTAGGTTCTTCATTTCTACACAATAAACATTTCTATAAGCCTATTTAGAATCGATTAGTCAATCTTATTATATATACGATTAGAGGTTGGCCTTTGCACTGTCTAGTCATTTCAAAGGATCAGACATATAATATAGATCTAATTATTGAGGTTATTTATCTTCGCTTTCAAAAGAATGAAACAGATGCTATTATTAATATTTTTCTTAAACAAATATGTGTAGTACATTCTTTCTTTAAATTTAAGTCTTTTGTTTACATTATTTTTTTAATTTAAAAAACAAATAATAATTCTTAACATTAATAACAGAAATATAGAAAATATTAAATAAAAAAATATAGAAAATATATTAAATAAAACAATATACAAAAATATAAAAACTTTTAATAAAACTATAAATTAAAACTAATTTAAATTTGTTAAAAATTAAATTTTTAAAACCAAAGACGTGCATTTTTTTTACCTAGTCATCAGAAATCAATGACTTATCCCTGTTTATATACTAATTTAAAAGTTGTACCCATTTGATAAATTAAAAAAAAAAACCCTTTTGTTATGTTTTCCTTGAATAATATAAGAAGGCACGAATAGTGCCACAGTACATATATAAGCCTGTTATAGGCACACGGTTGCTAAATATTAACCAGGAAAGGTGTACGTTTTTTTATGTGTACGTAAATCATATTATTAGATAAAATATTGAAAGTGATAAGTGTACGGTTGGTGTTTTATGTTTGAGAGGTAAAAAAGAGTGGATAGAGCACAGGAACCTAACATGGGAAATTGTTAATTCTACAAATTAGTGAAAAGACTTTTTTTTTTCGTTAAATATATTAAAAATCTCGTATGAATCATACAAATGAGTACATGTTATGAGAAACTATGGACAGACATGGAGAGGGATATAGTCCAAGGAAGAAAAGATTATAAAAGCCAACAGCCTTATAGAAAAGGGATTTGATTCCTTAGTACCATTTCTCCTATTTTATGTATTTTGGAAAGGCAAGAACTGAACAAATTGAGTGTTGCCACCTGTAAATGGTTGTGTACCCTTTTATGTGGAGGCCCTATTGATTGGTGCCATGTTATTAAAATTAAAAAATAAAATTAAGTTCTGAACTTTATAAATATGATATGAATTTAATAAATATTGTTATTAGTGGCTAGTTAGAGTTGGTTCATGGTTGGCATGGCTCTCCTTTTGGAAAAGTTAAACAGCAAGCAACCAAATCTCATCCAAATCAACGTGGGATAGGAGTTGGGGATTCGAGATCTCATAAGCTGAGCCTTGCAATTTTTAAACCTGAATCAAAGACTGTTAATTAATAATTACATCTTCTCTTTCTTTCTTTCTTCCTTTTCTAGCCTCGTATAGTATATGTTATAATAACAAATAACACGGTTCAAGGCATGATGGGATTATGTCCTAAAAATATCAAGCACTCTTGTGCTATAATCATTTGAAAAACGTACGCATGTTTGGAACTTTTAATTACGTTCATTTTTTTATATACTTGTACGTTACCCGGCTTCAATTATATAAACATGCTTCTGCAGTGGTTTTATCTTCAACACTTCTTTCAAAACCAAATTATTGGTGTGATAGTAACAGACAGTATTTGGTCATTCTTTAAAATGCATTTGGAAGGTGACTTTTGCCTTTTTAATTTATTGCAGGTATTACTTCCATTTATTTTTCACAGGTGTTTTACTTCCTTTTACAGCATGAAGATCTATTTAAGAATAAACTCTCTTGACATGTTTTATCATATACATGAATATAAAAAGTGTTTAATAATCATGCACTAACGTCATGAATAATTTTATATTATTATTTAATTACAATTTATTGTTAATATATTTATAAGATAGTTATTATATAAATCAACAAATTATCATATAATGATCTGTAATTGGATAATAATTTAAAATAATTTTATAATAGTGTTTTTTCTAATTTAAAAATCAAACTTTTAACCACATTTAAAAAGTATAATTTATATTGATTCTAATAAAGATATAACTTATCATATAAATGTTGGATACTTATAGTTTAAAGAAAGAAAGAAAAAAAAAGATATAGCAAATTTTTTGTGTGGATTGAGGTAGCCTCAGGCCTACCTAATTTTCCATCTATTTTTGGGTACTTATAATTACACAACCGGAACATAATGATATTAAGTTTGATCGAAATGTATACTTGATTAGTAGGTGTGTCTTATTTTGTTGTTGTTTTTTGGCTTGCGGATGTGGCCACATAGTTAACAGTTTATTCTACTATATCATTTTCTTTCTTTGTGATCAAACCCTGAGCTTTCATTAGTAGATGTGACCCTTGTTATTCCCTTTTGGCCTTGTGGATGTGACCACAGTTAATGCCATATTGCATCATCATTTTTTTAATTAGTGAACAAACCTGACACTCAGGAGGACCCTTGATTTTTGAATGAATGAATGGTAGCAAACAAAAACGCCTATTGGTTTCACCTTGCTGCAAAATGGCATGATACATATTCCTTAAAAAGTTTGATGAATTTCATGCAGAATGCATGATTGTACTGCTTGATGAGACTTGAATTATTATCACTTTCAAACTTTTTTTCCAACCCTTTTCTGGCCTCATTTCTGCCTAAATGTAAACTCATTCCACTGGAAAAATCAACTTTTCAAATTTGCAGAATGCACTATAGAAAATGTGTAAGGCTCTTTATTCTTGTACTTTTTTCTTCATTTTCACCTCTCTCTCTCTCTAACTTGTGAAAGTGATGTAAGGTATGGGGACCCCTTTCCCTGTTTCTCTTAGCTTGAACAATTTTTGTGGTAAAAGAGTACTGCAATTCTAAGCTCTTTGTCCCCAGCAAGGAAATGAAAGTCTCAAAAGATATTAATGAGCAGACAATAAGGCATAGGTAAGAGTACCCTTTGCACAAAGCAGGCAAATATAGTTCCTTTAAATGTCACATTTTGTTTGGTAAATGTCAATTCTCACTTACATAAGCCTTTAGCTTAATTGTACACTGGTGATTAATTGATTACTGAAATAACATATGTATGGTGGGTGGATAAAAAGACTAGCAAATGTAGCCCTTCTCTTTCTCCCAAATTGTGCTGCCTACCATGACAAACCCACCTGCATAGAAGAGCTCAACTAGTGAAAGTTATGTGGGACATTAGACACAAATTACTGTTGTTTTCCTCACTATTGTTTAAACTTGGAAGCCTAAACTTGTTGGTGTGTGGAAAATAGATAGAGATAGCAAGTGAGAGCAGAACCTTAGTGTCAATGTCATTAATGCTTAATTGGTAACAATAGACCATTTATATGACCAATGACATCAATGTTATGACATATTAGTTTCAGTCATAAGGATTTATCTATGGTACTGTATTTTGGCCAGAGAATTTGCCTAGTATATGCAGCTTTTTATTTTTTCTTTATTAATAAGAAAACACTTTGTTCACCATATTTAAACTACATGACAATCCTAATCATAAATTGTCTTTTAATGCTTTTTACATATCTATTATGAGAAACCAAACAAATTATGCTTGAAATCATAAACCTGAGTTAAGTTTTCTGCACATCAATGATTTTGCATGCTAATTAGTGCATTTATACTGTACAATTAGTCCAAAGGCTTTCCCAATATTTACTTAATCTTGCAATGTATGGATTGCACTTGGAACCTGGAAGGAACGTTATGTTCATATGATTCTTCGTTTGATATGGTACAATAAGACTAGTCCAAATTTAAGATCTGCTTCATAATTAAGGATCACTGTCAAAATCTCACCCATCATGAGCTCTTAGATTATGAAACCACATAATCATTTTGACCATATGCAACACAAATAGACCTTTTTTATCCTTTCAAAAATGTTTATATAGTTACACAAATAAGAGTAATTCACTTCAGCTCAAACTTAAGACTTCAAGAGAATTCGATTAACTGGTGTTGTAAATCCTTTTATGTGCATAATTCATTAATTAACTAAAACTAATGTTCTTAGAATTGTTGGTTCAATTAATAATCAAACTCATTGTCTAAGGTGAGCTCCAAATTCAAGTATCATTGTCGAATAAAGAATCCTTCAAAGAATAAAAGCTCGGATCTTTGTCCATCTTGGGCACAGGATTATTCTAGCTTAGCCCTTAGCTAATGATATCAAATTAGAATTTTAGTACGTAATAATTACTCACAAAGAATTTATTATTTATAATAACTTACATCATTATTTGAACAAAATTGTTTTTAATAAAGAATATTTGTGGCATGTTGGCCATTATCTCAGTAGTCCATCTAATTAATGAAAAGTCACCCACATCCTTTTTTCCTTTGATTTTGGTGTATTCAAACGAATCTTTCTCAACAAGGTGAACCAGTGTCATTTTGACAGCAGCTTTTGTCACTTTTAATCCACCTTGGAGTTAAGCCAAGAAAATGAGTCTGACTATATATATATATATATATTGGTAGCTACTAAATTCCAAAGGGACTTCTACAATAGGATTGTTGAGTGCTAGGGGTAGACTTTTCAATGTCATGGACTTTCCTTAAATGATCTAGGATAGTGACATTATGTGCTAGCTTTAGAATCACTTCTTCAGAGGAATTGGGGGGCTATCTTTTTCTAAAAGATCCTCCCATTGTTTCAACTTTCACTTTACTTCATCCATGATTTCTCTGGACTCATTTCCATGTGCCAACACAAAGCCTTCAATCAGCTACGTGTCCGCAACACCCTTATTTGAAGACGGGGCTCACATGGCCACACCTCCTCACTTTTATGAGCATATATGAATGTGACATAAGGCACACATTGGTTAAGAAATGACTAGTTTGGCATAATGTGTTCCCCTTAGTTCCATGGTTTTTATACATAAATTTAATGCTCATGAGAGCTTTGTATTCTATATATAAAAAAGTATACATTAAAATTTATTACAGACGATGGTTTCTTTCGGCAACCAGCACGAGGTTCTTTCAATTTAAACAGGAATTTTAAATTCGAATTCTTCTGAAATATGTAGTTGCGTTAAATTTGGATAAAGAAATTGTTATTCAACGTAATCTTATAAAGTTTAAACAAGATTATCTCATAAAAAATAAATGTAGTTAGAAAAAAAATTAACTGATTCTTTCTTTCTTTTGATTTTTTTTCAATCCCAGTTATAAATTCTACTTGAGCCGGTGCTCTTTTGGCCTTTTTCCGTTAAGAGGGTGGGGCAACATCAGTAGAAGGTAAAAGAATAACAAAATCCTCATTGTAATTATTGGAGATATTTGAGATCCAATACCCAGTTGCATCCTTTAACTTATATGATTGATAAGGGTGGAAAAAAAATCGACGCTGAACTGAATCGATGCTGAACTAGTAAAAAATAATTAAACTTTTTATAATAAGAATTGATCTGAACTGTTGTATAGTTTAATTTCAAAAACTTGAATTGTTTCTAAATTAATAGTTAACTGAACTGTGAAGTAAAATGAGAACTGTTTCTAAATTAATAGTTAACTGAATTGTGAACCAAAATGAGAACTGCTTCTTAAAAAAACTTAAATCACCTAGCAACGTTCACTCTTGAATTGTGTCTGGGTCATAGCTTAGTTTATTTCCCTTTCCTATTCCTTTTATGTCTTTATTTTGTCAATTAATGAAGCAGCATAGTCATTAATAGTTGAATTCATCCCCTTTTCTATACATCTTTTTTTTATTGCTTAACTCTCACCAAAACTTGTATTTTTGCATTCATCAAACTAAGCAATAAGTTCCATCAATTAAATGTTAATTAATATCAATATCAACAACACATTTAATCTAGGTTAATTGGGGTCGATAGTAGATGAGCTCAATGATAGATTGAAAATAAAATAAAGAAAGAGAAAGTGAGAGGGGAAGAAAGAGTGGAAATAAGACAAAAGAGAGGAAAAATAAGCTAAAATAAAAGAAGGATACAAGGAGGAGGAGAGAAATGAAGAGGAAAAAAACTAATAAAAAAGGACGACGGAAACATAGAAATACTAATGGGTTAACCCTCCACCAAATTTATAGCTTTTCTTCATTCCGTCCTAAGACATACCGTCTACCAATCTATATCTCATTCTATTAAGTCTTGTTTAACTACCTTTTACCATGTAAGTTTTAGTCGACCTCTATCTCTCTTTGTGTCAAGCTCTTGGTAATAAACTATTGTTCTTACGGGAGCATTCAGTAGTTGTCTCATAACGTACCCAAACCACCTCAATCTATACTTCTTTATCTTTTCACACACCGGTAATTACTAGGGATGGCAAAACGGGTCTGGCCCGCCAGGTCGGCCCATTTAGCCAGCAAAAAAATGCGGGCTAGGTTGACAATTCTAGCCCGCTATTAAAAAATGGGGCAGGCCAGCCCGGCCTGTAAAACTGCGAGCCAAACGTAGGCTGGGGCGGGCCAGCTCCCTGGGCCAATATTATTTAAAATATTAAATATTAAAATTAAATAAATATATTTAACATATTTTGAAATAGGTATGTTATTTTAATTTATGCTCTTTTGCACTCTCAGCGTATTCTAATTAACTTTTAAGTTTTAATATCAAAATGTTTATGATAATGATACTTTCAAATAGTCTTTCATTGCTAGCATATTATACTTTGGATAGTTTACATCCATAAATTTCATTTACAAGTGGTATAATTTTGTGAATTATCACATGACATCAATTATTTAGCATTAAATTTAAATTGTTTACTTTTATTTAACTTTGTGTTTTTTTTTAATTATCACATTTGTATTTTTTTTATAATTTCTTTTGTATTTTTTAAAAAAATTAAATTTTTTATTTTTTAAGTGGGCTGGCCCGCATTAAAGTCGGACGGGCTAGCATTTGCAACCCACTTTCCAAAAGTGGGTCAGCCCGCCCCGCCCCGCATTTTTGGTGGGCTAGGTCAGCCGGCCCCATTTTTTGCGGGCTGGCCCACTTTGCCAACCATAGTAATTACTACTACCTTTCGTCGAATATCCTTATTTCTTATCTTATCCACCTTCGTATAACCACACATCTATCTTAACATCCTCATTTTGGCTACCTCTATTTTATGCTCGTGTTGCCTATGTACTGGCCAGCATTCCGCTTCATATATTGTCAGTCTTATAGCTGTTCTATAGAATTTTCCTTTCAGGTTAAGGGAGAATTTTGCGGTCACACAAAAATCCCAATGCACTCCACCATTTCATCCACCTTGCTTTGATTCTATGATTTACATCCTCATCAATTTCACCACCTTTTTGCAAAATTGATCTCAAGTATCTAAAAACATCTTTCTTGGGTACATCTTGACCAAGTAGATGCATTGTGTCTTGATCATCCTCTCTTACCCACAAAAACTCACGCTTCATATACTCTGTCTTGCTCTTGCTTATTGTGAATCATTTAGACTTCAATCCACAATTCTAGTTTCCTATTAATCCCATCTTTGGTTTCATCAATAAGCACAATATCATCTACAAAAAACATACATAATGTCACTTCCTCTTGAATATCTTTCATTAGTTCATCCATCACTAAGGCAAAGAAATAAAGACTAAGAGCTGAACCTTGGTGAACACCTACTGATAGGGAAGTACCTTGATATTCCATTACAAGCTTTCACACATGTGGTAGCCTCATCATACATATCTTTTATTACATTAACATACTTTAATGCTACCTTTTTCTTCTCAAGAATCCACCATAAAACTTTTCTTGGGACCCTATCATATGCTTTCTCAAGATCTATGAACATCATATGTAAGTCTTTCTTCTTTTCCCTATACATTTCCATTAATTGTCGCATCAAGAAAAGAGCTTCCATGGTACATCTTCCTGGCATAAATCCAAATTGATTTACGAAAACCTTGGTCTCCCTCCTTAGGCGATGTTCAATAACTATCTCCTACAACTTCATAGCATGGCTCATGAGCTTGATGCTTTTATAGTTAGAACAATTCTAGATATCTCCCTTGTTTTTGTAAATAGGCACAAGCATACTTTTCCTCCAAGCATCAAACATCTTATTTGAAGTATCTTATTGAAAAGATTGGCCAATCATTTTATTGGCACATCCCAAACCTCTCCACACTTCAATAGGGATGTCATCGGGTCCCAAAGTTTTATTATTCTTCATGTAACACCCCAGATTTTTTTTAAGTCGCTAATCTGGACGTTTATGTGTGATTAATTGCATGTTTTGTATGATTATTACTGATTGAGTGCCCTTGTCTTGGTATGCGTGTTAGTGGTTGATAGCTGTCTGTGTTGACCGACGGTTACTGTGTTTACACGAAGGGCAAAACCTGCCCTGTCAGTTGAGTACTTAAGGGCAGGAGTGTGCAGAGGAAACGTGCTCTTCCTTCTTCTACCTTTGTGTTTTCTCTGTTCTCTCTCTTGAAAACTCACCCAGAAAACCTCTCGTTCTCGACCCTCTCTGTGTTACTTTCAACCCGTGAGAACCACCACTGAATCCTGACATTGAGACGGACCTCATGGCCGGAACGAAAGCTTAGGACAAACCGTCGTAAAGCTCGTGAACGAACCTCTAGTTAAGTAAGGGGAGCTTACCATGTCTGATAACAGTTTCAGGTAGCATGCTTGAGGACCAGAGAGTCCAACCAGGGCGATGGTTGCATGTCCTATGTGTGTGTTGTTTTCCAGAAGGTTGTGTCTTTGAATGAACGGAATGAGTTATGCTCTACATTGGCCGATTGGTGTTTTGTGTTGGTAGTTAATGATGTTCTGGTGTGGTTTTTGATGGTGTTCTAGGAAAAGGGGGAGTTGATATTGCAAGAACTCCCCTTGCATGTGTGTGGAGCTGACATTTTGATGCTAAAAAGTTCCCAAGACACTTCGCAGAAGTGTTCGTGAAGGTGCTAAGTATCGGGTATGGTTTAGCCGAGTTGTATATATATGTGCTTGTGATATCGGCTGCCGAGATGGATTGGCCGAGTCATATATATGTAGTGTTTGTGGATGACGTATGTGAATTACGTTGAGGTCAGCCTATGTGATGGCTTGAGATGTTTTGTACCTTGATAGAGCCATGGTGAGAGGCTATGTATACATGTGAGATGCTGGGACCGAGTGGTGAACCTTGCAAGGGCCACGGTCAGTGCATCAGTGAGCCCGTGTTAGGGCGGCCCTCGTTTGGGGCAGTATGTATGTAACATGGGAGGGTATGGAGATCCTAGCCATGACAGGATGTTCTTGTGTTGGGCTATACGTTGATGGTGCTCATGAGAGAGATACTTGTTTGTGGCCCGTGTTGGGGCGGCCCTCGTTTGGGGCAGTATGTATGTAACATGGGAGATATGGAGATCCTAGCTAAGGCGAGAAGTTCCTGTGCCAGGCCATACATTGATTGCGCCTATGAGAGACATACTTCATTTGCATGACAGAAATATGATGATTGACTGTTATAGTACGAGAAGTACTGGGGGGCCACGTCTGGAGGGAGATCCTTATGACACCCATTTGGCTTATCACCATAGGGGGGTGAGTCCCGTGCACAACAAAGTGACCCCTATGTTAACTACAACTATCATTTGGACCATGGATTTGGCCTATTTCCGGGATGGTACCACATTGCATGTCGAGAGTTGAGACAGGAGCATGCCAGACATTGTTAAGTCGATTAGTGGAATGTTCTTGGATGTTTGTTTATGTTAGTTGCGTGTTGATACATCTGGACTTGTGGTGATGCTATGACGCTTGGGTTGTTTTTCCTTGACTGATATTACCTTTCGTCTGTTATTTTATATGATGAACTCACCATTGCTTTGTTGTGCCATGAGGTCTGGTACCTGTGATGATCGCGAACCCGGTTCGTGTGAGCAGATGGACAGCAGTAGGTGATCCGGGAATATGACAACTGTTTAGTTGGAGCCGTCGAGTTGTCGGGATGTCGATGTGACGGATCCCGGGTAGGGGTTATTCTTTGCTGATTACACCCCTGGTTTTGATAGTCACATACATATTTTGCTAGTTGCACCCCTAATGTTTAATCCCTTAATTCACTTGTAAAACATTGTACGTTTCAAACAAGGATAATTGTACTTACAATTAAAACACATTTCGTATATACAAATATATGTATGCAATTTGAATGTTTCATACATGCCTTGTTTATGTTTATAATCGTCATGTGATTGCGAAAAATTTGCCACATTTTTCATTGACCTATAAAAAGGGGTGTTCTTTTTATCAAAAATTACGTTAATGTTGTGGTTAAAAGTTAGAGATACAGTAGCGATGTGGCGAACCGTTACAAAAAAGGTATTTACAAACTTTAAAAAATGAAGGATAAGAAGAGTAAAGACCTCACTCAAGTTAGATGTATCAAGGATGAAAATAAAAAACTTTTGGTAAGGGATGTGGATGTAAGTGAAAGATTGCTAAACTACTTTAACAAACTGTTTAATTAGAATGACGACAAGAGTGACGTGGATTTGGAGGACATTTCTGATGATCTAAATAGAAGATTTGTGCGCAGAATTAATACACATGAAGTTAAGGAGGTTTTAAAGAGGATGAAGTGTAACATCCCAGGCGCTGACGAGGGCGGGGAGTGATCGCCGGTGCAATGAGGCACGAACAATGAGCGACTCCTGGCAGGCTTCCAGCGGAAGGGATACATGAATGAATCGAATAGACACCCGAACGAGAGGGATTCAGAGGCTGTGCAGGTATGAGATTGTACAGTTGAGGATAACTTAAAGGAAATAATAGGTACTACCTATACCAACAAGGTGCATCTACTTTTTGGTAGTCCATAACTTAAGAACTCTTTTCTCGCTACTCTAAACTTTTGCAAATTCTCATCATTGGGACATTTATGCAAAGATCTAAAGCAATCCTTCTTTTGTTTAATAGCCTTCTGCACCTCTCTATTCCACCATCATCTTTCCTTTGTAAGAACTTTGTTTCCTTTGCTTTCACCTAGTACCCTATTTCCCACATTTTGAACACACAACCATCTTATTCCATATTTCAGTAGTTTCTCCAATAAACTCACATGGTCCTGCACGTAACATGTTTTCCTTAAACTCTATTTGTTTCTCCTCCTTTAACTTCCACCATCTTATCCTTGGGTTTTGAACATTCTTTCTCAAATTAAGAACTTTGTTGAATGAACCTCTAGAACTATCAACTTATATTGTGTCGCCACACATTCTCCAGGGTAGACCTTGCAGTCAATATACGAATTTCTGTATTTTCTTCTAGCTATAAAGAAATCAATTTGACCACAATTTTGGTCACTATGATAAGTGATAAGATGAGACTCTATTTTTTGAAAAAAAGTGTTTACTAGCATCAAATCATAGGCTAGTGCAACGTTCAATACATCTTCTCCAGTCTCATTTCTCGTCCCATAGCCAAAACCACCATGAATTCTATCAAAATCTCCACTGTTTTTACTAACATGACCATTTAGATCTACTCTTAGGAAAATCTTTTCCTCTCGTGGTATCCCTCTCAAAACCTCCTCCAAGTCTTCCCAAAATTGGTTATTTTCATTTTATTGTTGTCCAACTTGGGGTGCATTCACATTAATGATATTTAAAATTAGATCCTCCACTACAAGCTTAATCATCGTAATCCTTTCACCTTTCATTTTGACATCAATGATTTTATCTCTGAAACTTCTATCGATCATAATTTCAACCCCATTTCGACTCTTGGTTGTACCTGTATACCTCAACTTAAAACCGGTGTCCTCCACTTCCTTGGCCTTTTCTCCAACCCACCTAGTTTCTTATAAGAAAACAATATTCACTTTCCTTCTGACAAAACCATCTGCTAACTCCCTTAGTTTACCCATTAATGTTCTTATGTTTCAACTTCTCAATTTCATCCTAAACCCCTGGGTGGTGTTTGCCCGCCTCGCTCGTCCATCAATGTGTTGGGACCCTTGCAAACACACATAGGCGGAGTTATCAACTAAATGTTAATATTTGATAAAAAAAAACTAAATCTTAATATTATTTTTTTAGGAGAGGAAAATGTTAATATCTAGGAAAAGTGCTATTTTTTTTAAAAAATATTTGATTATATTTTTGTATTCTAAATGTAATAAATATTTTAAATGTTGAAGCATTTAAAATAGAAATTAATAAAATAAAAAACTTTTTCTTCTCATAGTCATTTTTAAAACAAATGATCTTTAAAAATAATTCGAAACAATTTAAAGCAATTTGAAATAATTCGAAGCAATTCAAAATAATTCATAGTAGCTTGAAACAGTTTGAAAAACAATTTAGTTTGAATCACCTCTAAAATAGTTTAGTTTAGTTTAGTTCAAGATACTTTCTCAGAGTTCAATTCAGTTAACCCTAAAGATCGAAGAGGTTAGTGTAGGTGAGAATGCACTGTACTTGACTCTAACAATTTGTTTGTTTAGTTTGGTTGATTAAATTATGGTGGGATCCATAACCAACTAATAGTTTTAAAGTATAACAAACGCTGACGGGCACTTAAAAACAATATCAATATTTTTTCTTTAATAAAACTGATGGAGGTTCATTCCAAGCCAAAGGTCTAGAAGGAGAGCTTGAAGCACTTCCTTTGGTGAACTTTAAAGGTCTCATGACAAGAGTTAGAACTCAAGCCCTTCAAGTCCACATCAAGGCCAGCTTGGACAAGCAAGAGGAAGCACACCAACTTAAGGATAACAAGGGCTGAATTTTGATGTCTCAAGTTCAATTTAATTCAATAAATTTCAACACTTGTTAGAAGCAAAAGTAGTAGAAATAAAAAGACTTTTTAGTGTAATTGTGTAAAGAGGTGTAAGTGCACTTGTGTGTAATTTTTGTAGCAACTTAGTAAATTAGTTGGTTGCACTTAGAAGCTAAAAATATTGTACCTTTCATGAAAATGGGACAGCCAAGGGAGTTTGGGACAACCAAGGGTCACTTAGGAGAATCTTGCACCACAAACTTCATTAAGCTTGCTTTATGCTCCTTTAGTGTGCACTACAAGCTTAATTTGAATTGTCATTTCATGTGCATTAGCTTGTAATTTCGTGGCCTTTATAAGGTGCCCAAAACTGAATGTAGAAAAAACTTTGGTTCATTAATACAAATCTAAAATTTGTGTGAGAGTTTCTTTCTTGTTCTTGTCCAAAAACTTATTGTTTCTTATCAATGACTTCAAACTATTATGGTGATTATTCCTAGACTTATTGGAGAGCTTCTCCATGGTGTCTTCCATCTTCATCCCTAACCTTTCTTCCATCTCCCATTGCTGCCATTAAAGAAAGCTTCCAGCCATACATTTTCATGAAAGCTTGGATAACTTGTGTGTTCTTGAAGTTTGCTTGAAGATTGAGTTTCATTGCAAGGTAGATTTGGGAAATTTAATGGTTAATGGATTCAGCTATACATTAAAAACGTTGTAATTCATAAAAAAAAATGAGGAGTTCAAAAAGTGAAAAAATGAAAAATGGATACGCATTTGGAAGTTGGGTGATCGACCGTTTGGTAATAAATTATCTTAAATATGCCTTTTCCATTTTTTCACTTTTTGTAAGAATATATGATTGATGACCAATGTTGGATCTAGTGACAGGAGTTTATGTATATTTATATAAAGTTTTGGGTTTGAGTTATGTGACCGAAAAAATATTAAGACTTTAAATTGAACTCATGTAAATAAAAAATAAATATTAAGAAAGCTGTAGACTTCAACAAAAGGGAGTGACTTGTCCTATAACTGGTGTGGATGTTTGCCGTGCCGTCAAAGACTTCAAAAGGGAGTAACTTTTCCTATAAGTTGTGCTCACTGTCCTAATTCTATTGAGAACGAAAGTCATGTTCTCTTTGGATGTGATTTCGCAAGAAGTATTTGGCAGCCAGCAAATCTATGGCAACACATTCAGGACAACACATCTAAAGGAACAAACGAATTGATATTCAAATTGCTGGAATTTTGAAAACTTGAAAACTTTGACATCATTCTATGGGGAATTTTGAATGCTCGTAATGGGAAAATCTAGCAGGATGTCTCTCCACCACCGCATATCACAGTATCAAATTCCTTCCAGTTCCTTAATGATTGGAAACATGCAAGGA
Source organism: Glycine latifolia (assembly GCA_013407115.1). Taxonomy (NCBI): domain Eukaryota; kingdom Viridiplantae; phylum Streptophyta; class Magnoliopsida; order Fabales; family Fabaceae; genus Glycine; species Glycine latifolia. Next base: position 11,048,652 of record CM023941.1, read on the forward strand.
AAAATTCTAATCGTCTCCATCATCCAAATGATAATTAGCAGTAGCACCTTGTTGAATGGGAACCTCTAGACGAAGGAAATCTGAAATGCAACATCGATGCGGCAATCTTTAAGGAAGACAACAACTTTGAAGTTGGAATGATTCTCAGAGACCATCTTGGCAGCTTTATTAAAGCTAAATCCATTGTTCATGACGGTATTCCGGAACCGCATGAAGCAGAATGTTGGAGTCTGATGCAAGCCGTGGCATGGACCAATTCCCTTGTTACTGATAAAGTCACTTTTGAAGTATATTGCAAAACTTTTGTTGACAGGATCAATTCCTATGATAAAGTTCTTACTGAATTTAATGACATTCTATCAAGATGTAAACGATATCTCCTTAGTTCTTCAAACTGCATGGTGAGGTTTGTTAGGAGATGAGCCATTAATCGTGTGCTGATTTTCTAGCAAGAACTTCAAAATCATTTGCTAGCTCCCAAAATTTTGATTGCATTTCTCATTGTATTCATCCTATTCTCATTTCTAAAATGAAATAAGCTTTTTTCTAATCAAAGGAAAGCTGTACACTTTTAAATAGGACACTTAACTCAAATTAATTGAAGTCTAATGTGACATTGAGATGCAGAAAGTATCAAACGAAACAAAATTGAGTATGATTGATGAAAGTTGTTGTAAACAATGTTTTTATTGAAAATATATTTGACAAAAAAAAACAGCTATCATAATTGGCTATGTATTAGGACAATAATTTTTTAAGGAATATATTAGGACAATATTAAGCTTCGAAAGTAATAGTGTTTGAGTATCCATTAGCTGACATTTTTTTATACAGAAGGATATATTACTATCATACCATGACTAAAATATAAACATATCCAATATAAATTCAATTTTAAATTACTTTAAATTAACTAAAGTCTAAATTAAGGATTCAAATATCATGTTAATTTATTTAGATCATAGCTATTAATATTGGACAACATTAGCATGTTGGAACAAAAGTTGGTTAGATCACTGGTCTGGACAGTAGAAAATCGGTAGAGTAGAAAATTGGTCCCAAAACGAGACAAAATGGTCAAGAACTAGTCAAAACCGAGAATAATCAAATAAGAATTGGTGTAGAAAATCGGTTTAAATTATACTTTCAAAAATATCTTTTTATTAACTTTTAAGAAGAAATTATTTTAAACATTTTTTACAGTCATAAAAATTTACAATTTTCCATTTAAGACATATAATATATACGATCTTCTGTATTAATTTAAGACATAAAAATTTCATCTATCTTAACTTTTTTGATAATTTTAGATTAATATTTTGCGTATATTTTATAACATTTTTTTGTAAAGAATGTATTTTATAACATTAAAAATTTGCAGTGAAAAAAAAACATTAGAAGTTTATACTTGATTATTACTGCTATAGTTTAACCCCAACTAATTCAATACCTGGTATGTCTGCTTTTAAAAGTATTCATTCTTCGCGAATGCATAGAAATCAAGGTACTCGTTGCAATTTGTCATCTGGATTCTTATGCCTGAATGAAGTTCCACAGTTAATGCATTATCGAAAGTTTCCTTTTAGGGCTGTTGCATAATTTGATCTAGCAGAAGTCTTGAGTGGGCTCTACGAGGACCAAACATTTATCGGCAACGAGTTATCCAACAAAAACCAAACAAAGTCTTAAATTACAAAAACATGATCAACTATGTTGACCAAACAAAAGCATATTATCCCCTTATATGATCAAACAACTTCTTTCATCTCTGTAGATCCTTAACTTCACTTGTTGGGGAAATTTTAATTCGATTAAACACTGCCTCCATTTCTTTGACAAATGCTCTTAACACTGGATAGCAAGTCAAGATTTTGGGGGAAAAAAGACAATAAACCTATTTATATGATTAGCGCACGTATAAACTAGCATAAAATTGTTCTAGTTTAACCTGTAGACTTAAGTTCGAATGTTCACGAATCTTGACATGAAACTAAGTCAAATACTTAGTGGAGAAATTTTATTGGTTGTATTCCATTGACTCTATAACATAATTGTCTATCTTTGAGGATATTCGTAGTCTATAAAAAGAATCAATTCTTACTAATAATGAAATCACTAGGAAATACATTTCTACAAATGCAACGTTTTTTCAAAACCTTCACAAGTTGATTTATAAAGCCGTTATAAAACAAATTCCTTCTAGTAATATTGTTTTAAAAAAGAGATGTTTTCCAATAAATCCTTCTAGAAAGCGAGTGTTTGATTTTGTGCTTTGTTAAACACCAGCCCAAGGGATCGAATATTCAGAGTGAAATGTTCAATGGTTTGCAGGAGGAGATAACGTGTATAAAGTTAGAATCCCCATACCTTATTTGTCTTAAGCTTGTTTATGAGGTTTTCAGTGGGGCAACATATGCTTTATAATAGCTCATTTGGACCTAGGGTCGAAAACATACATGATCTATATAGCGAGTTTGCTTCCCCTTAAAAACACACTTATTAAAAAAATTAACGTCCAAGTTCCAACACAATGAAAAACACATAAGGAAGTGTCTAAGCTGACGCGGATCGCATTGTCTGGAACGAGTATCTTAAAATGAAGTATCCAAAAAGGAAGGCTAATTTTTATAAATAATACAAATTTAATCAATATTTAGCAAAAGGGGGCAAGTCAAACAATATTTGGCAAAATGGGGCAACCAAACACGCCCTGCCTAGGCGTGTTTAAACACGCCCAAGCTAGGCGTGTTTAAACACGCCCAAGCAAGGCGTGTTTGGGTCCCTTGTGGCCTATAAATACCCCCTGAAAATGACATTTGGTCCTTCCGCCTTCTCTCTAGAATTAGCTCTGCCTTATCTCTAGATTTTGGGTGTTGATTTGTCTGAAGCGAAGCCCTGCCGAATTCGAAGCGCTGCCGACAAGTAAGTGGATTTAACTGATTGTACCTAGTATTTAGTTTGTTATATTTTTAAATTAGAAAAATGTTAGGATCATATGAACTTGTTAGCGACATATATATTAGGTTATTGACTAGGGTTTTAGGCATGCCAGTGTAGTTTTAGGGTTTACGATGTGATTAGGGTTTAGGGTGTGGCCTAGTGATTAGGGGTTAGGGTTTTAGGTATGCTAGTGTAGTTTTAGGGTTCACGATGTGATTAGGGTTTAGGTTGTGGCCGATTGATTAGGGTTACGTAATTCGGTGTTGGATTAGGGTTTATGGCCTGGGGCTATGTAGGTTTAGGGATTAGGACTTAGGCTGTGATTAGGGTTGAGGGCCTGGGGTAGTGACGTATGTGTAAGGTTAATGGATTGTGGGTACAGATAGGTTCCAGGGCTTATATTGTGATTAGGGTTTAGGGTCCGATGTAGTGATTATGGTTTATGTAAAATGGGTTTAGGGTTTATGGTTGACATGGTCATTAGGGTTTCTGGGTTGGGGTACAGAGCTAGGGTTTGTGGGTGCCGTGTTAGGGTTTAGGTGTAATGTGGTGATTAGGGTTTAGGTCTTCAGGGACAAACGTAGCGTTGATGGATTTCAGTTTAGGTTAGGGGTTTACATTGTGATTAGGTTTTATGGCGCTAGGAACAAACCTAGGATTTAGGGTTTACAGACCCAGTGTGTATGGATTCCAGTTTAGGTTTAGGGTTGATGGTGTGACGAGAGATTAGGGCTTGGGTTACATACGTTGGGTTTATGGAATTCGGTTTAGGGTTTAGGTCTGATGTTGTGATTAGTGTTTAGGTCGTCGGTTACAAACTTAGGGTTTATGGATTCCGATCTAGGTCTAATGTTGTGATTAGTGTATAGGGCTTGGGTTACAGACCTATGGATGATAAATTGTGGTTTAGGGTTAGGTCCATGTTGTGAGTAGGGTTTAGTTGTTTGGTTTCAGACTTAGGGGTTATGGATCCCGGTTTAGGGTTTATGTCAGTGAATAACCTAGGGTGCAGGGTTACATACACATCACTAATATTTTCATGTGGCTATAAACTTAGGGTTTATGGGTGTCGGTTTAGGGTGCAGGGCTTATGTTGCGATTAGGGTTTAGGCGCTTTGGTACATATACTTCACTACTATTGAGTAATTAGTTTTCCAATTCAAGTTTTGCGTTGGCAAACAGTTCCTTTTGAAACGACGAAGGGTTTATGGGTGTCGGTTTAGGGTGCATGGCTTACGTTGTCTGTTTAGGCACAATTATTGGATTATAGGATGAGAAAACGCCTGTGATGATGAGGGGTACAATCAACCTGAGGTCTTTAGTGTTTCAAGCTTTGTGTTGGATTACGGTTTAGTCTGAGGGCTTAAGTTGTGATTAGGGTGCAGGGCTTATGTTTTTTTACTTAGGGTTTATGGATGTCGGCTCAGCTTTCGGGCTTATGTTGTGTTCGTGTATTTGGTTTAATGTATTTGATGCATATTAAAATTTTGTTCGAATGATTTGTTAATCGTCAATATTTTGTTTACCGTGATTTTAAATTTTTGTGCATGAAGATACTGAATAGATGGCTGATTCATCCTCCACATCATCATCGCGATCTGCATCCGACCATGAGGCTGAGCCCATGGATCCCACTGCCTACGTTGTCCCTACCCCATACAAGTGGGGTACGCTGCGTAGGCGTATTCAGCGCACGCACGTTTCACAAGTTGTGTGGAACGGTGGCGTGCCACCTCGGGTATTGAAGACTCGACGTGGTAAGGTGAGCGGTGGACCAGATGCTGATGATATACCCGAGGTTGTTGCTGACATGTTGCGTCATGCTGGGTTTCTTCATGTCGCACGCATGTGACATATTCAGGTATGCAACGATGCAACTATGAAACGAGTTAAGACTGGTTAATTTGATAAATTAAGTTGTTTAATAATTTTTATGTATTTCAGATGGATGCTCCGCTCATTAGTGCTCTGGTTGAACGATGGAGGCCAGAGACTCACACCTTCCATATGCCACAGGGTGAGATGACCATCACGTTGCAAGACGTGGCTGGTATTCTGGGATTGCCCACCGAGGGCAAGGTGGTTACCGGAGTGACGGTTGACGAGTGGGCGACCGTCATTGAGGAGGTGTTTGGTCAGGAACCTGACGAGGAGAACGAGATGAAAGGTGGATATTTGCGCCTGTCGTACTTTGATAGACATTTTGCGCATTGGGGTGAGGTGGTCCCCGACATTGTCCACGTGACGCGGTTCACGAAGGCCCACATCGCACGACTTATCGGATCATGGTTGCTATGCGACCGATCTGGAGGTAGCATGATTGCAGCACGATACCTGTCGTTACTTGCAGGGGATTTTGTTGACATCGGTGAATATAGCTGGGGCTCAGCCGTCCTTTCACATTTGTTCAGACAAATGTGTGAATGTACAGATCCAGGCAGGAGTGACATCGGTGGGTGTCATATGCTTCTTCAGGTGTGGGCGTGGCTGAGATTCCCACCTATTGCTCCAGCTATTCCGCTGCCTACACAGCCGGATTGGCATTTTGGACATCGGTATGTGTGGTTTTATGTTGTTCTTGTTTGCAATAGTCACAATGAAGTGTTATACTATATTAACAGTACTTATTTTGAAATTAGGTTTAACGCTTTAGGTCGACTTAAACCGCATGAACTGCTCGTTTATAGGATGGCATTGGACTCCCTGACTCGATACGAGGTACATATAGTAGTTTTTCAATTAGTTTACGTGTGCATATGTGGAACATGCTGTGAACTAATAAAGTGTTATTTTGTTGTGTGCAGGTCGTTTGGCAACCATACGGTGACTACCACTTTCTTGGTGCTTCTGAGCGTGAGCGACTTCTGTGGATGGCTACTACGCCTATCATATGCTTCCACACAGTAGAATATGCTCAGCCGGATCGATGCATGCGTCAATTCGGGAGGGATCAGCCAATCCCACGCGCTCCCAGGAAGCTGAAGGGTATGCATGATCTGTCGCTCCGGGGGAAACGAGAAGACAACTGGGTTCGTAAACTCAGACCATTTATTTCCCGATGGGAGGTTAGGGACCAGCACATTGAGCTCCCCCCCTTGATTCAGGGGTTGCTGTCACCACACCACGAGTACATGGTTTGGTTCAGAGAACACGGGAAGCGGTTCATCACGAAGAAGGGCGCGAAGGCCGGTCGTGGTGTAAGTTTTCTTTACATCCTCATTTGTCTATTTAAATTAACTATGCTACATGACATGCTAGCTAATATGTGTATACCTTTAAAATTGTAGGCCGATGGGATGGAGTCTTTGTACTTCGCGATGATTAGCCCCGATAAGGAGGCCTTCGACTTCGAATGGGCGAGTGACGAGGTCGGTCGGTTGATGTCTGTCTTTGCCGAGAGCTGTCGCGTGGAGGAACCAGGCCCACATGCTCCCGAATCCCAGCTTCAGGCCGACCCAGAGATTTCAGTTGCAGTAACCCGACGCAGAAAAGAGGGTCGTGGGCTAGAGCGTCGGCGGAGACCGGTGCAGCAGGTTCCTGAGCCCATTGTTCGACCGAGGCCACGCACGGAGGGTTACTTTAGGCCTGTTGTCATTGCATCGACATATGGGACACAGCCCGTATATTACGAGGCTACTGCGCAGGGGGGCCATGGGGGCATAGACTACGCCGATTTCAGTACCGAAGCCCAGATGCCTACACCAGGCCCATCGCAAACCCATGCCGCACATGTTACGACTGCAATGACATGTGCAGATGTAGATGGCGGGATCCGTGTTGGAATCAACACGGAGACCCAGTGGAGTGAGGCAGAGTTCGACGACATGCTGATGAACATGGATTTTAGTGCAGGAGCATATGCCCCTTGGCAACCGCATTCACCACATGGCACCGACGATCATGAGTGCCCTATGCCGGTGTATGCAGAGCAGGGCACGGCATGTCGATCTCCTCATGTTCATCCGTATGATGCAGACTCTTCTTATGCAGGCCCTTCTTATGCAGACCCATCCCAGCCGGACCCTTATCAGGCAGGCCCTTCTCAGGCAGGCCCTTCACAGCCAGCCCCGTCCGAGCCAGGCAGTTCTCGGCGACCACGAAGACGAGTACAACCTTTTCGACAGGCACGTCGTTCGCAGTGGCCACCGCCCTCACTCTGATTTATTCGCAGTTACTGTTTTATATTTTTTTGTTGTATTGTAATCGATTGTATTTTATAAACTACGGTTATTTGTGACATTTATGTTTACCATGGTCGGTCTAACTATTATTTGATCACGTTAACCCCCCAAACCCTAACAATAACATATGCTCGGTCTAACTACAATGGATAACATAAGGGGGAAAATGCATTTGTGATGATAAGGATAATTTGAAAACAACATTTTCGGCGTACATGTGTTATTCCATATCGATTTGTGGTTTGCTAAAAATGGCTAAAATTTCAATTGGACCATGACGTTTCCAGTAGTTGGATTCCGCTAGCATCCGCAACACGTCTTCATCGCTTACCAACTCCTTTATGTCATACTGGATTGTGGTGTCTGAGTATTGTGAATGTGCTGGATGACGGAAAAACATTTTCCTTACCACCTGTGACATGTGAATTCCATTAGGGGGAACCCCAACAGGCGCAACTTGTTTGATGACAGCCTTAAGTGTTTCAATGGTGCATGCAGAAGGAATTTCAAATCGGATTGGGTTTGTTCCAGTAAAGGAATAACCCAAAAAATTGCCTCTTCGTGGTATGTTCCAACTTCCGTTGTAGTATAACATTGCATCATGTGTGGGGACGATGGTCGACTGAAGTAGGTTGATTATCTCATCGGTTGTTCTGTTTACGGTGCATAATATTTCTATAGGACCAGCGGTGGACAGTTGGTCGTGACACATTAACATTCTGCAAACATCATCATCGTTTGTTAATGGGACAGAATGAAAAAAATATTGCTGACCTGCGTCTAGGGACGGTTGTCGGTAGTAGATGTTATCCACGAACTGGCCATCGGTTAGTAGAAGGGTGTGGTGAATCCTACTCTGAAGCGTCTGAAACGAACACTCGTTAGGAACGCGCATCGCTGTTGGAGTGGCACCCGAAAAACAAACACCCGTGTCGTTGTGCTTCATATATCCATTTGGATAAATGAATGCTAATTTGGAGTTTCCAATGCTTTGGCTGCTTGTTTCTCCTAAGAATGCCATGGTATGCAAAATGAAATTTACGGGGCGACGCATCTTGTGTCCGACCGTGTACCTTATATAGGGGTAATCGCGCCGAAGTTGGGCGTGTCTAGTCACGCCTAAATATGAATCGCGCCCAAGTTGGGCGTGTCTAGTCACGCCTAAATATGAATCGCGACCAAGTTGGGCGTGTCTAGGCACGTCGACATATTTCGTGTAACATAATGCATGATAACTAAGGGCTAAAGCGAAACCAAATCACAAATTGTTTATATTTGAAATTGTTGGTTAGAGTTCATCGTACATTAATAATAAATGCATGTCTATTGTCTAGTGACCCAAAAACGCTCATTTGTAAAGACACGCTCCGCTTGTATAGCTGTGCAGGATTTATGAATTGCACCAGTTAACAACATCTTTAGGGCTTATGGATTGAACCAGTTAACAACATCTTTAGGAGCACCTAAACCTAGTTCATACATAACGTCATACATTTACTAACAGAATAACAGAATCATGAAACACCACAACAAAAGCAGTTATCGTCATACATTTTACGCAACATTTATTTAAAGACAAATACATTTAACCACGCATTTATCAACCAAACATAATAACAGATTCATGAAGCACCACCCCGAGTAGGACAACCTGTACGAGTATGTCCAACTTGCTTGCACAGACCGCATCTACGAGCTCTACGAGTTGTTTCGACTTCGTCCATCTCATTACGGATTCTGGTGGACCTTGGACGACCCTTCGCACGCAACAGTTCCTTATCAGGGATGATAACTGGATCTTCACTGGGGGGAATGGCAAGTTCATCACCAATAGGCTGCCAAGGTAATGAATAAGCCTCAACCAAGTTGGTTACGAGGAACACATCATCCACATATTGCAAAGGATTCTGACGAATGTATAAAGCAGCAGCTGCGGCATGGCTACAAGGGTATTTGAAGGCCTTAAACTTCCCACACTGACAAAAACGGTCAGTTAGGTTAACTGAATATAACCTGTCCCTACCATCGGCCACCTCAAACGACGTTTGCTGAAGGTTATAGGTGCGTACGTAGTGGCCTGTAGCAATGTTTTGATTAAGCCTCATAGCATCAATGACATTTTTACAATGTCGCTGTGATTGATGCAGCTGTGCAGTGGCCGTCTGACCCCTTCGCACAAAGTATTCAACCAATCGACTGTATGTGTGCTTCACCAAAGCAGTAATAGGCATGTTCCTTGCTCCCTTGAACACCTTGTTGACTGATTCAGACAAATTTGTTGTCATGTGGCCATATCTTCTCCCATCGACATCATATGCACGAGTCCACTTTTCCTTAGGAATGTTGTCAATCCATTCTGCAACCTCAGCACTGGTATCGCGGAATCGTTCATACGCTATGTCAAAATCGACCATAGAGGGAGTATAACCTGCACAATTATAATACCATTAACGTTAGTTGGGTAACACATCTTATAATCTAAATAAATTACAAATAATTGTCAACATACCCAAAGTCATGAGGCTCCTCTTCAATCTTGCACTCTTGAATCTTTGATTGAAATTACTGGCAATATGACGAAGGCAGAAAACGTGATGCGCAAAAGGTGGTTGCCAACCGGCATGGTTCTGCACTGCAGATATAATGCTACAATGTCGATCTGAAATGAGGCATATATTTTGCATTTGGGTTACGTGGAAACGAATGTTAGCAAGGAAATATTCCCAAGCTTCCAACGTCTCCCCCTCAACAATGGCAAATGCCAATGGCACGCATTCATTATTCCCATCCTGACTCGTGGCGATCAACAATTTTCCTTTATACTTGCCATATAAGTGAGTCCCATCAATTTGAATGACTGGTTTGCAAAATTTAAAAGCCTCGCAACACTGTCTGAAAGTCCAAAACATTCGCTGAAACACACGCTTCCCTCTGACCAGTCGATTAGCCACAAAATAATCATTGGTTTGAATATCAAAAAAAGAACCTGGTGAAAACCGAAGCATGTAGCTGCACCACCTCGGCAAAAATGCATAAGATTCTTCCCAATCTCCATAAATCATTGTCATCGCTCTCTGCTTCGCATACCATGCCTTAGAATAAGATATTTTAAATTCGAAGCTGTTGGTGATCCTCTCCTGAACCAATACAATTGACACGCCTGGTTCCTCCTTAACCATTCCTAAAAATGACATTGTAACATACACATTAACAGAAACCCTTAACACAATTTAATAATTTTGAAAAATGCACAAATTCTTAGATCGTACCTGCCATAATTGAAGCAATGATTTGAACATCAAGTTGTCTATGATCCTGTGATATATGGTTGTTGAGGCAATTGTGTTTTCCACCCCATCTTGAAATCACCCACTTCTCACTGTATAATGGTTTATACACCCTAACCCTCCAAGGGCAACCATCCTTGTGGGCAACACACTTCATGGCAAACTTGTCAGGCTTGCTCTCAACCACAACTGCTTCTTGATGCTCCCTCATTAGGTTTCGCTTAACTGCAATTTGTGCATCCTTTTTGGAAGGGAATTCCTGTTCAACAAACAAATCGTCCCCTATTTGCCAGGGACCTTGGACTGAACCCGAGCCTGAAACTGAACCGCTAAAAGAATCTTCTTCGCTTGGGTGATTCCAATCGATATATGTGTAATGTGGAATCCTGTCCCAAAAAGGAATAACCGCACCGCCTTTAAATACAACACACATTAATAAGCATGGGTTTGCAAAATATATACATGAACAACAATTATACGAAATCACTTACCTTCAACTGGTTGTTTTGATTGTGTCGGTCCAACACCCGCACGGTACCGCATTTCAGACGACCCCACATCAGTGTGTTGCTGGAATGCATTTGCATCCACACCAGCATCTTCATCATTATCGGACGCACTGGCATTCTCCTGAAGAAGACGATCTTCCATCGCTATATTTTCATCATCATCATCATCTTCATCGTCATCCATAACCCAAGTTGGGTCATGTGAATCTTCCTGAGACATGTTTCCACCTACAGCATGATCTGATGGTGCAGCATCATATGATGGTGCAATATGTGCAGAATTACAACCAACTGACCTCCTGGGTATAACAGCTTCCTGAACCACCGTGTAATCCACATACAACTCTAAAAATTTCTTCCGTGACTGATTAAAAAATTCGTCAATGACCATTTCCAATTCTTCATCATCCTGTATTGGAAACCCCACGTATTCTTCTTGCTGCCATATTCTTGCCGTCAGCAATGTGATACAAGTGTTTCCATCCACACCCAGTTTTGGAAGTATCTTCTGATGCAAATCAACCAATGTTGCATTTCGGTTGATTCGTGTCATCCTTTTCTCCCCTTCGAAGGCAAGACCTCTTTCCCCTTCAATTTTCCTTCCATTGAAAAATAGCACAACACGAACAACCTCTGCAGCACTTGAACTCATTTCCTGCAATCAACATAAATAAACGTCTGAAGCACACAAACACCCAAAACCCTAAATTGTGTATCCCAAGACCTACACACTAAACACACCGAAACCCACATAACAACACGTCCTGGTAAATCATCAAATGCTAAAAGAAAGTCAATATTGTCAAACACAAAAAGGCACAAAGAAGTGGTCTATAAGACATAGCAACCTATACCGTAGGTCCAGTCACACCAAGCCCTAGGACCTAAACCCTAAGCCGGAAGAACCCTAGCTGTGTTCCCCATGACCTAAATCCTAAACCATCAGCCCTCAACCATAGGTCTGTACCCTAGGACCTAACCCCTAATCCCCCCCTAAACCCTAAACCATAAGCCGACACACTTAAACCCTTGCTGTGTTCCCCAGGACATAAATCCTAATCCACACATGCGCCCTAAACCCTAAGCCAGAACCATTCAACCCTAGCCGTGTACCTAAAACCCTAAACCCTAATCCACCCATGCGCCCTAAACCCTAAGCCGGAACCCTTACATCCTAGGTGTCTACCCCATAACCTAAACCCTTTTCCCCCCATGCGCCCTAATCCCTAAGCCGAAACCCTTAAACCCTAGGTGTGTACCGTACACCCTATACCCTAATCACACCATAAATCACATACCCTAAGGCGGACCCATTAAACCCTAGGTGTGTATCCCAATACCTACACCCTAATCCACACATGCGACATAAACCCTAAACAAGAACCCTTCAACCCTTTGCATGTACCCTAAGTCCTAACCCTAATCACCCCAATACCTTAAGCCGGAACACTTAAACCCTATGTGTGTAACCCAAACCCATAAACCCTAATCTCAATAGCAACCCTAAACTTAAACCCTAAAACGTAAACATAACATACTATCAATCTAACAGCTATGTCGCTAATAATTTCACACGGCCCTAACAATTTTCTAAGTAAAAAATATAACAACTTTAAATAATATAACAACTTTAAATATAACAACTTTAGGGTTAGGGTTTATAACTTACTTCTTTGCAGCGCTAATCTTCACAAAATATCCAATCCTGAAGCAGAGCAACTTCTACACAGCACGCAATATGAACCGCTTCTGCATTGTGGGATTTTTTTGGGGCTATATATAGGAATCTGGGCAACCAAACACGCCCCATCTGACACGCCCAGATGGGGCGTGTTTGGTTGCCCCAGATTCCTAAATATTGTTAGATTCGCCCCCTTTTGCTAAATATTGATTAAATTTGTATTATTTATAAAAAATTAGCCGAAAAAGGAATTAATATTCATTTATCAATTTTTTATTTTGGAACTTGCATAAAAATTAAGTTCTATGCAACATTATTAACAACCATCAGATTAATCTAAAGTGAAAGATCTTATTATACATCTTCTCTATCAAATCTTTTCCCCCCTTTACTATTCCTCCCCCACTGCCTACTCTCAAATCTAAAACTTGAAGATGAACCAACATGAACGGACCTCTCTCGCTCGTGCGCCGTCCACGTTGCCGGTAGGCATGGATGGGTTGATCTCTCTCTCTGTCGCCATTTTTCTCCATCTTGTGTGTGTCGCTAGGGTCGTCGGAGAGCACATTGCGCAGCCTTTGTGATCGTCGCAAGAGTAGCTTCTCCGTGTGTGGCAATACGTCTCCTACACTTGAAAACGAACTGTGTGCAGAGAGTGTAGATCTAGTGCGCAATGCCATCCCAGTGGTTGTAGAGAAGCTAGGAGTTTGTTGGTCCTCTCCCCGAGTCGTTGTTGAAGCTTTTAAATTTGGGATTGCTACATCTGAGTTCCAATAGCCTCATCAAGTCGAATCAAATCGACAGGATTGTTGGTGCTAGAAAGGAGGAAGAAGAGAGTGATGGTGGCAAGGAAAGAGAAAAAAACTTCAAATGTTGCTGCCCTAAATTGCCTCCAGCAACATTGAACGGTGGTCGAAGGTTCGCCGGAAAAATTGGAGGGAAGGAATGAAAGGTGTGGAAGGACCTATGATAACAAAATTCATCTTACGCTCAAAATCATGATCCATTGTGGACTATGATAGCATTGGCCAAAAATGAAAATTGGTACTACCTTTTGTCCTTTACTTAAAAACAAAAAAGATAATAGTTTCTTCATCTTAATTATAAGAAATATAAGATTAATTGTCAAATTTTCTTATTATCCTTAATTAATTATAAAATATATTAATAATATAGACTCATTTTCTATGAAAGCAAGTATATTTATTGAATTATTAACAAAACAAGACATATTCATTGGCTAATTTGAAAAATAACCACATCTTAAGTCATTTAATATCACAGATAATTTTGGAATAAAATTATGACAAATTAATCAATCTAACAACTTTTTATTGGTTTTGACGAATTATTTAATTATTTCTCATATATAGGACCAGAGGTAGTAATTGCAAGGTTATGGAAGTGAAAAGGATCATAAGAGGGTACGTGGTTTTATTGAAAAGTTGCCAAAAATTGTCTCCCTATAAATGATTCTAAAGCTTCTTATTTTAATGATGGATCTTCCTTATGCCCTTTGTTTGAGTTAGATGTATTAATTAAGGATAAGAATAGTAGAGAAAACAAAACTTGCTTTGTTAGATATGATAGATTCATTATATACATCATTGATAATATGAACATGCTAACAGATTCAATTGAATAACTCAACTGCTTAACTAACTCCTAACTATAACAGGCTAACTAACTCTAATCCCCCTCAAGGTGAGAAGTATAGTCTAAAATTCCCAACTTGGATATGAGAGGCTAAAAAATAGTAGTTGCTAGAGGTTTGGTGAAGACATTCACAAGTTGATGTGTTCACTTCACATGAACAAGCTTCAACTTGGACGATTGACCCAACTCTCGAATGAAATGAAAATCAATATCAATATGCTGGAAGGTTGATGGTGAACTAGGTGGATAATTGATTAGTTGTCACAAAAAACCACAAAGGAAGAAACAAAAAAGTTAAAAATGCAACAAAAGTCTTTGTAGCCAAATGACTTCACTCGCCATAGTTTCAAGTTCCTGATACTCAACTTCATCTGATGATCTAGAAACAATAGGTTGTTTCTTTGATTTCCATCAAACCAGGACATCTCCCTAAACAAACACAAAATCTAGTATTTGGCCACCTAGTATTAATACAACTCCCCCAATCAACATCAACAAATGCTAATAAATGAAGTTGGTTTTGTGCTATGAAGAATATGCCTTGGCCAGGAGACATCTTGAGATACTGAAGTAGTGATAATTAGCCTGCAAATGTGGCTTTTGAGGTGCTAACATATATTGACTTAAACAATTGACAATACAAGTGATATCCGATCTTGAAATTGTGAAGTACACGAGTCTTCCAACCAACCTCCTATAAAGGGAAGCATAATCCAATATTCACCTTCTATTGTTTATAAACACAATCCAGGATCCATGGGCACTGATACTGGTTTGAAAGCTAAAAACCAGTATCATCAAGCAATGATTGTGCATAATTTCTTTGCACGACCAGGTTATTTCAAGACCCAAGAAGTATTTCAAGTTTCCAAGTGTAATTTGAACATGTATTGCAACTCATATTGCACTTGAGATAGGAAAATAATTGTTGGTTTAGCCAAGATGCCATCCACATAAACGAGGCAAATGACAAGTGAAAGACATGAGCCCTTAGTAAACAAATAATAATCATTCTTTGGCTGTGTGAAACCATGTGTGATTAAAGCGTAGAAGAATTTACAGAACCATTGGTGAGAGGCTTGTCTTAAGCCATTCAATGACTTGTTAAACTTATAGACAAGGTTGCTCTCATGAGAAGAATGGCCCAAGGGTAAGTCCATCTAAACCTCCTCAAATAAGTCCCCATTCAAAAAGACTGTTTTTATCTCAAATTACAAGAATGTCCAATGCTTGACAATAACTACATCAAGTAAAACTTGAACAAAAGTTAACTTGGAAACTAGAGAGAATGTATCAAAAAATCAATTCCAACTTGTTGAGTGTAACCCTTGGTAACCAACCTTTCCTTATAGCATTCTACTAAACCATCAAGCTTGCATTTGATCTTATATACCCAACGAAATCCAACACAACATATGTTGGGTGGTAATGTCATGAGATTCCAAGTGTTGTTGGACTCTAAAGCACTAAGTTTCATACTCATGATTGTCCTTCACTCAAGGTTCTTAATAGCCGGATGAAAGAATTGAAGTTCAAGGACCAAAGAGACTTCATAATCATGAAAAATAGTTATTAGCCTTTAGTAGGTAAAATGATGGTCAAAAATAAAAATGGTATTGGTAATATTATGAATATAATCTCGCAAATAAGCAGGTTTGGTGGGACATGTGGATCGTTGTAAAAGTAAATCATTGGAAGTAGTGTTTGAGGTAATGTGTTGGTCTATGTTTTGAGGATTGAGTGTGGCTAAGGAAGGATTATAATTGATAGGCTTGGAAGCAATAAGGTATGGAAGAGGCCAGAAGATGGTGAACTAAAGGTGGTGTGGTGGAAAAGAAAGACGCTCTCATGGAATTAGACATCATGAGAGATGAAGAATCTTTTGTTTTACAAGTCATATAAGCGGAAGCCTTTGTAGCTAACACGATATCCAAGGAAAAAGACAAGAGTGGCCCTTGTAGTGAATTTATTTCGTGGTGAAGGCAGGGTAATTGCGTAGCAAAGGAAACCAAAGACCCTTAGAATGTGGTAATCTAGAACCTTGTCATAAAGAGCTTGAAAGGAAAATTTATTCTTTAGAATCAGGTGAAGGAATACGATTGATAAGAAAGGTAGCAATGTGATGCATTCTCCCCAAAATTCATTTGGAACCTTAGACTGAAAGAATAATGCACTAGTTACATTGAGTACGTGTTGGTGTTTACATTCTACAATTACATTTTGCTCGTCTCTTGTGATGGTTTGGTACAACTTTTGTTGAAGTTGTTTGTTGATTGTAATGGTTGTTGGAACCCTTTTGTAATCTCACTTTATTGATAGTGAAGAATTTGGGTGGACTCCGAGATCAGTCCCGTGGTTTTTATTTCTCACATTGAGAAGGTTTTTCACGTTAAAAATTGTGTTGTGTTGCTTGCATAATTATTGTTTGTGCATAATGTATTTTGCTTGTGCAAGACCATTCATAACAGGTCCTGGAAGGGGAAATTTGTATCTTTTTCCCAACAGCTGCCATGTTCATATAGAAATTCAGTTAAGACTAATTCCTTGGCATTGTTTGATCTTAAGCACTTGATAGTCACCCTAAAATTGGGCTTTAATCATATGGAAGAAGTGAATAATAACAAAAGTAACATTCAATTTGGATTTGAGTAAATGAATCCACATAAAACTAGAATAATCACCAAGGTTAAGAAATATTTACAATTTTCTGCCATCATAAGTCTCAAGGGCATAGGGTTCTCAAATGTCACCGTGAACAAGATCAAACAGTTTGGTAACAACACTATTATGGAAAATAAAAGACAAGTGAAGAAATTTAGCAAGAGGAAAAATAGTACAACGATGAGAGGTAAAGGAAAGGAAATTTTATTGCTTAAAATTTTGCGAACTTTGTCTGACAAATAACTAAATCTTTGGTGCCAAATACTGTCATTATTTCAAGTAACAACAACAATATTTACAAGGCAATCAATAGTACACGATTTAGAGTTCAAATGAGGAGTATCTTCAAATGATAGAACATAAAGGACTCTCACAATATCTTCCTAGACAATCATCTTAGATTGAGTGTGTAGCGACCCACTTTGCTAAAAGACAACTTAAATACTATATTACTAAAATAATACTTCATCTAATATATTTTATAAAAATACATATAAATTTTTCACGTGACATTATTAGCCATTCATAACACACATAAATCAATAATGATATCGACATACATAAACTATCACAAAAATATATCCATACATTACATATATAAGGTATGTCAAAACATAGATATCACACCAACTTATGGCAATATACAAACCACATACTAAAGATTCCAATGTATCTCAAAAGGAGAGGGATATGAGTGTACCAACACAAAGGTACTCATCAGTAAGTACATACAACAAAAGAAGGGGGATACATATTACTCAATCTCTACTAGCTTGCCACAACTACATAATTACCCTCAACTACAACTAGATCGAGATATGATAGAGTAGATATAGAGGAAGCATAACTCATGTGCTTTCAACCTTGAAAAATTTGATCTGTTGGTAGCCCATCGTCTACTCCTGCAAAAAATCACAATCATCTCAAATTCATAGACACAAATCATGTGTAAACACACAAGGATATATATGCTCACAAAAAAAAAACATACATTTCAAATGAAACATAAATCCACACTATTGTATTCATAAGAGGTAAACAAGTAAAACATAGGAGAATCCATTTCCAT
>CM023941.1:11071635-11086181 GCA_013407115.1 Glycine latifolia
AATCACATTACTACTAAAATCCATTGATGACACTAAAATCACCAACAGTTTATGCCATTGGAAAGCTTGACAAAAAAACTAAAATTCATTTCTACACCTTAGAAACCAAAATCAGCTTCTATCTTAGAGAAATTCGACCACAAAGTAGGTCACTTGATCATGAAAAACACTTCAAGTCCCACATTGTGCAAAATAACCTCACAATCCCCTTTCTCCCCCTATATATAGAGGACCACCACCAAGACTTAGGAGCACCACATAATAGAGTGGGCTTAGCATTAAGTGAAAAGCTCCTCATAGTCAATATTTTTATCTTTCCCTTAGAGTTTCCCAAATTCGGGAGTAAGAGTTGTGGGGATCGTGGTGGACAACGCCACCAAGTTCATGCGGGTTAGATTGAGCTTGTTCCCATGATTTCCAAGTGAGTGATTTCTCCTATTCTTCATAAGCCATTTCCTTCTTTAGTTTTTGGTGTAAGTATTTTATCTTATCTCTAGAACTAGATACCTTATCTCAGTTTAGGAGAATGATATGAAAATAGAGAGATGTGAATAGAGTAACCAGAAACGTGAATTTAATATGAAAAACAAGCTATGAATATGACTGAATTAGGCTTAGGTGTCTTCATACTAAACGTAAACCTAGACAATAGATAACTAATGGCTTTGTTTTAATCTAATTTGGACTTCTTTAACTCTATATATAAACCAATTAGTGAGCAAAGGTCAAGCTGTTAGGAGGATTGTGCAATTAGTTCATGTTGTTCCTAATTTTAGGCATAGTAGATGATTGACTTGACTTTCGAGATAAACATAGAAATATAGAAAATTGTCTTAGCTTTAAATCAAGATAAAATTAAACTTTATAGGATTAGTGTAACTATAGATATAGTGATTAAACCTCATAGAGGTCATGGATAGGCAATAGAAAATGATAGAAGTAATACTCAAAACTTAAAGGTTTTATACCAATCATAATACAAGGTAGATGCTATAATTTAAGTGCGACATAGAGTTAAGATGTACATGACTTGATTAAATACATGTGTTGATGCTATAACTTGAATGGTGATTTATGAGTGTTGTGGAATCATTGAATGTTTTGTTTTATCTTTAAAGTGTGAATTGTAATGTATGATATATGGGTGTACATGGTGAATCAAGGATGTCATGATAATGTATTGAAAAGATTTATATGCGACTTGAGTTCATATGGAGTGTAACACCTTGAAATTTTGGTTTCTAAGTGGATGTTTGATGTGTGTTATGTTACTTGATTATTTGGTTTATTTTGGTAATTGTTATTTGTTGTGTTTCTGTCTTGGTATGTGCGTTAGTGGAGGTTAGGTTAAGTCAACTTTGTGACTTGCGGTTGCCGTGCTTGTGCGAAAGGTAGACATGTCCTGTCAGCTGACTACTTAAGCAGCAAAGTGTGCAGTGAAAGCGTGTTTTTCCTTTCTTCTTCTTCTTTGCGCCTTTCTCTCTTTTTCTCTCTAAGCTCACCCACATCCTAAAACCTTTCTTACTCAAACTTTCGATTTCATCTTCAACCCCCTACGTCGAGAGAAACCTTGTGACCGGAGCGGAAGTCTTAGACGACCCTTCTTGGAGAACAGAGCTCCATCCCTGCTTACGCGCTTTAGAGGATAGTGTTGCAGCACCGCTCGGCTTCAAGAAGAACTCCTGATTAGGTAAGGGGAGTTTACCGTGTTTAATAACAGCTTTAGATACCATAGTTGGGTACCAGGGAGTCCAACTATGATGTTGTAAGAACTCCCTGTGCATGTGTGTGAAGTTGGCATTAGATGCTGAAAACTCCCAAGACACTTTTTGGTAGTGTTTGTCGAGGTGCCGGATACCGGGTTGGGTATACCGAGTTGAACTATTTACGTAGCATGTATACGTACATGCAAGACGTGACTCTTAGTAGTCTTTGTTGATGGATGGCAATATCCCGGGTTCCTTAGCTGGGGTTGTTCCCTTAGGGTTGTTAAGCTCGCTCTTTTCTTTAGATATACCATGTTCCTTACCCGGGGTCTATTATTCTCCCTTTAGAGCTGCTGAGCTTATGCCTTCTTGGGAAAACAACCATCGAGTTCTCTAACTCGGATGAGCTCGTGCCTTCTCGGGAAAAGAGCCATCGAGTTCCCTAACTCGGATGAGCTCGTGCTTTCTCGGTATAAGAGCCACCGGTTCCCTACTCGATCGAGCTTGTGTCCTTTCCCGGGTTTGTTCCTTCTCTCGAGATATCGAACTTGCTTTCTTTCCTTTAGAGAGACCAGGCTTCTTTTCCAAACCCGTTCCCTTCCTTAAAGCTGTTGAGCTCGTTTCTTTCTTTGGAGTTGCTGGGCTAGTGTTGTCTGTTTTTAATCAATTACAAATGCTTATAAAATGATTGCATAGTGCCAAGTCCATCTTTGGTGTTTTTGTGAGTCCAAGGTCTGACCTTGTCCGACCTCATTCGACCTTGTCCGCCCTTGTTTGGGTTCTTACCTCATAATCATAGTGATTATGTCTAAGTGCCAACCTGGACAATCGATACTTTACACTGGTTCTCTAGTCTGTGTTGTGTACTACTGCATGTGTGTAATGAATCTATATGTTAATGTTGGAACCTTGAAGGTTGGCTTATGAGATACTATTGATGAGTATGTATGAACGTATATGGTTATGTTGAAACCTTGGAAGGTTGGTTTGTGAGATGATGATGTGCATTGATACCATGGGGGTGCATGGCAGTATCCTAGCCAGGACAGGTTTGATCCTGGGTCGGGCCATGCATTGATGGTGCCCATGGTTATCTAATGTGGGTGGATATACATAGATACCCACGGGGGTGTATGGCATTAACCTAGTCTGGAAGAGTACATTCCTGGTTGGGTCATACATTGATGGTGCCGTGGTGATATACTATGTATAGACATGTGAGATGTCAGGACCAGGTGGTTAACCTTGCAAGGACCACGGCCAGTGCATCGATGATGCCCTCGTTTGGGGTGGTGCGTATGTACATGGGGGTGTATGGCATTATCCTAGCCAGGACCAATTTGTCCCAGGCCGGGCCATACACTGATGGTGCCCATGTGACATACTACATTTGCATGACGGAAATAGGATGATTGGCTGTAGGGTACTGGAGTACTGGGGGGTCACGTCTGTTGGGTACTCCTTTTGACACCTGGATGCTGATCACTACTGGGGGGAGCGACCTGTGCACGACAGAGTGACCCTGACAAGCTACTGCATCATCGAGTCCACAAGGATGGGCTATTTTCATGATGGTACCACATTGCATGTTGAGAGAATGCATCATGCTAGACAGTATAAGTCAACTTTGTGGATTGTTTGTCCGTGTTGGCTGTGTGATGAAATGCTTGGTTATGGTTGTGATGCTGTGATGGTTGGATTGTCTTCCTTAACTAATGTTATCTGTTGCTTGTTCTTTTATATGATAAACTCACCTTTGCTTTGTTGTACCGTGTGGTTTGGTGCCTGTGATGATCGCGAACCGGGTTCGTGTGAGCAGACGGACAGCAATAGGTTTTGGAAGATGACCACCCTTTTGGTTGGAGCCGCCGAGTTGCCGGGATGTCAATGGATTAGATCCCGGATAGGAGTTACGTTTTGCTAGTCACACCTCGTATTTTGATTGTTACACCCCGACGTTTGATTTCTTGTTTCCTTTGTAAAACACTTATACATTTTAGACGGGAGTGATTATACCTAAAACTAAACCACGTTTTCTATATATATACTTGAGATGTCTCATATGTATCTTATTTATGTTTTCACTTTATGATGATGATTATTATGTGCTCACGAAAAATTTACTACGATTTTCATAATCAAATTAAAGTGATTTTCAAGTTAAACGTGTTAATGGCATGATTAAGAATTAGTGATACAGTAGCGACGAGGCGGGTCATTACATGGAGCAAGGACCACCATGTTATGATGAGTTGTGGTTAGATGCTATCGAGATAGGTGACCTAGCCTATGTGGGGTTAGAATGAGCCTAATGGTATTTTGACTGAGTTACCTAGCCTATGTGGGGCGAAAATGGACTCACTATGTTTGATGTGAGGTTAAATGAAACCATTTGTGTATGAATGTTTGGGACATGCATCATAAATGTGCATATGGTTTTAGGATGAAGGACGTGACCATGTTTACTGAGGAGGGCAAAATGAGTTGAAGTATGACTCTGTCCTTGGGGGTTATCCAATTTGAAATCTCTGTGTGGCTCATTTTGATCCTATGGGTTGGAGTATCCTTGCAAGAGTGGGTGACGTTGACATGCCGCCTATAGTCTTGTCTCGGTGAGAGTGTAGTAATGGAATCATGTGGGTTCGTTACTACATGTTCTCCCGAGCTTCTTTCGCAAATGTTTTCTGGTACCACATGCATATGAGAAAAGAAAAAACAAGATCACATTGCATGTGTGCACTTTTGTGAATTCTCTAACTTGTGTGGTTTGTGAAGTGAATGTCATGTGTGGCTTATATTTTACTTTATGTTATGTGTGAATGATTCTATCCATAGTTCTAATAATGTATATGTATCTATATGTTAAACCATTATGGTGATTTCTAATGGGATGAGATGTAGTTCTTTAAGGGCATGATGAAAGATGTATCAAGAATGACACTATGTGAGTATAGGCTATAACAAATATTGCCTTTGAGCATAGATTGATGTAGGGTGAGTGTTTGGGAGTAAAGCTCAAGTAAAGAAAGTGGAGTTACCACAAGAGAGAGAGAGAGTAGTAAAATTAAGTAACTCACTGTTTAAACTTTAAAGAATGAATTTCTAGATATTAGTGAAGATGAACTAGT
Organism: Glycine latifolia; assembly: GCA_013407115.1. NCBI lineage: Eukaryota > Viridiplantae > Streptophyta > Magnoliopsida > Fabales > Fabaceae > Glycine > Glycine latifolia. Next base: position 11,076,470 of record CM023941.1, read on the forward strand.
GTAGTAAGTGATTATAAAGGATAAGTTAGAGGGAAGTTTTTCTTATCAATGGATGTAGACCCAACATTAGAAATGATAAAGTTTGATAAAGATCTAACGAGAGTAAGCCCATAAGAGACAAATGATTGTGTTGTTATCATAGATGAGTCTAACCCAACCTTAGAGCCCCTAGAGCACTGACTAAGACATTATGTCTCACCCCTTTAAGTTTCCTCCTTTTCAAGAAACAGGTGGTGGCGCGTGTTGTTGGAGCATGGAGCCTCGTCATGGAAGATATAGCTTAGTTATTTTATATTTTTGTGTATTTTATTATATGCTATATGATGTGAATGTTATAAGAAATAAATTGTGTTTATATCATATATAGAAATCAAGTTGTAATGTTTATATGTTAGCTTCTGCGTGGGATTGTATAAATATTTTTAATTATCATATTTTAGAATCATAAGCATAATGGTAGTAATACCCTTAGTGTGTTCCACCAACAAAGGCCCAACACCAAAATCACGCAATTCTCTAATATACTATTTGGCTTAAATGTAGCCTCAAGCCTTCTTTTTTAGACCTCTATCAATCATCTGCTTGATTTATTCTCGTACGCATGGAAATCCAATGAAAACGTCCCCACGATCACCATCCATTGTGGACTCAAATAACGAAAGGCATAAGGGTTGTTCAAATGCACACCCCTAGACACAACTTGATGGACGTTACATCAAATGCTTCAATTGGACGCTAGCGCCAATAGACGCTCCATTGAACACAAGTCATCAGACACATCACTAAACATTCCCAATGGATGCTCGCATCGAATGTTGGGTGAAATCCTTAAATTTTGTAACTTTTTAAAACAAAATGAACACTTGAAAATTTCTAAAATATCTAAATAAGAATTTGAGATAAAGGTTTAGAAACCATCTTTAAATCTTTAGAAGAAATAAAAAGCAAAGTAGAAGAGGGAATGACAATATAACCCCTTGGTCTAAAAATCAAAACACCATGTTAAGAAAACCCAATTGATCTTTATTGAAAATAGCTAGTTTGTCATCAAAAAGTTTGAAGATCTATTTTTCAAAATAAAACCATAGGGAAATGAAGGACTTACAAAAAAACTACATTGACTATTTTAGTGATAGAAATCAAAATTTTCAACACAAAACAATCTAACTCTATGTTCAAAATCTCACTCATTCCCAAACATTTGTAGTCAAATTTAATCCCATGTTATAATCCTTTGAATGTCTGATTTTCAAAAATTAAATAGCATACCATGCAGAGATAGAAAGCTTGAAATGTCTATCTAACCATGTAACTTATTTTTTAATAGCATTTTTTTTGAAGGAATACAAACACTACTAAAATAATAGCATTCCACGACACTCCATTGACGTTGGTTCCAAAAAATCCGTTGTCGAAGATAATGCGGTTGCAAAATTGTAATTAAAATGAAATGGACTGCGTCGGTTTTAACAAAACAATCATAGTTGACTATGTTCAAAGACATTTTTAGTAGTGAACCGTCGTGGTCTTTTGGAGTTCACTGAGAAGCTTGGAGGAGTGGTGTGGGACTGTGTGAGCAAGCTCCTCTACTTCTTCGCCATCTTCTTCGCCAACAAGGTGGCCGCCTTCATTGCCATAAAAATGCCGATATTGTACATGCAGGCCCAGGCCTTCTTCCTCAGCCGCCACTACCATCGCATGTTCCATCTCTTCAACGTCTCCAAAATCATCCTCACCGACCTCTGATTCTGCTACCTCGCCATCAAGTGCCTCGTATTCTTCCATTTACTTTTATTTGTATTTGATTATTCATTGAATAAACCAATTTGTTAACAATACACATCAATTCAAATAATCAGATATCAGTTGATTGAGGTTAGGTTTTATGATTTCTTCGATCCCTTTTCACATTTGACAATTAATTGATTAACGCCATCACACACCACCACCACCAACAACAACGCCAATGACGGAGATGACATTGTTTCGCTACCACTGCCCCTGCGGGTCTATGGTTGGGTCATAGGGGTCCAGAAGGGTCGCACCGTTGAGATCTTCAATAACTTTGAACTCCTTTACGATCTTTCCACCCACTCCCTTGATCACTCCTTATAATGACCCGCCTCATTGCTACAACATCACTAACCCCAATTGTGTGAATTTCAAATTTTAAATGAAAACTTCATTAATTTGATTATGAGAATGGTAGTAGGTTTTTTGCATTAATACAATCATCATACACACGATACAATTACAATCACTGAATCCATATGTATACATATACTAAATCAGTGCTCATCATTCACATGTTTAGAACTTAACTTAGTTTTACATGTATTTACAACTCAAAATGTACATATCCACACAAAAATATTAAGGGACTAACTATGAAAGAGTTTCTTAACAAAACACAACTCTTTCCATAAAGAATTCCAACGTCATCATGTCAGCTCGACGACTCCAACAAAAAGAAGATTTCCCTCCAAGGTCACCTAATGCTGCTCATCTGCTCACACGAACGAAGGTTTGCGATCATCACAGGTACCAACCACACGGTACAACAAAAGTAAGAGTGAGTTTATTATATACAACCAACAAGCATCAGGTAACAACAATTGGAAAGAAAGCAAGAATAGCAACCACAATTAATACCATATTTCTATCAATCAAAATACACACTTTACCAACCAATCATCCAATTTATTTCACAACTCAACCAATCATGCTCAGAATGATGCATGCACCTGACTCATCTCTCAGCATGCAATGTGGTACCATCCTCATGGAAATAACCTCTCTTAGGAAAATGATGCAGTAGCTCGTCGAGGTCACCCTGTCGTGCACTAGTAGCTCCCCCTATGGTGATCAGTCCTGAGTCATGAGGGAGTTCCAAACAGAGTGATTGCCCCTAGTACCCCTAATACTTACTACCACCATTCTATTTCCATCCATGCAATTATGAAGTATGACACATGGCCACCATCAATGAACTGACCATGGATAAGGACCAGAATTTTAAACAAATTAAAATTCGTAAACCCTTCCTCGTAAGGATATCAAGTCATGCACCCCCCATGTACATACACAACATACCGCATGGGCTCATCAATGCACTGACCATGGATAGGGATCGAAATTTTAAACAAATTAAAATTCGTAAACCCTTTCCCGCAGGAATATCCAGTCATGCACCCCCCATGTGTATCCACAACATCACCAATGCATAGACCGTGGCTAGGAACAAATCCTTCCCCGCAAGGATAACCAATCAGTCACTACACCCCATGTGTACATACACAACATACAACCATGGGCACCATCAATGCATGACCTGACTAGGAACAAAATCCTTCCTCGCAAGAGTAACCCGCCATGCACCCTTCATGGGTATCCATGTATATCCACATCACACAATGACATTGTTCACATCAACATTATCTCATCTCAATATCATCATCACACATATCAAATTCATCTCATTTCAACATGAACATCAATTTCATCTCATTTTCAACATCACAAATCACATAAACATCATTAACCACTTCCATGACATCTCAATTTCACTTTCATCAACATCAGCAATAATTACACCGCATCCCATTAGTTAAAAACATCATTTGTCTTGAAAATAAGCACACACAGAGACAAACACACATCAATCATAAATACATTGCATCTCATTAGTTAAAAAATTAGTTTTCTTGAAAACAGCACACAACAGGGACAGACAGTTATCTTCATAGTTGGACTCCCTGGCCCCCAACTATGGTATCAAAACTATAACTACAATAATAAACTCCCCTTACCTAACTACGGGTTCTCCCGTTAAGGCCTCGCGGTTTTGTTTAGAGATCCTCCAAATATGTGTGTTGTGTCTAAATGCAAAGCTCTATATACCAAATTGAAGACAATTTAGTATAGATTTCAAAGATAAGGTCAAAATTAACAGTTGGGGTCAAATACCCACTCAAATTAAAAAGGGGCTAAACGGTGTTTTTGGGATTCCACATCAAAATACATCATTTTGAAATTCCAATCACACCAATGTGATCGTTGTAACGACCTGCCTTGTCGCTACGATATCACTAACTCTTAATCATGCAAATTCAGATTTTAATGAAAATCCCATTAATTTGATTATGAAAATGGTAGTAAATTTTTCGCGATAATACAATCATCGTACACACGATACAATTACAATAATTGAATAAATATGTATACATATACTAAATCAGTACTCATCATGCACATGTTTAGAACTTAATTTAGTTTTACAGGTATTTACAACTCAAAATATACATGTCCACAAAAAGAATTAAGGGACTAACTATGAAAGAGTTGATTAACAAAACACAACTCTTTCCAAAAAGAATTTCAATGTCATCACATTGGCTTGGCGGCTCCAACAAAAAGAAGATCTCCCTCCAAGGTCAGCTACTGCTGCTTATCTGCTCACACGAATGAGAGTTCGCGATCATCACAGGTACTAATCACACGGTACAACAAATGCAAGGGTGAGTTTATTATATAAAACCAACAAGCATTAGATAACAGCAGTTGGGAAAAAGACAACACAAATCACCATAATTATTACCACAAACCCATCATTCCATTAAACATTCAACAAAAACAATCATCCAATGCATTCCACAACTCAAACAATCATGTTCAGAATGATGTATGCATCTGACTCATCACTTAGCATGCAATGTGGTACCATCCTCATGGAAATAGCCTCTCTCAGGAAAATGATGCAGTAGCTCATCGAGGTCACCTTGTCGTGCACCGGTCGCTCCCCCTATGGTGATTAGCCCTAAGTCATAAGGGAGTTCCAAACAAAGTGATGCCTCCTAGTACCCCGTACTTACTGCCACCATTCTATTTCCATCCATGAAATATGAAGTATGAACATGGGCACCATCAAAGCAATGACCATGGATAGATAGAGACCGGAATTTTAACAATCTCTTTCTCTCTTGGGATGCTTAAAATTCGTAAACCCTCCCTCGCAAGGTTATCCAGTCATGCACCCCCATGTACATATACAACATCATCGATACACTGACCATGGATAGATAGGGACCAAAATTTTAACAATCTCATTCTTTCTTAGGATGCTTAAAATTCGTAAACCTACCCTCGCAAGGTTATTCAACCGATCAATGTACCCTACGTGGACATACACAATATACAACCATAGGTACCATTAATACACTGACTATGGATAGCTAGGGACCAGAATTTTAAACAATCTTATTCTCTCTTAGGATGCTTAAAATTCGTAAACCCAGCCTCACAAGGTTATCCAATCAGGCATCCCCCATGGTATTCATGTGTATCCACATCACACATAATGACAACCATGGGAACCATCAATGCATGATCATGGCCTGGAACAAATCCTTCCCCGCAAGGATTACCAATCATGCACCCCCATGGGTATCAATGTACATACACATCACATCATCTCAATATCATCATCATATATACCAAATTCATCTTATTTCAACATTATCCTCATAAACATCAACTTCATCTCATTTCAACATCAACAACCATTTCATCATCATTTCATTTAAACATCATAAACCACATAATCATTATATCATTTATACATCATCAAACACATCATCATTATCTCATTCAATCATCACTAACACATCAACAATATCTCATTTTATCAATTACATCAATATCACCTCGTTCATCCACAATCCATATTACCACGAGACTGATATTTAGGAAAATTCTAAACTAAAAAGGAGGACTACAATATAGAAAACACACTCTTATGCTCATTTAAAGATTTAAATAGGAAAACATATTATAAAATTTTGGGCAGAGTCTCCTCTATAATTAAGACTTTCCAGAAAATCCAATCATTACAACAACAACCTCAGTCACAGTTTTATCCATCAATAATAAATTCATCGCATCTCATTGAGCGCACACAAGAACAAACACACATCAATCATAAATTCATTGCATCCGATTAGTTAAAAACTTAGTTTTTCTTGAAAATCAGCACACAGCAGGGACAGGCAGATATCCAAATAGTTGGACTCCCTGGCCCCAACTATGGTACCAAAACTATAACCAAATAATAAACTCTCATTACCTAACTAGGAGTTCTCTTGTTAAAACCTCACAGTGTTGTTTTGGAGATCCTTCAATACGCTTGTTTTTGTCCAAACGCAGAGCTCTACATACCAAATTGAAGATAATTTAGTATAGATCTCCAAGGTAAGATCAATATTAACATTTGAGGTCAAATACCCACTCAAATAAAAAAGAGACTAAAAGGATGTTTTGGGAGTTCACATCAAAAGACATCATTTTGAAATTCCGATCACACCAATGTGACCGGAGCTCAACAAGGATCACAGAAATGACATCAATTTCATAAAAAAGAGACTTTTACAACCTCTCATTTTTAATGGGTTTTTCAAAGGAAGTGTAAAACTCTCAATAATGGTACCCAAAACACAAGAGACACTAAGAGAAGCTTAAACTAGCTAAAAGAAGACAAAGGAAACCAAAGTTACCTCAAGGAAACCAAGAAAGAAGGATTCGGAAGCTCCGTTATTTACCAAAACTTTGAGAAGAGTTTCAAAGATTCCGCTCCAATTAAAGTGTTCCCCTCTGTGCGGTGGTCCAACGGCAAGCGACGGTGCCTCGTGGTGGTGATCGGTGGCCATGGCTGGTGGATGAGGAGGGGAAGGAGGTTTGGTGGCTGTTTTAGGGGAGAAGAAGCCATTTTTTTCAAGTTTAGACGTTGCTGGACATATTTAACGCCGACTTCACTCGCCTAGGCGAGCATAAATAACTGCAAAATTCACCTAGGCAAGTTGACCTAATTTTAAAATATCTGTTTCAGTGAAAAATTATTATCTCACTCTACAGATGTGAGTTAGGAACCTACCTTTAAATATGAAGACGATCCAACGATTAACCAATTCAGAATGATGATTTTACTAAAATGGATTTCGGGTCAAACTCAGAATCACTCAAATACAACGCATCTCAAACAAACCCCACATAACTTGACCTCTACGCCAAGAAATTGCACATGGATAATTTACATAACATTTCAACTAATCCTAATTAATAAAGTAATCAAATTATACAAGAAATACATCACATATATATTTTAGGTTATCAAAATTTCAGGGTGTTACAACCAGGGTTCAACAAGGATTACAGATATGATATCAATTTCATAAAAATGAGACTTTTACAACATCTCATTTTAAAGGATTTTCAAAGAAAGTGTAAAACTTCCAAGAAAGGTACCCAAAACACACGAGACACCAAGAGAAGCTTAAAATAGCTAGGAGAGGACAAAGGAAACCAAGATAGAAGGATTTGGGAGCTCCGTTCTCTACCAAAACTTTGAGAGGAGTTCCAAAGATTCTGCTCCGATTAAGAGGTTCTTCACCATGTCATGGTCCCATGGCAAGTAACAGTGGTTCGTGGCGGTTGATGGTGGTCTTGGGTGGTGGACGAAAAATGAGAGAGAAACACGTTTTTCGCGTTTCTGTGCTGTTGGTGTGTATTTATAACCTGACAGTCTCGCTTAACACACCCTGGCTCACTTAGCGCACCTGTAGGTCTCGCTTAGCGCACCCTTCCTCGCTTAGAGCAATTTCCTCACTGTTAGGAAATTTTGTGGGATTGCGGTCAGTGCGACTTGGCTCGCTTAGCAAGACTAATTCTCTTAAAGATCCCAACGGTCAAAAGATGAAGAGATGGGTTGGGAGGCTACTATCGAAATTTGAGAACAATCCAACGGTTAACAAATCCGGGATGATAATTTTACCGAAGCAGGTTATGGGTCAACTATCACTCACACATTACAAAAATAAATCAAACAAAGTTCTCATAACTTAACATTCATACCAAGCAATTTCACAAAGTTAATCTACACAACAAATACATAAAATACATACTTTCAGTTATCAAAATTTCAGGGTTTTACACACCTTTCTTGAGAAGAACCAAGAACTTTGTTCAGTACTCCTCTCTTTCTCAATTTTTTTTCATTTCAATTTTTATGCAATTGTCCATAATTTCCCATCACGTTAAGGATTGTGTTGGAGGTGTTGACTTAATTGGAAGATGATTTGTTTTTTTCTTCTTTAGATTAAGGAAGTGTCACATGAATGGTCCTTGGTGAACAAGCAGAAGCCCATTTAGATGAGAAAGCCTGAGGAGATTACAAAGGAGGAATATTCTACTTTCTAATAGAGTCTCACCAATGACTAGGTTGGATTCCTGAACTTATCTTGTCTACGTTAGCAACTTTGCAGATTGAATTTGCTAAAATTGAGAAATCACTTGGTGGATGCCAACTATAGAAAGTTAGAGGAGTCATATTTTCCTTTTCCATATTCTTTTTTTTTTTAACTTTTTGAACAACGAGGATTGAATTGCATATTGTTTAACTCATCTATTGGTTAAATCTAGCCTAGAGATCAGTCTATGTGGTTAGGTGGTTGTTATCTCAATCATGTAATATAAAGCCTATGCTTAATGAAACAACCCAGTTCATTTTCAAGGATTCTCTAAGGGCCCTTTATTATTTTTGGATAATATCTTTTCATTTTGCTTTTTAAGAAACAGGATTAAGATATTTTGATAGGTAAAGATCTTGGCCTCCGGACTAAGGTAAGTAGATAGAATATCTTTTCAGGTTAGTAAGGTTATAAGAATAGAAACTATATGTGTCTAGAATGTTAAAGATAATATACAACTGTTTTTCTTTTTTTATTAAGTGTTGACCTGGAGTATGAAATTTTGTGTGAAATGGAAGTAATGCCATAAGCAATGGCTGAATGGCCTTAATCAGACATGTTAACAAGTTGATGGATGCTACTATATTAATTTTTTTTTACAAAAAAATAAGCTTGGGGAAGGGTGATTTTATTAAATAAAGTATATCCTTGTAGATATATGATAATGATAGTCCTTGAATCAATCAAGTTACCTCCGTGTGTAATCAGGTGAATAAATTATTAGAATTCAAATTTGAAAGTGAGATGTACATTTAACAAAATGTGCATTAGCACCATTTTTGATATTATACCATACCAGAACTAGTATGAAGATGCTTTATAAGAATATGATGAGCTCATTTCAAGTAGCTGACATAAACTAATTGGGAAATGCTTTGGTTGCTGCTGGTGTTGAAATTAGAAAGTGAACTCCTTTGAAGTAAGGTTATCTCTACTATTACTACATATCTAAGATGTTTGTATAATGAAGGATTTTCATAAATAATATACACTCATAAAGTTAATATTTTACTTATGAGAAGTTGTGTATGCTCTATTGTTGGGAATTGTTAACAGTTGCTTTTAGAACTGCTGTTATTTTGAAATTATCTATTTATTTTATTTTAAATAAGAAGTCAAAGTTTGTTTTTCATAGTTTTAGGAGGTTGTTCAGTTTGTTATGGATAGTGCCTTGATTAAAGGACAAAATCTTATTAGGAAATTATATTTTCAGTTGTTAGTTATTTTTTCAGTCTATATATGTAGTTTTTGAATTCAATAAAATTATCCTCTTCCATCACACTCTCCATTGTATTCATTCTCTGCCATAATTAAAAACCAACAATTGGTATCAGAGCCCTTTTCTTACGGGACCTATAGAATGGATTCTGAAACAAGTTTTTCCCAAGTAGCTCTTCCAGTTTTCAATGGGGAAA
>CM023941.1:11099864-11129864 GCA_013407115.1 Glycine latifolia
ATTAAGCTGCACCTTCAAACATATAGGTTAGTCTAAATAAATTCTTAACTAGAGATTGAAGCTTAGCCTACCTCAAGTGAGTTTGATTCTTGAGAAGCAATGAAGTAAGAGCTGTCTTCCTTGAGAAAATACTCTAAGAAATGAGGTCTTGAAAAAGAAAATGGCTGATTGGTGAGGTGGTATAGAGATGGCACGGTTAAAGCAAACAAAGGTGGTAGAAAATAGAAAGCTTGGTGTAGCAGCAAGTGGTAGTATGATAGATTTTGGAGCTGAAATTTACGTGCAGAAATTTTTGAATGCCAATGCTATTTATACTACTTTAATTGGTTTAGTTTTAAGGGTTTTAGTTGGCTTAAAACTGATTTTAGAACTTAGTTTAGTTAGGTTTTAACTAGGTAATCATTTCATTAGAAGATATTTAACTTAAGCCTTATCTTGACTTTGACTCTTTTAGTCAAGATTCTTTTAATCATTGACTTTGGGGTAGCTGGCTTATCTACTTGGAAATGGCTGAACAAGGAAAGGAAATGCTTGGTTTAAATTGTTTCACATGCACACAAAAGGCTCAATTAAATCTTTTTCCTTTCAGCCTAAAAATCACAGCAGCTACACCTTCACGGTTTTTATTTTGGCTTATTATTTTAATTACTGCAAGCAGTACACAAACTATATTTTTCTGAATTTTTTATATGTTATAGTAAACATCTAGATTTTTAATTTCATATATCATACTCCTAATTTTTTGGATAAGAATTGAGAGAGAAATAAATTTCTCAATTCGGATAACAGAAATGGATAGTTTTGGACAGCTTATCACACTTCCATAATTCACTCGTAAATATAAACTCAAGATATAATTTTGAGGATGTTACAAAAAACACCTTTATTTATAGGTACCAAAAAGTTATTGAAGTCTCAAGTAATAAAAAAAAGTTATCATTGTCATTGTATCACACGTAGTATTTGCTCCCTTCTTTTTTCCCTTTCTAGATGTGATACTCCTAAAACGTCTTAGGTCTTGGTGAAGTTGGAAAGCAACAATCCTCTAGGCGCTTTACTATAAAGCTTCACTTGAGGTAAGGGGAATTGGGAATTTAATCTCTTTACTATGACTTGATCAATTTAGTTCTTTTTATTTGTAAAGTGATTCAAATGGTCTTTCCGAAACAATAATTATTTTCAATTTGAAAACATGAATTTGAATTTATTTTTTTTACTAATTCAATATATGAAACTTGTTTCATTAGATTCAGTTACATGAAAATTATGAAATTCAAATGATGTTCAAACAAAAAAAGGTGATAACTATAGTCCATAGGAAAAATCATGTAAAAATGAGTGTCACGATCAAACAAAAAAAAAGAATCTAATATTAAAATTTTCAATTTTACTGTTATTGTTAAATTCATTTTTTCGCACAATTTTTATTATATTTATATGATCTCTTTTTGGTTAAAACATCAATTTAGTTCTATAATTTTCATATACATAAATCTCAATGAGACAAATTTCACATCTTAAATAAATTTAAAAAATTCAAAATTATGTCTCAAAATTAAAAGCTATTATTGTTTCAAAATGACCATTTTAACTCACTTTAAAAACATAAAAAAATAAATTAAAATTTTAAAAGATAAGAAATTAAACTAAATATAATTGAAAATATAAAATGCTAAATATGTATTTTATCGTCTTTTTTATATTACTCTGTTTGCTGATTCCCTTAAAAAAATTATGTCTGTTAATAAAATGGCATAAGATTTCGCTATCAACACCTATTAAAACCGAATCATATTTCAATTAATTTTTCGTGAATATACCTATTATCCTGTCAGAATTTTCCAAGATAAGATTCTAAATCTCTAATATACTTCTCAATTCCATATTATAATCAAGATATATTGATGTAAATGTGATCAAAACATAAGAGGTTGTTGAAAATATTGTTTATCCCTTGTATCGTTCAAATATCAATACTCGTTATCACCTTTCGTGTAAATAACACGATAACAACACGAAAATTAAACGAAGTTAGTTGATAAGCACAAAAGAGCTATATTTTACTCCTATCAATTTTCCATTAAAACTATAAAGAAGCTATAAAACCAACAAAATAAAGAATCAAATATAATTTTCATTGATTCCTCGATACGGTATAAATAATAAACTTAATGAATATCTTACATGTGTTATCATCTAAAATTTTAAGAAATTTAAATAAATTTAAACAATATTAAAAAGATAATATCTAAGTATCTAATTTTTAAGTCACTTATATAGACCTATCTAGATCTATCCTATCATTATATTATTTGTCATTTGCAGAAAAGATAAATCAATTTCACATTTTATATATTTAGATCTATTATTTTAACATTTTTATCAACATGGTATGACATGATTTTGATATATAACATTGTTTCTTAAATATGTGATAAGAAATATGATATTTAATTCATGCATAGAAAAAATATATGTTAGAAAAGGTTAATCCCTTAAATGAAGGGATTAGTCATTGACTCACAACTAAAGAATATCTGACTCACTTAAAAAAATATATTTAACATGTTAACATATCCTTATAATAATTTGTCCATCCCAATTCAATAAATAGACAAAGAACATAACTGGAAAGAATATTCTGCCAATAGAAAGGTCCGAGAAGTTGTTAAACAGGTTGCAAAAAATACGCTAAGTTACCAGCGAGAAATGGAACTCACTATTAATGAATGAGAACCAAATAATTCAGAAAAGAGATGGAGCGCTTAATAGATAACAAGACTATACTATTTTTGTCGTCAAGCTTTTATTAACCAAATCATCACATATTATATTTTAACAACAATTAAGAAAAGTCTTTCCATTCTTTACAAAAAAAAAAAAAAATACAACACGAAATTGAAACATCATTTTAGCATTAACAACAATGATAATGATTCTCTTTCACAATACCAAGTTGTCTGAATCGATTGTTACGGACCCACAGACACTTGAGCTTTACAGTGACCTAAGCTATTGATCTGTGTCTTATCTAATCTAGTTGTGTGTACAGTGTTGTTTTCTTTTGTGTTGTCTCAAACTCTATTATTCAAAATCAATATCAACGGTTCAGGATCAAGTTAACGTGCACCCCAATTTAAGTCTCTGATTTGTCTTTCCACGGATCACAACAACGCTCTCACGCACAAGTTTGACCAGTTTGCTGTTTACACTTTTGGTTCCTCACCGATCCACACAGGTTGGAGACACGGAGTGGCACCAGAAAAAAAGAAGATAAAAAAGATAAAAGTTACCTTTTATTTATTTATTGTGTTGGGGGATGGGAAAAAGTGACCCTTATATTTATATAACGGTAATTTGGAAATGAGTGGTAGTTAGGAGGCTCAGAAAGACTATCCAGCAGAATTTTTCATGTGGGTTTTTGGTTAAGTAAAGTTTCTTCAAGATCATTGTCAGAGTGAGGGGATAGGAAGACCCAGAAGCGTTTTGAGAAAGGTATGACTCAATTTCTGAGTTCCCATTTGAGATTTTAATGTGAGTTGAGGAATTTTCTTTGTGTATGTGGTTCTTTGGTGGAAATGGGGGTGGTCATGTTTGTTCTTTACTGTAGTGTTTCATGTTTTGGAATGGTAAAGTTAGGAGCGTTGTTGAGGATTGTCACTGGGGTGGGGGTCGGTGTTGGAAATTTTATATTCTGATTGATGTAAGCTGAATGTGCAGTAAAATTGTGGTGATGTCTGTGTTGCTGTTATTGATAGTTTTGTGGGGGTTATCTGTCAAGGATTTCCACGAGTTGGTTGTGTTTTGTGTTTTGAATTTGTTAGAAAACTTGGGATCTCCTATGGTTTCTGTTGTTAAGATTGGAATTTGGAGTAGATGTTTCATTTGTGGAATTAGCTTTCTGTTGAAAGAAAAAATAAATGCATTTTGAAATGAACTGCTACTGAGTTTAGCTTTTCTAGTGGTGAGTTATGTATGTTTAAAGAGTGTGAAGAGGAAATGTCGTGGATGTTCTCTTTTTGTTTTTGTCTTTCCAGTGTGGAATTAAAGGGAAAAATATAAGCATACATATCTATGCTTTCATCTTACGTTTTCAGTGAATACTGCCAACAATGCCAAGAAAAGAGAACATACAAATTCCTCACTAATCCTTTATCAATTTCCTCTTCCCCAACCTTCTATAAGTTGTGTGAACTATAGGCCTGCTATTCCTAACTAGTAACTATTGTTGTTTTCCTTTAGCAGCGTTCATTTTTGTTAGGCATTCAATTAATTAACTAGTGAATTGTACACTATCTTTTTTATCTATGTTGCATTAATACATAAAGTATAGTTGTTTTGTTCTTTATCTAATTTCTACCTTACTTTCAGGACTGGCTGCTAGTTGCTGAACAACAAGATACAGACTAGAAATGGATGAACTTGCTAATAAAATTCCAGGTGACTTTTACGCTGTAGATGAAGCTTTTGAACAACCCTACTCACTCCAGGGGTTCTCAACTAAAGAAAATGATGTGCAAGAAATATCCCTACAAGCTTTAACGGATATAGACCATCGCTTAGCCTATTTTTCTGAGAAACTGGTGAACTTGCATGTGCTTTATGTTTATCTATTGGCCGAGGAAAGTGATCTTGAAGCAATGGATTCAACGAATAACTGCATCCTGGAAAACTTATTTGAGAAGGCAATGACATTTGATCTATTGTCTGGCATTTTAGATTCTGAGGTAAGAGAGCTGGACGGTTTCATGGACACTCTCCAAGAAGAAATTGTTACTGCTCGTCATAAAATATTTTCATGCAAACATTTGACTGAGGTTTTCTTTATGATGGACAAAAAATTGCATGACTCTGAAGAGTCTGTGAAGAAGTTTGAGCAGCAGTTATTGGAGTTGAAAATTCAGTCATCCCAGCTACAGAAAACCATTGAGGCTTTTCGACATGAGAATTGTAAGTTGAAATTTTTACTCAACTATTTTTGCTCAACATATTTATTCTGAGGATGCAATCCTTTTCCAAGTTTTGGATGAGTGTTTACTTTTCTTAGTCATCCATGTCAACAGGCAAAACAGGGAAGGCCTTGAATTTATCAGGAAATGGTCAACTGACAGATGTGAAAGCAAAATCCAATGATCAGATGGTTGAACAACGAAGATATATTCTGCGAATGCTTGAGAAATCTCTAGCAAGGGAACTCGAGCTTGAAAGGAAGTTAGGAGAGTCAAAAAACAATGAAGACCTAAACTTGAAACTCCGCTACACAGAACAAGTGGCATTTTATATGGAAGAAGCTGCAGAAGTAGTTTGGGGAAGATTTCTAGAGGCAGACAATACCGCAGAGGTGTTGATGGGGATTTCTAAAGGTATAATGGGACACCTTCAAGTAGCTGAGTTCAACCTTAATGGTTCTATACAACGAGAAAATGAGCTGAGATCAAAAGTTCAGATTTTGATAGAGCAACTCAAGGCTAAAGATGCTTCTTTAGAGAAGCTTGAGGCATGTAATGTTGAGAGTGCTAAGGAAAAGTATGAGGTGTTGGCATTGAGGGAAAAGGTGAAATTGCTTGAAGAAGAACGAAAAGATTTTGAGATTCGGATAAATAATGTGATTGCAGAGAATGAAGCATGTCACGAGCACCTAATTGAAATGGAAAATTTTGTTGAGTCTCTGAAAGAAAGCATTGACATAGCAGAAAATCGGGCTGAGAGCGCAGAAGCGAAGGTTACACAGTTAACTGAGACCAACTTGGAACTTACTGAAGAGGTGAATTTTCTTAAAGGGAGTGCCAGTAGTGCAGAGAAAAAGGTGGGTTCACTTGAGAAGCAACTAAGGGAACTAGATATCCACCTACAACATGCAAAGGCGTCTTCTGAAGCAAGTCAAGAACAGCAGAACATGTTATATACAGCTATATGGGATATGGAAATATTGATTGAAGAGCTAAAATCAAAGGTTGCAAAAGCTGAAACTAATAAAGAAAGTGCTGCAGAGCAATGCTTTGTGCTATCTGAAACTAACTTGGAACTTAATAAAGAATTGGATATCCTTAGGTCCAGAACAGTGACCTTGAAAACATCTTTGGATCAAGCTAGCAATACAAAATCATCAAGGACAAAAGAAATTGATACTAAAACCAAGCTTATCATGGATATGGTAATGCAACTAGCCTCTGAAAGGGAGCGCATCGATAACCAGGTAATGACTTGATAAATTTCTAATTTTGAACTCCAGCTTCTATGTTTCTCTTAACAAAAAAACTAGTATTTTGGGCCTTTAAGGATATGTGTGTACTCAATTGGGTTCCCTAGAGATTGATTTTATAAAATGAAACATTCAATGTCTTAATTTATCCAAGTTTGGTCCTTCTGTGCTTATTTCGTGCAATTTTTTGTTATCTCAACTGGTTATACTAGGACTGAATTGAAATGAACGAAA
Source organism: Glycine latifolia (assembly GCA_013407115.1). Taxonomy (NCBI): domain Eukaryota; kingdom Viridiplantae; phylum Streptophyta; class Magnoliopsida; order Fabales; family Fabaceae; genus Glycine; species Glycine latifolia. Next base: position 11,106,301 of record CM023941.1, read on the forward strand.
ATATTTAATGTCTAAATTGTTGAAAATTGTACCCTGCAGAACACAATTGAGAAAAGTGTATATGACAGATACCCATTACTTAGTTAGATACTAGAATAATTGGAGTTAGTTAGTTAGTTAGTTAAGGGCTGGAATAATTAGAAAAATAAGGCATGTTGCCTATAAATAGGAAGAGGAGTTGAGAGGAGTAGTTAGTCAATTGGAGAGTTAGTATTGCAGCTAGGGAGAGTCCTGGATCTCTCAAATATCCAGGGAAATTGTGCATTTTTTTCTGTTCATCAATAACAGTATGTTCTTTGTGTGCTCAACCTGAACCAGTTTCTATCAGTATATTGTAAGGACCAAAATAGTTTCTCTCCTTTTATAGTTTTCTAAGCATATTAAAATGTATCTATGCATATTATCTTCAGTATACCTGAATCAGAATTTCCAATCCAGGTGTGCAACGGTTTATGGGTAGTTATACTGAAAGGAACAAGTGGAGATTGTTAACTTTATGGTAGCCATCAGTTCTAATCTCTATATTTTTCATAATTAATATAGGGAATAAATAAGTATGTTTTCCTCGAAAGAAAGGATACCCAAAAAAAAGTAACATGATCATTTTCAAGTTACGACTGTATGTAGTACAAGTTTTAATTTTTCTTCAAAATAGTATGGATTTATTATTCAACTTCTGCTGAGCTATGATACACTAACAGGGATATTAACATTCTTATCACTATGTTCATCCTGCAGTTACATGCTTTAAAACAGGAAAATAAACATTTGGTAGAAAAGTTAAAGAATACTAACATTGATGCCTCATTAGATGCATGCAACAATGGACTAAATAACAGAAATGAAGATCAAGCTTCCAACAATGACTCAAGCAATGATAGCTGTGCTAAATCATCAGATGAAGAAGGAATAGATCACTTTAATAAGACCTTTCAGACAGGTACTTTTGTTGTCTTCCTAATCTCTTAAGTTGATACTTGATATGCTTATATGATGCTGATAGGTGAAAGCTGGGTGTTAAATTTAATTGTTCTTTTAATGACACTGCATGTAGAACAAATGTTTTTATTATTACGTAACTAGTGCCTTGACAAGCATTTACATACACGCCTATCATCTCAATTCATGTTTTTATTTTATTCAGAGAGTAAAAATTGGAAACAAAACAAGTAATAAAACATCAAATGGTTACTCCACTAACGTTCCACTTTTTTGGGTATGCTTTTGCATTTTATATGTGGGGGGGACTACAGACCATACCCTAGTTTTGGTATATCAATTGAAGCTTAACAAAACAAGAAAATGTGATACTTAACATATCATTATGATAGAATTGGACAGAGAGGAAGGATAGAAAAGAGAATTTGTATTGCAGATGGTAGCTTCCAACTCCTAATTCAGTTACAAGTGATTTCGAAGATCTCTAACCTCCTACCACAAATATGTAATCCCCTTCCCCAACCCTAACCAACTATTTATAACTTCCTCTAACCAACAGTTGGTTATAACTAACTAACAATTAGTTATTCTAACTGTCAATTGCTAAAGGAACCCTCCTATTGTATACTTTTCCCCATCTTCTACCTGTATCAAAACCCCTTTCAAGACGGACCTTGTCCCCAAGGTCCAAGTGAGGGAAAACAACCTGCATGTCCTCAGCAGGTTCCCAGCTGTCTTCATGGTGTGGTAAACCTTGTCACTTGATGAGCACCTCTTGTCTACCAGCTTCTGAAATCCTAGTCTGCATTATCTTCTTTGGCTGAACCTGGAGTTCTCAATTATCATTCAGAGCCAATGGAAGTGGTTGAGGAGAACAAGTGGACTTAATAGCCTTCTTGAGCAGTGATACATGGAACACTGGATGTATCTTGCTCCCTTCTGGCAGTTCCAGTTTATAAGCAAGTTCTCCTATTTTCTGCAGCACCCTATAGGGTCCATAAAACCAAGGACTCAACTTCTCATTTGGCTTATTGGCTAAAGATTTCATTCTATAAGATTGTAACTTCAGAAAAACCCAATCATCTACCTGCAGAGCCGACTCTCTCCTATGCTTATTCACATATCTTTTCATCTGATCCTGGGCGTTTAGCAGATTGCTCCTCAATTCCTGCAGCAACTCATCTATATCCTTACTCAGCTGATTAACTTCCTCTAATCTGGAAGGAATATCAACTCCCTTAATCAGCAAGGGTGGGTCCTATCCATACAAGGCTTTAAAAAGAGACATTTTGGCAGAAATATTAAAGTTGGTAATAAACCAAAATTCAGCCCAAGCCAAGTGGTTTGGCCATTGCTTTGGTGTGGTTCTTGTTAAACATCTCAGATAGGCTTCCAAACACCTATTAGCCACTTCAGTCAGCCCATCTGTTTGTGGATGGTAGGCAGTACTCATTTTTAATTGAGTACCCGCTCTTCTGAACAATTCCTTCCAAAAACAACTCATAAACAATCTGTCTCTGTCATAAATGATTGAAGCAGGGAACCCATGCAGTTTTACTACTTCTCTGATGAATAACTCAAATACTTCCTTAGCTGTGTAAGGATGACTTAAAGCAAAAAAAATGAGCATACTTAGTCAGCCTATCAATCACCACTAGTATAGTGTCCTTACCTTGAGCCTTTGGTAGTCCTCCAATAAAATCGATGGAAATATCAATCCACAGCCTAGTTGGAATTGGCAAAGACTGAAGCAACCCTGCTAGTGCTAAAGTACTGGCTTTACTCCTGTGACAGATTTCACATTCAGCTACATAGTCTCTTATCCTTTTCTTCATTCCTTGCCAAAAAACTACTCCAGTCACTCTCTTAAAGGTTCTAAAAAACCCTGAGTGTTCTCCCACAGGGGAGTCATGCAGCTCCCTTAAAAGAAGAGGAATTATAGAAGAATGTTTAGATAAAACCAATCTATTCTTGTAATACAATTTACCTCCATGGATGGTATACCCTGGCTTCTCAACTGTCCTAGTTAATATTCCCTGGTAAACTTCATACAGTTGAGGATCAGTTTTCATTTATTCTTCCCAATCACCCCATTCCTCCTCTTGCACCCTTGAAATGGCATAGAATGAAAACTGCCTGGATAATGCATCAACCACTATATTCTCCTTCCCTAACCTATATTGAATATCAAAATTATACCTAATTAATTTAGTGGCCCACTTGAACTGTTCCTCACTCAATAATCTCTGCTCATTTAAGAACTTCAAACTCTTTTGATGAATTCTAATGATAAATTTTCTGCCCAACACATAATGTCTCCACTTCTTAACTGCTAACACCACAGCCATCAATTCCCTCTCATATACTGATTTAAGCTGAGCCCTATCTAAGAATGCCTTACTCCAAAGGGCTAAAGATTTTTCTTCCTGCAGCAAAACTGCTCCCAGTCCAGTACCTGAGGCATTAGTTTCTAAGATAAAGTCCTTAGAAAAATCTGTCACCACCAAGTTAGGCAGCTTATTCATGGTTGTCTTGAGCTGTTCAAAGGAAAGTGTTGTGCTTCTTCATTCCATTGAAAAGCATTCTTCTTCAACAAAGAATTTAAAGGTTGTGTCAGCTTTCCATAACCCTTCACAAACCTCCTATAATAACCTGTCAATCCCAAAAATCCCCTTAATCCTTTCACATCTCTAGGAATAGACCATTTAGTCATGGCTTCCAGCTTATTTGGATCAGTCTCCACCCCTTTTCCCGATATAACATGGCCCAAATACTCCTAAGGATCTCTTGCCAAAGTGACATTTCTTTTTATTCACCTTTAATTCTTGTTGCTGCAACACCTGTAACACTACCCTCAAATGCATGTTGTGGTCCTCTAAACTTTGACTATACACCAGTACGTCATCAAAGAAAATCAAAGCAAATTTCCTCAAGAAAGGTCTAAGTACCTCATTCATGAGTGCTTGAAAAGTAGATGGTGCATTGGTAAGCCCAAAAGACATTGCCAAAAACTCATAATGGCCCTCATGAGTTCTGAAAGCTGTCTTCTGGATATCAACTTCCTTCATTTTGATCTGATGATAACCAGCTCTTAAATCCAGCTTTGAAAACCATTCAGCCCCTCCAATCTCATCCAATAATTCCTCTATGATAGGTATAGGAAATTTATCTGACACAGTGATCTTATTGAGTGCTCTGTAATCAACACAAAATCTCCAACTCCCATCTTTCTTTTTAACTAAAATCACAAGACTAGCAAAAGGGCTAGTACTTGCCTAATAATTCCCGCAGATAACATATCCCCTAACTTTTCAATCTCATCCTTCTAATAATGAGGGTATTTATAGGGCCTCAAATTGGGTATTTTATTACCTAGTTGAATGGTTATAGCATGATTCTTTTCTCTATGGGTGGCCGTCCTTGAGGTTTCTGTAAAACCTGCTCAAACTGTGCTAATACTTGCCCCACTGAGTCTGGGATTTCTTTTGTCTGTTCTTCTTTTCTACGGTTTTTAGCTCCACTGCAAACCCTTGATCAGCTTCCAACAAGGTACCTCTAATCAGCTTCATACTGATGCCAGTTTTAATCAGTTATGGTTCAGCACTCAATGTGATCTTTCTATTTTGCCCCCTTATAGCTAAGTTTAACTTTTCAAAGTTAGCCTCAACTTCACCCAAACCTGCCAACCATTCCACTCCTAACACCACATCACCTCCCCCCAACTCAAACAAATAGCAATCTTGGATAATTTGTAAATCTTGCAGCTCAATTGGTAAGGATTTACACACTCCTTGACACCTCACCTTATGTCCATCTCCCACCTCTACCGAATATGGGTTGGTAGGTATTACCTCTAATTCCAGCTCCTTCGCTAATTTCAAGGAAATGAAATTATGGGTGGCTCCACAATCAATCAAAACAATTACTTTCCTTCCACTGATTTTTCCCCACATTTTCAAGGACTTCTTTGTAGTAAATCCTTCAATGCTATGCAGGGATAATTGGTGAAATCCCTTAGCCTCTTCTTATTTATCCTCTTCCTGACTTCCCTGAGGATCTCCCTCCTATTCTTTTTCCATAATCACGACCCTTAATTGTTTATTTTTACAAACATGAGTGGGGTGATATTTCTCATCACATGTGAAACGTTCTCCCTTTCTCATTTTCTCATTCACCTCCATAGGTGACAACCTGTGAAAGGTTCTTCTTCCCTTCATCCATTATCCCCGGTTCTAACAACTTGGGAGGATTCGCTAACCTTACTACTAGCTAGCTGCCATTCTTTCCCAAATTTATGATTTGAAAAGTTGGGTTTCTGATTTGATATCCCTTGCTGTAACAGCTATTCATATTTCGCAAAACCCGATTTTTTTCTTCCACTTGTCGAGCCTTGCTCATGGACTCCATCAAATTTTTAGGATCATGAAGTCTCTCCTCTGTGCTGACCTCTTCTTTTAATCCCTTCAGAAAAACCTCCATCAAGAAGGATTCCTCTAATCCCTTCACCATTCCCATAGATTTCTCGAACTAGTTGATAAAACCCTGCACAGTTTCTTCTTGTTTCACAACCAGCAAAGCTTGAAATGGACTCCCAAGATTAGACTTTGAAATCATTGGGAGAGTGTCATCTTGAACCCTTCCCACGAATGGTTTGGGTTCCAAGATTCTCACCATTGGAACCAGCCTAAAGCCTCCCCGTCCATAGCCACCAATACTACCTCCAATTTATCCTCCTCTCTTACGGATTGTAGTCGAAAGTACCTCTCAATTTTTGACAACCAACTCAACAGATCTTCACCCCCGAAAATTGGTATTTCGAGGTTCCACCATCGATTTTCTCCAAATGTCGCGCTCCCCTTATTCTGTCCAGCGAATCATTCCCCTGCGCCGTTGTTTCCAGTACCTGCTTCTCCCACATCGTCGCCAACCTCTGGATCATCCCTTCGATGGACCTCAAACACGATTTCACAGCATAGCGATTCTCCTCCATCGCCTTCTCGATCACTTCCATTCTTGCCTCCATTCTGGAGTTCGTTTTTGACACCATCAACAGTTCCACAACTCCCAGATCAAAGCTCTGATACCATTTGATAGAACTGGACGGAGAGGAAGGATAGAAAAGAGAACTTGTATTACAGATGACAACTTCCAACTCCTAATTCAGTTACAAGTGATTTCGAGGACCACTAACCTCCTACCACAAATCGGTAATCCGCTTCCCCAACCCATTAACCAATTATTTATAACTGTCTCTAACCAACAGTTAGTTGTAACTAACTAACAATTAGTTATTCTAACTGTCAATTGCTAAAGAAACCCTCCTAGTATATACTTTTCCCCATCTGTACCTCTATCACATTATTACACTTCACTTTTTTCTTTTTTCTAAGTTCTAGTAAGCATGATGCACTCTGGTTGGCCATGTATGAAAGACATGAGTATTTAGAACAATATTGGTGATACATAAATGTACTTTGAGCCTTTCAGGGTTCTTCTACATTTCATTATTCTAAAGCATGCATATTGGAATCCCTTGGTAGTTGGTACCCAAATATGAAACTTATGCTAAATTATAAAAGGAATATTCTTTTATCTGTGTGATGCTTGATGAGAATATAGAAATAATTGTTGAATAAACTTAAAATATTAAGTATAATGGGTTCAATTAGCAATTTGTTTTAGGAGAATGAAAGGTCAAGAGTTAACAATGATGGTAGTTTACAGCTATGAATGACTATAATGAGTTTTGATTGTAGTTTATGGCTATGAATGACTATAATGAGTTTTGATTGTAGGTTATGACTATTAATAGGATTTAAGCCTTTTAAATTGTTGATGGGCATATTATAGTCTATAAATAGATTATTGTAATGTTTGATAAAATAAGAGAAGAGAGAAAAAGAGAAAGAGAAAGAGAAAGAAGTTGAATAAAGTTTTTTATAGAAGTTTTCTCTACAACTCTCAAGGCATGGATTTATTTTCTATTCTACAAATTGGTATCAAGAGCCAATGGCTAGAAAGACCAACAACGTGCCGCTACCTCGACTAACAAAGGCGAACTACAAAAATCGGAGCATCTAAATGAAAGCTTTTCTCGGGTCTCAAGATGGTTGGGAGGTGGTCCAAGAAGGTTTCGAAGAACCGACAACTACCACGGGATACACGGCGGCTCAACACAAGGCGTTGAAAGAGACGCAATTGAAAGATAAGGCGGCTTTGTACATGTTGTTCCGAGCTGTTGACGAGTTGGGCTTTGAGAAGATCGCAAGTGCGACAACTTCAAAAGAAGCGTGGGATATTTTGGCGAATGTCTACAAAGGAGCCGGCCGGGTTAAACAAGTCCGCCTTCAAACTCTTCTGGTGAGTTGGAAGGCATGAAGATGAAGGGGTCTCCGACTACATCACGCGTGTTTAAACCGTGGTGAACCAACTCAATTGAAACGGAGAAGCGTTAACCGATGCGCGAGTTGTGGAGAAGATTTTGAGGTCTTTAACTGACAATTTCGAGAATGTCGTATGTGCTATAGAAGAGTCAAAGGACCTAACAAAGCTCACGATCAATGAGATTTCCGATTCTCTCGAGGCACACGAACAACGTGAGAGGAAGGAGGAGGAGACACTCGAGCAAGCACTTCAAGCCAAGGCATCAATCAAAGACGAAAAGGTTCTCTATTCTCAAAACTTTCGAGGTAAAAGGCATGGCAATGGAGGTCGAGGAGATGGTTCAGTGGTAGAGGCCGCGGTCAAGAAGGGTATTATGAGGAGAGGGAGCAATCAAACCAACAAAATTGGCATGGAAGAGGACACAGTCGTGGGAGAGGTGATCGATCGAATTATTCCAATATTGAGTGCTACAAGTGTGGCAAATATGGTCATTATGCAAAGGATTGCTACTCCGATAAGTGTTACAATTGTGACAAGGTGGGGTATTTTGCAAAAGAATGTCAAGTCGAGAAAAAGGTGGAAGAAACAACCAACCTAATCACGGAAGATAAGGAGGTGAAAGAAGATTTTCTTTTGATGGCACACAATGAAGCAACACCAACAAAGAACCGGGTGCAAAAATCTCGAAATTCGATGGAGGAGAACGAGTTGACGCGGGCAAATACCGGAGTATGGTGGGAAGCCTTCGCTATCTCACATGCACAAGGTTGGATCTTTCATTAAGTGTTGGCATTGTCAGTTGATTCATGGAGGAGCCGATTTATTCACATTGGAAGGCATTGAAGCGAATCGTACGGTATATCCAAGGAACGGTGTCACTTGGGTTATTCTTTTCGAAGCGGAAGATTACAAGTTGATTGGGTACTCCGATAGCGATTGGTGCGAAGACTTAGACGATCGGAAAAGTACATCGGGATATGTGTTCTTTATGGGCAACACGGAATTTACTTGGCTTTCAAAGAAGCAACCGATCATGACACTCTCGACATGTGAAGCTGAATATGTGGCAACGTCTTGGTGTGTATGTCATGCAATATGGCTCAGAAATCTGTTGGGCAAGTTGTAGCAACAACAACTCAGTGCGATTGTGATACGAGTTGACAATAAATCAGCAATTGAGTTGTCAAAGAATCCAGTGAATCATGAGAGAAGCAAACACATTGATATTCGCTTTCACTTTATCCGAGATCATGTGAAGGAAGGAAGTGTGGAATTAGTGCACGTGGCAAGTTGGGATCAAGTCGCGGATATCTTCACGAAACCGCTACCGACGGTACTTCTCGACAACTGCAAGAAATTGATCGACACGAAGGATGGTAGAAGCTTTTAAGTTTACGAAGGGGTTTTGTTGAATAAACTTAAAATATTAAGTATAATGGGTTTAATTAGCAATTTTGTTTTAGGAGAATGAAAGGTCAAAAGTCAACAATGATGATAGTTTATGGCTATGAATGACTATAATGAGTTTTGATTGTAGTTTATGGCTATAAATGACTATAATGAGTTTTGATTGTAGTTTATGGCTATGAATGGCTATAATGGGTTTTGATTGTGGGTTATGACTATTAATAGGATTTAAACCTTTTAAATTGTTGAAGGACATATTATAGCCTATAAATAAATCATTGTAATGTTTGACAAAATAAGAGAAGAGAGAAAAAGAAAAAGAAAAAGAAGTTGAATAAAGTTTTTTATAGAAGTTGTTTTCTTCACAACTCTCAGCATAAATTTATTTTCTATTCTACAATAATTGCCCCATGTTTAACCACTCCGAAGTAACTTAAAGCTAAATAGTTCTTAGCTAAACACCTGGTTTACCAAACACAGGTAGAATTTATGAATACATATAAAGTGTCTATAGGTTTCTATGGCTTTCAGTAAAGTTTGCTTAAGAAAGAACTTCAAAGAATAGACAAATCAATGAAGCACAACCCTCTATTCTTCCTGCTGTTGTAGATTTTGTCTCTCATTTAGTGTTTCATTCTATTCAACAACTAGCTTTACTATTTTGGATTTCATCTATTTCTTTATTTCTTGTCATTCATCTTTCTTTGCCAGTTTGCCTCTATAATATTAATAATACCCTCTCTGCCCGAATACACTGGTGGCATGACGAGTCTACAATTACAAACCTTGGTTCTCCTTTCTCAAACCATTTTCTGCCTCCCATTCTATAGTCAGAATATCAAGATAATAAAGCTTATTTAGAATTCGACATTATATGTGAAAACTGAAAAGTGTAACAAGTCTTATTATGATTGCATGTTCATTCATTAAATAATGATGCTACAATGGCAATTCACAGATTTGAGCAAAATGCCCCACATGAATCAATAACCTGTCAGTTTCTTTCAATAATTTACTTTCTACCGTCATTGTAATAGCTATCCTGGATAGATTTTTATATATTGTTGTAGTAACATCACAAAGTGGAGAATTTAACCTTCGTTGATAGAGCAAAAAGCTAATTTAGATGTCCAAACTTACTTTTCCTGAGATCCTAAAAGATTCTCCCGTTTCTTGGTTTCTATTATTAGGTGGATGAAGAAGGTGCAAGCTCCGAAACTCAAGTAACATCATCTATTTCAGCAGATAAGCCTTCAAATTGGAGAAACTTGACATTTCTTTTAGTAGCAATTTTTGTTCCAGTGATTTCTGTGTTAGCCTTCTGGTGGTTTGACAAAGGAAACATTTTCCTTTCCAAAAGCTTTTGATTGCTAAGTTATGACCTAGCATATAGAAAAAATTGCTGTTTGTTCAGTGTTGCTTCCCTCAAGTCCTCTAGCTTCTTTATTGTTATTGTATATTCATGTGATATTAGGTGAGTGTAAGCTAATATTACAAATGAATTGTAGGTGTTTCTATCATGAGTGCTTAACAGATGTAGAGTTTGTGTTTGATAAAGGTGCAAATGATGAAGATATATGCTTGAGAGGTGCAATAATCATGGAAAACATACATTGTTGAGGTGCAAAAATAATGTAAAGAGTTAAATAGATTAAGGGAAGTTGGATAAGGTGTTTGGTTTTTAACAGCATAAAACCAAGTTATTAGACAAGATTTTGACATTGGCAACCTTGATTTGAATTTGGCTATTGCATGTGTATCTGCACTCCCTCCCCCCCCCCCCCCCCCTCCAAAAAAAAGTAACAATGTGTTTAATTTTTTATAGTTTATTTAAGCCTTGTGCAAATTTTTTTAAAATTATAAAATGTAGAATAGTGAAATGCCAAATCTTTTTATACATAATAATCATAGTGCATAGATGCAATGAATAGTAAATGTATATACTAAAACATTGAGAAAAACTATGTGCCACTAACAACAAGCTATATTGAGAGAAAAATATTTATTTTGTGTGCATTCATGATTTCTAACAAAAGTGGTGACTATTTTGTATCAATATTCATAGTAAAAAAAAAGAATAATAAAAAGAATAAAACATTCAACACATGAAATTTTCTCTTATCTTCTACAAGTTGCTTGGTAGTTGCTTATTCCACTTTAAGATGACTTGTTACTTTGGATAAAATTTTCCATAAATGCGTAATATGTATAGGAAGGGAAAATAAGAAGAAAACTATTTCCCTATCAAGGTATTTTCCTGTCACGGTAGGTGTTCACCAAGGTTCAGTTCTTAGTCTTTATCTCTTTGCCTTAGTGATGGATGAACTAACGAAAAATATTCAAGAGGAAGTATCGTGATGTATGTTTTTTACAGATGATATCGTGCTAATTGATGAGATCAAAGATGATGTTAACAGAAAATTGGAATTGTGGAGAAACACTTTTGGAGTTTAAAGGATTCACGATAAGCAAGAGAAAGATATAGGGGAAAAGATGGTGGTCAAGACACAGTGCATCTACTTGGTTAAGAGGTACCTAAGAAAGATGTTTTTAGATACTTGGGATCAATTTTACAAAAAGGTGGTAAGATTGAAGAGGATGTAAATCATAGAATCAAAGCAGGGTGGATGAAATGGCGGAGTGCATCTGGATTTTTCTGTGACCGCAAAATTCCCCTTAAGCTAAAAGGAAAAGTCTATAGAACAATTGTAAGAACGACAATGTTATATGGAGCAGAATGCTGGCCAGTACATAGGCAACATGAGCACAAAATAGGGGTAGCAGAAATGAGGATGTTAAGATGGATGTGTGGTTATACGAAGATGTATAAGATAAGAAATGAGGATATTCGACGAAAGGTAGCAGTAGTTCCAGTGTGTGAAAAGATGAGGGAGTATAGAATGAGGTGGTTTGGACACGTTATGAGACGACCACTGGATGCTCCCATTAGAACAAAAGTTTGTTATCAAGAGCTCGACACAAAGAGATCTAGAGGTCGACCGAAACTTACCTGGGAAAAAGTAGTTAAATAAGACCTAATAGAGTGAGATATAGATTGACGGACGTTGTGTCTAAGGACAGAGTGGAGAAAAGCTATAAGCTTGGTGGAGAGTTAAACCCATTAGTATGTATATATTCCTGTCGTTCCCTTTTTTTTATTTCTTTTCCTTTTCATTTCTCCCCCTCCTCTTTTCATCTTTCTTTTATTTTAGCTTATTTCTCATTTCTTCTGTCTTATTTTCCCTTTCCCTTTCTTTGTCTTATTTTCGATTTATCATTGAGTTCATCTACTACCGATCACAATTAACTTGGGTTAAAGTTGTTATTAATGTTGATGTTGATGATGTGTGCATAAATTTAAAATAAGCTTTTGAAGAAGTTAATACGAAAGAGTTTCTAAAAAAGTAGTTTATGTATAAGTTATGAAGAAATTTATTTCATTTTTGTTTTTTTCTTCTAAAAATTGTTTAGGCTTTAAATAACCTTATAGTTCTTATGAAACAAGATTTTTTTAGTCCTTTTAAAGTTTTTTTTGTTTAAGATCTTTAATTATTTAATTTTTTTGGTTTTAGCCTTAATGGTCCAGTAATGTGTTATTAAATGATGAAGTAAGAACGACGTTAATAGAATTTTGGAAAAGATATTTTGATAACAGGAAAATAAAAGGGAAGAAACTCAATTTTATTAACCATTTAACACCTCCTTTCTAGAAAAAGAAAACCACTAAACTCAAGACCAGTTAGGATAGCTATCATTAGTTGTCATCAACTAACTGGATTAGGGCATCTCTAATGCAAGTTTTTTTTATATAGGTTTCTTAATCATCTTTTTGTGATTCCTATAATACTTTTTGTGATCCCTATAATGTCATATCACTCTTAAGAAACTCATACACAATTTTACTCTAATGTTAAGAAACCACAAGAAACTTCAAAAAATTCACACATTTATATTTTTTTATTATAACTTAATTATTGTTCAAATAAAATAATTAATTCATTTTTTAGTTTTTATGTATAAAAATAAGAAATATGAATAATTGAAGAAAATATTAAATATCAATTAAAAATAATAAAAATTACATAACATTGAAAGGAGTAACAATAAAAATACATTTTTACATAATAATAGATAATAAAACACAATGACATTAAAAAAAAACATAACGATGAAAAATAGAAAATATTACAATAACATTAATTATTGTTATTTTCTTTTTTGAAATGTTTTCAAATATGTTAAATCAAATCTACTTGAAGTTGGTGGTGTGTTTGTTTGTCATAAACCTCAGCTTTCCTTTAGAGGTACGGTGATCTGATACTAGGGTGAGCACCTGAAGATACTTTGAATGTCGACGTGTTATTACTTACACTATCATAATCAGTATTATTTTGATATGTGTCATGTTTGTCCTCAACAATCATGTTATGCAATATGATGCATGCATAGATGATATTGTTCATTATAGCATCATCCCAAAAATGCCTCAGACCACATATAATTGCGAGTCAAGATTAGAGCACCCCAAAAGTCTGTTCTACTTCCTTTCTTGTTTATTCTTGTCATTGTGAAAATAATTTTCGTTTTTCTCCTTGTGGCATTGAGATGGTCTTCACAAATGTAGCAAAGTCTGGATAAATATCATCCACCAAATAGTATCTCATATTATATTGGTTTCTATTCACTGTGTAATACACTGTGGGTGCACATCCTAACAAAACTTCATCAAACACATTAGATCCATTTAACACAATAATGTTATTATTTGAATCTGCGGTGCCAAAATATGCATATCAAATCCACAAGTCTTGTGATGACATAGCTTCAAGAATGATTGTTGGGTTGCGATGATCACCTCAACAAAATTGACCTTTCCACACAACTAGATAATTTTGCCTTTCTTAGTGCATACAATCAATGGAACCTAACATAGCTAGAAATTCGTGTGGCACTCCCATTTGTAGTAGTCATTCAGTGTCTTTGTTATTTGATCTTCTCAAGTACTCGTTCCCAAATATGGTGCAAATGCCTGATACAAATCACTCCAAGCATTCCACTATAGTGGTTTCACCAATTCAAACATATTCATCCACACTGTCAACAAGTGAGCCATAAGCCAATATACGAAGAGCAGTTGTGCGCTTTTGCAATGAAGATAGGCCTTTTTAACACAGTGCATCAACCCTCATTTGAAAGTACTCATCATGATTGTTGAGCGCGTCTAATATTCATAGAAACACATGCCTTCGTATATGAAACCTTATTCAAAACTGAGTCTCTGTGTACACAAGATTTGCTAAGAAATAGTCATTGAACAATCGATCATTACCTTCCTCACGATTCTAATGTACCACTCTTCTTCTTTGCCTATGCCTAGTGGTGTTGCCATCTAGTTATTGTTGGCTCTCAAGTATCAACCTAATGATTTCTTCATCGATGTTGTCTTCCAATTCCTCATCTATCATTTGATCCAAAATTTCATCTAAATCGATGTTTGGATCTATTATATGGTAACTAAAGTGTTGAAATCAGAGAAAGATATTGTGTAATTTGTATGAGAACATGTGAGAATGATGAAACATTGGAAATTTATATAGCTTTATTTATAACGACTAGTTTTCCAACAGCTACTTTTACAACATAAAATTTTGAATTTAAAATAGAACAATGACCTACATAGCTAAAATTAAAGACTAAACACAACATTAGCACATAAGTATATAACAACTAACCATTTAATATCCTAGTTTTTTCCTAATATGGTCATAATACTTTTTTGTGATATTGACATTGTTGTTCGGACATGTTAGATCTATCCTTAATGAGAATTTCATACTCCATATGCTTTCATATTCTTACAAACACCTTTCTTGTGCCTCCTTTAATTGAATAAGTTTTAATGTGCTCATATTTTTCTCTTTCATTATTACACTTTCTATGTCAGATAAATCGAGAGTGTTAGAAGCTTCTTTTCCTCTGCTCTTCCTTTTTGCTGATTTTTGTCCAATTGGGCAAGACATTGACTATGGTGTATCATATTATTCAACTTCAATGGTAGGGATGGAAAAAAAATTCGTGCTCGTGGATATCCACAAATAAATTTGCAACGGATAGAAGACGGGTAGTGTAAATGGATATCCGCTACACGTGGATATGGATTTTTTTAACCATCTGTTAGTTAACAGGGCGGGGAAGGATATCATAGTACCCGCACCCACGACTACCCACTACCTATACAATTACAAAAAATACCATCATATATATATAATATGAGTTAGGCTTTGGAAAAAAAACCTACTCTTTTCACTCACACTTCACGCACGGCATAGCCCCAGTGCCCCACAAGCCATAGCCTTAGTCTCTCACTACACCGCCACAAAGCATTGCCACGTTCCACCGAACTTCAGCCTCACTCTCTCATTGCATCGTTGCAAAGCATCATCTCACCATACTTCGGCATTGTCAGCACTCAGCACTGTCATCAACGCTACACCACACAAAAGGTCAAGGACGACCTCCTCTTCTCACAACCTTGTAATCACGGCCACACCCGACACTTCTAACACCATCACCAGTCTTCTCACAACCTCAACGCATAGGTACATCTCCATTCAGTTTCCATTTTCTTCTACAATGTCCTTTTCCCTCCTAATTTTATGATTTTGGAGATTTGAAGCTTGGTTCTGGTGTGGATGAGGTAATTGGAAAATAAGCATTTAGAATTTCATGTCTTGATTTCATGCTAAGTCAAATTTTGATTTCACCACAAAGAATCGAGTCATGGTCGCAAAAAATCGCAATTAAATTTGGATTTATGTAGGCAATGGAACCGACAACTCAACTCAAATGGCCAATCAAGAAAGCTAACTTCAATTTTTTGGAATCACTTTGATTGAAAATTAATAGATAGAGAATGGAAATATGTTTACAAATATTGTAAAGGTAAGCTTTTGGGTGATACAAAGCAAGGGACGACACACTCGCATAACCATTTGAAGTCTTGCAAACTTCGAGCAACACGAGACATCAAACAAGCACTTCTGAAAACTAAAAGAGAAGGGAATGAAACAATAGTTGTTGCAAATTACGTCTTTAATCAAGAAATAGCTAGGTGTGCACTTTCGTCACATGATAGTTCTTCATTAGTATCCGTTGTCAATTGTCGATCATATTGGCTTTAAGGAATTTTGTACTACTTTGCAACCTTTATTCAAGGGGTTTTGTCGAAAAACACTAAAAAGTGATATTATGAAGGATTATCATGAAATGAAAGAGATTACAATGAATATGTTTGCAAAGATTCAAAGTCGAGTTGCAATTACTACTGATACGTGGACTACTAGTAATCAAAATAAAGGCTACATAACTGTCACAACTCACTTTATTGATGATTCTATGACACTACAAAGTCGACTTGTAAAGGAATAACACTAAACTATATAAAACACAATTCTTATTATATTATATTATATTTGTTGGTGGTTAGATGATTGAATTTTTAAAAAAAATTTAGGTTCATTTATGTGTCTGCTCCTCATACTAGCATAGCTCTTTCTGAAGTCTTGGTTCAACGTTTGATGGATTGGAATCTTGATAGAAAGATTTCTACTTTGACTATTGATAATTGTAGTATAAATGATGTTATGATTGAACGCATTATAGAAAAAATTATGCCTAGGTCTCTTATTTTGGGTGGTTAACTGTTTCACATGCATTGTTGTGCTCATATACTGAATTTAATTGTCAAAGACGGTTTGTCCATAATCTCTGATGTCATTGAGAAAGTTAGGGAAGTGTTAGTTATTGGACAACAACACCCAAAAGAAAGGAGAAATTTATAAAGACATGTGGTCAAATGAATATTTCAATTAGGAGAAAGTTGATTCTTGATTGCAAAACTAAGTGGAATTCTACATTTTTAATGCTTTAGGTGGTCATACCATATCAGGATGTCTTCGATCGATTAGCACAAAGGGAGATTCAATACAAAGATTTGCCTAGTGAGCATAATTGGCTAATGGCAAAGGAAATTTTGTGATAGATTGGAAATATTTTATGATGTGACACTCTTATTTTCTGGTTCTTCATATCCAACTACAAATGTTTTTTCCCAAGGATATGTCAAATTAGTTTGGCTTTGATTGAGTGAGCTAGCTCTGGTATGGATATTATCCATGAAATGGTCGAATCTATGATTGCCAAATTTGAGAAAATATTGGGGTGTGATAACTGAGGTGTTGGTTGTACGTATTGTGTTAGACTCCCAATATAAAGTTGACTTGTTAGATTATTTTTCTCCTCAAATTTATGGAGGCAAAACTGAATATGAAATTATAAAGGTAAAAAATATTAGTCAAGTGTTGGTAATAGAGTATCACATGAAATTGAAGGGTAAGGAGTCAACTTTTTCAACTCAATATTCAAACCCAAATGTAGTACATAGGGATGCTAGTACAAGAAAAGACAAAGATTCTTGGAAGTCAGGTTTCTCAAAACATCAAAATGCAAAGAAAACTAATCCGTCAAATGGTAAGACAAAACTTGATTTCTATTTGAAGGAGGCAACATTGCCATATTTAGATGAACAATTCGACATCTTAATTTGGTGGAAGGCTAATAGTTTAAAATACTCAACCTTGCAAATGATTGTAAGAGATTTTCTAGCAATTCTTATCACAATTGTTTCTTCTGAGTCTTCATTTAGTGAATTTGGTCATATTCTTACTCCACATCGTAGTAGATTACATCCAAATACTTTGGAAGCATTAATGTGTCTCCAAGATTGGCTTTGGACTGACATGGAAGGTAACTAAATTGACACTTTTAATTATATATTCATATTAATTACATATTTTAATGAACTTGTTTTCTTTTTCAGGGTCAACTAAATTGAAGGTGGACAAAGTGTTACTCCAAAAAGTGTTTGAAGAAATAGTTGATAATGCTAGTATCTTTTTGATATATATTCATTCCAAATTTAACAATATCTACTGTCAGTGGTTTTAATTTATATGTTTTTTGTTTCATGGAACAAGTGACCAAAGTGAGGTTGTTGAAGAGTAAAGTTGAGGTTGCTTAAATTTAAGGAATTGAAGTTGAACTTGTTGTTCTTTTATTGGACTTATGTTTTAGATAGACTAATTTTATTTGAATTAATATTTTAAAGAGACTAATGTTACTTGAATTTATGCTTTGAAGTTATGCAATGGAGTTGTTGGCATTATATATTTTACTTTCTTTTGCTAAAATAAAAAAGATTTTTTTTTTCATTTTTTAAAATTCAAGGATTTCGCAAATAAATTGACCAAGACTAATTATTGTAAACGTGTTTTCACAATAATTATGTTGGAGAAAATGCCAATTCAAATAGAATGAATTTAAAATGATGTTACTACACAGATCAAGTTTATAAATTCTCTCGTTTTTGTCCAGGAAATAATATTTGAATACTTAAAAAGTTTCTTTTAATTTGTCAAGTTGCCAATTTTTAATTATCGAGATCTGATTATGAGTTATTAAACGGTAAAAATAAAAATTGGAAACTTGAGGGCTATTCCTAAAGGACCTAACGAATTTTTAATTGAAATCATAACATCTCTTTGAATTTGATTAATTCCCTCTTTTATCCCATTGTAATATTTTCCATCGTTGAATGATCGTATTTGAAAACAATTCAATGATGACAAATTTACCAAAGATCGGCATTTACCATTTCTATTCAACAACATACGAATAGTTCCATGATTTTGACTAAGTGATTGTTGAACTTTTTTCCGCGAATCAATAGAAAAAATGGATTGATGGTGGTTCGATCCGACTCATTATCCAAGATAAATCTTGAATCGAGTGGATTATTCCTTTTTCTTATATATCAAATATGGGATTTCACTAAGTCAATTCTTAAGAAATATCTAACCAAACCATTTATACTTATTTCAACAAAAGAAGCATGCAAATTTTCAATAGAAGAAAATTTTTCCACAAGTATAAAAAAATTCGTTGGTAGTTGGATTCTTGGGGCAACACGTGCTGGTAATTCTAACTCGCTCGGCGGGTAGAAGTTAGGCACTACCCATGCTCGTTGCCATTCCGATTCAATGGGTGTCTTTAGATTAGAAGACAACGAGTAATCTCCACCATTATAAACCTTGGTTCTTTTTTAACACTTTGACATAAATTATGCATCGAATTTTGGTTGATCTTTCAACAACAACCAAACATGCTCAACCTCAATTTTTTTTACCAGTATCCTGTGAGTGAATCACATGAGCATCAGCCATAACATCTTCCACTTCTCTTATGTATATCTGCTTGGTTTGTAGCACCTGTTAAACTTTTGAACTAGAGGGTGGATTCTGTTTCATCGAGATTTCAATTGAATTCAGCTTCTTTTACAAAATTGCCTGATTTGACGCACATCGTCATTGTTGCACATTTTTTATCCTTGCCCAATATTGCTTTGATTGTTGGTCGACTCCTATAACTGAATTTTTTAACACATTGAGCCACAATTAGACGAGAATCACATCTTCTATCATTGAAAATGTTATTCGAGTTTTTTTCCACTAGAATTTTGTTCTCCCTCATCTAGTTGAATACTATCTAGACTGATTGGTGATTCAACTTCATTGCTAGGGGGCTTAATATTGGATAAAGAAGGCCTATAAAACGTATTTGGGTTGGTGGAGGGTGGTGGTTGACTACAATTGTGGATTTTGAGAACTATCACTGGTAGGTGGCTCTACTTGGATGAAGGATGCATATACCACATGTGTGGGGGTGGTGGATACATAACATACTATGGTGGATTTTGAGAATTTTCACTGGTATGGGATGGTGGTGGATACATAACATACTACAGTGGATTTTGAGAATTTTCACTGGTATGTGGTGGTGGATACATAACATACTCGGTGGATTTTGATAATTTTCACTGGTAGGTGGTGGTTGGTTTTGCAAATGGTTGTAGTAATATTGATAATTATACTGATTGGAATTCATCTCAAAGAGAACAAATAAAACTGAGGTCTGACAAGAATAACAAAAATGGAATAAGAAGTGGAGGAATTGTGTACAAAACTTCATCAATAGAACTCATATTTATATTATCAATAATTAACGGTGAAAATTTAGTACTCACAAAAAATTTAATCTTGCTCACAACGAAACTTTGGAAATGACAAGTGATAGATATCAGTAAGAATGATTGCAAACGGTAAAATTAAAGTAGTTGCAATTGACATGTAAAATTAAACAAAGAATAAATGCTGATATTTTATCTTGCTTAATTTCATTTTGAAAAAAAAAATTAAAAAGCTTGCCGTGTCTTTCCCTTCATCTCTTCACTTTCCTCGAGAGCCAATCTCTAAACTACTCCAAATCCCCCCCATCACATCCCTCACTCCACTTTCAACCTAATGACGTACTCCAGCGACTTCTCGCAAAGATCTCATTGCCGCTAGAAACGCGCAGCAGTTCCTGATGGGTTACACTTTCCAAGCACGTCGACGATGAACATCATTTGAATGTCTTCCTTTAGATCTAGGTTCAGCACCTCGAACATTGTAGCGTGTTGGTAGAGGTTGCCGAGGAGGAGGGCACGAATGAAGGCAATTTCGGTGGGATTGAAGAACAGCGATCGGTATTTGAAGTTCGTCGGAACGACGTCATTGGAGTCTATGAGCTGTTTGTACTCCTTCGACAGTGACTGTGAAATGAATAAGGCCAACTCTTGTGACCATGGTGTGGTTGAAACAGAGCGCGAAGATCAAACCACCGCACTTCAAACTTTGTATTTTTCAAGATCTTTTTAATCTGGTTTGTATTTTATTCTGAGATGAGATTGCATTGGGTGATTTGATTTGTTTGGGTAAAATACAATTTTTTTTGTGAAATTTCATTTGGTTTTGAATACTGGTTGAATTTGTTATTATTGGAACTGTTCATCTTCTTTGTTTGCTTCATCTTTGTGAATTTTACCTTCTTAATTTAGTTAATGGTTAGGGAGTACAAATTCTATGAAAATAATGATTTTTTAATGGTAAAAAACAATCCCTTATATAGTAACAACACATTTTCTTCTCTTAAAGGTGCCTTCGTACCTCCAATTCCACACCAGGTAGCCACACAAGTAAATTCACAGTCAGAGACGGTGTTTACACGACCCCAAAGCGTGCTGCCACAAGTGGTACGGCGTGAGCTGCGACCAAGAGACTTATCGCATCGTCGACGTTAACCTCTGTCGGCGATCTGCAACCTTCGCGCATCTTTTCGATGAACTGCAATCCTTGCCCAGTCCCGCCGGAGTCCCATCGTTGGTGGTGGAGGTGTCTCACGCGCACGACGTAGAGGTGGGGTAGAGGCGCGTGGCATGGTGCTGAAGTACTGGTGGCGGCGTGCGGTGCGACACGGGGGCGGGTAGTTGTAGCACGCACACGCGCGGAGTTGGGGATTGTTTAGAGGGAATGAGTTGTTCGTGGCTTCTGCGGCGGCAAAGATGTTTGAGGGTTTCTACGACTGCGTTGGTAAAGATTTTGAAGGATGTTAGTGAGAGAGAGAAGTTAGGGTTACATAAGGGCAAAAAAATTTAAATATTATAATTTAAATAAAAAATTACAAATTTGTAGTAGTTTAGAAACTAATTACAATTTTATGGCAACTAGATACGCCCAGCCAGAGCGCGACAGGACATGCCTTCACCAGGCACCACCCAACCCCAGTCGCGCCTCTCTCAGGCGTGACTGGTCACGCCCCACCAAGGTGTGACTGTGCACCAGTTGCACCTCCCCCAGGCGCAACTTTGTCCATTCAGCCACCTCTCCTCTATTTAAACCTAATATCCTCTTCATAATGTTCACAATTGTTCTTCATCATTTTTTTAGTGTTAGACATCTGAAAATTTGCTTATTTGTACCTTCTTTTGTGGTTTTTGGTTATATATATAAAAATGTGTTCAAATTCTGATTCTGTTTGTATTGTTCTATATTATAATGGTAGGAAAATTGAGGGCCGACGTGGTGTTGTTTTCGAAGGTGAGAAAAGGCCAACACGTATGAAGTGCAACTCAACTATTGACGAATTGCATAAGAAAATCTGTCAAAAATTAGTTCTCAAAGGTAATCAATCTATCACTATGGTGACTGGAAGAATATGGAGCGATGATAAATATATTAGCATGCAGTAGTGGACGATGAAGACGTCAAAATGGTAATTGGAGAATTGTTCAATCAGTCAAGGAAATATTTCTTAGAGTTGTTTGTGGATATTGCTGAAGCAGAGGATGTTGGTTTACCAATTAGGTCAATTCATTTAAATTATTCCCATAATGCATCAGCATCTGCTGCTTCACTTTTTAATTTGTTTATGGAAGATGAAAATGACCCTACTTGGGTTATGGACAACGATATTGACGATGACGATGATGAAAATATCGCAATGGAAGATCATCTTTTTGCCGAGAATGCTAGTGGTTCGGACGATGATGGTCCAAGCGCAAGTCAAATACAAGTACATCACTCTTTTGTGGGTGAGTCTCAAATCCAACCACAGGAGGATGCGGGGGAGTGTCAATTACGACAACAATCTCAAGGTGGCCTAAACCATCTAGCCATAGGTGGCATGGGTGCATGAATAGGCTCAGGAACTGGTGGAATAGGCTGGCAATGACGTCCTAATCCTCGACCCTCTTTGGCACGATGCCCAACGTCAAGCGACAATTGTGCCTCCTCTGGAAGTTGGGTCAGGGGTGCCTCTGGACCTGGCTCCTCTAGTCGAGCAGACTCTCTCCAAACAGATATAAGGCAAGCTACTTCGTCATGTACGTAATCTAAACCGTGGTTCGGAAATTGCTCAGCCGTTGTGACAAAATACAAATTCTCCATACCGCCAATCTATAAGTCACAACATGTATACATAAACTAAAATACAAATTAATAGTAAATAAATGATTTGCAGTAAATGACTTACACAACGTCCTTGTTTGACACCCCGCTTCGTCACGTATCGCTTGCCAAACAGTGTATACCAAACCATGTACTCATGGTTGGGTGACATAAGACCATGTATTTTGTAACATCCTAAATAATTTTACTTACTTATTTAATTAATTAAATTATTTAATTATTTATTTTACTTTATTTAATCCTTTTTCTAAAAAATAGAAATTTAGTTAGAAACAAAAGAAATTAATACAACAGGAACCAGATATATATATCATCTTTCATTACAAAATACTTCTCATGTTTCATACTAGCTTTAATTTACATTCCCATCCTCATAGTACTGCAACATTCTTATTTATTTACAAAGTACTAAACCCCTCATTCAAGCATGGTCTCCATTACTATCCTCTTCGCTGAGTACGATGATGGGGTCGGTGACAGGATTCAGATACATAGGAGCAAATTGAAAGAAGGGGTCGGATGGATTAAAGTCTTCACTAAAGACTGAGATGGGAAAATGGGCGTCGAAGTAGATGTGGGCTCGGAGAACTTGCTGCATAGTGATTACATAACAATTTCTGACTTCATCAAAGTGCCAAGCTATGTCCAATGCATCAAGAAATATTATGATCGAAGCCATCTAAATTAAAAATAAATTTAGTGAGAAATAAATTTCTCAGTAGGCAAATCTAAACCACCAAATAGGTTAGTAGGTTATGAAATAAGACCAAACTAATTCATCAAATAATTTAACAAATTAGTAAATAAATCAATATCTCTGAGCGAATGTGTAAAATGAATGTATGAATGCATGGAATGACATGCAATGGTCACAGGTGCACATGGCCTCTACATATGTACATTATGTAGGAGTGCTGCGGCCGTCTTACGCTA
>CM023941.1:11131348-11143921 GCA_013407115.1 Glycine latifolia
CATAAATTTAAACTTAATAAACTTCTAATATTAAGATTGAAGCCTAGCCTACCTTTGAGAGTTGTGGTGAGTTGAGTAGGGGCTTATCGAGACTGGTTTCAGGAAAGAAAGTTTTTCGTGAGAGGAAGTGGAAATGATAGCTAGAGAAGGTAGATAGTAAAAGCTGAGTTTTCTGTGTGTAGGTCTTCGGTGCAGGGAGTTCAATCTTTCAAGCTTTTTATAATGCTTGATTTGGTTAGAAAGTAACTGTAGTTAGGAAAAATATCTATTTTCCCTTATCTAACCATCATTATTATTATTCCCTTCATTTAATGGTTTGTGCAACATGGGAGGCTATTGAAGTTTGTTCCTGCTTATTTATTTTTTTCTAATGCCACCTGAACCTGCAAAAAGATTCTTCTAAGGATTTGGATTTAGCTAAAATTCTCACGTGACTGAAGAGTAAATTTTTTGATTGCTAAAGCTTGTCCTTATTTTACTATCAAAAATATATATTTTTTTTTGTACCTATTCTATTATTATAATGTAAATCATAAATATATATATATATATATATATATATGTGTGTGTGTGTGTGTGTGTGTGTGTGTGTGTGTGTGTGGATATTACACAGGTGGTATCAGCTTTTATTTATTTACTTATTTATTATTTGTATATTTATATATTTATCAATAACTATTTTATTATTATTTGTTAAGATGGTACAATTTGCATGACTACTGTCCGTGAAAGAAATTTATATGTTTGTATTTTATTATTATCATACTTTCATAAATTAAACATAAACTAAAAGTATAGTATTTATTTATTTATTTATTTATTTAGTTTTATATATATAGGTTTATTTATTTTTAGGATGTTACATATTTCAAGAGGCACTTCAACATGTTGAGCTCGCCTATTCCATCTCTCTATAAATTTCCTTACCCTGCGAGCCCAATTTTCCTGGGGTTTACCCCGGAGGGTATAATCATGAACACCTTTCAATTTCCCAGGCCTGTGAGGTATCGGTTGATCCCGTCCAAATTGTCTCATGCATCTATCAGGCTGTGCATACTCAGCAATGTGAAAACAAATAATTGGTGTCCTAACCATCCACAAATGCATTGTGTCAGCAGATGCACCCAAAAAATCGTAATCATGATACGGTTGCCAAACCACCTACACAATGAAAACATTTATAGGAGTAAATTTCATGTTGACATCCATTTAAAATGAATATATTTGATTAAACAAACATACCTCATCTTTGGTTAAGGTGTCTAGTCTGTCTCGATACCAATTAAGTGAATTCATTCTAAACCGACCAACAACATTGAATCTAGTTTGCAGGTTCAACATTCAATTGTTAATTCAAGTACACATAAATACATGGTGATTTAACTTCAACAAAATAAACATACCTGTGTCCGAAGTGGCGGTCCGCCTCGTACTCAGATGGCAAAGGGGGAGCAATGGTTGGAAATCTGAGCCATGCTCAAATCTGCAGCAAAATTGTGAAACCACCAATGTCTTTTCTATCTGGGTCTGTACAATCGCACAACTATCTAAACAAGTTTGTCAGAACCGCAGACCCTCAGCTATATGAACCAATAGCATGAAAATCACCCACAAGTAGGCCAATGTAGCGACATCCTACTACGTTTCCCCCCAATCTGTTGCAAAGGATCCAAGATCCTAACATGCGAGTAATATGAGCCTTCGTGAAGTATATCACATTCTGAGGATGACCAGCATTGCATCCCATGTAGGATACACTCTGTCAAAATATGATAGCTTCACATTGCCAGAGGTTAGCTCGGTGGCTGCATCAGGTGCGTTACCAAAAACCTGATTGCACAATTCGGCCCCATCGGTGTAGGTCTGTCCGGTAACGACTTGCCCATCAGTAGGCAAGCCTAGTATACCTGCGACATCTTCCAATGTGATGGTCATCTCACCCTGCGACATATGGAAAGTATGTGTCTCTGGCCGCCACCGCTCGACCACAGCACTAATAAGGTCAGCATCAATATGAAAAATATAAGTCACAAATCAATTATATGTTCAAATAACAATAATTTTAAACATGTTAAACATAACAATATTCGTAAATAGATACCTGCATATATCGCATGCGAGCGACATGTATGAACCAGCCTCAGTCAAATACTGCGCGTCTAGGTCTGGAATTTCGTCGGGTTGGGGTCCACCACTAGGTCTACCTTCGCGACGAATCTTCAATTCTCTTTGTGTTTCGTTGTTCCAAACAGTCTGTGAAATATGCGTGCGCTGTCTGCGCCTCCTAAGTATATCCCATCTATATGGTCCAGGAAGAACATGCGTAGTGGGATCGGTAGGCTTAGGCTGATGGTCAGACCCAGAACGAGGTGACTCAGATGACGATAACTCGGCCATAATAATATGCTACACATTTCATACAAAGAAGGTTGAAGTTAAAAACTGTACTCACTAACTAATAATATTCTAAGCCAATAAACATGTTACAACTAACTAACTAACTATATCGCTACCATTTTATTATCATATTATCATAATTTATTTAATTTGAAATAAAAATTATTTTTAATCATAACCTAAGTCATTAACTAATAATATTCTAAGCCAATAAACATATTCTAACCTAGGTCAATAACTATTTATAATATAAGCCAATGTATGTCTTAGGTAAGTCTTTAATCATAACCTAGGTCAGTAACTAATAATATTCTAACCCAATAAACATATTCTAACCTAGGTCAATAACTATTTATAATATAAGTCACTAAAAATTAGAGAGAAGTCAGAGCAAAGTGCTAGAGATAGATAGATAACAATTTTCTAAGACAATAATATAATATATTTCATGTAATTTAAAAAGTAGATATTCGAGCACTTACTTGAGACAGAGTTTCACTGCGCAAACCCTCAAATTCAAACAGAAAATTAGAGAGAAGTCAGAGCAAAGTGCTAGAGATAGATAGAAGTAAAAAAGTGAAGTGAAATAGTGAATTTGGGGTATTTATAGGGGCCTGCAGAGTCACGCCTGTTGGGGGGGGGGGGTGCAATTGGTGCACAGTCACGCCTGGGGGAGGTGCAACTCACCCCCAGTGGCACCTGTATGGGGTGTGTTTGGTTGCATCCTTCTGGGGCGTGACTAGTTGCCATACATGCGTAAATAGTTTTAAAACTACAATAAATTCATTTTAAAAAAATAATATTTTAATTTTTTTGCCAATACAATCACCTGCCCCTATGCTGCGTCGCACGTCGCCACCAGCACTCCAGCACCACGCCACGCGCGCGGAGTTGGGGATTGTTTAGAGGCAATGAGTTGTTCATGGCTGCTGCGGCGACGAAGATGGTTGAGGGCTTCTGCGGCTGTGTTGGTAAAGATTTTGAAGGATGTTAGTGACAGAGAGAAGTTAGGGTTACATAAGAGTATTTTTGTCCTCTATGCGTGCAGGAAGCAAAAAAAAGGAGGTGCGGAAAGCAAAAGCCTAAAGTTTGTTTTTTTATCCCAAAAAAAAGCTCAAAAGCACTACCAAAAATTAGAACCCTAATCCTAAATCCTAAATGGCCATGTGTACTCTCGTCGTGTATAAAGATGAAGACGCTGCCTTTGCAAATGAAAACCAATTGTGTTGCAGCGGTGACCATTCTCTACCTTTTTTCTTTGTTGTTTTCTTTCAATTTTTATTGGGTCTTTCAGCAAATGATTGTTAGCATGATGCACCGTGTAGCCCCTTGCATCTTCTAGTTTTAGTTGCAAGGAAATCACGAGTTAAGGTTTCCAGGTGCAAAATCTAGCCACGGCAAATGAAATTCATGTTTTTGGGTGTATTTTTTCGCCCAATTTGCAATCCTTTTGCCGCAAAATTGTTTTGTTACACAGTACTGCGTGGTTAAAATGATTGATACCATTGAATAAGTAAAGCAAAATGATGAAGCCAAAACTTTTCTGAAACTGATGAGGATATCTTGTGTTTCATATGGTCTTCAAAGTTCTCTGATTGCTTTGCTTTTGTTGTTGTAATTAGGGTTGGTTCAATGATTCATTTACTTGTTCTTGTTTATTCTCTTTGGTGCTTGTGTGACTATGGGGGTTTCAAGTGTTATTGTTTGTATTTGATGGTTAGTACCGAGTTTGCTGCATTATGTTGGTTCAAAAAAATATTTATTTTTGGTAGATATAGCTTTTGATGCTCTGCATATTCTGGTTTTGTTTCAGCTAATGTTTCTATAGACAAAGAGAAAATGAAAGGGAAGGAATTGGTAGAAGGCAGAGCAAAGTGATGAGATGTTAATATCTGAATATGATGTGGATTCCTTATTTCAAATGGTCTTCAAAGTTCTCTGATTGCTTTGCTGGTGTTACCATTATCAATTGTGTTTTTTTTTTTTCGTCGAGGTTTTATTTTTCATGATATGAAGAGGAATCAAATTCTAAGGGAGTAATCAGTGATGTATCACCAGTTACTCCATCTCCCTTCTCTCCATTTGAATTTGACTTCCCTTTTGATTATTTACATTAGGATCCTTCTCCAAACAGGTATGTATATAGTTTACATTAGCCTAAGTTTGTTTTTGATTACTTCAATCAACATGATGCTCTTGGGAAATTTAATTGTGGTGCATGTTCATCTATTAAAAGGTACATTTGCTCCCTGTCTTGATAAATGTGTTAGGATAGAGTTATGTTAGTGCCATTTTACACCCACAGCAAAGAACAAGTTGCTTTAAAACTTGATCATATTTTTAAAAAGAAATTTAAGTAAAAATTTTGTGATTTCATGTGGCCATAAATGTCTTCTCATCTCCTAGCAGTTGAGACTCTTACTACTGAAGAAATAAAGGAAGTTATCTGACACAAGCACACCAAAAATTTTAATCTGATTTGCATTAATCTGTCAGATTATACGAGCATGGTGCAACAAAAAATTCTTTCTTTCCTGGTTTTTTCTTGCTTTATTTGTCTTTATAAATTTGCAGGTGAAGTAGAATTGGGGCAGGACATGTAGGAAGCTGCAAGCTTGTTAATTTTATTGCAATGATTGAAGTAGTTTGCTCAAGTAAATTTTGTTCAACGATTGTTTTTCATGACATCTTCAACTTTGACAATTTAAGATGCCATCTTCCTATGACTTTGACCTGATTAGATCTTCAATGTTATGAAACTGTGTGATTTTCTCTTTCGAAAGCTTGACATTGTTTTTTGAGAGAGGCTATCTCAAGCTCTTTTGTGTTGTGCCTTTTTTTGTGTGGTCAATGATGATAAATATAATCCCAGCTCTATGAGACCTTCACCATTGCAAGGTCTGGGAATAGATTTGTTCACATTTGTCTGAGCCACCTTCTGTTTAATGTCATGTGCATTTTATTTTAATAGGTAGGCAAAGAATTTTAGTAAGGTATTATAATTATCTATTATCATATTTGTATTTGAAAAAGTGCCTATACTTTGTGCATGGATAGAAACTTCAATGCTTATATATCTATACTTGAATTAATTATTTGTATATAGTCTCTAATTAATTACTTGAATTTTGTTAACTTGAATACAGTCTCTAATTATGCATTTGTTTTACGCATGCTACTATAATAATATTATTGAAAATTTAGTAAACTATTATTTGATTAAAATAAAATATGTAAATTCATTGAAGAAATTATAAAGAATTACAAATAGAATTACTTAGGGAAATGAAAAAGTCCTGGTGCAGCTTTAAAGTTGTGCCTTGGTGACTTGGTGAGTTCAAATTCGAAAATAGGCTCTTTACATATGTAAGGATAAGGTTGTGTACAATATCTCTCTTTTTTTACATTTGCATAGTGAAAAGTCTTTGGACAATGAAGTACACAATTTTTGTTTTGAGTATTAGATAACATAATGCTCATATTCATACTAAGGCGAACAGAATATGTCATAAATTCAGGCAATGAAGAGAAGTGTAAATAGTTGGTACCACATTAGATTTGTCTTAGTTTGGGTCCTAATTTTTCCGTTTACTAAATGTTAATTTGTAATTTGGCCTTTTGTTGATATTTTCAGAAACACATCTCTCCAACTAGGGTCATCTTTCAATGCCTTGTCTAGCTTTGTAAAAGGAGTAACACTATTTCCTTCATGTTTTTCAAGGATGCTTAAACAAATCATCAATTTGTTATTATCCTCACTATTCCCCCACCGTAGCATTAAAGGATGACTCTACAATCTGGTTTATGCTCATCTTTTCCAAAATATCAACTTTTCTTTAGAAGTTTCACTCATAACTATCAAAGCATTTGCAAATGTCATTTGAAAGTTTTCTCTTGATTTTCTTTTCGTGTCAGCACTTACAAATGCCTTTTTTTTGGTTGAGAGCTATGTTCCTCTTCATCAACATTATCTCCTTCACTGTCATCAACATCTGATATTTAAGGACTTTTTATATAAGGATGTTGATTTGCACCAGAAGTAGTTGTGTCTAAAAAAATGATAGACAATTTATCATAATGAAAACAACTTTTTTTCGTAAATTGCTTTGTTGTTTTATATTTCTACAATATTAGAATTTCAATTGTTAGTATATTATAATATAACAATATAATAACATAATAATATACCATAAAGATGTAGAATCGTGTTAAAATGCGTTTCACATAGCTTTTCCATTCATCATATGTTGCAATAATTGTCCATTTGTTGAATTGTGCCCTAATCTAGTCTCCATTTTAATCAAATTAGTGAATTCTTTCCACTTTTCTCTCAATTTATTAAACTTGTTCTTCAACTAATCTTTTGTGTATTCCTTGCCAATTTTTTATCATCTCTTGCTTAATGTGTTGTCATGCCAACCTTGTAAGAGGAGTTGTTTGTATATTGTTCTTCTTAACTTCCTCCTCCATTAAAGTTATGAAATGAGATTCCAACATTTTGTGGCCATATATCTTTTTTAGTCTGTGGGATCTCAACCACATCATCTCTTACTA
This sequence comes from Glycine latifolia, assembly GCA_013407115.1. Lineage (NCBI taxonomy): Eukaryota > Viridiplantae > Streptophyta > Magnoliopsida > Fabales > Fabaceae > Glycine > Glycine latifolia. The sequence continues at coordinate 11,138,300 of CM023941.1, forward strand.
CTTCATTCTCATCAGTCATGCTAAAATAAAATTGACTTAATGAACAAAATGTTTCTAAAGTTCAAACCAATTAGCAAGGACAAATTGAACACTTAAAAAATTGTCCTTTTAGACCATAACATAATCAATGTTCTCAAAAAGATTATGAAATTCAAGTAATAAGACAAGACATTCTTTGTTAATTTCTTCACCAAAACTTTTAATCAACAACACAAACAACTCAAACACTGATTCAACTCAATTTCAACTTAGCACAAATTATCAAAAACAATTAATAGGAAACAAAGATCTTAACAAAATAGATTAAGGGATAATTTGAACACAAACACAGATTCAAATTAGTACATATTATTAAAAGAATGTCTAAAAAGATCTTAACATAATAGATCAAGGCACATACAAACAATGAGAGAAAGAGAGAATGCGACAAAGAGAACACACTCGCAAGAAAAAGGTGTGAGCGACTATGGCGAGCGGCACAGGAAAGGGTGAGATTGGTGCATGAGCAGCAAGCGATGACTGACGCGAAGCAATGGAGGAGAGATAGAGAACAATAGTGCGAGAGAAAGAAAGGGCAATAATACATGAATGGAGGGGAGAGAGAGAGAGCAGCACTAACGTAAACAAAGGAGAAACAAAGAGTAGCAACATGTCGCAAGAGAGAGAGATGACCATGTTTGAGAGAAGAGAAGAGTGAACAGACTAGGGTAACACCAACATCAAAATCCTAACACCTATTTTTATTGTTTGTGTTTATGGTAAAAAATAATTTTAAAATCTAGTTAAAATAAAAAAAACAAGTTTTGGTTTTAAAATAGCATTTCACAATCATAAACCACAAATTGACAACCACCTCGAATGGGGCCTTAGAGAATCAGTTTCCAATTTCGAATCCATTCAATTCTCGAACCTTAATGCACAACATCATGTCATCAAGGCATCAACCACCCTTCATCCACCATCGTCGTCAAACCACCCTTTATATTCCTATGACACAGCTCTCATGAACACCAAGAGTTGTCACACCACATCACCAAGTCATTACACTTTGTCATACGCAACCACCATGGCTCGAAGCCATTATATTCGGACCAGCACAGGCCTTCTGGAGCAGTTTCAGAGTTCTCAAGTCTCGCCTCTATTGGATTTGGTTTTCTATTTTGTGATTTTGTTTTTAGTAATTTCTTATTGATTTTGTTTCAAGATATTCCTAATTTGTTGTCTTGAAAATGGAAAATTTAGAATTGAACTAGATTATTGGATATCTTTTATTGATTATGCAGGATTAACATTAGTGTTGTGAGGCTTTCTTTGCTCTTTTATGCCTTTTGAGCATATGCATTCATGATCCACCTTCACTGGATGATTTTCACCACCAATTTATTTTAGCCAAAGAAAGTATACAAATATTCAAATGGTGGGCGGCAACTATTTTTGCTTGAATTGGAGTTTTTTCAGTGCCTTCCCAATCCTACCTACTTCCACTATATGGATTTCACGTAATTGGTATTCTTTGACATAGGATTAGGAATTTGGATTTTATTCAACATATTAGAAAGCATGGAGGTGTTGGGATGCATCACAAAGGAAAAGGAAGAATGATTCTTCATAGGGGTTCCAAAGTGGGGTGGCTGGTGTGTACAATACAAAGGATGCTTTTAAAATATATTTAAATTTAATATGGAATAGGGTTGGTTCAATGATTTTGTTGCTCACAGTGGTGTTTATTTGGTTGCTAATGGTGGTCTTTGTTGGCATGACAACTTAATTGATTTTCTGCAACTTGGTTTTTTATTTTTATCAAAATTGTCTTATACTTGAAGGAGGAAGACAAGGATATTTTTAGAAAAGAAATACTCATTAAATGTCATGTGTGTTACACATGACTTGCTACTGTCAAGAGAGTTTGTGTAGATTTGAAATATGGAGGGAAAACATGTAATTTTCTTAAACCTCAGTGAAGGTTTGTGTGGATGGGCATTTAGTGAAATGTTTTCCAGGGATTCCTTTGTGGCTTTGAAGCAGTCCACCACCTGCAAAGGAATATCTGGAAAACATGAAGTCATACTTCTCACGAAATGCCCATTGCTTTCTCTTATCTATCATTTGAGAAGTTCAAGACACATTAATTACTCTTTTATCAATTATACTCCTGTTTTCTATTTTTAATTATTTTACACATGCATTTATGATAAGCATAAGCCACCCATCACTAGGGTGTACACCCGCAAGCAGCGAGTAAGAAAAGCAACAGTTCTGGACCACCCAAGGAGTGTAAACCACCAAACAGACATGATCCACCCAAGGGGCGCAAGGTTAAGAGATGCGAATCAGGGGGACATTGTAACGACCCGCCTTGTCGCTACTGTATCACTAACTCTTAATCACTCCATAAACATGTTTTAACTGAAGATCTCTTTAATTTAATTTTGAAAATGGTGGTACATTTTTTTCTCGAGCACATAATGATCATAGTCATAAACAAGAAACATAATAAAAACGTCTCAATTGCATAAATATATATATATATATATATATATATATATATATATATATATATATATATATACAAAACGTGGTTTAGGTTTAAGTCAATCATCTATGTCTAAAATGTATAAGCGTTTTACAAAGGGAATGAGAAATTAAACGTCGGGGGTGTAACTAACAGAACACGGGTATCAAAAACAAGGGGTGCATCTAGCAAATACAACTCCTGTCCGGGATCTAGTCCATCGACATCTCGGCTACTCAGCGGCTCCAACCAAAAGTTGTCATCTTCCCGGTCACCTACTGCTGTCCATCTGCTCACACGGACACGGTTCGTGATCATCATAGGTACCAAACCACCCGGCACAACAAAGCAAATGTGAGTTTATAATGTAAAATAACAAGTAAAAGATAACATTAGTTAAGGAAGACAATCCAAGCGTCACATTATCATCACAAAATCCAGGTATATCAACGTGCAACCAACATGAACAGGCATCCAGGGACATTCCACAAGTTAAATCATAATGCCTAGCATGATGCATGCTCCTGACTAAACTCTCAGCATGCAATGTGGTACATCCCGGAAATAGGCCATCCCTGTGATCAGATGATGCAGTAGTTTGTCAAGGTCACTCTGTCGTGCACAGGAAGCACCCCCCATGGTGATCAGCCAAATGGGTGTCAGAAGGAGTTCCCAATAGACGTGGTCCCCCAGTACCCCGGTACCCTACAACCAATCATCAATCCTATTTTCATCATGCAAATGTTGTATGTCTCTCATGGGCACCATCAACGTATGGCCCGGCATAGGAACAATCCCGTCCTAGCTAGGATTTCCATACCCTCCCATGTACATACATATCGCCCCAAACGAGGGCCGCCCCAACACGGGCTCATCGATGCACTGATCGTGGTCTTTTCAAGGTTCACCACTCGGTCCTGGCATCTCACGTGTCTATACATAGCATATTACCACAGCTCCATCAATGTATGGCCCGACCCGGGAACAACTTGTCCTGGCTAGGATACTGCCATACACCCCCGTGGGTATCTATGTATATCTATCTGCATTCATATCACCATGGGCTCCATCAATGTATGGCCCGGCCTGGGAACAACTCGTCCTGACTAGGATACTGCCATACACCCCCATGTTATCAATACGTACATCATCTCAAGCCATTGCATAGGCCGATCTCAATTATTATCATAGTAGACACATACATCTCTTACACATCATCCACAAACACCACAAACAAGTGAGCCACTGTGAAGTATTAAGTGTCTGAGTTGGCACCTAGCTATGATAACTCGAGATAAGAATCCGAACAAAGTCGAACGAGGGAGGACAAGATCGATCGAAGTCGGTCAAAGGCGGTCAAGGATTCTTGGGTTTTCTATAAGAAACCAAAGGACGGACTTGGCACTATGCAATCGGTTACATAAGTGCTGTAATCGATTATAATAGATAACACTTGCAAGACTCAAAATTGTGTTAACATCACCAACCTACACAAGGTTGTCCGGGTAAGGAAAACCGAGTAAGGGAAACCCTGTAGCTTAGAAAGAAAAGGCTTGAACTTAACAATTCTAAAGAGAATAATCCAACCGAGTAGAGGACCCGGTGACTCTCTTCCCAGGGAAGCACGAGCTCATTTGGATTAGGAAACCCGATGGCTCTTTTCCCGAGAAGGTACGAGCTCATCCGAGTTAGGGAACCCGATAGCTCAATCTTTCAAAGTAAACTTGATCTCAACAGCTCTAAGGTATCATCCCGGGTAAGGAACCCGATATATCGACGTCCGCCAACAAGGACTAAGTCACGTCCTGCATGCACACATGCATGCTACTTAACCCGCTCAACTCGTTATACCCATCTCAGTACCCGACATCTCAAACACAAGGGATTGATACACGTGTTTAACTCGGCCTACCCGTCCCGGTAGCCGACACCTGCACGAACACTTCTGCAATGTGCCTTGGGAGCTTTTCAGCATCAAAATGCCAACTTCCCACACATGCATGGGGAGTCCTTACAACATCAACTCCCCCATTTCCAGAACACCATCAAACACCACACCAAAACATCATTAAATATCAACACAAAAGACCAACCAACGAACATAAAGCGTAACCGTTCCATCCACTCAAAGGCATAACTTTCTGGAAAACAACACACACAGGGACATGCAATCACCGCCATGGTTGGACTCCCTGGTCCTCAACCATGTTACCTAAGCTGTTATCAAACATAATAAACTCCCCTTACCTAATCCAGAGTTCGTTCTACAGCTTCACGGTGTGTTGTCCTAAGCTTCTGTCCCAGCCACGAGGTTCTCCTTAACGTCGAGATTTCATGGTAGCAACGGTGAGTTGAAGGTGACACAGAGGATTAAAAACGAGAGGTTTTCTGGGTAAGTTTTAGAGAGAGAGAACAAGGAAAATGCAAGGGTTAAAGGAAGTAAGACCATGCTTCCACTGCACACTCCTATTCTTAAGTACCCAGCTTACAGAAAAGGTTTGCCTTTCGTGCAAACATAGCAACCACAAGTCAACAAGGACAGTTATCAACCACCAACACGCATACCAAGACAAGGGCACTCAAAATAGCAATTATAAAATAAAACATGCAATAAAGCATATAATTAATAACCATATTACACAAAAGAAATGTCCATCTTTTATGACTTGAAATTCGGGGTGTTACAGCATGACCCTTGGTGACCACCCAACAGACACGATCCACCCAAGGGGCACAAGGTTAAGAGATGCGAATCAAGGGGGCATAACCCTTGGTGTAGAGATGCACCCTTTGGGGCCAAGAAGTGCGACTTAGGAAGGTGCAACTAGTGGAGAAAGGGCGCAACCCTTGGAGCCAAAACAACATCAAATCTGGAGCAGTTACAAATGAGAACAGTCACAACCATTTTGAAAAATTGTGTCGATTAGGAATAGATGGTAGATGCAATATAAATAGAAGTAAACCAGATTAGGAAGGGAGGAAAATAGGGAAAAACAAAGATAAGTCTGAATTGTGGAAAGGAAGACTCTCAAAAACCTGTGTTGTAAAAAATATCTCAATTTACTTATATAAAATTTTTATTTCATCTTTTCTATTATGTTCCACCTTCT
>CM023941.1:11163921-11187533 GCA_013407115.1 Glycine latifolia
AGAAGAATTTATCAACTTTCACCAACACATCTTCAATGATACCATAAGGATGCTTAATGGTTCTGTCTACTAATTGTAAAGTCATCCTAGTTGGTTTGATGACAACTTCCCCTATTCGCTTGACCATGGATAATGGTATGAGATTGATGCTTGTGCCTAAGTCAAAAAGAGATTTCCCTACTGACAAATTCCCAATAGTCATAGGAATTGTGAAACTATGGGGATCTCTTGATTTTTCTGGAATGGTCTTTTGAATGATTGCACTGCAACCTGCATCCAGCTCTATAGTTTCATCATCAGTATATCTTTTCTTCTTTGTGAGTAAATCCTTCATGAACTTGGCATATGTTGGCATCTGCTCCAATGCTTCAGAAAAAGGAATGTTGATTTGCAGTTGTTTGAAAATATCCAAGAAGCGTTTGTACTGCCTTTCTTTTGCTTTTTTGGATGGAGCATGTGGCTAAGGCATATTTTGGACTAGTGGTGGGGTCAATACAACTTCGTCTTTTCTCTTTTCTTCATTCATCACTTTTTTCTCAATTTTTTCATTTGTTTCCACTTCCTCTTTTTTCTCATTTTCTTTTTCAACTTTTTCTTTTTCATCATTCTTTTCTACAACTCCTTCTTTTTTCTATTTTTCATTATCATCCTTTAAACCAAACACAGTCCCCCTTCTTGTTGTAATAGCCTTGCATTGTTCCTTTGGGTTGACTTGTGTGTTTGCAGAGAAAGAGCCACCTCCATGCTCAGATAGTTGTTTTGCAAGTTGTCCTACTTGAACTTCAAGATTCTTCATGGAAGCATCAGTATTCTTTTGATTAAAAATAGACATTTGTATAAACTGGGTAAGAGTGTCTTCCATTTTCGACAATCTATCAGGCTGAGCTTGTTGTTGTGGATTCCTGTATGAAGGACCTGCATAAGAATTAGAAGGACCTGCATAGGAATTGTTAGTGGTACCTGCAAAAGAAGGGTTAGTGGGAGCATTATATGCATTTTGTCTCTAACCATAAGGTTGATTTGAACCTGGACCGCCTCGGTAGCCTTGATAATTTCCTTGGAAATTTTGTTGTGGTCTAGTCTGATTATGCATGTAATGAGCCTCCTCTTCTTGTTGGCAATCACCAGGTGCTGAACAGTGACCATTTTGATGGTCTCCACCACAGAAATCACATCTTAGGATTTGTTGCACTTGATGAGCTGTATGTGTTTTCTGTGATCCTCCTTGATGGATTTGTTGAGGAAGTTGGCCTATTTGTTTGGTCAAGGCCTCTAGTTGTTGAGTCAAGAGCTTATTCTGTGCTAGAATGGCATTTTGAGTATCAAGCTCCATCATACCTTTCCTCTGTATCGGAGATCTATCATGGTGAGATTGATAATCACTGGCTGCTATGGAGTCAATGATTATAATGGCCTCCTCCGGACTTTTGGACATCATTGTACCTCCAGCTGAGGCATCAAGAATCATTTTGGTCTGAGGCCTCAAACCACTGTAGAAAATGTGTAATTGTGCAGCATCATCAAAATTGTGATTTGGGCATCTCCGCAACAATGATTTGAATCTCTCCCATGTTTCACAGAGAGGTTCATCTGCTCCTTGGGAAAATGTAGCGATAGTTGATTTGGCACTGATGAATCTTGATGGAGGAAAGAATCTAGCAATGAATTTCTCCTCCAATTCTTCCCAAGTGCTGAGACTTTTGTTGGGTTGTGACTGGGGCCAAGTCTTAGCTTTACCTGTCAAAGAAAAAGGAAAAGCTTTGAGGTAAACAACTTCACCATCTTCATCTGATGCTCTCATAGTACTGGATAGCTCCATGAATGTGGATAAGTGCGTGTATGGATCTTCATGGTCTAGCCCAACAAATGGATGTGAGCCAATGAGACTGAGTAATGCTAGCTTCAATTCCACAACTTTATTGTTGAAAGGAGGGATGACTATGCTGTTGTAATGCTTGGGACCTTGTTGGTAGGCATAGTCACCAAGAGTCCTCCTTGGTGGTCTATTCTCTTCTCCCCTTCTGTCAGCCATGTTATCAAGTACAAGTGGTTTTGAAGGTGAAGGAGAATCGATAGACGAAGTTTCACCCGATGGCTTATTGGCTTCTTGTTTCTTTTTCTTTCTGTTTTGGTAATTTCTGGATCAAACAAAGGTTCATCTGTAAAAAACTTACCTTGCATAAAGGAAAAAGCAAAACTACAAGATTCCATAAGCACCAAGGTTAACAAAATAAAGAGAGAATTTATACAAAATAAAAGAACAAAAGTAAAAATACTACTAAACTGAGAGACTAAATTTAAAAGAACTAAGTAAACGAATCAAATCCCTGGCAACGGCGCCAGAAACTTGTTGACTTCTTGGCAAGTGTACCAATTTGTCATTGTAAGTTACAAAATTTATAAAAGTTCATCTCCACAGGGACTTGAGTTTACTTTAGTTAATTTAAATAGAATTCAATCAGTTTAATAGTTTATGTACAAAGATTGTAAGCGAAAGTTCATTTGGTTGTGAGATAACGAAACGTACTAATAAAGAGAATAAAAATCTAACGGATACATAAACTACAAAAGCGAATAAAAGCGAGTTTAATTTCAGGAAAAGTGGAGGATTGGATTTCATCGTTCTTACCCTTAATATTCTATTAACTTTATCATGCATAAATCATTTTCTATCATTATTGATGCACACATTAAATTACCCCAAATTGATTCCTCGTATTTGAGAATCCTAAGAATATTTACTAAATATTGATCCCTCGCATATCGAATAAATATCCCAGCATTAAAATCATAATCGCGTGCTTTATGCAATCAAAACGTTATGCCATATTCTTAGCAACGTAACGTAACGAGTAAAATCATTCGGTTCAAACCCTAAGATTACTTTCCAGTCTCACTTAGGATTAAATTCATGAAACTAGTGATCAATTAGAATCAAGCATTAAGAGCATAATGAATTTACCAATAAGGAATAGAAATGATTCATGCATAAATAAATATTAAAAGAGAGACATAGGGTTAAGAAGATTACATCCAATCCTTAAAGAAGCTTAGGCGACCATGGAGAGAACCTCCTCAAGAGAAGAATTGGTGAAACAAATCATCACCGCTCCTTTCCGACAGAGTCTCCCCTATGATCCTCACCTCTCTCACTCTCCTAAGCTACCTACTAAAAATATTTGAAGAGCCTAAGGCTGAGAAACAAGCTAAGAAGCAAGGAATGTGAAAAATGGAATGGAATTCCTCTCAAATTCGTGGTCTATTTATAGGTTTTGCCTCCTGCCTGCTTCCACTCGCCCAGGCGAGTGATTTTGCCTGTGTTTGCTCGCCTAGGCGAGCTAATGTTTATCTCCTTGGAACTTGCAGCTCACCTGGGTGAGCCAAATACACTGGAATTGGTCGCCTGGACGAGTTAGAAGCTTAGCCTTGAAGAATCCTTCTGGGCCTTGATGGATTTTGGACATGTTTTGCTTGTAACACCTCCCATGTTTGCTTTTTAAGCCCTTCTTGCTTACTTTGCTTGTTCGGAAGCTTCGTAATTCCTCGAACCTATCAAAATGCAATATATGATTGGACAAATCTTCAAAAATATGAAAACAATGTTCATCAAATGTACTAATTACAAACTAACTAGGTTTTAGGGCAATTTCATAGATAAATTTAGTGAAAGCCAAAGATAAGTGCCTTCATTGTTGTCCTATTTTTACTAAGATATGACACTTATCAATTAGTCAACAATTTCTTATAATTAGAGACGAAGGAAATATTTAATATCTACCATTCATTTAATTAAATACTACTTTCTCTAAACCTTTAAACTCTAATAGTGGAAAAAGTTGTTTTGCATGGTGGACCGAAAGCAAATCTAACTAATTTCACTCTAATTAATGATTTTACCATCTTTCATTTAACTGTAATTGTATTTTCAATGACTTTTTTTTATTCATTACCATTAAACAACTTGTTTCACCGATTCATAATAGAATTCACCATGATTTAAATTAGGACTGACAATGAACTGAATCAACTCGAACATAGTTCGATACTATACTTGACAATTAACTTGTTGAATTTGGTTCATGAACCAAATGAGTTGAAGTTGAATTCAAAGTTGAGCTTGTTAAATAAAGGAGTTAAACTTGAGCTACATATAACTCAATTCAGTTGGTTCATGAACTAGCTTGATCTATCTATCTATTTATTTCTAGATCTATCTATCTATTAATCTATGTTTATCAGAAGTATTTTATAATATTGAATTCCTATAATTATTTTTTAGTTAATTTAATATTTTTTTTTGTATGAAATGAATAAATAAAAACATGTATTTCCTTTAGACTCATATATAAGTAAAAAAGTTGTTTAGTATCTTGGACTTAAATATAAGCAAATTTAATTAATTCCACCCCCTATTTAATGATATCATTCTCAAAACACCCTTCATTTAACTATAACTCTATTTTTAATCACCTTTTTTATTCATGATGACAAGTTCCAATGAAAGATTTTAGGAATAATTATATTAATTTGTCTTAAAAAAAGAGAAAATTATATTAATTCCATATCATTTTATATTTGCATAAAATACATAAATAAAATATGAAAAATAATTATAATTTTAAATCAAGTCAAGCTTGACAAGTTCAACCAAATTATTTGTGAGTTTAAACTTAAAAATAAAGGTTCATATCAAACTCAAGCTAAACTTCAAATTGAATCATTTCTTATTAAATTGATTTGAATTGAATTGATTTTTATTCATTTTTAACTTAGAATTTAAATCCACTCTAAAAAGAAAAAGAGGAAGTGAACAGAGAAAGAGACAGAAACAAGATAGCTCTCCAAAGCATGAACTTGAGCACACAATTCCATACCTCTTTTTAGTATAAATTTAATACACAAGATGAGTTATATAAATTTAATACACAAGATGAGTTATAAAATGTAACAACCACAAACACAACAACTATTAGTGTTCTGTCGTCCTTGTGCAGGAAACTAACAAAAAGAGTAAAAGCTAGTTTGCTTCATTACTCCCCTCAACTCAACTCACTATTCCAAGAAGTTAGCATTAATGCTAGTCACAGTTGCCAGAAGGTTGCGCTCCTTTTCCCAAAGAAAACCACTACAGAGAACAAGTAGGATGTACCAATTACAAAAATGAAACTATTGAAAGTGGGATCGTAGTTGATTTCTATTGGCAGCTAGTTTACATTTACATAATACTTTCTCATTATTTATATATAAGTAAAAAATATCTTATATATTAGATTTAAATATAAGTAAATTTAATGAATTTTATCATATTTAATGTTATTTTTCTAAAATATTTTCATTTAATTATAATTTTATTTTCAATGACTTTTTTTTATTTATAATAGCAAGAATGACATTTTAGAAATAATCTTATTTTTTACATGAAATTAGAAAAATTAAATAACATCCAACTAACTTTCTTAATTAATATGAAATTAGTTATTTTTTTATATGAGTCTAAAAAGAATATTAAATAATTAAATTGTGAATTTTTACTATTATAGTGTAGGAAAGTGTATTGAATGCTCAAAATGGGCGTGCAATAAACTTATCCAACAACTTGAAATTTGGAAACCTCGATGAAGGTGTTAGGAGGCATTGCACTCGGGTAAGAAGAGGTCACTTGTTACAAGACCAAACTTCTATTGTATGTGGTTCTTCACGTGCCTTTACGTTGACTAATGGACTTTGACTACTAAAAGACCACGTGAAGCAACTCATTTCTAGGTTTCCACTTTCCGCCTCCCTTCCTACCTCCATGTTTCCTCCACTTCTGTTAATTTTTTTTTTTCAATTTTCACTTGCACTTTCACAACTTTTGAAATATCAAGCTCCTTTCCAATCACCTACGCACAAGGATTGAGAATAAAATGTGGACCGTGTATCTTATTAGTATATGGGGCCGTGGAAGATTTGAAATTTTGAAAAAATCAAATCAATTAAATTCGTTCCATTTGAGTTTTTTTCAAAATGGTTTTTGATTTTTTAAGGTCTGGTTTGGTTTGATTTAATTTGGTTATCCATTTAATATTTATCTATGTTTGGTTTAGATTTTTCTCTCAAAATGGTTCAATTTTTATAATCAAGTGCAGTTTGATTTTTTTTTTCACACCCTAATTGTGTTTCAAACATATAATTTCACTATATTTCAAAAAAATACACATCTTTAATCAAGGAATATTTTTTTAGCTGTCCTTAATCAAGTGGCATAGTTAAAAAAAAAACATTATAAGGACTATTTATGATTGGATTTTGTACAGCTTTGGGCGAAGTACGGACGTATACGGCCAGCTAACAGTATCAGAGATTATTTCAACTTCCAATTAGCTACCTTAATTAAATTAGCTTTTGAGAAAGTACATTGCTTGGATTCACTGGGTACATTTACAAAAAAATTAGCAGCTCTAAAAGATTGTGCTTTCAAGTACGGTATTTTTTTATAAAATAAATGACTTTGTTTTTTTAATAAATGAATATTCTTATATTGCCTTTGTTTTCGTCGTTCTGGTATCTTCAGAGAAACTTCATGGTGACTAACATACATTTTTTTAATTAAAAAGGTGAACTACTTTTTAATGCAAGATCAGACTGAACGGAATACAATGGTGAGAAGACGTTAAGCGTTAAAATAATTTTTGTTGTTATATCTGCATGCAATAATAAAAGTTATTTTAAGTAAGAATCTTCTTAGTGAAAAATCATAAAATTAATCTTTTAAAATATAAAGATTATCAAAATAAATTCTTTTATAATAATTTTTTTCTATATGCATTTAAAAAGTCATAAGACTAATCACACACATATTAAACATTGAGACTAATTATACCCACATTGATATTTTTGTCCCTTCCTGTCTTATTCATAGGCACTAGGAGTGGTCACTTAGGTTGGTTTGAATTTAAGGATATTTTGATCCGAAGCAATCAATGTTAATGAATTAATTTGGATTGGATCTTATTTTTAAAAAATATTTTGGCAACCCAAATTGAACCAACCCAAACCCAAATCCAAACCCAAACTGAACCAACCTAATCACATTTGTGCTAGTTTGGATCAGGTTATTGGATCACGTAATAAAATAATAAAAATTAAAAAAATCATAATAATATAAAAAGAAAATTAATAAATATATTAAAAGTCAAAATTATAGAATTATACAACATAAAAATTTCAAAATTATAAGATTATACAACATAAAAATTAAAAACATTTTAAAATTGTATGAGTTAGAATTAGTTTGGATTCTACATTTTGAAATTCGATATCTAAACCAATGTCATCTGATTCATAATTTTAAAATGATTCGAACCAATCCAATTTTTTCTCATCGGTTTGGTTTGGATTCATCAAGTTAGCTTTGGGTTGGACCCATGGCCACCCCTCATACTGGTATGCGTGTTAAGAGAATCAAATTTCTATTATCTTGCTTAAGGAATCAATTATTTACTAATTATGTTGGACTTTGTTGATATCTACAATAGAAGTTAAAGTATTAGTATCATACTAACAACAGTTACCAATTACCCTTTGTGCACATAGTCTCCAAAAAACTCCCATGCTCACAATCTCCAAAGAATGAGGAAAGGTTTGGGTTTCTAAAACTCTTTTTGCACCAACTATTTGATTATTTTCCAATGCTTTGAATGAGTAGTTTATTTTGGAGACAACCAACTCTCATGCTCATATCAATTATTTTTCATTCAATTATGAAAACATTGGCTACAATGTTAATGAGTAAAGTAATTGAATAGACTAGTAGTTATACGTTTTCATAAACATAGACTACTCATTCAAAGCATTGGCATTATTGGAATAATAAGCATCATATGCGAGTTTGTATATTTTACCTATTGTACGCGAGCGCAAGTCCAAAGGCTACTTGCTAATTGCAACTAGTAGAGGATTGAGCCAACAAAGAACTGGGGTAAGCATAACATAAGTTTTATGACATGGAATATTGTCATTGAGACATTGTAAGAATCTTCTATAATATATGTTGGTCATTGGTTTGATGATTAACTACGCCTTTTATGGATGGCAAACATTAGTTAATTTTGTGGTCTAGGACAGGAACAATTTTCTCTTATCTCGTTAGTTATGTTTCAGTTTTTTCCAGAGAATAAGAGGTTTACATTCTCTCTGTAGTCTAATGAATATAATTTTTCTCTTTTTTTAACAAGTTCTTCTTGTGGAAATGACAATCATACTCTTGTCTCTAGATAACATATGCAGTTGTTGTTGCAAGAATTCTTAATGCTACACTAGTTGCACTTGAGTTGGATCATCAAACTTTTTGGAAAGATGGCAGACATTTGCAAACCCTACCATTTAGTCATTATTCTTATTAGAGCTAACAAAACCAAGTTAACAATTTTTCTTTTGATGACATTTTTGTTTGAATTCAGTGACTTTGCCCTTATTTTTTATGTGAATTGGTTCATTACATATGTTGGCAAATTATCTCAAATATTTGACATGTTATTGGAAATTGAGAGATAATAGTGCACATTAGAATCCCAAGTTTAGGTTGTCTTGCAATTGGTTGCAAAAAGCTTAAGCAAAAAGCACAACTAGAGTGATTGTGTTGTCAGATATTTGAGTTTAAGGATTGAAATATTGAAGGGTTAAAATATATTGAGTGATTGAGTTTCTTGGTTATTTGAGTTTTCATCAGTCAATGCCTTAAGGGGTTCTCTAAAATCTAAGACCTGAGGAGAAGTTGAAGGAGGAAAAAAAGAAAAATGCCACAAGGAAGCAGTCCAATCAAAGGGTTCAACAAATGTTGACCCTCCATCTCCCATTCTAAGACATTTGAAGTGGAAGTTGGCTCGCATAAAAAAAATCTAGGAAGATGACATTTGAGGCAGCACAACAAATTTTTGATAGGATTGTAACTTCATTTTTAGTTTTACATGTCACTTTACATAATAACTACACTAGGCATTTGACTAATTTCTCTTTTTTGTTGGTTGCAGGATTCCATACAATAGAAGATGACATAGGGAACCTTTGTGTAATACCTCGTATGCATCCGGTTGTTAACATTCAATTATGGTCGTTAAACGCAGCAATTAATTAACAATAATTAATTTGGAAGCAACTACAAGTACGACGTCATAATACGTCCACAATATCATTGGTACATTATGTATGGTAATCATTCACGAAGTTAAACAATATCCACCGGGCTACGTTCTCCCCACAGGTCGGGGTGCAAAACGCGCACACACACACACACACACACACACACACATATATACACATTTGCATAAAAAAGTAGGGAGCCCAAAATGCTCGAAAAATAAAACTAAGGTTCACACGAAACCCGTCCCGGCTCGACCTCCTGTCCGGAATCCCTCGGACTGCCTCACTACCCGGGCCTCTTGCCTTGGGATCCACCATCCTCTCTTTGCTGATCACCTACAAAGACATATAATCCCCAACCGGGATGTGATAAAAATCTTAGTAAACTCCGGGTCCTTGGAGGCTTCTTCTTCCCCAGGTTCACGTTCACGATACATAGCATCAAAACATGCATTACACAAGTTAGCCATCTCGGCTATCATAACATGCATCACATGTATATAATCACATATATAACTTGAGAAGATCATCCAACTTAATGGGCACATTCTCTGTATATCGTTGCCTGAGGAAGATCATCCACCTAATGGGCACATTCCCTTAGGGTTCTGCTCAGACGTATATGGCTCTTCCAAGAAAGGATCATCCAACTTAATGGACAATCTCTCTCAGGGTTTTTCATATATACTAATTGACCACTTAGAGTTGTTCTACATGACTTTGCCTCTAAGGGAAGTCCATATTTGTCCATTCTACTAGCCAGAGAATCCCATACGTCACAACATATCATAACAGTGCAAATCATATACATGTTCTCAATCAAAAGCAACAACACACAATTTCAATACATGCATCATGACATACAATAACTATCACTCCCTCGGAGTATGGTGGAACATGGTCAAGGGAATACTCCCAAGAACAGAAAGCTTACATGCTCTAAGAGTTACATTTGTTCTTCCCCGCCTCGAGGTCACGACCGCCTTCGTCCTTTGTATCACGCTCTACAAAAGCATGCAAGAAGGCAAAGCAGTCAATACTAGTTGCATGCAAACGATCCAGGACGGTCACTGAACATTGCATGCAAGCCGTCTAGCTCCGACCCACACGGTCTTTAACCTCTCAAAACACAGACTCAGTCTAACCGGGAAGACGTAAGTATCTTACCTCAGAATGTTCAAGAAGGCTAGGATACAACTTTTCCCAAGCTTAAGCGTTCTAAGAAGCCTTCTTCTTCTTTGAAGTCGAGACTCAGAGGTATTGGGAGAGACAAATTCTCTGTTTACAGGTTTTAACCGGAATAGAGGTTGGAACCTAGGTATGGGGTGGTTCCTTTCAACTTCTCAGTTGCATGCAATGCGTTTTAGGTTAAGGATGAGTGGCTATGATTTTCTCTCACTTAGAAATGGAGAATATGAAAAGAGGAAGAAGACGATGGTGTTTCATCGAAATGGAAAGAAGTGGCCTATTTAAATGGCCCTGGCGCGTGACACACGCGCCAATACTGCCAAATGTCAAAACATAGCTTAGAAAACATAGGCAATCGTTGTCGGGTTCATATCACTTACCAAAAGCCTGCCTTGGGCAACATGGTACTAGTAACGCAGACAACTTTGTGCAGGTTTGAGGTATCAGCACAAGTGTGAACTGCTTTTGGTTGATTGTCTAGTGCTGAACCCGTCCTTGACACTTTATGAAACACAAGACTTCGTCCTTGTCTGACCTTATCCGACCTCGTTCGGGTCCCTACCTTGGTACTTCACAGAGTCCAAGGTTTCACTATCCTCTGACCTTATCTGCCCTCGTCCGACCTTATCCGACCTCGTTCGGGTTCCTACCTTGGCACTTCACAAAGTCCAAGGTTCCACCCTCCTCCGACCTCGTCCGACCTTATTCGCCCTCGTCTGACCTTATCTGACCTAGTTTAGGTTCCTACCTTGGCACTTCACAAAGTCCAGGTTCCACCCTCCTCCGACCTTGGCCAACCTTATCCGCCCTCATCCAACCTTATTCGACCTTGTTCGGGTTCCCCACTCCTTGTCAGAACTTTCCCATAAAGGTCCTATTTCCTCATCGAAGTGACATCCCGGTCACACAAATCCAGATGCCTCATAAGTGCTGACTAGGAAACGTGAACCCGGATTTGTAAAAAACACAACTTCCTCTTAATCCTAAGATTAATATATTAAAGTGCCAACGTGGACACCCAAAACCTTACACTTTGGCCCATGGACGTCAAGGCATATTGAATACTACCATTGGACGACCGAAGCACCTAGGTCATGTCTATGCTGCGGGAGTTAGTGTGACCATTAACCACTAATTTAGACATGCATCACATGGTTGCAATTATTCTACATCGATCATCCCAATGCAACTGACTAGGTTGATACAGAGCCTTAAAGAGGAGTGGAAAATAGAAGCAAACAAGGAGAACAAATGTAAAGATGAGATACTTCTAGAGAACATGAAGGTTGTCCTCTTGAATGAATTGAGCCAGAGGTTCCCAACAACCACTTCTAATTTTGAAAGATGAACATGTTTTGGGTGCTCGTGTGAGCACATAGGGAAACTGTGTTGGAACTGCTGCTAATCCCTCATGGGAGGAGCCTGACACTGATATGATGAAAGTGTGGGGGTTGTACATTGATGATAAGCATTCTACTCGCCTGGTGGCCTTCAGAAAGGTATATGAGGGGACGTCAACTGTATACCACGTGTGTTTGGTCGATGACTTAGTCAAGATGTGTGTTAAAGAAGTTTGAGTAGCCAATGCTAAAGTTCCTGTTCTCATTTGAGAGGTTCAGTTAGTGAGGTAGACCATTGATTCCTTCATTAAATGGTTGAGACATCTCGTGAAGCTTGTTTCACATAAGGTATTTACTTAAGTTATGTTTATTTGTGTTAAGAAATTCTTATATTTAGTAAACTATTTACCAACATTAAGTTTGGTTTATTAACTACATAGGATTCACAGAAATGTCCAAAAAAACTTATTGGACATGTTCATAGGTTGAATCCCATTGATGATCCCTTTGTTGACTTAGTAAAGGTTTTGTATGACCTTTACCTGAAGCCTTTTTAGGTGGAATGGGATGTGACTGCATTTGGGGTTCACAATGACAATTTTCCCTTGTTCATAGAGTTCAGTGATGTAAATGAAATAATCTTCAGCAATCAATGTCTAAACATCATTGTTTTACAGTTCTAGACAAAGTAAGTAAATTTTATTTCAAGGTTCATTAACTAATCACTTGTAATAAGATTAACAATTTATATTTGTATAAACATAAATAGGTTTTTGAATGATTTGAGTATAGACTTGGGCCATGGTTCTATGTATGGATTCCTTGAGCCTCAATACATACACAATGCAAAGAATATGCATGATGAATGTCAATTTACATTGAAACCTAGTTGGGCCAATCAAAAATAGAGATCTACCAAGGAGCTTACTTGAATCAGTAAGTAAAATTTAACACATGCATTTTAATAATTTTTGCATTGTAGCTAATTGTTCTCTCCAATGTAGACAACATTGGAAGCTCCTAAGAATGCTATTGTTGTGTTATTTTGTTCCTTGCATAAAAAGCTCGAGAATCACATCAAAGTCACAGTTAACAAGTGAAGTTTCAAGTTGTTGAGAATTTACTTTATTCTTAGTTTGGATACATGAATCTTTTGATCTTACAATGTACATGCATATTTCTTTTAACCATCGCTTTGAGGAAATTTCATGGTAATCCCTCGTAGAGTAACTATGATTAATTTGTACCTCATTGGATTAAAGTAAAGGTATGTAACTTAACCAATGCTTTAATCTGAATGATGAGATATTGTAATATTGTGATTATGGGATATGACTAAAGTTCATATTGAATTTAGAGTCACATACAAAGGGGAGGTTTTGAGTGTGGATATTGCATGATACATTGGATGTGGACCATAGTCAAGGGGAATTTCAAGAATGACTAGATTAAGGCATACAAGTTAATTTATGTTAATAAGTTTCATTTATTAGACTTTTAATTATTTAATATCGTTAACCTGTGTTTAATAGTATACAAGCTTACTTTGACATGTTTTATAAGACTTTTGATTATTTAATGTGCTTAACTTGTGTTTATTACTGCAATGGTTTAATGATGGAACATGTAAAGGCAAATATAATAAGAAAGAGGGTTGAATTGTGATATTAGAAAATTTTAAAACCTTTTTGCAATCAAACAAAATTTTCATTTCAAGAAGAAACTTTGCAAAAGCAAATAACAAATTAGTTGAAAGTAGAAGAAAAACAAGTAAATATTAGACACATAGAGTTATAATGGTTTGTCTCTACCATTGAGACTATGCCCAGTTCTTGGTAAATCACCAAGTCTCACTAACTTCTCACCAGTTACAAGTATTGTGTCATAACCAATTTTGGCTCTAAAAATAAGCTCTACCCCAAGCTTGATTAACACCCATTATTCTTTGTTATACCAAGACACTGTTGGCTCTAAACAAATCAGAGGAGATTTGTAGTTTGTGTTTGCACAAATACTAAATCTAGAATCGTCTTACAGACAGATATACAATCAACACTTAGTCTTTTTTTTCTCTATATGTTCAAGGTGTTTTGAGACCTTTATCTAACTTTAAAAGAATATACAAAAAGCTTTGTGCAGAAAGGATAATGAATGTTTTCGTGCAAGATTGATACTTCAAATCTTCAAAGCTTCTTATTTATATAGGTCTCATCTTCAAGTGTTTGTTGTCTCACAACGGGTAGATTTCCACACTTGATCTTCATCTAATGAATGTGGTCGTTGGATGCATTTAATGCTTTTATTAAATGCACGTCCTTTCCTCAAGCAAATAGTGCACTTTTCGAAGCTTGTGTGTTAGGTACTATAACAGGTAGTCACTTCCTTAATGTCAGAGCAAGTTTTGTGTTGTAGAGCTATTCTTTTGATGACAATTAAGGAATTTTAGAACTTGACTTCATTTACTCTTCATAGGATTCAATAGATCCTAGGAGAATGTTTTTTGCAAAAGAGATCTCAGACACAATATTAAATGAAGTGTTAAATGTCATTTTAAATATTATATAAGATCATGACCCTATATGCCTATCGTCTAAAACATCGAACACAAAATTCTCAAGATATGTTCTGATAAAGCATTAGATACGAAACATCAGATGCAAATTTCGCATAAGACACAAAAATAATCATAAGAGCTTCCCCTGAATTGGTGCTTTCTTCAAAAATTTTCACTCCCCTTTAGATGATGTTGAGCTTTAACCTTTTACTTCTTCTCCCCCTTTTATTTGGCAACTTCTTCATCATGATTCCTAAGAAACTTGTCACTAGAGTCCTCAGAATCAGAAGAAAGATGAATAGGGCTACCAGGTGGCATTGGAGGAAGAAGAGGTTTTCACTTAGTGGCTTTCTTATAGAAGTAGTCACCAATTAGATACCATCTGCTAGCTTTCTTCTTAGCATGAGCGTGATCCTTCAAAGCCTGAGCAAGGCCCTCTTTGGTTTTGAATAGTTTCACTTCAAGCAAACACATAGGTGCGAGAGGGTGGAGGATCATAACTTGAACAACCATGTAGTCAGAAGCAACTTCAGAATTAGATTTAACTTCTTCAATGATAGGATCCACATGGTGTGTGAAGAATAATATGTAGAAGGGAAAAGACACTAAAAAGGAGAAGGTGCGATCAAACTCAGCATAAAATTCCTTTTTCCATATGCAGATCATGTTGAAGGGAGTTTCTTTAGTGAAGAAAGTGTGATTTAGAGTTTGATAGTATCACTTTTTAATGATGATAGGCATTCACATGTGGCTTCTCCTTAGGCTCCAAACTAGAGTATCATTCATGCACCATGTAGAACCTTCTCATGGCATATCCATCCAAATTTGTGAGCTCATACTTATTTTTGAAAGCTTCAAGCTCATTTTTGAACAGACGACTAGGTCAAGCTTTGACAAATCTGACAGGTTCAACATCTTTATCATCTTCAATTAGAAATTCCTTGCCTTTGTACCAATTGGCCTTTTGATACAGAACAGGCTTGCCAATAACTATCTAAAAGTGAGTCTTCGGAGTAACTAGGCAAGAGAATTGTGACTCTAGCATGAAAGGCATGAAAATGTTGAGCCTTTGGATTCTACAAAATAAAGCTTGCCTTGGTCTGATCTCCTATCTGTAGGCGGATATCTTCATTCTCAACTCAGGGCCATAATCTGATTGCTTCTAGTCTGGAAAGTTTAGATTCTCTTTAGGAGCCTCCAACAAGATTTCTTCATTTTAAGCTCAAGGCCATAATCTCATACAAATTGTTGTGTCATCTAGCAGTGAAGGACTTGTCATTGTTTGTCTTGACTATATACTAGTCTTTGTTGAAGGATACTATATAATCACTATCGCAAATTGACTTATGCTCGGTAAGTTATTTTAGACCTTCAACATATAAGACATTGTCTATGGAGGTTAAATAAGGAATACCAATTTTACCTATACCAGTAATATTTCCCTTACCATTGCCTCCAAAGGTAACTGTTCCTCATCAATTAACTTTAGGTTAAGGAATATAGACCTTTCCTTTGACATATGTCGTGAGCATCCACTCTCCAGGTACCAACTTAAACCCTAACCTTTTCCAACCAAGAATATCTACAACAGGAACAATATAAGATTTTAGTACCCAAATCTTTTTGGGTCTATGAGCATTAGTACTCTTAGACATTTGTTTCTACTTATGTATACATCTTAACTTTGAATTCCCGACTTATCACAAAAGTCACATTTGTATGAAATAGACCATGCCTTAGAAGATGATGCTCATTTTTCTAGTCCTAGACTAGACTTGTCATGGGGATGTTGATGGAATTTTAAAAGCATGGTTAAAGTGTTAGAGCTTTTCAAAAACTTCCCAAAGTCTTTTGTAAGACAAGTGATCTCTTCTCTTAGTTTTTCAACTATAGAGGATTCGTCAGTCTTACTAGTCTGACATAGACTCTTTTCCAGAGTCTGGATTTTCTTTTTTGGATCTTCATTTGATTTCTTCAGCTAAGTGTTTTCACAAACATATATTTGGTATTTTTTTGTATACTTCTTGTATTGAAGAGAAATCATATGACTATTCTGATTAAGAACATCAGAGGGCATATCTTCTTCATCGTCTGATGAAGAACAAGAAAAAGCATAAGATTTAATCCAAGTTTCTACCTATATTTTCTTGTCTTTATCTACCATCAGACAGATGTTAGCTTCCTCATCATCTGAGTTGCTACTGTTCTCACTGTCTGAGTCATCCCATGTGACCATCAAACTTTTCTTTTTTTTGTCCTCAGAGTGTCTTTTTCTTTTTAGCTGAGGACACTCCACCTTCATATGTCCAAGTTTCTTGCATTTGAAGCAGAAGATCTTGTTGTCTTCCTTCCTATGATTCTTTTCGAATATTGTATCTTTACATCTGGAAAAGTGTTGGAACTTTCATTTCTTTTTCATCATTTGTTTGAATTTTTGGACATAAAGGCCACTTCATTGTCCGTGGATCTCTCAAAACTGTACCTGAGTCGTTAGACTCAACCATCTGCACCTTCAGAGCCTTAGATGAACTCTTTCTTTCTTATCATCTAGAGTTGGTTTCTCCGGCTTTAAGGGCAATTAAATTTCTTTTAGGCAGATGACCCATTTTTTGAAGGTAGACTTCATGAACTCTTAGGATACCTAACAGTTCATCCCATGCTAGGGTTTTTAAGTTTTTAGCTTCTTGGAAGGCTATTGTTTTTGGTTCCTACCCCTTAGGAAAGTTGTCTAGGATCTTCATGTTGATATGAGTTTTGGGAAGGTGTGTCCTAAAGCTTCAAGTCCATTCAGAAGAACTTGCAGTCTCCCAAAGATATCGTCCACAAATTCTTATTCTTTCATCCAGAAACTCTCATAATAATGTGTCAAAGTGACAATTTTTCTAAGTTAGACATATTTTTTTCCTTCAATAATTGATGCTTAGAAAGTCCCATATCTCTTTAGTTGTCTTTAATCTACATATCTTGTTGTAATTGTTTCTGGATAGGGCGCATGTTAGTGTATAATGAGATTTTGTGTTTAGCTTCATTATAGCAAGGTCCTCGTCTATCCATTCTGCTTTAGGTCCAGGGATGGGTACGTCACCATTTGTGATGATCAACCAAAGCCTTTAGTGATTGGACTTGACTTACATCTTTGTTTTATCTTTCCACTATAGGTAGTCCTCTCCTATGAAGCTTGGTGGCCTTGTGAGAGATGTTCGCTCAACAATGATTTGATCATTGTTGTTGTTATCTACCATCAGGATCCTTTCCTCTAGACACTGTCAAGTGCTCAACCCTTAGAGGATGAGTTCTAATACCAAACTGTAAAGGCAAATACCACAAGAAGGGGTTTGAATTATGATTTTATAAATTTTTCAAACCTTTTCCCATTAAAACAAAGTTTTCGTCTGAAGAAGAAAATTTGCAAAAATAGATAACAAATCTTTTGAAAAACACAATCAGACAATGGAAAACACACACATTAAGCACAAGATGTTTTCAAATGTCTAAAAACAAATTCAAACCCAAGATCAGTTGAAAGAAAAAAGAAAACAAGTAAATATTAGACATAATGATTTATACTAGTTCGTCTCTACCACTAAGACTGTGTCCAATTCCTGACAAATCACCAAGTTCCACTAACTTTTTACAAGTTACAAGTATTATGTCACAACCACTTTTGGCTCTACCAATCAAGCTTTACCTTAAGCTTGATTAATGCCCAATATTCTTTGTCCTATGAAGCCACTATTGACTCTAAACAAATTAGAAGAGATTTGTAGTTTGATTTTGCACAGAGACTAAATCTAGAATCGTCTTACAGACAGAGATACAATCAACACTCAATCTTTTTCTCTCAATATGTTAAAGCTATTTTGAGAGCTTTATCTAAATTTACAAGAATATATAGACAGATTTGTCCAAAAAGAATAATGAATGTTTTTCATGCAAGATTGGCACTTCAAATCTTCAAATATTTTGATTTATAAAAGCTTCATCTTCAAGTATCCATTGTCTCACAACAGATAAATTTGTACACTTGATCTTCGTCTGATGAATATGGTCATTGCGCATTTAATGCTTGCATTAAATGTGTGTCTTTTCCTCATGTAGAGAGTCCACTATTTGAAGCTTACGTGTTGAGTATTGCAGCGAGTAGTCATCTTTTGATGGCGATTGAAGAATTTTAGACCTTGATTTCATTTATTCTTCATAGGGTTCATAGATCCTAGGAGAATGTTTCTGTAAAAAAGGTCTCAGACATAAAGTATTAAATGAAGTTTTAACTGACGTATCAAATCATGACTCTATTTGTCTATCGTATGAAACATCAGACGCAGACTTCTCAAGGCATGTTCTGATATAGTATCAGATACGAAACATCGGTCGCAGATTTTACATAAGACACAATTTTTAACCTTTGTATTTGTTTACAACTAATCAAAATTATTAAGGATCCTAATTTGTCTTAAGATATAAATATCTTTTGACTTAACAAAATAGAATTAAAATCCGAGAAGATTACAACAATTCGCAAGGAATGAGCAAGATACTTTTTAAAAGTTAGAAATGAAGCGTTAAGTAATGTTTCATAATGTGTAGGTTAGAGAAACTTATATTTAGCATAGTTTTTAGGTTTGGCTTATGTTATAAAGCTAACAGTTATATGTTAAATTTTCTTGTTTGATTTACCTACTTTGATATTTATTATATAATCATTTGAATATAAATATATTTGTTAGAAATTGCCTTAGTTTGGTTTAATGTTGCTTGAAATTACGGTCGGGTTTGCTATAAAATAAAATGGACATTAAAAAAATGTTGTATATTACATTGTTTCCTAAAATCTAGTGTAGAAGATTTGCTTTCTACATCAATTCTACTGAAAATTGATGTAGAATGTACACTATTTACATCAATTTTTATAAAAACAAAAAAAAAACCAATGGCAAAAATACATTGTCAACATCAAATTTAGAAAAACCAACATAACATGTAAGCTTCTTGAACATATTGTCTACAACGGTTCAGTGGAAAACCGAGGTAAATATAGATATCCTACAATGGTTTGAAAATCATTGTCGAAAGCAATAGACTTTCTATGACACTCAAATCAACAGCACGATTGAAAATTGTCATTGAAAGGTTAACAAAATTGTCATTGAAAGCCTTTTTTTTTTAAATAGTAACCATATAGAACGTCTTTACTTGAATGTATGTTAAAAATTTGATTCCTCTATTTATTTAATTATTTTAATTTAGTCTCTATAATTAAAAAATTAAAAAAATTGACCTCTCACTTTTTAAAATTGATGCAACGTTGCCCTCTTTATTCAATTGCAAGAAATGTTAACTTCTTTATATATATGAGATAATTAAGAAAAATGACATGTAATTATCATATATAACATTTTTGTCAGAAATTTAAATGATGCTGACAAAAATGACAACATGGCATCAATTTTAAAAATAAAGGGATCAAATTAATTTTTTTTAATAATAGATGAACCCAAAATATAAATGATCAAATAAATAGAGAGATCAAAATAGTAACTTAGCTTATATTATATTAATATATTTAATGTATTCATAAATATAATTTTATTTTATATTAATAAAATTATTTGCTAGTATAATATTTAATAATATTAATATAGATTTAAAATATTTGATCCCTAAAAGAGTTCTGGTTCCGTCCATTCGTACTAGCTTTGTTTTTTTATTCCTACTCGAATCGTGTTTTGTACAATAAGTACGCGTTTCGCATGTTTCGTATGCAATAACAAAAATTAGGGTGACACTGAATTTCAGTATTTTTTTTTGTTTTTAAAGAAAATAAAAAAGAAGTAAAAATAAGTTTTTTCAAAATTTAGAAAATATTTTCAGAATATTTTAAAAATAAGTCCAAAACTGAAAATAACAAATGAACGTTTTCAATCTTTTCTAAAGAAGTAAAAATATAATGATACTTTAAAATATTTTCTTTTCAATACATATTTTCTAAATTTTAAAAAATTAAAAATTAAAATCATTTTTAAAAAAGTACTCAAATCAAGCCCCACATAAAGTTTTCGCATCTTAATTATGTTTTGGTAAATACACGTGTATTTGGTACATGGTCGCTTCATTAACGTGTTTGCTTAAAATTGTCTTTTCCTAACATTTTGTCGTTGAAAAACTTAATTGTGATCTTGACCTAAAATATGTCTTTTATATCAGTTTTATTAATGAGAGTGAACATAAAAAGAAAAAATTGCCTTTACAAATGGATGAAGGGTGCGTAATTATTTTTAAATTCTATTTTATAAATTAACCTTAAATTAATTTTTGTATATAAAATAATTTACAAATGTTTGAGTTAAACTTTGGTCCTTAGTTCTTGGTGCAAAAATATTATTTTTATCATCATTCAATGAGCATTGACAAATTAGTACTAAAAGAGTTTGGTTTTGTAAATACTTATCAATTGTACCATGATAATTATTATTACATCTGTTCCATTATAATTACTGTGGAAAAAAAATTGTCCTAAAATAATTGTGATTTTAATTTTTTAATATAATATTAATTACTTTTTTATTTATATTTCTTATAATATTAATTATGGATAACAAAATCTATAAATGAAGTAACGATGATATAAAGTTAATTTTGTAAAATTACTATTATATTTCATTAATTTTATAATTTTTTTGTCTGTATAAATCAATTTAGGATGACTATTATTTGAGACATAATTAATACATTTTATCAATAGCATACAATAAAGCACATGGTTAAATAATAATTTAATTTTTTTTATGCTAATAGTGTAACCAAAATATAAAAATGTTTTACCTAATTAGTTGTAGCTAGTCTTTTATTTAAGCAGGTACTATAACCTCGTAAACTAAGTTTGTCTTCCAAACTGGAAACAATTACTTTGTCTACAAGATTAGTAGCTAACGCAGGTAATTAAGGGCAACTTGCATTTGCATTTTGCAAGCATCCCAAGCCAGATCACCTTGAAGACTGTTCCCAACAAACTTGACCTCACATAGACGTTAAATTTGTTGATTAGATGTTTATAGCTATAGTTTAGTATTTTGTCGTCCAACTTGCGTTATGAAAATGAATAAATTTGTCCAAAGAACATGCTTAAAACTAAATATCCTTTTCCAATATTTTGCTTTATTTTAATTGCAACATAAATTGTCGTTCACGTCATTATTGGGTCTATTACTTTTAGTACTTCATTCAATTAAAAATAAGCGCTTACTTTTTAAAAAAGTTCGATCTTGCAAATGCTAGATGAGAGCAATTCTCTCCATTGAGTATAGCTTCTTTTCAAAATCAGTGACAAAAAGTTCACAAATATTAACAAAGAATTAATAAGAATACAATTTTTTTTTTTTTACGGAGACTCGAACTTTAGAAGTTATTTAAAGTAAATTCACAAATATTAAGTAAATATGTTTTTTTTTATCTATGAAACTCAAACTTAAAATCTTTTACTTAAAGAATCCAAACTTAGATATATTTAAACCAATCACTTATTAGTTGACTTGTGTTGATTAAACTTATAAAACTTATTTAGGACTCATTCGGGGAATTACAAAATTTTAAATTTTGGTTTTTAAATCTAATTTTCAAAACAAAGAAGTGTTTGACATAAAAGAGTCGGAATATTTTTTTTAATTCAATTTCACAACATTTTTATTTTTATTTTCAAAATCAAGAAAAAATAATTTATGAATTTGATTTTTAATTTTAAGAAAACATATTCATCTTGTCTTTGACAATTATTCTTCATGCTCCCATAACCACCACTACTATAAGCATTACTAGCGTCACCACATTGCCTTCGTTACTCTGCAGAACAAATTAAATACCAAACCAAGAACCAAATAAATTCCCCCCTTCATAACTCTTCTATAATACTATTCTTTACCTGTTTAGTTAGTTGTATGAACCTCGCTTCCCTACAAATTAATAAGTGTCAACTTTCACATTGCATATCAAGATAAAACTCCTTATACATTAAAATTTAAGACGTTATCTATGGAAAAAAGAAGAAAGAAATGATGATCCAATTATGATAGTACAATGGTCCAAAAAAGATCTCCTTCAAATGGTCCAACACTAGCCTGTTTTGCTTCCTCAGCATCGTGATCGGGCAATGCAAGTGAGCAACGGTACCTAAGCCGACCAGATAACTGTTTATTAATTAATATTTGTGGGTTCTCAATATTGATGATCGAAGTTTCTGTTGTCTAATTAAGAATTTTTGGAAATTTAATTGTAGCTCATGTTAGGTGTTTTATGTGATTGAGCGTAACTGTTTAATTTCTATCCCTGTTAATTCTATTTCAACCTGCGAAAATTACGGATGAAGGGTTACGAATTATTTACGTACTAAATTCTGAATTGTACACTTCGTATTTTAAGTATAACAGTGCAAATGTCAGCAGTATATGTTATATTACAAATTTGATACGACTTTAATAGTGCTTTGAATGTAATTCTTTCCATGCTAAGGTCGAGGGATATCTTTTGTACTGTTATAGCTTGCCTTGGACACACCTCCAATCATGCTTTATTTTTAATAAATTTTGCTTTCGGCCTTTTAAGAAAAAGTTTCTCAACTTTTTTTTTCAATTGAGTACCTGAACTTATATTTATTTTTTAATTAGGTTCGATAGAAATCTATAAAAAAAAGTAAGTACAAATTCAGGAATTCATTTGAAAAAAAAAAGATTCAAGAAGTAAAAAATTTGGTAAAAGTTTAGAGATCCATAGAATAATTAAACAAAAAAAAAATAAGTGTTTTTACAAAATAACTTTTTTATAGACTAAACTTGGTTTATGTATAAATTAATACGTAAGGATTCTCTCGTATTATTTTCTTCATAAGCTACTTTTAATATAAATTATACATAAGTTGACTATAACTTAAAAGAGAAGGTTAATTATATCCTTTTATTTTCTTTTTCTATAAATGTTTATCTAAACATGAAGGATCTTAGGTCTTTACATCAATATTTATAAGAAAATAAAATAAAAAATAATTAAAATATATTGAGTTTCTTCCTTGAGCTAAAACTAATTTTTATATATTAGCTTTAAAATAAGTTGGACAAGAAGCGTTTCATAAAAATCAAGTAGATAAGTTGATTTTATGGGATTTACTGCCTTACATTTTATAACTATAACTTGTTAATTATTTCCATTCAAAAAAATAAGTGTATGCTGGAAAATCCACCCATTTATTTTTTAGAAATATTATACTAACAAGTTAGATGCATTTTAAGATTGTTCTAGTTATATTTTTCTAACTTATTGCTCCAATATTGTGAGTTTGTTAATTATATATATATATATATATATATATATAGAGAGAGAGAGAGAGAGAGAGAGAGAGAGAGAGAGAGAGAGAGAGAGAGAGA